>JAPDNY010000002.1:202562331-203762331 GCA_029375565.1 Gekko gecko
AGGAGGCCCTTTGCAGGCCTACTTTGACCTATGTGGGGAACTCATTGGGGCCAGTCCTGACTAGGGTTGCCAGCTCCAGGTTGCGAAAATTCCTGGAGATTTTTATGGTGGAGTCTACAGAAGCCAGAGTTTGTGGAGGGGAATGGCCTCAATTGAATAGAATGCCATAGAGTCCACCCTCCAAAGCAGTTATTTTCACCAGGGGGGAGAGAGAGATCTGTTGTCTGGAGTTCAGTTCTGATACCAGGCAATCTTCAGGCTCCACCTGGAGGTTGGCTACTCTAGGCCTGTCAGCATCCTCTGGGTGATTTGATGACACCTGACTGGCAGAATTTAACTAGGCCTGGCTGCTTGCTCCTGTTCACCAGCAGCAGCCCCCCTAGGACAGCCAGTGTGGCATAGCAGTTAGCACTTCAGAGCAGGGTCTGCCAGACCCAGATTCTTTCTATGGAAGCTGAGTGGGAGAATTCAGACCAGTCACAGGCTTTCAGCCTAACCTACCTCACAGAGTTGTTGTGCAGACACAAAAAGGGAGAGGAGAATGATGTGAGCTGCTTTGGTCCCCACTGTGAACAAAGACTGTAGTTTTCCTAGATAGAGGTTGCAGGAAGGGAGGAGGAGATGGAAATCTGAAGTCAGAGTGGCAGATAGAGGCAGGTTGATGGTTGGCTGGCAAGGAGATACAGTTGGCAAGTCCAGGTTGGGAAATTCCTGGAGATTTGAGGGATGGATCCTGGAGAGGGTGGGGTTTGTGGAGGCAGTGGGACCTCAGACAAACACACTGCCATAGACTCCACCCTCCAAACCAGACATTTCCTCCTGGGGAACCATTGATGCCAGTTTCCAGGTGAGGGCTGGAGATCACTCAGAATTATAGCTTCTTTCAGGTTGGCAGAGATCAGTTCCCCTGGAGAAAACGGCTGCTTCACAGGGTGGCCTCTGTATCATTATACTTTGCTGAGGTTGCTTCCCTCCTGCTTGGGTCTCTACTGTGGAGAAAGACTTCCTAGTTAGAGGCTGCAGGGAGATGGGGGAGATGGAAAGTGGAAGTCAGAGGGGCAGATAAAGGTAGGATGGTGGTTGGCTGGTAAGGAGATAGGGTTGCCAACAATAGGTTGAGAAATTCCTGGAGATTTGAAGGGTGGAGCCTGGAGAGGGTGGGGTTTGAGGAGGGGTGGGACCTCAGGCAGGTACAGTGCCAGAGACTGTACCCTCCAAACCAGCCATTTCCTCCTGGGGAGCCATTGTTGCCAATCCCCTAGAGAGGGCTGGCAATCACTCAGAATTACAACTGCTCTTTGGATCAGTTCCCCTGGAGAAAACAGTGTCATTAGACCTTGCTGAGGTCGCCACAGCAAATTGATGGTGAGTGCCCAAGGTCAGGGCACCTGCTTCGAGCCTCTTTCTAGAACTCGTTCTATTTATTTCCACAATGGGCTTTATTCCTAATATATATATAAAGACCATAGTTACAATTGCCCAGCTTGATTAATGAATTATTGTAATTTTGCTTTTAGAGATAGAGATTCCAGAGTGTTTTCTTTAATTGCATCTTCCCCTTATGCACATCTCAGTGAATTCTTCCTTTTGTTAAGACAATGTTTCTGATTTTAAAGAAACTTGATTTAGGTAGACTTAGGAAGTTAGCGTCTTTTTTTCTTACTGAAGAAAAATAAGATTTATGCTGAGTTATTGGAATTGCCATTGCCTTGATATTAAATTCATTTCATAAGAAGCATGCAGTTTTCTATAACTGGAATAGGGTCAGCAATGTAAATAAGACTTCTAAATAGTAGCCTGAGCTAAGACTTCCCCCATTCCCAGTCCATGCAGTCCCATGCTGTCACAATCTATGGACTGGTAGCTCTGGTTTTCTCCGAAATAAACTCTTAATGGGCTGGATATTATCAACAGAGAAGAGAAGAAGAGAAGAGTTTGTATTTCTATCCCGCCCTTCACTAACTGAAGGAGTCTCAGAGCAGCTTACAATCCCTTTCCCTTCCCCTCCTCACAACAGACACCTTATGAGGTAGGTGGGGCTGAGAGAGCTCTCTCGAGAACTGCCTCTGAAAGAACTTATGACAGACTCAAAGTCACACAGGCAACTGCATGTACAGGAACAGGGAAACAAACCCAGTTTTCCCAGATTAGAGTCCGTGCTCTTAACCAATACATCAAACTGGCTGTCCAAGACCATTATCTTTAGAATATAGCCCATTGGCCAACAATTTTTTTTTCACCATCTAGAAATTAAACTAAACAGATTAAGAAAACTCTTGCAAAAAGTCCAGAATGAACTTTAACATGCTGGATTCCATTATAAGTGGATACTAGTGATATTGATTGTATATTTTGTTTGGTACTTTCTTCCCAAATATTAGGGATTTGTGAAAAGGTCAATGAGTAGAAGCTCCTGGAGACATTAGTACTGACCACATTCATTCTGATTCCACGAAATGGAGAGTACACATGGATGGGAGGGGGAAGAGACAGAGACAGAAAAAGAGAGGGGGAGGAGACAGAAGGTGCCCAAACAATCATGCAGATGAGGATGGAGGGGAAAAGGGGGGGCAAGCAGGCACAGTCTTAACAGCTAAAAGGAAGGAACTCTAAGCAAGCCGGCAACCTAGCAGCAATGGAACTTTCTCCAGTTCTTCCCTCCTCCTGTCACACCAACACCAAGAGGAGCGCATGCCCTCTCCTGGGTGGACATAGCAAAGGGAAGAAGGGCAAAGGAGGAGAGGAGAGGAAAGGAAAGGGACACAGCTCAAGCCCACTGCAAGATGCTGCTCACTGATGCCCCAAATGGCATGCAGGCCAGCAGTCAGCCAGGAAGAGGCTTTTGAGAGCAGCTGTGGGAACCTGGTCCAGCTCTAGCCATGGGAGGCTGCAGCATCAGAGAAGCAAGTGCAGGTCAGCTCCCACTCCATGCCACCCAGGTGGCATGGGCAGGCAGGCTCCAGTGCCTTCCTGTGTGAGGCCACCCGAGAGGAAGCACCCATGAGCTTAAGCTGACAAGCTGTGAGCAGAGGGGTGAAAATCCGTGGGCATGCTCACGGGTGCTCACATTAGTGGGAACCCTGCCTAGGACTACCTTTCACTATCAGCTGCATTTCTTTGGACTAATATTTACCCTCATCCAGTCCATTACTGATTTCAGACAAGTGTTCAGAGAGAACACAAGAACATAAGAGAAGCCAATGTTGGATCAGACCAATGGCCCATCTAGTCCAACACTCTGTCACACAGTGGCCAAAAATACCAGGTGCCATCAGGAGGTCCAGCAGTGGAGCCAGGACGCTAGAAGCCCTCCCACTGTTGCCCCCACCCCAAGCACCAAGAATACAGAGCATCACTTGCCTGTCAGAAAAGATGCCTTTGATGTTTCTCACTGAATCCATTGTTTTATGTTCCCTACCCTGCTTTGCGCTTGCGTAGCTATGCAGGCAGAAACGTGGGAGCTTCTTCCCTGCCGCTTTTCCTTATCACGGTGGCCTTGAATGTAGGCTTTGGACTATTCTTGTTTAGCTGAGAATTTTCCAGTCCTGGGAAGGCAAGGGGAGGGGGAGTAGTCTCCCGCTCATGAAGTATTTCTCCCGCCGGGAGTTCCCGCGCGAGTGCTCAAGTTTTATTCGCTAGGCGCTTCATTGCATCACACTATAAGTTAGCTTGCTCTGCTTTGCCCCCCATTCCTGACAATGACCTCCTACTGTGGGTTTTAGCAAGATAATCCTAATAAAACCTTTCTTTGTGCAAGAATGACTGGATCTACTTGATTTTAAACCTGACAGAAATTGTCAGGAATCACCATCATTCCCTCACCATCAGTTTCCGCCGTCTACCACGATGAGCGGAGCGGGGCAGGGAGCCACGGGCACAGCCCCGTTGATTACTACTTCGGGAGCCTCCGGCGCAGCTCCAGCGATCACTACTGCGGGAGCCACGGGTGCCGTTCCAGTGACTACGGCGTCAGGAGCCACGGTTCCCGTCACTACTGTGGCAGCTCCAGTGGTCACTATCCCGACCACCACCGTTGTTCCGGTGACTACAACTACAGTTTTGGCAGCACCGGCAGTCTACTCAGCAGCCGGGTTGGCTACCCCACCATCGATTGGCACAATTGGAGCCGCGTACACACTCCCGATCTACAGCCCGGCCGGGCCTATACAAAGTCAGGGAGGTGCGGTTCCACGAACCTATGTGCCAGGAGTCCCAACACCCTGGGATAAAGGGGTGACTTATCGCAGATCACGCGATTGGACTAAGAACTTGTTGGACACTACCCAGACCACCTGGACTATGCCGGGAAGCCAGAGCCGGGACAGTCTTTTGGATCCCAGAGGTAGTTTTGGTCTTCCCCAAGGGCGGGTGTCTCGGGGATCCCCCAGAACGGGGTCCAGCCAAGATACTGATGCCCGCATGGACTCTATTCAAGAGGATACCCGACGGCTGGTAAGGGATATGAGCAAACTAATGCAGTCCCTACCCCAGATGATGGACCAAGCCATTCGGGCCCATCCGCTGACACAACCTAGACCGGCACCAGCCGCTGCACCACCGTTGATACCGGGACGGCCACCTCCTGCTCCTCCGGGCCCGGGGCCGGGCCAACCAGTACCACCGGGTCCAGGGCCGGGCCAGCCAGCTCCCCCAGGGCCGGGGCCGGGCCAGCCAGCACCAGCCCCACCTCCATTGGTCGTCCCAGCGCCAGGACCTGGGCCAGGGCAACCAGGACCTATCCAGCCGCCAGTTTTACCTCAGCCTCAACCCCCTGCTCCAGCACCCCTCATGCAGCCGGTCCCAGTACCGATCATGGCGCCGGCCCCCCAGTAATCCGCCCCAAGGACATGCTTGAGATCACATTTGATGGAGATCCAGAGACTGTGTCCTTTTTCATTTTGCAAGTTGGAAAATTTGTGCAAAGATGGGGCTATGTATTCCCAGACGAAGAACAACAGGTGGAGTTTATCGCATCCAGGTTCCGGGGGAGTGCGACTAGCTGGTATGTAGCCCTTCATGATCTGGAGGCAGCGGAGTTGGGGAATGTAGATGACTTCATGTGGGCCTTGAGAAATCGTTTTGAGGATCCGGGGCGGCCGAAAAGCTGAAGCCTTCCTCCGCACATTCAGACAAGGCAAACTCTCAGTGCGGGAGTACTCACGGGAGTTTCAAAGGCATGCCGTGAAAATTCGAGACTGGACAGATGCGGTCTTGGCCCAACAATATCAAATGGGACTAGCCGTAGACGTCCGCAATAATGTCCTCAGCTCTCAGCAACCCCGCACCCTCCAGGGTTGGATGGAGGAAGCCGAGAAGGCCGAAAGTCGCTTACGCATGATGAAACTGGATCTATCTTTGGGTAACAACCGTCCAAGTACTGCGGCAGGCCAGGCCAGACCCAAACCAATGTCCACCCCAAGTGGAATGAGGGATCAGCGTATGCGACAGGGGCTCTGCCTGCGGTGTGGGGAGAAAGGGCATTTCGCTGCAGCCTGCCCGAGAGGGGATCCCAATAGAGCCCCACCACAAGAAGAACCCAGAAGGTGGACAACCCCTACCCCGAGGAAAGGTACAGCAAAACCACGCAACACGCGGGCTCTTTTTGCTAGCCCCGACCAAGCGGATGCCTTGATGCTAGAGGAGGAGAGCGAGATGCAGGGAAATGAAATGGTCCTGTTTGTGAATGGCGCTACACAGCAGGACCCAGCACCTGAGGCGCCTAAACTGGTGAGCAATTACCCCTCTCTCTTCTTTGTGACTGTTCTGGTGATGAATCCCGCAATGATGACCCACATTCGGGTTCGGGCCCTCATTGACTCAGGGTGCGGGAGGGATCTCATAAACCCGTCTATGGTTATGGGGTTGGAGGCAGCAGTGGTCCACTTGAAAGACCCAATAACTTTCACGCAGATGGATGGGTCTCCAATGAAAGAACCATGCCGATTTGAGACTGTTCCTTTAAGAATAGGCATTGGTGACCACTGGGAGCTACGCTCGTTCGTGATAGCCCCGCAAGCCCAGTTTCCCTTAGTGTTGGGTAGTCCCTGGTTACATGGACATAACCCTTACATTCTATGGGAAGAAGGGGATGTACAATTTATCTCCCCAAAATGTACGGGACACAAATGGGACCCAGGGTGGGGAAATCCCCCATGCAATGAACCTCCTCGAGCTTGTTTAGCAACGGAGGATCTTAACCGCATCCCTGAGGATTACCAGTATATAACAAGGGTTTTTGAGGAGGAGGAAGCTGATGAATTACCCCCCATCGTAACTCCGACTGTGCCATTGAGATTCTTCCGGGCCAGAAGTTACCAAAAGGGAAAATTTATGCCATGAGCCCAAGTGAAAAGGAAGAACTGCGCCGTTTCATTGATAAAAATCTGGCCCGTGGATTCATTAGACCAGCATCATCTCCTTTTGCAGCACCTGTATTGTTTTGCAAAAAGAAGGATGGGGGGCTCAGACTCTGCACGGATTACCGGGGACTTAACGCAGTGTCTGCAACTAATGCCTACCCAATGCCCCTCATCAAAGACTTACTGGCAGAGGTGGCTAAAGGGAAAGTGTTTTCGAAACTGGATTTAAGAGATGCCTACTTTCGGGTTCGCATCAGAGAGGGGGATGAATACAAGACTGCATTTAATACCCCGCTGGGGCAATTTGAATACAGGGTGATGCCCTTCGGGTTACAGGGGGCACCAGGGGTCTTCATGAACTTAATCAATGAAGTGTTACACCCCTATCTATTCAAGGGGGTGGTTGTTTATTTAGATGATATCTTGGTCTATACCCCGGATCAGGAATCCCACACTAACCTTATGCGTAAAGTACTGGAAAAGCTCTTAGAGCACAAACTGTTTGTTAAACTGTCAAAATGTGAATTTCACCAAGAGTGCATTGACTTTTTGGGATACCGCATATCCTCTGCGGGGTTAGAGATGGACCCAAAAAAGGTCCAGGATGTATTAACGTGGGAGCCCCCCAAAACCAGGCGACAGCTCCAAAGTTTCCTTGGCTTCGCCAACTTTTACCGTCAATTCTTGCCACACTTTGCCCAGGTAGCCCTTCCCCTCACGGAACTGCTAAAGACTAAGGGGAAGGGATCTAAGGCTTCGGCGCCAGGGGCCCCTTTGAATTGGACCTCGCAGTGTCAGCAAGCATTTGAACAACTAAAACGGTTGTTCACGTCTGAACCCATACTTGCACACCCTGATGAGACAAAGAAATTTGTAGTCCAAGTAGACGCATCGGACACTGCTATAGGTGGGGTGATTTTGCAAGAGAATGCTCAGAAACAGCTACAACCCCTTGCTTATGTGTCAAGAAAATTTAACGATACAGAAAGATTTTGGCCCATTTGGGATAAGGAAGCTGCGTCTGTACGTTTAGCATTGATCACATGGAGACACTGGTTAGAAGGGTCCCAAATACCTTTTGAAATCTGGACTGATCACAAAAATCTTGAGGTATTGCGAAAACCGCGGAATCTGAATGCTAAACAATTCAGGTGGGCTGAATTTTTTTCCAAATTTCAATTTACCCTTCACCATTTCCCAGGGAAAGCCAATCATCTGGCGGACGCTCTCTCCCGCCTTCCCCAACATTTTTCTAAGAGGGTCGAAGTACGGGAGTCTATGTTCACCCCGGAACAGTTAGTTGGGGCAGTTGTAACCCGGAAAGCCAAGCAAGCACAAACGAACCCCATCCAGACATTGACCTGGGAAAAACAATTTCTATCTGACATCACCCCACAAGAAACAAATGATTTACAAGCCAGAGACGATGTAAATTGTGGTCTGAATGGCTGTTGGTATAGGGGAAATAAAATGTTTGTCCCAGAAGCTACCCGATCCCAAATCTTGCAGACAGTGCATGACTCAAAAGCTGCGGGGCACTTTGGATATGTAAAGTCCTTAAGACTTCTGCAACGTAGCTTCTGGTGGCCCCGAATGAAACAGGAGTTGTCCCTCTATATACAATCCTGTCCAACATGCAATCGTTGCAAAGCCAGACCAGGTAAACCTCCAGGTCTCCTGCAGCCTCTACCCACCCCAAGCAGACCCTGGGAAGTAATCTCTATGGACTTTATTACTGATCTTCCCCCTCTAAACAGATGACGGTCATTTGGGTGGTAGTGGATTTATTCTCCAAGCGAGCTCACTTTATACCATTCCCCAGTTTGCCAACAGCCAAAGTCTTGGCCAAAGCATTCCTTCAACACATTGTCAAGTTACATATGTTACCGCTCAAGATAGTCTCCGACAGGGGGGTTCCATTTGTTTCCAAGTTATGGTCTGAGTTAATGACTCTAATGGGTATTGAACGTGCTCTCAGTACTGCCTATCACCCTGAAACTGATGGGCAAACGGAGAGAGTCAACCAGACGTTGGAACAATACCTGAGATGTTTTTCTAACTATCAACAAGACAATTGGGTAGATCTACTGCCATTGGCGGAGTTTGCGTACAACAACTCATGGCACGCTTCAACGAAAATGTCACCATTCAAAGCGGCCATGGGCTATGATAGCCCCCTCTTCCCTTCTTAAAGCCTGGTGGAAATGGGGGGACAGCCTCAGCATGGTGTAAAACTTTCCGCAATTCTTGGCCCCTGATTGTTGAAACTTTGAATGAGGCCAAGGCACAGTACAAAAAACAGGCAGATAAAAAAAGGACCGGTGGATGGAAACTGCAACCGGGAGACACTGTCTATCTGTCAACTAAGAACCTAAGGCTAGCGCAGCAATCCAGGAAACTTGCTTGGAAATATATTGGTCCTTTCAAAGTATTGAGATGTGTAAATCAAGTAACTGTACAACTAGACTTGCCTAAATCTCTTAAAGCAATACATCCAATTTTCCATTACAGCCTCCTCAAACCTGCGTTACCCCCGACTAAATGGCAACCTGAGATGTCGGCTCCTCCCCCCCCTTTGATGGTTGGCGATGAGGAACACTACGAAATTGCTGATATTTTGGACTCTAAGATTCTTCGTGGACAGCTCCTGTACCTTGTTCAATGGGTACACTTTGGGCCCCAATACAGGGAATGGGTGAAAGTCTCTGATATCAATGCACCTGATCACCTGAAAGACTTTCACACACGATACCCTAACAAACCTGGGGGGCCCTTGTTCTCTCCTTCCTGAGTGGTGGGTGGGTGGTATTTTGGGAAGGGCAGAATGTCAGAAAAGATGCCTTTGATGTTTCTCACTGAATCCATTGTTTTATGTTCCCTACCCTGCTTTGCGCTTGCGTAGCTATGCAGGCAGAAACGTGGGAGCTTCTTCCCTGCCGCTTTTCCTTATCACGGTGGCCTTGAATGTAGGCTTTGGACTATTCTTGTTTAGCTGAGAATTTTCCAGTCCTGGGAAGGCAAGGGGAGGGGGGGAGTAGTCTCCCGCTCATGAAGTATTTCTCCCGCCGGGAGTTCCCGCGCGAGTGCTCAAGTTTTATTCGCTAGGCGCTTCATTGCATCACACTATAAGTTAGCTTGCTCTGCTTTGCCCCCCATTCCTGACAATGACCTCCTACTGTGGGTTTTAGCAAGATAATCCTAATAAAACCTTTCTTTGTGCAAGAATGACTGGATCTACTTGATTTTAAACCTGACATTGCCCCAGACTGAGAGTTCCTATCTATACCTTGTGGCTAATAGCCACTGATGGACTTCTGCTCCATATGCTTATCTAATTCCCTCTTGAAACTGTCCATGCTTGTAGCCGCCGCCACCTCCTGTGGCAGTGAATTCCATGTGTTGATCACTCTTTGGGTGAATAAGAACTTCCTTTTATCCATTCTAAACCAATCGCTCAGCAATTTCATTGAGTGCCCATGAATTCTTGTATTGTGAAAAAGGGAGAAAAGTACCTCTTTCTCTACCTGCTCTATCCCATGCATAATCTTACAAACCTCAATCATGTCACCCCTTAGCCATCATTTCTCCAAGCTAAAGAGCCCCAAGCGCCTCAACCTTTCTTCATAGGGAAAGTGTTCCAGCCCTTTTATCATTCTAGTTGCCCTTTTCTTCACTTTTTCCAATGCCATAATATCCTTTTTGAGGTGTGGTGACCAGAACTGTACACAGTACTCCAAATGATGTTGTATCATGGATTTATACAGGGGCATGATGATACTGTCTGATTTGTTTTCAATTCCCTTCCTAATAATCCCGAGCATAGTGTTGGCCTTTTTTATTGCAGTTGCACACTGTCTTGACATTTTCATTGAGTTATCTACTATGACTCCAAGATCTCTCTCTTGGTCAGTCTCTGCCAGTTTGGACCTCATCAGTGTGTATTTATATTTAGGATTTTTGGCTGTGCATCACTTTGCACTTGGCCACACTGGTGGCTTCATCTGGTTAAAATGTGAGGGAGAAGTAGAACTGGGTGTTGTCGGCATACTGAAGACAACCCACTCCAAATTCTAGAGATCCTTCTCCAGCAGCTTTATATAGATTTTTAAAAATCATGTGGGACAATATGGATCTCTTGGGGGGGCTCCACAGGTTAACTTCCACTCAGAGGAACAGCCCAAAATGGTTTTGCCTGCTTTCTGCTGACATATGAAGTCCTGTTCACCTAGAAACAGTGATCACTTTTTTCCCCCAGGAACAAACTTAACTATTTCTGCCCATGCAAGTTCCAGCTTCACATGACTCCATCATACACATGGGCATAATTTACCAACCACCAACCACTATCCAAAGCAGTGGATAGTGCCCTTTCTCCACAGATTCACTGACAATAATTTTCAGGGATAAATACCAGATTTAATTTGCCGTTAGCATGCCCTAGAAAAATTGGGTGTTCATAAAGTCAGAAATCAAAAGAAAAGGAGGAATTTCTTTATTGAAAGATGAAAGTGCTTGTTGAGTGGTTTTTATCAGCAGGTATTTCTCATTTATAATTCTTTTAAAAAGAGAGCCATTTTTTGTCTATAAATAACACAAGACCCACCTCTAATTAAAAGCAGCTTAGAACTTAGCAGCTCAAAGATGACTGTTCAATACCATGGCATTGTCTCCTCTCCAACCATATTCTGAGGAAACAGAGGGGATTCTGGCACTAGCCACTAAACCTCTCCTCTGCTTTGCTTATTCCTTTTAGGGCAGGGGGTTGGTTTCAGATAACATCTCCAAATGTCTGGAAGCAATTTGCCAGAGCACATTAATTGCTGTCTTCTGCTGAAACATCTCTGAGCACTTAATAACTTTGTAATTAAAGTGCAATTAACAAATTAACTTGTATACATCAAAGGGAATGATGCTGTTGTTAATGAGGATTTAATTAGTCTATGTCATTGAGAGACCCTTGGGGGCATCTTCAAGAGTGGGAACACTTTCTACATATGTACAAGGTTAATGGTGTCAGCAGTGTGTGAATGAATCAATCATCGTTTGACGTTGCACCATTTTTAGTGTACAGAGAAGTCCAGATAGTGGTGTTTGTTGTTACTGGATTGTCAGGAAAGAGTGACTATTCCTTTAGTTGCTTATGAGAGCTGATCAGTGCTCCTAACTGAAGACTCAGTTTTTGTTAATGTATTCTGAAATCTGTGAAATTCTAGACATAATATTTGGAATAAATTGGGAATAGGGTAGATTTCTATTTCATTCCCCATCCTTTTCTTTTCTGTACCTTAATAAAGCCTTTTCATTACTCAGGGAAGTTGAATATTTTTACCTTTTTAAAATATCATACTTGTTATTACAGTGGTCCTCTTCAATTTCTCAAGCAGTGTGAGGAGTCTCCCATTTCTATGGTGACTTACAGCTGACTTATGGTAACCCATAGGGTTTTCAAGGCAAGAGAGGAACAGAGGTGGTTTCTCCTTCCCTTCCTCTCCATAGCAACCCTGGACTTCCTTGGTGGTCTCCCATCCAAGTACTAACCAGGGCCATACCTGCTTGGCTTCCAAGATCTGATAGGATCAGGCCAGCCTGGGCCATCTAGGTCTGAGCTTTCATTTCTTTAGGGTAACCAAATGTTTAGTTTCCACTGGGCACTGAATCTCCCCATCAAGATCAATTATGCGTATTAAATGATTGTGTACAACTTTCTCTCTGCTCAGCTTCAAAATTCTGCATTTTATAAGTGCAGTATTGGGTTTCCTCTGTATAGATTAGAATTTGGATTTTTTTTTTCCTTTTCAGCATATGCTATTACCAGTCCTGTCCAACATTAATCAAGTTAATGGCTATGTGTGGAAAAAGCTTTTAAACGTTATTGCTATGTTTTATAAATAATATAATATTTTTAATCAAGCCAAATGAAACTTAAAATTGTTGGAAACAACTGCTTTCCTTTCATTCTTTGCTTGTTGAAAGTCTGTCTAATCATAAGACACAGAAAAGGAGGGATTCTGGCTTTCCAAACAGAGAAATGGAACAAAATGTTTTTCAAGATTCAATGCAGTGTTTAATTTTCTGTATCCAGCTAAAGAAAGAAAACAATGAGGGTGTATTCTTAACATTTTTCTCATCAATATTCTAGTAGCCCACATTTCTTAATATAAAACAATACAATATAAATGGTAACAGCACAGGACAACTACTAAACCAGAAAACAGGCTGATACTCAGCGCTTTAAGACTACTATATTTAACAAAGTTATTTTATAATAGTTGTTCACATATCCACGTTGTTGTTTATTCTTTTTTTCATAAGCACACCATGGGTGCATTCAGACAGCATGCTGGAGCGGTTTAAATTGCTCCAGTCTGATGCATTTTTTTTTTAACCAGGAAAATCGCAATCACACTAACCTCTTCGTTCTGGGCTCCCCGCCGTCCTCATGCAGGTGGAGTTTTTTCCCCCTCTCTCTTTTTCCTCTCGTTTGAGCATGCACACAGGCAGCCCTCTCCAGAACTAAAAGTTTGGCGTGTATGCAGAACAGCGATTTCAACACGTCCCTTTAAAGTTTAAATGAAGACTTCTCTTTAAATTTTCACCCCGAAACTGGCCTCCCTGAGATCCTGGACTTGTCTAAATGCCTAAACTAGGCACCATTTAAGCTTTTCTTTACTTAACTTAGATGTGGAGCTCCGCTCAAGCGCACACCGGCAAGGCATTAAAAAAAATGGCGGACTAAAAGCGGAAGTCCGAGGCAGCTTTCCAGAGGGGAAGGGGATTGAAGCACCTGGAAGTGGCTCCATGAGTGATCAGACATCAGGAAAGCACGGCTTGAAATGGAGAATTTGGAAAACACCACTTGGTAAGTGGTGTCAAAATATCCCGGTTTAAAGGGGGTTTGCTCTGGAAAGCGACGGCTGGGGACAGTGCGCAGATGTTGGGCATGTGAACACACACATAAAAGCCGTTTCTGAGGCATGCCGAAAGCAGCTCAAATGGCACATCTGAACACACCCCATAAGTACAGAAAAAAGTGGGTTGATGAAACTCCTTGGAGTTGGCTTTCGTTTTGTTCACAACTTCATCTGAACACACTGAAGCACCTTACAAAATTACATTTTTTTTTACAATGTAATCCAAATTATACATCTATTAAAGTTATTTTTATACGCAATTGTTTCTGTTCAATAAAATATTATGAGACCATGTACCGTGGTAATCTCTCTTGAAAACCTACTAGTCATACTGTCTTCGCATGATATTCCATGCCATGCTTTCAATTGCTAGAATGTATCTACAAAAACATACATAAAGTCACTTCAACAGTACAATGCACATTTATACAAAAAGCATTTTATACAGTGCATACTTAAAATATTGTTACAAAAAGCCTTTTATTGTTTAAAGTTGACAACTCACCCTCATCCATTCTACCTGATTGAAGTCTGTCTTGCAGGTCATTCTGCATTTGGCTTAAACTTAAATGGAATTTAATTTGCATATCATTCTGAGTTTGGCTCCAGCTAGTTTAAAAAATAGCTTGCATATCATTTTTAAAGGCTTTCAAAGATTCCAGTGTCAGCGTAGTCCCCAATGATTTAGTCTATGGAGGAGGCGATGATGCTACAGATTTTGGGTGTGTGGTTTTCTTAGTTGTCCTACTCATATTCACAACTTAAAAAAAATGTTCTATTATACAGTTAATCACCCAAAATCTTTACTATTTTAGTTTCTGTTGTATTAATTTTTGTTATAATCACATTCAGAAATCAAAGTTTTGTATAAAAACTTGAGATAAATAATTGTGGATGCTTTTTTCATCACAATTGTATGATTCATACATTGTAAGTTCTTCTGACTTTGACCATCTCATTGTTTGCCACTTTATCAAGTGGATTATGACCAGATAATACTAGCAGGAGACTTTAATGGTACTGTTAATAATAAATTGGACAGGAAATCAAAAAAGGGTGATGAGAAGATTGGAAAGCTTCCGAAACTTTTTTTCAAATTGATGGAACAAGAGAAACTTGAAGATGTTTGGAGAAAGTGGAATCCTAAAATTAAAGACCTTACCTTTTATTCTAATCGACATAAATCCTTCTCCAGAATAGATATGATTTGGATGTCGGGTGAGATAGCATTAAAAACTCAGAAGGTTGAGATTTTGCCAAAGACCAATTCGGATCACAATCCGATAATTTGGACATTAAAAGATAAAATGAAGCAGTTCCATTGGAGAATTAATGAAGATTTATTGGATAAGACAAAATTAGTTGAGACATTACGTAAAGAAACTCAACTTTTTTTTCGAATGAATTTAAACCAGAATGTGAAAATACAGACAGTCTGGGACACCTACAAATCTGTGATGAGAGGAGTATTGATATCAATGAATGCGGCTGATAAAAAACAGAATATGAAGCAACAAAAGGAGTTACAGGAAAAAATTCAGCAAAAAGAAAATGAACTGAAGAGAAGACCAGGAAAAAAGAAACTTATTAAAGAAATTCAAATTTTACAAGACCAATTGAACGTGATACATAATAGAGAACTCTACTGGAACTTAAAGAAATTGCAGCAAAAATCTTTTGAAGGAGCAAATAAACCAGGAAAATTTTTGGCTTGGCAATTGAAAAACCAAAGGGAGAGAATAATAATAAGTAAAATAATTGAGTATGGCAAAGAAATTGTTGACATGAATTGTTTAAAAAGAGTCTTCTTCAAGTATTATGCAAAATTATTTCAAAAAAAGAATGTTGATCCGGAGAAAATAAAAAAATATTTAGATAAAGCTGATTTACCTAAGATTGATTTAAAAACCAAGGAAATGTTGAATGGTACAATCCAGAAAGAAGAAATATACAATGCAATAGAAGATGCCAAGTTGGGGAAAGCTCCAGGACCAGATGGATTTACTGTAAAATTTTATAAAAAATTAAAAGAGGAGTTGACCCCGATTTTGGAACTTTTAGTAAATGAAATTCAGCTGACTAAGGTAATACCAGAGTCTTGGAAAGAAGCCAATATATCATTCATACCAAAGGAAGGACAAGACTTAACAGACGTCAAGAATTATAGACCAATCTCACTACTCAATAATTATTATAAATTATTTGCCAAAGTAATTTCGGAGAGACTGAAGAATTATTTGAAAGATGTCATAAGGGAGGAACAAGCCAGTTTTTTACCAAATAGACAAATTAGAGACAATCTAAGGATGGTGATCGATGCAATTGAATACTATGATAAACATCCAGAAAAAGAAGTTGCTTTTCTATTCGTGGATGCAGAAAAAGCATTTGACAATTTAAACTGGGAGTTTATGTTCCAAGTGATTGAAAGACTGGACATTGGTCAGCCCTTTTTAAATATGATCAGGGCGATATATTTTGAACAGAAAGCATAGCTGAATGTAAATAAGGAAATGATGGATTATTTTAAAGTTCAAAAAGGGACTAGACAAGGATGTCCGTTATCCCCCTTATTATTTATATGGATTTTGGAAGTGATGCTGGGGAAAATAAGAGAAGATAAAGATATAAAAGGACTCACAATTGGAGGTTTTACTTATAAGTATAGGGCTTTTGCAGATGATGTAATGTTTATTATTGAAGATCCAGTAACTAATGTACCATTATTGATGGAAAAGATTAAAGAATTTGGAGACTTGGCTGGATTTTATGTCAATAAGAATAAAACAAAGATGCTTTGCAAAAATATGAAAAAAGAAAAACAACTGGAATTGCAGGAAAAAGTTCAATGTGAAGTGGTGAAAAAAACCAAGTATTTAGGAATTGAGCTTACAATGAAGAATATTGATCTTTTAAAAAATAATTATGAGAAGACCTGGATTAAAATTCAACAGGATATAAAGAAGTGGAAGACTTTGAACTTGTCACTTATGGGAAGAATTTCGGTAGTCAAAATGAACATTTTACCTAGTTTGTTATTCTTATTCCAGACAATTCCTATTGTAAAAGATAGTAAAGTGTTGAATTTATGGCAGAAAGAGATTTCAAAGTTTGTTTGGTCTGGAAAGAAACCTAGGATTAAAATGAAGATTTTATGTGACGCAAAAGAAAGGGGAGGTTTACAACTCCCCAATTTAAGACTGTATCATGACACTGTGTGTTTGGCTTGGCTTGAACAATGGATTAACTTGGACAATAGAAAAATGTTGGTGTTGGAAGGGCATGACCATAAATTTGGATGGCACGCCTATCTATGGTATGAAAAATCCAAAGTGGATAACCTTTTCAAACACCACTTTATAAGAAGATCACTGTTTGTGACTTGGATGAGATACAAGAGATTTTTTTTTTAATTAAGACCTTTATGGATAGTTCTGGCAGAAGTAATCAAACCACTTTCAAGGCACAAAGGAGAAGATGGATACCTTACAGAGATATTTTGAAGGTTGAGGGGAATAGTTTTGTGATGAGAGATAGAGAAGAATTGAAATTTGAATATGATTGGTTAAATTATAGGCAGATTTATGATTTATTTAAGACTGATAAAATGAGGCATGGTTTCAGGAAAGAAAATAATGAAATTGAAATGGTATGGACAGAAAAGGGTAAAAAAATGATCTCAAAAATTTATAAGATTTTGTTAAAATGGTATACGGAGGATGAGACTGTAAAAGAGCAAATGGTGAAATGGGCTATAAATATAAATACAGAAATAGCTAAGTCATCATGGGAGTGTTTGTGGAAAAAATCGATGTTATTGTGAAAGAAAATTGTTATAAAATGATGTATAGATAGTATATGACACCAAAAAAAATTGCTAATATGAATGAGAACATGTCTAACAAATGATGGAAATGTAAGAAGAAAGAGGGCTTGTTTTACCATATGTGGTGGACATGTGAAAAAGTGGCTGATTTTTGGACTGAGATACATAAGGAAATTCAGAAGATCCTGAAATGTGCTTTGAAAAAAGATGCTACTTTTAGGGCTTAAATTTGAAGAAATGAAAGTGACAAAGAGAACATTGTTATGGTATCTAATTACAACAGCGAGAATGACTTATGCCCAATTTTGGAAGCAGGAGAAGATACCAGATAAATGGGAATGGATAAAGAAGATGATTTTTATGGTAGAAATGGACAAATTGACAAAAAAAACTTAATGGAAAAGAAGATCAAGAATTTTTAGCAGATTGGAAAGACTTTAAAGACTACTTAGAACTGAACTGGGATGTTAAAAATAAGTTACTTTGCTTTGATAACTATTAAGATTAGAAGTATAGTAAGAAATGGATTGTATTAAAAATGTTACCTAAGAGAGACAAACAAAAAAGGAAAATGTTTTAATAGAAGATTTGATTATTGAATATGAGGTGAATGCAAGAGAATATTGACTGGAATTGTAATGGGGGTGGAGCATCGTTGGGAGCCAGGGGAGAGGGGGGGATTGTAGAAAAGGGTATGTTAAGAATTGGTTACCATTTATGGAACATGTTATTATATCCTGATAATGAATATTTTTTGAAAAAAAAGAAAGAAAGCCAGGTCTAAATCCAATAGCAATAACAAAGGAAATCCAAATTTCTTCTTTTATATTCCAACCAAATAAATCCAACAGATCAAAGTCACCTTCCCAAAAATACTTTAAAAAAGAAAAAGGAAATAGCCCAGTCTTCTCCAGATCAAAAGAGTCAGTGTTCTTAAAATTTATAATCCAACAAAATTAGAAAGACAGCTTCCAGGTTATAATTACAACTTCTTAGTCCACAAAGGCAATACTCTCATTTCCAGTTCAGCTTTAGTTTTCCAGTCTTCCCTTTCCATCAAAAAGAAAAACAAATCCAATTCAACATCAAACTCTAATTCTTTTAATTTGCAAGGCTCTCTGGGTTTTTTTAACTTATTTCTTCCTTCAATGATAGCTTTTCCCAGTCCCAGGGGAAGAAAAAAAAAACAAGAGGAAAAAGTAAATCCAAATAGAAAGAGATATACAAGAAAATGGGGGCGGGGTGGTGAATGGACTTTAGAACACTGTCATTCCCTACCTCCTCCTCCAAATTTCCTTATGTAATGGTATTTATTATAACCAGATAGGGAGAGGAGACCTTTAAACATTTAGTTATAACTCACAGTCTATTCTTGAGAAGATTGCAGGCAGATTCTCTTTCTTCTTTTATCTTAGGTCGTTCCATAGCATGCAGCTGAGAGCCAGAATGGCTGTTGTACTCATTGGGTGAATGAGACTGTCTTCAGGTCTCTGTACTCCCGGACTAACCAAGAGGAGTGACCCAAAAATGCACCTCACTGCTTTCAGAGCCCCCCTCCAGGAGCCTCCTTGGGTCTAGAGTTCTCTAGACTACCCCAAGAGTGGGCCAGTTTGGCACATCTCTGGAGCTTCTCTGAGACGTGACTGACAGCACTGCTGCAAAACAGGAAGTTCCTCCAAGCTTAAGGTCTTATGGGAGTGGATCTGTGGGTAACCCCAAAGGAGGGATGCAGTGTACCTGGAAGAAGGGTTCTGGGAGGGGTTATGAATCCCTTTCGAAGGGGAAAGGAAATATAGCATGGCTAGGAATCTGAAGTCAGTGGTAGGGCTGGAACACATTGTGCCACAAAAAATTGATAAGGGAGTATGGCATGGCCAGCCCATTCAAAGAGTTGCCCATGCATGGTGCCTAAGAAGTCTTCAAGGGAATATCAGCTGATTAATCACTTATGCTACCCACATGGAAGCTTGGTTCCAGAGGCAAACCAGGACCTGGAGTCAATGCTGGAGTCCATGTGAAGTCTTGGCAGTGTGAAGTTGAGTGAGTGGTTGAGGCATCACTTGTATCAGGTACAAGAGCGGTATACAAGTGGCACCTGGAAGACTTTCACAGGTTCCAAAGTGGCCTGGGGCTTAGCCAGCAATGGCCAGTTCCAGTTGACCATCTGTTCCAGTTTGTGGTGGCCCTGAGGAGAAGATGCCTCGCCCTCAGAACCATTAAAGGGTATGTGGCAGTTACAGCCTTTCAGTCGAAAGCCCAGGACCTGGAGGAGTGCACAAGGGATTTCAGGTTAAGGTGTATGATGGAGGGCTGGGTTAGGGAGGCACCACCAGCACCTGACACCAGGCAGCCCTTCACCCCAGAGATCATCAGGACATTAGTTAATTTATTTAGGGGCATCTGCATGTCACAATGGGAAGCTAATTTGTTCAGGGTGGCCACTCTGGTGGAACAGGGCATTACTTGTATCACATGTAGGTTTGGGGGTAGATGCTGTCATGTTACAAGTGCAGTGGTCCAAAACAGACTAGAGAGGGTGTGGGCAGATGGTTACCCTTTACAGGAACACAGAGGAGATACTGTGCCCAGAGCAGGAGCTGGCAAAATGGATGCATGCAATGGGCTGGAGATCAGACCTGCTGTTCCAGCACAAGAACAGCCTCCCCTTGACCCAATATTAGTTCTGGTCCATGCTATGCTGGGCCTTGAGCTTGGCTGGACTGGCAGGGGGGAACTTTAGTCCCACTCATTTTGTATTGAAGCAGCTTTGACTGCTGCCTGGCTGGGGTTTAGCCCCTCAGAGGTTCAGAATTTAGGTCACTGGAGGTCCATGGTATACCAGGTTTACATGCAGAAACGGTGATGGCTGATGGTGTGTTTCTTTGCTGGATGCAGCACAAAGACAGAGATACTGATTTGTTGGCATTGCATCATGTATTGGTTGGGCAGGAGGGCCAGTGGCTTCAGCATCAGTAATCAGTTAGGCATTGGAGACTGCTCCTCTGTTGAATGTCTGGGGAGGAGAGGTATATGTTGGAGCCAGCTGTTACCCCTCTTTCAGGATTGTTGGTCAGCAAGAGCACTTCCCCAGGTCAAGGTCATACATTTAGGTGAAAAAGATATGGGAACTACATCAGCGGCCTCCCTCTTGATGAAATTCCTGAGGGATTTTCACACACTCAGGCAGTGGTTCCCTTACATAAACTGGGTCCGGTCAAACATGTTGACTCAGCAAGTCTGGAGGGGGGCATACCGCCCATCCCAGGTGGACAAGGCCTGACACTGGCTAAACAACATCATTGGTGGGTCCATGATCTGAGTGTGTGTGGAAGCATTCATTCTACACCCCAGGATCAAATTCTTGTTGCCACATCTTTTTAGACTTGATGGGGTTCACCTGTCTGATGCTGGGACAGATATTTCCTTAGCTGATCTGCAGGGTGGTCTGCCTGACCTGGTGGTAATTGGTTGATGGGAGGGGAGTTAAGCCAAGGCTAACCCCTTCTGTGGCAGGAAAAGCATGGGTTGAGGTTTTTTTTGGGGGGGTTGAGCTGGCAAGCACCCCAAGATATCAATGATGGGGGGGTCCTCAAACAGGGTACCTAGAGGCTTTGCAGTCTGGCTGACTCAGTTGGGGGCCTCTTTGGGATTGAGAGAGCATATCACGAGCCTAAAGGCTTGCAGTCATGGGCAGGAATGTGCCCCCCATCCTCTCTATGCACTGGCATGCAGGCCGTGACAAGTAAGGTCCAGAGGGATTCTGGACCTGGCTCTGAGCCAGGGTGGGTATGCCCTGTGAGGAAGCTTGCTTTGCAAGCTAAACACAACCTGTGCTTTAAAATGTAATGAAATGGTGCAGATCTGCTTATGTGTAAATAAAATTCCCAGTTTAACCCATAACTTGTGTGGTGTTTCATTTGAGGGTTAGGTGGGCAAAGAGCTGCACTGAATATTCACAATGAACCAATGTTTCTATTGTAACTATTCAATGCTGGAAGCAAAATTTTAAATGCAAAACATATAACATTTTTGGTTATTATTCTAAACTCATGAGCTATACACATGTCAGCACCTCTTTATTCATTTGATTATGGCAGTCTTCAAATGTAAAATCTTACAAAATCCATAGTCAAAAATATCATTGCTATTTTTTTCAGATATAGTTAAATACTTGGTCAACAATTAAAAATACCATCCAATATTAAATACAACTATCAAATACTACCGATATTACTGTGATAATGCATCACAAATTGACACCAAACAATCACAATGTTCTGAATTAATGGATGATTATGATTAGGTATTAAATCATAGTATTAAATATTTGATGATCACAGTATTCAAAAATTATCCAATGAAAACTGGGAGCTGGTGTAACGTGCTAGCTGAGAAAGTAAGACGTGATCTTGGAGTTTGCTCCTAGTTTAGGTTATCAGGTGGTCTTAGGCAAGCCATTTTCTCTCAGAGCCTCAATTGCATATCTATAATAAGGAGGTAATTATACTGACCTAATTTACAGGGCTGTTGCGAAGAGTATTGTAATAATATATATGAAACACTTTAAGTGCTGGAAGTACTATACAAATGCCACAGGTACTCTCAAAGTCAAAAATTGCTCCCATACAAAACAAATTCTTAGAATGAAATATCCCAAGGGCTCATCTGGAGGACCAAGGCACATCTGAGGCTCTGGATATCTGGCTTGGTTGCCTAGATGCTGACATAGCCAGCAGACAGCATAGGTATCTACTTTGTAATATTACATGGTTGGGAAATAACAACTTTGATTCATTTTTAATGGCCCATGGTTTGTGCTAGTGTTTGGCAAGAAACATTTGTCAGAACTGGGAAATGATTACTATATTTTGGATTCAAATAAATTAATTATTTAGTTATGAAAGCAAATCATTATTCAATGCACAAACACAAAATAGGAAACAATTATTTCAGTGCCTCTCAAATTTGCTAATCAAGTGTTCACTCCCTTTGAGTCACCCTCTGAGAAAAGTCCTTGTTGGAATTTGCAGCAGATGCTGATTTGAACGCTCGCACCGGAAGCTGTCTCCACCTTGTTTCAAACTAAAAGAATTTAAAACACCTACTATAAATAATAATGTAAGTCCTAATCTTGAAGGCTGAGATGGGATGACTCAAGGGTCAAAAGAAGAAAACATACAGACTTCCACCAGCCGAGGAAGAAATGGAATTATCTAACAAAGAATCAGAAGGAGAGGAGGCTCGGACCAGCAAAAGGAAACACGAAGGCTCGATTTTTAAAAAGAAGCAAGAATTTTCTACAGAACTGAAACAAGAAATAAAAGAAGAAACCAAGAGTCTTATTGCTCCAATGATTACAAAAATAGACAATTTAACAAAGATCATAGAAGAAATTAAAGCAGTTGCAGACTCAGCTGCAGCAGAAGTGAAAAATAAAAAACAAGCTATCTTGAAGCCAGGGCCAGCTCGCTCACTAGGTGTTCACCTAGAGCACGCTGGCCCTTAGGGGCGCCAAAAGCCCCCCGCCCCCACAAAAAAACCCTGCCCCTACCCTGGCTTGCTGGTGGGCACCGCAGCTGTGAGGCATGCAGGCAAGCCGGTGCTGGGACAGAAGGGGTGGGGGTTTAAACCTCCGCCCCTTCCCTGGATTGCTGGCATGTCCTGCAGCTGCGGGGCATGCAGGCAAGCTAGCGCTGGGATGGAAGGGACGGAGGTTTAAACCCCCACCCCTTCCCTGGCTTGGAGCTTGCCCGCCCTCCCCCTCCCCCTTGGGGGGGATAGGAGGTGGGGGTGGCATGGCAGGTCTCCAGCCCCACTGGAAGGTTGGCATCTGCACCCTGTCTAGGGCGCAGAAACACCTCCAGTCAGCCCTGCTTGGAGCTATGTGATTATGAAGCCTGGTCCGAAAGTAAGTTAATGTTATTAGAACTTAGAGTGCATGAATGGAAAATTAAAATTCGTGGGATTCCACCAAACTTTGAACTGAATAGCAACCTGACTACAGCTTTAAATTCTTGGCTGAGTGGGAAGCTGAAACTTCAGGGTACAGTGGTTACGACAGCATACAGACTAAACACTAGTAGAGCCGGATCACCAGCCTTAATCCCAGATGTTATTGCAGAGATTGTAGACATTTGTCGCGCCCCGCGAGGGCGTGGTCCCCACCCGGGGTGGGCCTCCCACAGGTGAACGGGCGGAGCACGATCCAGGTAGGCAGGAACCCTGGGTTTCAGCGGGCGAGGCCTCAGTTGATGGAGTCCTGCCTCCTGGTTGCGCCACCAGGAACAAGGCAGGGACTCCGCCGGATTATGAGTCGCGGGGTGCCGTCTCACTTGCTCTCTCTGGACGCGGAGTTCAGCCTCCTAACTCTCACTCCGGCTCCTTCCTCCTCGGCCCAGCTCTGCTCTCCCCCATTTATTCCCCTTCCCGTTCATGCTCCACCCTGTGCCACCCTTCCCCCGCCATCCCATTGGTTCCCCGTCCTGTCCCTCGGCGATCCCAGTCGCTGGTTGGCTCTTCTATCCAGCCTGGGTGGAAGGAGGGACTTCCTGACTGCTGCGGCAGGCCACTGTTTCGAGGCGGGGCCCGCTTCCTGGACGCGGCCCTCCAGCGCTCCCTCTCTGCCCTGCCGCCTCCCCGCCTCCTCGCTGCTGCAGGCGTTGGCCCTGCCGCCTCCCGGTCTCCTTGGCGCGCGCCTGCACTCCCGCGCCCGTCCCGAGCCGGCTGAAGCTGGGGGTAAGTGGCCGGGGTGGGCGGGGGCTTCCCTTGCGCCGCGTGGTTTCCCGGGGCCGTCTGTCGGGGTTCCGCCCCGCCGCTGCGCTCCCTGGGGCCGTCACCCGTCTGGATTCAGTCCCCGCTCTTCCAGGGGGGGTCCCCGAGTCCCAGGTTGGGACACCCCCCCCCAAGCGTGCTGGTGGTGGTCCCGGTGGACACTTCGTGCAGACGGGAGAGAAAGTCCGCGTTGGTATGAGCGGATCCAGCGCGGTGTTGGACTGTAAATCTGTAGGGGAGTAAAGAAACATACCAACGCATTACTCGGGCGTTATGGTCCTTCATACGGGACAACCACAGCAGAGGGGCATGATCCACGACCAGTATGAACGGGTTATCGGCCAAATAGAATTGTAAGGCCCCAATGGCCCACTTAAGGGCCAGCGCTTCTTTCTCCACGGTGGAATACTGCCATTCTGCTGGGTGTAGTTTACGACTCAGAAACAGAACCGGCTGTTCTTGCTGGTCCACCTCCTGGGCCAATACTGCCCCGAGCCCCGTGTCGGAGGCATCTGTAAATAGTATGAATGGCCTCATGAAATTGGGGTTCTTGAGAACTGGACCGTGGGAGAGACTCCCCCGGAGGAGCAGGAAGGCCCGGTGACGGTCTGGGGTCCAACAGATAGTATTAGGTTCCGTCTTGCGCAGGCAATCAGAGAGCGGTGTTGCTGTCACCGCGAAGTGTGGAATGAAGCATCCGTAATACCCCACGAAGCCGAGAAAACTGCGTAATTGTCGCTTCGTTGTGGGTTGTGCCATCTGTTCAAGGGCCGCCACCTTCTCTGGAAGGGGCTGTATCTGCCCGCGGCCTACCTGGAATCCCAGGTACTTCAGCTCTTGGAAGCCAAGCCGGCTCTTCCAGGGGTTGGCCGCTAGGCCCGCACGGGCCAGGGCCCTTAGTACCATCTCTAAATGTTGTAGATGAGTGGGCCAGTCAGGGCTACAAATGATGATATCATCAATGTAGGCCCAGGCAAAGTGCCCACACTGGGCTAGGACCTGGTTGACAAGGCGCTGGAAAGAAGCTGCTGCCCCATGAAGACCAAAGGGCATGCGCCGAAACTGGAACAGGCCACAGGTGGTGGTGAAGGCCATCTTTGGGCGGTCTTCAGGTCGCACGGGGATCTGCCAATATCCTTTCGTCAGGTCCAAGGCTGATAGAAACCGGGCTTGCCCTAGTTGGTTAATGAGATGTTCCGCCCGAGGCATAGGGTAGGCATCGAAGGTAGCCACGTTGTTCACCTCCCGATAGTCCACGCAGAACCTTACGCTCCCATCGGGTTTTGGGACCAGCACAATGGGACTGCGCCAAGGACTTTGGGAAGGCTCGATTACTCCTAGTCGTAGCATCTCGTCCACCTCCTTTTCGATCACGGCTATCCTTTTATGGGGGATCGGCCGCCACCGGCTCCGAACAACCACCCCCTCGGGGGTGGGTATGCGGTGTTCCATCAGGGAGGTACATCCGGGCTGTGTGGAGAAGACCGGCGGAAGCCATTGTAGCAATCGGTGCACAGCATGCCGTTGGCCCTGTGTTAACTCTGGATCCAGGAGGGGTTCTTGGGTTTGGTCTGCTGGCTCCTCCCATGGTTTCCCGAACGGGTCTATCTCCCTCGGCTCCCGAGCTAGGGCACACGTTGTGTCTCCGGAGTCTTCCCCCGCCTCCCGGGGTACCCACTCCTTCAGGTCATTCACATGTAGAGTCTTGATTTGCCGTTGAGACAGACCGCATTGTATGCGATAGGTCAGAGGCCCCACGACCTGTACTACTTGGAAGGGCCCCAGCCAGGGGTCTCCGGTGTTGTGTGCCATCACCCGCCGGGCGACCAGGACCTTGGCCCCGATGGGGAAGGAGCGGGGCTTTGTCCTCTGGTCGTAGCGCTGCTTCATAGCCTCTTGGGCCTGCTGCAAATTTCCCTTGGCGAGCTGGTGCACCTTATCCAGCCGGTCTCATAGCTGCTGCACATAGGTCCCAGCCGTGATCGCCACCGGGGTATTCGGGGCTACCCACTGGTCTTCCAATAAGGTCAAGATGCCGCGGGGCTTTCTCCCATACACCAGCTCGAATGGCGAATATCCAGTTGAGGCCTGCGGGGTTTCTCACAACGCCAGTAACAAGGGATCGAGATACAGGTCCCAGTCATGTGTGTGTTTGTAGGAGATGCGACGTAGCATGCCTTTTATGGTCTGATTCATATGTTCGACCAGACCATCTGTCTGGGGATGGTAGGCCGCTGTAAACAACTGTTTGATGTGAAGCACCGCACAGACTTGGCGCATGAAATTGGCTGTGAAGGGAGTTCCTCGGTCTGTCAATATTTCTTTGGGTAACCCTACTTGGGCGAAGAAGCGCATGAGAGCCCGGGCAACCCCAGGGCTCTTCATACTGGGGAGGGGTATGGCTTCAGGATAGCGGGTAGCGTAGTCCATCAACACCAGTACATACCGTGCTCCCCGGGGCGTTCGAGCCAAAGGCCCAATAAAATCCATGGCGACGCACTCGAACGGGACGCCGATGATGGGTAGGGGAGCCAAAGGGGCCTTGGGTTCTTGCTGCGAGGACGTCCATTGGCAGATGGCACACGATCTTACATACTGCTTGACGTCTCGGTACACCGAGGGCCAGAAGAATTGCGCCAACACCCTATTCAAGGTATTCTTGTGCCCCTGATGGCTGGCGCAAGGATGGTCCTGGGCCTGTTTGAGGATTTGGTTTTGGTATTGGCGCGGTACGAGCAGCTGACGTTGGGCCGCCTTCCCCCAAGGAAGCCACTCCCGGAACCACATCCTTCCCTCCTGGAGAATGCGCCCCGGTCTAGCATTCAACCGTTCACCACCCGCCCTTCGCTTACCGCTGCCCGGGCTCGTAGTGCTTCCAGTGTCGGGTCTCTCGCCTGGGCATCTCAAAACTCTGCGTCGCAACCCCACAGAGCCTCCTCTTCCGCGGAGGTACTGGGTTCTCTGCCAGTGGTTGGTTCACCCGTTGAGGCCTCTTGCCCCGTGGCATAACTGCTGGTTGTCTCTAGCCGCCCGGCTCTCCTCACCATGGGCCGGCCGATGATATCAGAGAAGCCTGGCGCGTCTCGTCCCAATAAAACAGGGAAGGGTAGGCTTCTGACACAAGCCATAGGAATCTCCCGCCTCTGCCCCCGGTATTGTATGGGCACCCTTACCACGGGGCACCACTCGATATGTCCATGGAAGCAGGATATAGCCGTGTCGCGTACCCAGGGTAACTTTTCGGGCATGTAGTCGCTCCGGACCATGAAGATGGAACTCCCGCTATCGAGAAGGGCGAGTACGACACTGCTGTTCACCTCCACGGGGATGGTAAACGGTGGCGGGCCCGATCCGGGGGCAGACCCTTGGTACGAGGTTTCCCACCCCGCATCACATTCCATCAGAGGGCAATCCCGCCGGTAATGCCCTAATTGCCCACAGGTGTAACAGGGACCTGGACCCGGAACCCGGGGAGCACCTCCTCCGCCGTCTGGCTGGGTTTTCTCCGACCTGGGGTCCCGTACCAATGGACCTGGAGGAGGGAGCGGGCTTCTCCAACGTGGACCAGTCATACTGGGACCTAGGCGTGGTTGTAGTGGGGGACGAGCTCGTCCTCCCCTGGTTCCTTCGGTACCTTGCCCGCCCCCTTCTGTGCCACCTCTTCCGGCTGCCGAAGGTGGTCCCGGCCCCTTGCTCTGGTCTCGCCCGGCAGTCACTCCGTCGGCCGTGAGAAAGTTTTCCCAGAGCTCCAAGGCCTGCGCCAGATCCTGGGGCTTCCAGCATGCCACCCAATGACGCACTCGGTGGGGAAGGATATTTAACAACTGCTCTAATACTACCTTTTCCACCACCTTTCTGGCCTCCTCCGTCTTCGGCTGCAGCCATCTGGTGGCAGCGTCCTTCAAGGCCGCCAATACTGCTCGCGGACGATCTGTACTTTGCCATGTGATGGCCCTGAACTTCCGCCGAGCCGACTCGGGAGTGATTGCAAGTCGATCGTAAATGGCCGCTTTAACTTTCGTGTAGTCGGCTGCCTCCTCCTTAGTTAGTGCTTTCACAGCTGCTTGGGCTTCGCCAGTCAGGTAGGGACTCAAAATAAAGGGCCACTGTGCAGCCGGCCACTGGGCGGCCTCCGCCACCCGTTCAAAAGTCTCGATGTAAGCTTCCACTTCATCGTCTGGCCCCATTTTTGTCAGAGGGATCCAAGATCCTCGGTCCGGCCACTGGGCGGTAGATGGGGCGCATCCCTGGCCGGCGGCGAGGGTCTGTTGGAGGTCACGGACCAACGCGGCCTGGGAGGCTTGCTGTTGCTGAGCCACCTCTCGCAGTAATTGGGTATTGTGGTCCGTTAACCACTGGCCGAACTGGGCCAGATCCATCGTGCCCTGGTTTTGACCCTGTAGGTCAGGCTGCACCAGGACAGAGTCTTGGCTCCCTGTGGAGCTTGATTCAGTCAGGCTCCCCTCTTCCTCCCCGAGCTCCAGCGCGCTGTACCGTCGGGGTGGTGGCTGACACCCAGCTGGGGCCGGAATGTAAGGGGGGGCGCGTGTCAGCGGGCGTCGGCTGCCCGCATTTTCCACCACGTGTCACGCCCCACGAGGGCGTGGTCCCCACCCGGGGTGGGCCTCCCACAGGTGAACGGGCGGAGCACGATCCAGGTAGGCGGGAACCCTGGGTTTCAGCGGGCGAGGCCTCAGTTGATGGAGTCCTGCCTCCTGGTTGTGCCACCAGGAACAAGGCAGGGACTCCGCCGGATTATGAGTCGCGGGGTGCCGTCTCACTTGCTCTCTCTGGACGCGGAGTTCAGCCTCCTAACTCTCACTCCGGCTCCTTCCTCCTCGGCCCAGCTCCGCTCTCCCCCATTTATTCCCCTTCCCGTTCATGCTCCACCCTGTGCCACCCTTCCCCCGCCATCCCATTGGTTCCCCGTCCTGTCCCTCGGTGATCCCAGTCGCTGGTTGGCTCTTCTATCCGGCCTGGGTGGAAGGAGGGACTTCCTGACTGCTGCGGCAGCTGTTTCGAGGCGGGGCCCGCTTCCTGGACGCGGCCCTCCGGTGCTCCCTCTCTGCCCTGCCGCCTCCCCGCCTCCTCGCTGCTGCGGGCGTCGGCCCCGCCGCCTCCCAGTCTCCTTGGCGCGCGCCTGCGCTCCCGCGCCCGTCCCGAGCCGGCTGAAGCCGGGGGTAAGTGGCCAGGGCGGGCGGGGGCTTCCCTTGCGCCGCGTGGTTTCCCGGGGCCATCTGTTGGGGTTCTGCCCCGCCGCTGCGCTCCCTGGGGCCGTCACCCGTCTGGATTCGGTCCCCGCTCTTCCGGGGGGGTCCCCGAGTCCCAGGTCGGGACAACATTCAAACAAAGGAATTAATTTTAGAAACTGCTAGCCAAAACGGTTTGAAACTAGATGATATTATCACCCAAATATTCCCATAGGACTAGACTTGATAAGGATGCAAAATAGGCAACACTGGAATAGAAATGTTTATTTAAATTTAAGTTGGGATATTGCAAAACGTGGGTAAGACTGTATGGGGAAGATCCCCAGCCCTCCAATGGTAAGTCTCTTTTAGAGACTCCTTTGGGGAACCAAAGATTCTGGAGTGAGCAGAACGTCCTGAAGATAAACACAGGAAGATAAAATTTTTGGTGTTTAGCAGTAATTCTTGCTTTCCTTTAATTGTAATACTTACATAATAAAATTATATATTAGAAGTGTAAAGAAATAAATCGACAAATAATAATTAATAGCAATTGAAAAAATAATTTGGGGTTAAGGGGGGGTAAGAAAAACAAAAATATATACCACAGAAAAAAATATATACCGCAGGTTAGGAAAGGCACAAATAGGTATAGAAAAAAGCCTGCATGGTTAACAAAGTAATGGAAGCTGTAAAAGGTAAGAGGGATTCCTTTAAGCGGTGGAAAGCTAGTCTCAGTAGGTTGATAAAAGGGATCACAGGCTGTGACAAATAAAATGCAAGTCTGTGATCAGGCAGGTAAAAAGGGAATATGAGGAGCTTGTAGCAAAAAACATAAAGACCAACAATAAAACTTTCTTCAAATACATTAGAAGCAGGAAACCAGCCGGGGAGGCAGTGGGGCCCTTGGATGACCAAGGGGTAAAAGGAGCACTGAAGGATGATAGGGAAATGGCTGAGAAGCTGAATAAATTTTTTCCCTCTGTCTTCACTATGGAAAATGAGACGTGCTTGCCCACTCCAGAACCATTGATTTCAGAAGGGGTGTTGAAAGACCTGAGTCAGATTGAGGTGATGAGAGAGGAGGTCCTATGACTGATAGACAACTTAAAAACTGATAAATCACCAGGCCTGGATTGCATACATCTGAGAGTTCTGAAAGAACTCAAATGTGAACTTGTGGATCTCCTGACAAAAATATGTAATCTTTCTTTAAAATCTGCCTCCATTCCTGAGGACTGGAAGGTAGCTAATGTCACCCCCATCTTTAAAAAGGGTTCCAAAGGGGATCCAGGAAATTACAGGCCAGTCAGTCTGACATCTGTACCGGATAAGTTATTAAGGAAAGAATTAATAGGCACATTGCAGAACAAAAACTATTGAGGCAGACTCAGCATGGGTTCTGTAAGGGAAGATCTTGTCTCACTAACCTGTTAGTGTTTTTTGAGGGAGTAAACAAACGTGGACAAGGGGGACCCAATAGATGTTGTTTACCTTGACTTCCAGAAAGCTTTTGATAAAGTTCCTCATCAAAGGCTTCTAAGTAAGCTCAGTAGTCATGGGATAAAAGGACAAGTCCTTTTGTGGATCAAAAACTGGCTAATTAATAGGAAACAGAGAGTAAGTATAAATGGGCAATTTTCTCAGTGGAGGGTGGTAAGTAGTGGGATACCACAGAGATCGGTACTCTGTCCAATGCTTTTTAACTTTTTTATTAATGATTTGGAGTTGGGAATAAGTAGTGAAGTGGATAAATTTGCAGATGACACGAAGTTGTTCAGGGTGGTGAAAACCAGGGTGGATTGTGAGGCACTCCGAAAGGATCTGTTGAGGATGGGCGAGTGGGTGTCAATGTGGCAAATGGGGTTCAATGTGGCCAATTGCAAAGTGATGCACATTGGAGCCAAAACCCCTAAATATAAATACACATTGATGGGGTATGAACTGGCAGAGACTGACCAAGAGAGAGATCTTGGAGTCATAGTAGATAACTCAATGAAAATATCTAGACACATACACATAAATACTTTAATAACCATTGGGTAAGAGCCGCCCTTTTGAAACCATGAGAAGAAATACAGAAACTTTGTTACACTAAAATTCCCAAATGGGTGTCACTTCTAGAAGCCTTTGTTAATCCTAAAATAGTAACGAAAGACTTAAGCCAGACATATGAAGATTTACTAAACAATCAAAACAAACTATATGATCAAGAAGAACTTAAGGGGAAGGGTATAAACCTTAATTGGTGGGAGAGAGCACAACTTGATTCTAGGTACACAAAAGAACAGATAACGGACTTTTATAATACACCTGTGGAGCTTGATAAAACATTGCTAGAAACAGAACAGAAGCACATAAAATTATTTTATACTCTGTTGCTAGATATGAAAATGCAAGACGAAATTGTAAAAGAGTCTATGGTTAAATGGGTTCAAAACTTGGGCCATAATATACAACTGGAAGATTGGGCTATAATGTGGAAAGTGAATATGAAGTTTACAAAAGCTGTTCCATACAAAGAAAATGTATATAAAATGTTTTATAGGTGGTATGTAACTCCAGAGAAATTAACTAAATGGTATTCAAATGTCTCAAACTTATGTTGGAAATGTAAGAAAGAAGTAGGCTCATTTTATCACATGTGGTGGTCTTTTAAGTTAGTTAAAGCATACTGGATATGGATTCATGAAATATTACAAAAAAATTTAGACACTAATGTACCAGAATTGTTTTTATTGAATATCGTACCACAAACTTTTACAAAACAAAATATTTACTTGATAGTACATGTAGTGATGGCTGCTGGGATACTGTATGCAAAATATTGGAAATCAATGGAATTACCTAAGAAAGAAGAGACAATATGCAAATGGTTAGAAGCAGCAGAAATGGACAAATGAACTTTACAATTACAAGGGAAACAAGAAGAAGCCTTTGAAAATTTTATAGATGGATAAAAAGTAAAGGTTCCCTTGCTCGAAAGCCAGTCGAATCCGACTCTAGGGTTGCGGTGCTCATCTCTGTTTCAAAGCCGAAGAGCCAGCGCTGTCCAAAGACGTTTCCGTGGTCATGTGGCCGGCATGACTAAACACCAAGGTGCACGGAATGCTGTTACCTTCCCACCAAAGTGGTACCTATTTATCTACTTGCAATTTCTTGCTTTCGAACTGCTAGGTTGGCAGGAGCTGGAACTAGAGACGGGAGCTCACTCCGTCTTGCAGCACCCGGGTCTTGAACTGCTGAACTACTGACCACAGCCTGCAGTTCAGCGTCTTAACCACTTGAGCCACTGCAGCTCCTTTATAGATGGATAGAGACATACAAAAACAGTCCATGAAAACACCAAAGGAAAAAAAAAAAGATAATATGCCTCCAAAAGGTTGTTTTAATCAGATAATGGTGAATTAGATAAGATTTAATCTAGATCTTTGATGTAAAAGAGATTTTAACCCAGACTCCAACTGTGTAGTTATTGTTTGTTCCTGCTTTGTCTTGTAGTTGTTCTTATTGTAGTTTTTCTATCTTTTTGCTGATTTTTTTTTTTTTAACTTTCTGTGAAAATGTCTAGACAGTGTGTAACTGCAATAAAAAAGGCCAACGCTATGCTCGGGATTATTAGGAAATAAATTAAAAACAAATCAGCCACTATCATCATGCCCCCATATAAATCAATGGTGCAACCTCATTTGGAGTACTGTGATAAGCATATGGAGCAGAAGTCCATCAGTGGCTATTAGCCACAAGGTATAGATAGGAACTCTCAGTCTGGGGCAAGTGATGCTCTGTATTTTTGGTGCTTGGGGGGGCCAACAGTGGGAGGGCTTCTAGTGTCCTGGCCCCACTGGTAGACCTCCTGATGGCACCTGGTATTTTTGGCCACTGTGTGACAGACTGAATGGGCCATTGGCCTGATCCCACATTGGCTTCTCTTATGTTCTTATGTTCTTAAGTTAAAAGATGTATGAATTGTATAATGATATATTTTTGGATCGTAGAATTAAGTTTGTGGGAATGTTCCCAAGTGGAGTATAAAAATAGGACAATAGATATATTAGAAATCAATCCAACTTGGGCATATTGTAGGTTATCTTGATAAATTAGTTTAAATGCTGTTCCTTCCTTTGTTATGATGTTTTGTATAAACTTGTATTATGGGAATTAAAAGAAAAATAAAATATTTTTTTAATAAAAGAAATGTCCTTGTTATTTAATTTACTCTGTCAACTAATATTGGATCAGACATCTTGTCAGCAGCGGACTCCCTGTGATCTGTTAATCAGCCATGGTTCTATATACTCTATACTACTACTCCTGTTCACAGATTTAGGCAGCTAGTTTAAAACACACAAGGAATCAAGAATTACAGTGAGTACTCAACAGGAATTTGACTTAGAAAACTTAGGATACACTGTTTGTGATCATATATCGGAACATTGTATAAAAGGATGCACTTTGTTTTATGCAAAAAACATTTGTTAAAGTTGTACATTTTGATATTTGACTAGATATTCAGTCTATCCACTCTGTATACCTTCAGCAATTTGAGATTCTTTCTCATAATTTGTATCTCAGGCAGATTAGTTTATGATTTGTTTCAGTATCAAGATGTCAAGGCTGTAAGCTGTTACATTATCAATCTGTGCATAGCATTTTTATCCAACCCTCCTCCATGAGCTGAAGACTGTGTATACTGATCAAATCACCCCATAACTTGAAGTTCAGAGGGCCTGGAGGGTCCTAGCCCCTACCTTTTCTCCTAGCCCCCTTACCTATTGTTTTCAGAATGCTACTCAGGGCCAACGTTTGTCTTTCCTAGCACTCTTCAAGGATGGGAGCTCAGACAATGGGCCCATAGATTACTTTAACAGCCCTCACTCCCTCCCCTCATAATCTGAGCACTGCTTCACTTTAGCCTAGCAGTGTATCCTTAGTTTTTTGAGAGAAACCAACTGCCTTTGTTTTACAGCATAATTAATGCTGTAATGCTTTGACTGTCCTGTATTCAAATTCCACTTTAGCCATGAATTTCATTGAACAATCTTGAACTCTGTCGGCTTAGTCTACCTTAAACAGTGAACATTAATGATAGAGGTTAACCTGCTAGTGCCTATCTAATTCATTCTTCTGCATTAAGTATATTACAATGCTATACTAAGCAGAGTTATACCCTTATAAGACCATTGACTTTAATGGAGTTAGAAGGGTATAACTTCACTTTTAAGAGTGCTCCATTAGCATACATTTTGGTGTATAGGTGCTTCTCTGCCACTGACTAACCAAACTTCCAGTTAGCTTCACTCACATAAGGCCAAGCTGCTGACAGACAAGAACAACTATTGACCTGGTTCAAATTCAGATGAATGACCCAATGGTCAAAGGCCACTTATCTTATTATTGGTCACCTCTGACATCTGATCTCCGGAGGCTGAGGATGCATTTATAATAATAACAGGTAGTTTATTTAATTGCCTGTGGACAGCTTTCCTCCTAATGCCATATGAGTTGGGCTGGTGTTCTATCCATTTGTTTATTCATATATAACGTTTGATGTGATTGGAAGAAATATATATCTAAACTAAGTAAAGAACACCCTCTTTCTGTAGCTGTGAATGACCCAAATAACCTGGCAAGTATTTCATTTATCCTATCCTGAAGGGCTCTATCTATAATCTGCAATTTCCCCTTAGCATTTAGTATCCATTTTTGAACTCCATTTCCATAAATGATTTTCCAATGCAAATATGCATTATAGCACTGCTTTAGGCTTACCTTGTCCTTTGTTTCTCATTACCGCCCTTACGCAACCAAAAAGATTATGCTCCATAATGGCTACAGCCTTTATTCTTTATAGTTCCACCCCCAAGGCTTTGCCATCTTACCATCTACTGTAAATTATACATCCAATGGCTTCCCGCTTTGGGGGTGTATTACAGAAAGAACCTCCCACAGCAGGAAAATTAGTCGTGCTATGAATAATTCTGCTCCAGCCCCTACAGCATCAGCTGAGCAAAAGGTAGCATTTAGTAAACAAAGGCAGAGTGAGAGACACACTGGAATTGGAGAAGCAGAATGCTAGTACTTATCCTGGAGGGATCAGAAGTTATCTCTGAAGAGCAAGCAGACTGCCATCCTCCCAGAAGGCTAGTTAGAGATGATTGATTAGTTCTGTAACATGGTTGACTCATTCAAGGGGCTTTACTATTTTTATCTCATTTGGCATTACAAAAAACAAAAAAACCTGAGCAAGTAAATTAGTATGAGAGATCAGAGAAACCATCAACATCCAGAACTTCATGACCAAATAGGACATTATGATATATACCACCTTTCTTCCATAAGGGAGCCCAATGTGGCTTGTGTTCTGTTTGCCAATTGCAAATAGGGACTGAATTTTTTGACAATCCATCTGATAGTTTGTCAGTCTGTTCCTGGGTGTTCAGCAGGTTGCTTCACTTATGCCTTCCTAACAAAGCAGTACAGCACAATTGGCTTATTGTACATGTGCATTCTTACATAGCCTCAGGGGTCTTTTGTAGGATTTAATGCAGTTCCACAGGGCCTGAAAAACAGAGATGTTCCACTAGGCCCAGGGGTCTTTTTTGTGGGGAGCGCACTGGAGCGCAGCTCTGGGAGCTCAGGAGCCAAGCCCCGCCCCCAGCCAGCATCCCCCGGAGTCTTTCACGCAGCCGAATGTCAATTTCAGCTCCATTATATCCTATGGGCCATTGAAGTCAATGGTGAAAACATAGGGTATATTCTGGGGGCTGGAGGGAAGGGGGTTTGAGGGAGAGGCTCCAAACTCACAGGGTAGCGGATGGAGCCTCTCCCCAAGATACCCACCAAGTTTCAAGAACATTGGATTAGGGGGGCCAATTCTATGGGCTCCCAAACAGGTTGCCCCTATTCCCTCCATTGTTCTCTATGGTGAAGCTACCCTGATCCAATGTTCTTGAAACTTGGTGGGTATCTTGGGGAGAGGATCCATCAGCTATCCAGTGAGTTTGGAGCCTCTTCCTCAAACCCCCTTCCCTCCAGCCCCCAGAATATACCCTATGTTTTCACCATCGACCTCAATAGCCCATAGGATATAATGGGGCCAAATTGCCGCCAAATTTGTTTCATTCCCTCCTTTCCTTCTCTCTTTTGCCTCTTTCCCTCCTTCTTCTCTTCTCTCTTTCTTTCCCACCTTCTTCTCTTCTCTTTTTTCCTCCTTTCCCTGTTTCCCTCCTTCTTCCCTTCTCTTTCTTTCCCTCCCCTTTCCTTCTCTTTCTTTCCCTCTTTCCTTTGTTCTTTCCTTCTCTCTACTCTCTCTCTTTCCTTCCCTCTTTCCTCCTTCTGTGGCCCAACTCTCATGAGAAGGAGTTTAAACTTTAAACCCCTTCTCTCTTAGCTCCCCCACCCAGACCAGCTGGGGAAGGGAAGGGGAGGCTTTTGAAGATGCCTCCCCCCCCTTTTGCTTCCCCTTCTGACATCACTTCCGGTGATGTCAGGGGGTGTGGCATATGCTAATAGCCTAATAGCTCATTAGCATACCATATGCTAATGAGCTCCTGCAGCTGTTTTTCTACAAAAAGACCCCTGCATAGCCTGATCTACTGCCTCCTGATTCTTCCTGCATAACTGATCTTCTCAGCAAACAATTTTTAAGTAGACTATTAGATCACTCACAAATTGCATAAATCAGACATAAAAATAGTGTGTTTCAATAAAATCCTACCCCTGTGTGTTCGTCTAAGTAATTCTTCATGACAATAATGGCTGCCGATCCATTTGGATCAGCAGTGGTTTTGCACAGGAACCATTTTGTAAAAACCCATTGCAAACCAATTTGGCAGGCATTTGTGGCTGCTTGGCACAAACTAAACAGACCGAGTGATCAAGTCTCATCACCCCCTTTGCACATGGTAAACTCAACTGTTGAAATCATTCCCTGTAAACATTTGCATCATCTGTGTATGGTTCACACCCATCATCAATTTCCAGACTCATGCTGCCATGGGATGGGTCCAAGACAAGCTCATGAGGCACCAAAATACTACTGGAGTTCAGCTTGCTCCACAAGAGAAGGTAATGAGTCTACCTAGGCAACAAAATATCTTGAACCAGTCCTGTATCAGGGAAGGTATTCCACATTTGGTACAGCACTACAGAGAAGGTCCACTCCCTAGAGGCCATCCACTTAACCTCTAAAAGTGGAGCACCTGCCCTTAAGTAATGCCTCAAACAATGGCTTCAGCAAATGGGAAGTTCATAATAAATAATATGGTCCATTCCATACTCCAGTTTCAGGTTTTATAGGGCAAGACAAGTGCTTTGATTTGTGCCTGGAAAAACTTGGGAAAGTCAGTGAAGTTTTTTAAAGACTTGCCAAATAATTTTATGTATAGTAGATCCCTGTTAACAACCTGGCTGCCATTTTTCAAATGCTTCCCAAAGGCAGTGTCACTAAAACTAAACAGCTATTACCAAGGCATGATTAAATGAAGCATGATTCCCTAATGTTAAATAGTGGGTTCCATGGATGAACAGACCACAAACCTAGTGATCAGTTCTACTTTATTAGTGATTTCAGCAAGAGCATGACAAAACTCCAGAGCCTGAGCTCTGTTAAATAACATGCAATTGCCACACACAAACACACCCCATTCTCAGTGATAGGCTATTTACATAACATTACTACTAAACTGGTTACTTTCAGAATCCTGGCGGGCTATTGTTCTTTTGCTCCAAGCTCAGCCAGTCTCTGGGGTGATTCAATCAGGAATGATTCAACCCCAGTACATAACACCTAATAACAGCTCAAAAGGCACAGAAGCACAGAATCATGATCCAAGTAAGAAGGAGTTGCAAGCCATGCAGCACCTGGAGAAGATCAATCAGGGAACCCAGGCATGACTGCCTCTGTGCCCTCCCTGTCTTCAGCCAGCGCGCCAATTGTTGTCAATTTCAAACTAGTTGTGTTAGTTTCAAGAGGGTCTCCCTCCCTTGTCACATTTCTTTGTGTTCATTTCCCATTTTCTTGCACAGCTCGCAACCCCATCCCCTTTGCTTAGATTTGTGACTTTGTGCTTTGAGATCAGTGCTTTTAAGATTGCAATGCCAGTGGCACTGGTATCTGCTGGGCACTCCGTGATTGCACTGGTACTGCTGGGCACTCTGTACATTGTAGTGGTTCTGCTGGGCTTGCAAAAATGCCCCCTTGCTAGGATGTTGATTGTGCTGGCATTGCCACATAGACACTGGGTTCTGCTGTGCACTAGTACATTGCACTGGTTCTGCTGGGCTTGCAACTCCCCCCTTTGCTTGGAGTGTAGTTTTGTAATAGATATCAGTCTTGCTGAGCTGGCATTGCCACAATGGCACTGGGTTCTGCTGGGTTTTCAAAAAGTTTGAAACATTCCTTGGCATTGCCCTTCTTTGGGTTTGGAATGTAAACTGACCTTTTTCAATCCTGTGGCCACTGTTGCATTTTCCAAATATTGAGTGCAGCACTTTAACAGCATCATCTTTTAAGACTTTGAATAACTCAGCTGGGATCCTCTCATGGATCACTGCCTTGACGTGGCAAGGGTGCTTGTGTGGTTTGATAAGGCTGTGGGCTATGCTGTGGAGGGCCATCCAGGATTGATAGGCCACAGTGGAGAACTCAGACAAAATGTGATCTGCTGGAGAAGGAAATGGCAACCCACTCCAGTATCTTGGCCAAGAAAACCCCATGGACAGTTTACTTTATAGCATTTCAAAAGGCAAGTGAAGGAAAATGCTAGTTCTGGTCAATCTGGGACCCTTCAAAAATGCTACAAACAAGCAATGAAGTTCTCATTTACATGTTTTGTATTACTATTACTATCCCACTTTCCCATCAGAAACTGGCTTCCTACATTGCTCACAAAAACAAGAAAACAAACAACATAAAAATTCAGCATAAACTTTCATAGCAGATTCACACAATGGAGGCAGATGGCTCTCAGTTGAGCTGGAGCTATGCAGAACAGAGAGAGACCTAGCTGCTTTTTCCTATCCCTGTCATGAAAAAAAGAAAAGTTGGTTTTTATACCCCTCTTTTCTCTACCTTTTAAGGAGCCTGAAAGCAGCTTATAATCTCCTTCCCTTCCTCTCCTCACAAGAGGCACCTTGTGAGGTAGGTGGGAAAGAGAGAATTCTGAGAGAACTGTGACTGGCCCAAGGTCACCCAGCAGATTTCAGGTGGAGAATCAAACCTGGTTCTCCAGATTAGAGTCCATCACTCTTAACCACTACACCATGCTAACCTCATTTGTGCCATTACCCCTGCACTGGGAGACTACAGCTATTGTGTTTGTGACATCTCCAGAATGGGCAGTGTTTCTCCCTGCCTGTCTGCAGGGAAGCCTGGTCTCTGGGTTATTGTGGTATATGAAATAACTGTGAAAGACTTAATGTGGTGTTATGTGCACTCAGTCGCTCCAACTCAAACCTATTCTTTATGGAGTTTTGGTTCTCCTGGGGATGTCGTAACCAGTGGATTAGCCCTGATTTATAGGATTACTCTGCATGTTCTCAGCTATGCATGTTTATTTCAGTACTTTTTGTTTTTAAATGCCCATTATACACCATAATCCCCATAAAGAGAGACCTCGTTAGAAGTACATTGAATATATACTACATCCTCTGTACATAGTAAGTGGATTCATGGGAATGGGCCACTACAAATAAATTACTTTGTTTTCCTCTTGGGTTGAAGCAGCTTGTCTACAATGGGCTTGAAAGCAGCACAGCTCTGATTTAAAGTTGGGTTTCCCAGAAATCAAATAAAAGCCAAATGGGGAATGATGGAAATTTCTCAAGGGAGAAATCAAGTCTAGGTAATCAGCTTTCACACTTCCCTTTCCAGTGAGGCTCGCAAAAGTCATGCTCACTGACACCTGGTTAAACAGCTGAAATGCTCAGCAACAGTATTCCTTTTTCCACATTTATAAAATAAGCATACAGATACTTCCCCCCCTCTGCATGGTTTCATTACATGCTCCCCATATTTGCCACAGAGCTGAAGGGCACCCAAGCATTTCCATAAACTGTTTTGATGGCTGTTTGGACAAATGGGGATGCTTTCACAAAGATCTGCTGGTTGGTTTGGGTGTGGTATAGTGAATTTTCACTCCATATAACCAAGCTTGTTCAGTTAAGAATGGTATGTCAACATGACTCAGTCTTCCCTTGACCGTTGTTTTGTCCACCAGCTATTGATAATGCAAACCAAGAGCAGAGGGTCAGTTATCAAAATGGAATTTTGGATTCAGATTTTCATTTATAACTTTATTTCCCAACTGGCAAGTTTATGATGTAATTTTCAAGTTAACCCTGAAACTTCCTCCAAATTCTGTTTGTACAGTGTACCTCATTATCCCTTTCACAGCATAAGTGACAACCATGCTGTCTAGGTCTTTCAGTATCCTTTTGTACTCATGTTGTAACTGTGAGCTAGTTTGCAGCCTCCCACTAAAAATTCAGATTCAAATCAAAAACATATGTTATGGAGACACGGATTGCAGCGCAGCAGGGTGGTGGGAGCTCAGACTCACTCATGAGCTCCCTCAACTCTTCATTGCTTTCACAGAACTTTGAGGGCTCCCAAGTTCCACCAGACCTCCTGGAGAGAGGTCTGGAGCAGGGGGTGCAATCCAAGTGCCCCACAAGCATCAGCAAATGGGCAGGAGCTGGATCGTCCCAAAGCAAAAGCATGAAGGAGCGCAGCCGTGGTTCACCATGACTGCACAAGTTGTGAACTCTTGACAAAGAGAGTCTCAAGCCTCACTTCCAACACTGGTGAACACAGCATGAATATTTGTAAAAAGAAACATTAAAGCAACACCAAAGAATCTATAGATTTTGGATTAAATCCCTATTGAACATCCATAAAGACGAGGAAAAGGAGGAGCGATTTCCCCTGCCTCGATTCAAATGGCTAGCAAAAGTTGTGGATATTCTTTAAAGAATTCTAAGCGGGATGGGATACAAACAATTTTATCGGAACATTTTATTACTCTCTATTGGAATTACAAATGCTTTGGACTTTAACTAAAAAGACAGGAAAAAACAGAGACATTTAAAATGGAGTTTCCATATATGGTAATAGAACTTTCTGGTACAGCATTCTTCCCTCTGAAGTCTTCTGGGCTCAGAAGACATTGGACAATAACAACCATCTGACTTATGTTGAAAGATTCTTGGTTGTTAATATGTCTACTATAGCAACTTATCTAGCAATGTGGTCTGGCTTCTAGACTTTTGGCAGAGAAAATCACTTCTATCTTTTCCTGTATCAAGACTATAATTCTCAAGCAAAAAATGAACTAAAGATAGTAAATCTAGACAATTTTGCTGATGCTAAACTGACCCAGCTTTCATGGGATCACTTTAAGGATATGATTGTTCTTTCTATAAAATTAGCAATCAAAGAAACCTATGCAGAACTATATCAAAAAAGCTTAACTACTCCAAGGAAATCTACAAGCAACACAGATAAATTGCTGCAACAACCTCTGACAGACTCAGAACAAAACTACAAGCAAGAGGACCTTTAAGCCAGAACATGATGCTCTACAAAAAGACTAGTACAATAAAAAAGGAAGCTAAGCCTTTAATGGAAGCATTGCTTTCAGAATCAAATAAATTGTTATTTACAGAAACAACCAAACCACTGAAACAAAAGTCATTCCTGAAAGAAAAGAAGACAGAAAACAGGTAATTGAACATTACTTTGGGCTACACACTGCAAACCTTAAAGGAAACCCATGCAGTCTACAAGAGCAAAAGTCACAAAGACAAAATCCTATTGATGAGAAGATATCTGACAAAGAGGGGAAAAAATGAGCTTTATGTATAATATCTCATCTAAAAATCACAACCTTTTTCTCTATAAGATTGGACTAGAGACCCTTTACTAAAGTACAATTAATTAGAATGGGTTGTATTGTTATGATTCCAACTGAGGCTGAGTTCAGATTGTCAATTTGCCCCACTATAGCCCCATCTCAGTGATGTTTTAAAATCGGATTTAAGGGGGTGTTCACACAGGCACATCTGCCTGGCATTCCCCACCCATAGGCAAACCGTGCTGTTCCACTTTGCTCCTGCATTTAACAGATACCTCACAAAAGTGGTAACAAATCCCTGAAGAGTGCCTTTATGCTGCATTTGTCTGCTTCCCAGCAGTGTGAATGCTACATGGAAAAGCCAGGAGCAACCCGTGTTGTGCATAAAGGAGCAGCAATATGATTGGCTGTGCTCCGCTCTACCGCCCAATGCGGTGCCGGCACAGTGGGATCCTCCCCAAATCAGCTGGATGCCTATGTGTGTATGGGCACATGAGCGCATGAGCACTCATGAACTCATACACACATAGGCATCCAGCCGATTTACCAGGAAAAAGCCATTTACAACTGGGCCTCCAGGCCAGCAGTCTGAACGCTCCTGCGTGCTTTCTCTCGATATGCTCCCGCATCAGTCTGAGCTGTGTGACTGGGAAAACCCAGAACAGTTTATTCCAGGGCTTTTTTTTACATGACTGGCTCCCACTGCAAATTGCCATTCTGTCTTCAGCCTGAGAGAGGCAATAGTGAAAGGAATTTTAGTAAGAGTTATTGTAGTATATTATCTGAATTCAAATTATAAAGAGGGATACTCCATTTTTACTTTCTACTAATAGCAAAGATAGATATAGGTGACTTGTATGAAAAATTAAAATTTGTAAGAATGATTATAAGGGAAATGGCTTTGTTAAAGACAAGAATATGTTGGGAAATCATGAAACTTTAGAATAAGAGCCCTTGAAGAGATATTATCAATAGAAAATAATAATAAAATGTTTAGATGATTTTTCAATGAAAACATTTATATATTGTTTGATACATAGTTGCAAATGTTATTATTAGATATATTTTCTGTTTTAAGCTATATAGGAGAGACTTAAATAGAATGTATTACAAGGAACTACTCTCATTTTTTGTTTGTTGTTTTGTTTTTTGGAAATTAATAAAAACCTATTATATAAAAAAATATGATACTACCAATCAAATACATAGAGCAATAATTATCTTTCCCTGCTGTCCAGTACAGGAAGGCCATGGATTCAATGTGATGATGCAAAATTCATATTGAAGATTGAAGCTTCCTTGTGAATGAGCAAGACTTCTCCAGACATGACCTGTAGATGTGGCCATTCTGGAAACATGGATATACATTTCAGCCAGAGTGGTAACCTTCATCATATTCTAAGACATGTTCCTTTCTAAAAAAAAAATACAGGAGCTCCTTTTTTTAAGTATTACTGGAAACATTCCCAGACATATCACTTGCACAATGCCCACTGCAAGTATTAGAAGGCACACAATTAGACCCTTCATGGGTCTAATGCTAGCCATGCAGTCCACTATATCCAAAGGTGAACACAAAGGTGTCAGAGTCAATCAAAGGGGAACAATTTTGTAGCAGCCACCATTCCACAAAGATAAAATATGGATGTGCTTCCTTTACTTTTTTGCTTTGCTTTAAAATGCAGAATGTTCTGTCTTGTTTTATGCAAAAAGTTAAAACACCTGCTAACTGGGTTTTTCAAAAGAGGTTTCCAGATACCAGGTAAGTTGGTGGAAACTGTTATTAAGGAAAGAATTAGTAGGCACATTGATGAACAAAAACTACTGAGGCAGACTCAGCATGGGTTCTGTAACGGAAGATCTTGTCTCACTAACCTGTTAGTGTTTTTTGAGGGAGTGAACAAACATGTGGACAAGGGGGACCCAATAGATGTTGTTTACCTTGACTTCCAGAAAGCTTTTGATGAAGTTCCTCATCAAAGGCTCCTAAGTAAGCTCAATAGTCATCGGATAAAAGGACAAGTCCTCTTGTGGATCAAAAACTAGCTTATAAATAGGAAACAGAGAGTGAGTATAAATGGGAAATTTTCTCAGGGTGGTAAGCAGTGGGGTACCACAGGGATCAGTACTCGGTCAGATGCTTTTTAACTTGTTTATTAATGATTTGGAATGGGGAGTGAGCAGTGAAGTGGATAAATTTGCAGATGACACGAAGTTGTTCAGGGTGGTGAAAACCAGGGTGGATTGTGAGGCACTCCAAAGGGATCTGTCGAGGATGGATGAGTGGGCATCAGTGTGGCAAATGGGGTTCAATGTGGCCAAGTGCAAAGTGATGCACATTGGAGCCAAAAATCCTAAATATAAATATACATTGATCGGGTCTGAACTGGCAGAGACTGGCCAAGAGAGAGATCTTGGAGTCATAGTAGATAACTCAATGAAAATGTCTAGACAGTGTGTAACTGCAATAAAGAAGGCCAACGCTATGCTGGGGATTATTAGGAAGGGAATTGAAAACAAATCAGCCAGTATCATCATGCCCCTGTATAAATCATTGGTGTGACCTCATTTGGAATATTGTGTACAGTTCTGGTCACCACACCTCAAAAAGGATATTATAGCATTGGGAAAAGTGCAGAGAAAGGCAACTAGAATGATAAAAGGGTTGGAACACTTTCCCTATGAAGAAAGAGCTTGGGGCTCTTTAGCTTGGAGAAACGACAGCTGAGGGGTGACATGATCGAGGTTTATAAGATTATGCATGGGATAGAGCAGGTTGAGAAAGAAGTACTTTTCTCCCTTTCTCACAATACAAGAACTCGTGGACACTCAATGAAATTGCTGAGCAGTCGGGTTAGAACAGATAAAAGGAAATACTTCTTCACCCAAAGAGTGATTAACACATGGAATTCACTGCCACAGGAGGTGGTGGCAGCTACAAGCATGGACAGTTTCAAGAGGGAATTAGATAAATATATGGAGCAGAAGTCCATCAGTGGCTATTAGCCACAAGGTATAGATAGGAACTCTCAGTCTGGGGCCGGTGATGCACTCTATTCTTGGTGTTGGGGGGGGGCAGCAGTGGGAGGGCTTCTAGTGTCCTGGCCCCACTGCTGGACCTCCTGATGGTACCTGGTATTTTTGGCCACTGTGTGACAGAGTGTTGGACTAGATGGGCCATTGGCCTGATTCAACATTGGTTTCTCTTATGTTCTTATGTTCAGTTCCTAAACATTTTTCGTTTTCTTATGTTACTGCATTGTAACAGACCTATATATAGTATTCATGATCAGGCCACACAATTGACATATCTAGTTACATTATTATATTTTCAAGCTTTTCTTCCCCGTTTATGAGGGGTCTGAGATTCTTTTTTTAAAATGACTGCAGCATAGCACACCAATAGGTTTTATTGTTTAGTTTCAACAGAATTAGAATCATACACTGCTGCTGTATCTGCTTTCTATACAGCAGCAATCTTTATTTTCTGCAACATTTCAAATTTATGCCAGAACAGAAATGGAAGCTAAAAGAAATGAATAATTTAGATGAGAAATAAATTTCCAATACAGAAGCAAAAAGAGACAGTAGTACAAACATACCAGAAACAAACTGTAATTTACTGGAAAAAATCCCATTAATCTAAGCTCTGCTTTCCTGTGCTGTCCTAAACAATCTGGACATTATGGTGCACAGGAGTAACTTCATAGAAAAAGAGGTGCAGGAGCTCATTAGCATAACTCATTAGCATATGCCACACCCCCTGACATCACCGGAGTTATGGCGAGCTGGCGAGAAAGAATGAGAGAACGAGAGAGATAGAAAGAAAGAGAGAGAGAAAGAGAAAGAGAGAAAGGGAGAGAGAGATATGGGGAGGAAGGAAGGAAGAGAAAGAGGGAGGGAGGGAAAGAGGGCAAAGAACTTTGGGAAAGAAGAAAAGAAAAGGGGGAAAGAAGGAAAGAGATGGGGAGGAAGGGAAAGAGGGCAAAGATGGGAAAGAAAGAAAGACAGAGAGAGAGAGAGAGATGGGGAGGAAGGAAGGAAGGAAGAGAAAGAGGGAGGGAGGGAAAGAGGGCAAAGAACTTTGGGAAAGAAGGAAAAAAGAAAAGTAAAGAAGGAAGGTAGGAAGAGGGGAAAAAAGAGGGAAAGAGATTGGGTGCTCCAGAGGTCTTTCTCTGCCCGCATGCCAAGGTGCAGGGGCAGAGAAAGGGGGTGGGTGGATGGGTGCTCCGGAGGTCTTTCTCTGCCTGCACGCTGAGGCACAGGGGCAGAGAAAGGCAGTGGGTGGGGGGGCATTCTGGAGGTCTTTCTCTGACTGCACGCTGAGGCGCAGGGGCAGAGAAAGGTGGCAGGTGGGGGAGGCATTCCAAAGGTCTTTCTCTGCCTGCGGTGCCGATGCACAGGGCAGAGAAAGGCAGCGGGGGACGCTCTGGAGGTCTTTCTCTGCCTGCGGCGCTGATCTGCAGAGCAGAGAAAGGCAGTGGGGGGCACTCCGGAGGTCTTTCTCTGTCTGCGGCACTGATGCTCAGAGCAGAGAAAGGCAGTGGGGGTGCTCCGGAGGTCTTTCTCTGCCCGTGCACCGAGGCGCAGAGGCAGAGAAAGGCGGCGGGTGGTGCTCCGGAAGTCTTTCTCTGCCTGTGCACCACACGCCGAGGCACAGGGGCAGAGAAAGGCAGCGGGGGGCACTCCAGAGGTCTTTCTCTGCCCATGCACCAAAGCACAGGGGCAGAGAAAGGCGGCAGGGGGGCTCTGATGGCCTCTCTACAGGCCCTGCACTCCAGCACAGGGCCTGTAGGAGGTGGTGGTGGTGGTGGGGCTCCGATGGCCTTCCTACAGGCCCCGCGCCCCAGCACAGGTCCTGTAGAAGGTGGCGGGGGCACCTCAGCAGGTGACGGGAGGGCTCCTCGGGGAACTTATGTGCCTGCTGCTTTCTCCTCGTGGCCTGACTGAGAGCAAGGGGGGGGTTATGTGCCCACCCTCTGGGCTCCTTACTGGCAGAGCAGTGCTCCGGCATGCTCCTGCTCGAACTGAGGCCTTATGGTGCACATGGACAGTAGCACACCTCCAGGAAAAGAGGAAGTAATCAGGAATGCCTTTTGCATTAGCATGTGCTGGAAGGAAATTCCTCTTGGGCTTCATAAATAAGAAAGTATATAAAGCATGTTTCTTATCCTGCTGGGGAAAAAAAGAATTTAAAATAAACAAGATACATTGTCAAGAAACAAGCAAAAAAAGGTATACAAAACATCCTCTTCAGATCTGGTATCCACTGGGTTGGTATACCAGGGCACAGGTTAAGAGCCAAAGGCCAAGAGTCCTTTGGTTCTTGCCCTTTCACTCATGCCCAAGAGCTCACTCCTCTGACTACACCCAGGTTTAAAGTACCTGGAAGAGCCACACTGTGATCTGTTTGGGAACAGAGATTCATGGTATATTTGCTTTTGGAGGGGTGTGTGTGGGGGGGTGAGCCTCAGTGTTATGTACTGAGACTGAAACAATCCAGGACTGTGCTACCAGAGACAGACTGATCTTGGAGCCTTAGAACACCAAGACTCTGGAAGTAACCAGTCAAGAAGTAATGTGTGTAGATAGCCCATCATTGGGAGTGGGGTGTGTTTGGGTGTGGCAATTGCATGCTATTTAAACAGGGTTGTGGCCCTGGAGTCTTGTCTTGTTCAAGCTGAAATCACTAATAAAGTAGAGCTGATCACTAGACTTGGGGTCTGCTCATCCATGGAATCCACTATTTAACAGTGGTGATGAAGGTGGGATCCTGTTCAGCCAGCCCAGTGCCTATCTGCACCACACCGTGCATCAGCTCCAGTGCCACGCACATCGCATTGCAACTGGGACCATGGCTGGTGCTCCAGGACATCTGCTGGAATTTGACCCCACTCACCACAAGCTTTGGGAAACCTGGGTGGAGCAGCTCAAGTACTTCGTACTGTTCCAGGACATCGAGGGCAAAGAGAAGAAGAAGGCTCTCCTGCTCAGTTCCTGTGGGATCACAACCCTGAGGCTAGTCCAGGGCCCCATCGCACCACCATACTCAAGCCAGCCACTTATGACACCCTCATCGCGGCGCTCACTGGCCATTTTGCACCTCAGCCCACAAGAATGGCATGCTACGTGGATTTCTACCAATGCCAACAAAAGTCCAACGAGACAGCCACCAACTTCATGGTGGATCTTTGCCAACTGGCCCTCATATGCAAGTTCCCGAATCTCGACGATACCCTCCTTGACCGGTTCATGATAGGCATCTGAGAGGAGAAACTACGCTGAAAGCTCATCGGCCATGAGGACCTCACATTAGTAAAGGGGCTACACAAGGCCACTGCCTTCGAGAAATCTCTGCAAGGCCACCAGACCTCCACAGTGCACCAGGCCTCCGTACCCTCAGCTTCAGAGGAGTCAGATGAAGAAGAGACCCATCAGATTTGCCGCTCAGATCACTGCAACTCATGACCTTCTACCACTGCCACCACTCATCCTGTGGAGACTGCCACATCGACGCCCTGTGCCAGCTGCAGAGAGGCCCACGAGTGTCGCTCCTGCTATTTCCAGGATGCTACCTGCAGGGCCTGTGGCAAGACAGGCCACATCACCCATGCCTGCCACTCCAATGGAGCCCAGAGATGCACAGCCACGCACCAGGAATCAGTGGATCTGCACACCAGTGCTATCCACCAACATCAGGTATTGAATTTTCCTTAGGACACCCCTGATAAAATTAAAGTGACTGTGCTTATAGAGGAGGTACCTTGCAAGATGGAACTGGACATGGGGTTCTCCATCTCCATCATCTTGGAAGAGACTCTCCGGAGGCTCTGTCCACAGGGTGGTCCCCACCTTCAACCTGCTGGTTTCACTCCTGGGACTTTCAAAAGAATGAGGTGGCCATTATGGAGTGGGGCAAATTCCACATGAAATACAGACAGTTTGAAAGAATTTTGGGCTTGTTGGTGATTGAAGGACGGCCCATCAGCTTGCTTGGACCTCACCAAGCCAGGTCTTGGTTTGTGCCCTTGGGGTTCAGAGTAATGGGATGCACCACATGCAGCCCTCAGACTTCAGTAATGTGTGTGAAGAGTTCCCTGTCATCTTCGATGGGACTCTCAGCTGATACACAGGGCCCCCTGTATTGCTCCAACTTAGCCCTGAGGTGCGGCCCATCTGCCTCAAGGCCCAGAGAGTCCTGTTTGCACTCATGCCCAAAACTGAGGTGGAGCTGGACCACTTGGCGGTGCAAGGAGTTTTAGACCCGATTCCCCATGCCACCTGGGAGACCCTCATCATAACCCCGATTAAGCCAAATAGGGATGTCCGCATCTGAGCAGACTACAAATGTACAATCAACAAGGCGCTGAGGGACCACACTTACCCAGTGCCTGTGATCAGCCATGTCCTAGTGACATTGGTGGGGGCCAAGATCTTTGGTAAATTGGACTTGGCCCAAGCATACCAACAACTCCCAGTGGATGAACGGACCGCCAAGACATAGATCATCATCACACACCGGGGTGCTTTCAGAGCCAAGCAGTTGCAGTTTGGGGTGAGCGTGGCCCAAGGGATCTTCCAGAACTTGATGGACTCTCTTTTGAAAGGCATCCCTGTGGTCCAGCCCTTCTTCAATGATGTATTGATTGCTGCCCCCATGGAAGAGGACTTTGCCACCCACCTATGTGCCATGCTGCAGTGATTCGATTCTGCCAAGCTGAAGGTGAAGTAAGAGAAATGCCTCCTGGCGTCCCCCATGTTGATTTCCTGGGGTTCCCTGTGGATGTAGACAGCATTCATCCGGCCCCCAACAAGGTTCACGCCATCATGAACACACCAGCTCCCCTTCCAAGGCTGAGCTGCAGGCTTTCTTGGGGCTTTTGAATATTTATCACTCCCTTCTGCTCCATAAAGCTGCACTCGTGGAGCCACTCCACCACCTGCTTGACAAGAAGGCCCCATGGGTGTGGGGCTGGTGGAAGGCTGCCACTTTCTGGGCTGTAAAAGAGCTACTTACCTTGAACAATGTCCTTGCCCATTTCGATGAGATGCTGCTGGTTGTACAGCATTGGTGCAGTCTTGGGCCATAAGCTGCCATACAGGAGAGAGGTGCCAGTGGCCTACTACTCAAGGACCCTGTCATCAGCCATGCAGAACTACCCTCAGATTGACAAAGAGGCCCTTGCAATCATGGTGGGAGTGAAGAAATTCCATGATTACCTGTATGGCCACTCCTTCACAATTGCAACCGACCACAAGCCCCTGCTCAGTCTCCTCACTGCTGACTGCCAGATGCCACAGATGCTGTTGCCCAGGATCCTGCGCTGGTCCATATTTCTGGGGAGGGGTACCAATACATTCTGCAATACTGGCTGGGAAAGTCTATGGGACACACAGACACACTTAGCCACCTCCCTCTCAGCTTTGTTGATCCAGTCCTGGCACCCACACAACAAATCCTGATGATGGAGGACCTGCCAGACCTCCCTCTACACAACAAGGACATCTCCTGCCACACCGCTAGGGACTGCATCCTCTCCCTCATCTTTGGACTGGGTGAGGAGGGGGCATTTGCATCCTGCAGGGACAAGCTCTCAGCTTACAAGGGGTGTCTCCTATGGGGTAGCTGAGTAGTGTTTCCCACACCGTTGCATAAACAGGTTTTGGTGGCCTTGCACGAGACCTACCTGGGAATCATGAGGATGTAAGTGCTGGCCAGGAGCTACGTGTGGTGGCCAGGAATGGACAGTGAAATTGAGGCCTGGGTACAATGTTGCCAGGCCTGCCAGAAGATGCACCCCGAACCTCCGAGGGCTCCCGTTCACCACTGGGACCTCCACATGCTGTGGAGATGGGTGCATTTGGACTTTGCTGGCCCGTTCCAGGAGCAACTGTTCTTCCTCTTGGTGGACTCTACACCAAATGGCTGGAGGTTGTGCCAGATGCATCTACCTCATCCCGTGCAGCCATCCTGGCCTTGAGAAAGATTTTTAGCACCCATAGCCTACCAGACATAGTCATGACTGATAACGGCACCACCTTCACCTCAGGAGAGTTCCAGGAGTTCTTGGACCAGAACCTCATCAGGCATGTGCGGTCTGCTCCGTTCCACCTGGCTACCAATGGACAAGCCAAGAGGATGGTGCGGACTACCAAGGATGTGCTAAAGTGGCTCACCCATGGGGACTGGGACCACTGGCTTGCTGTCTTCTTGTTTGGTTCCTGAGTGAGCTTGAGTGCGTCCACCAGCCATAGCCCTGTCGAACTCTTAATGGGCTGTCACCTCACGATGCAGCTGGACCGTCTGCACCCAGACTGAGCCCCTGAGTTGTTCCAAACTCTCGTGAGCCAGGAGGCCCCCTGCGGGTTCTCTCTGGGTGACCCTGTCTTTGCATGAAACTATTCCAGCGGCCCCACATGTATCCTGGCAAGGGTTACCCAAGTCACCAGACCCCTATTGTATGAGGTATTGATGGATGGGGGCCAGTTTCTATGCAGGCACATAGGCTAGTTGCGCTGCCACCTGCTGCCCCAGGAGCCTAAATTGTCCTCCATCAAGGAGGAGGATTGCACCCTGGAACCATCACCACTGCTGCTGCTGACCATGAGCGACCCCCCCCTCACAACAGCATGCAGCTGGATTTCCGGGAAGAGGAAAGCCCTGCACAGGCCGCTATGGACCTTCTGGACTCTGTTCCCACCTCACAGGACTCCAGAGCAGTCCCTGCCTCACCAAGCCTGGCTCTGATGTTGTCTGCACCCCCTCAGGAGCCCTGGCATTCTCAGAGGGAATGATGCAAGCCAGCATACCTTGAAGACTATGTCTATTAAAGTGCTTTGGAACTTAGGGGGAGGGGTGTTATGTATTGGGACTGAAACAATCCGGGGCTGTGCTACCAGAGACGGGCTGAGCTTGGAGCCTTAGAACACCAGGACTCTGGAAGTAACCAGTCAAGAAGTAATGTCATGTAAATAGCCTATCATTGGGAGTGGGGTGTGTTTGGGTGTGGCTAGGGTTTTTTTGGTAGAAAAAGCCCAGCAGGAACTCATTAGCATCAAAGGCCATACCCAACAGCAGAAACGTATTAGCATAGTAGGCCACACCCCAACAGCACAGCTCATTAGCAGATTAGGCCACACCCCCATGTTACCAGAAGTGTGGTCATCCAGCCATACTCAACTTTTGCCTCTTATTTTGTTTACCTTGTTTGTTGTCAAAACCCAGGCCTTTTTTTGTAGCAGGAACTTCTTTGAATGTTAGGCCACACACCCCTAATGTAACCAATCCTAATGAGTTTCCACTGTTGGGTGTGGCCTATTATGCTAATAAGTTCCTGCTGGGCATGGCCAACTTGGGAGCCAACCAGAACTCCGATCCTGTACATTCCTGCCCAAAAATAGCCCTGGGTGTGGCAATTGCAATCCATTTAAACAGGGCTGCGGCCCTGGAGTCTTGTCTTGTTCATGCGGAAATCACTAATAAAGTAGAGCTGATCACTAGACTTGTGGTCTGCTCATCTATGGAACCTAATATTTAACACTCAGCAATAAGAAGAGACTTGTGAGTCCTTGCTGAAACACTTTGTAATTCAGTTAGTGATTCCATGGAAACAATGAACTTTAACTGAAACTTTTGCATGTATTATGAAATAGCATAACATCCTTCTCCAGTTTCACAAGGCACATTATGAACAGTTAAAATAGCTTGCAAACACTGATATTTTGAGGGGGGGAGGAATCTTGAATAGTCATAAGATTAAATTTGAGAAATTAATTACTAAAGTCATCAATGTGGTATAGTTTGGGAATGCCAACTTCTGTTTAGCTTTAAGGGTCAAAAGGGTTTGTTCCTGGCTTGGAATGTTCATCTCTGTGCTGACATTACAATAACTTAGTCTCATAAACCAGCATACTATCAGCGACTTCTTAGTATTAATTCCCTTTTTTTGCTGCAGTAGTCTTTTAAAAATATACATATATGAATGCCTTCTCCTCAGAGCAGTGTGCCAGTGACTCTCTCTCTGTAAAAATAACCTACCCCACTGGATTGTTGTGAGATTAAAATGGAGGAAAGGAGACTGATATTATAAGCTCCTTTAGATCCGCATTGGAGAGATAAGCAGAGTATAAATACCTAAATAAACAAAACTTCAAAACTTGAAAGCAGTACTAGGCAAGCAAACAGTAACTATTATCTAAGACCCATTTGGGATAGTGAGAAATCCAAATAATGTTTTTTTAAAATATTTTAAGATAATATACTACAATAGTAAACTGATAACTGAATCAGATGCATGATACAGGACTACATATAGAACAGCATGGATACAAACTCATCCAAAAGATGCAAATAGCTACAGAAAAGTATATTAACAGATAAACAGGCAGTGTTTTTGAGGGGGTTATTTTTGCATTGTGTGTGCATGCACCTGTGCCTGGAAGTAGAGATGTGAAGGCATGGAAAAAAACTGGAAAAATTCGGGGGGGGGAGACGTTTCTCCCCCATTTTTTTCCTGAAGCCTTTTTTGTTTTGTTTTTTGGGAAAATTGAAAAAAGAAAAGAAATTGATTATGAAACATTTTATTTTAACATGATGAATAAAATATTTTAAGATAAGGTGTTTAAATATTTTCCAGATCATTTCTAAAAAATATGTATGGTATCAGATTAATCTAATTTCTGTGCACTGAGGACAAGCAAGTCCTAGGTTACAAACTGAATTCTCCAATGCAAGAACAAGATGCATTTCTTCCTTTAGGAGGTGGTATTGTCACAAGGAAACAAAGGTTTTCAGTTTTGTTTTTGCATGTGGGTGGGTATAGTGGCACTCAGGCTTCACTAGGCCTCAAAGCATTGGAAGAAAATACAGAGCAACAAAAAGGTCCTGAAAGTATATACTTAATTTAAAAAGGTAAGAGTTTTCATTTATCTGATTCCAGAAAACTGAATCATTTAGCTACATTAGTTTATCTTTATAACCTTTGTGTAAATAATAATTTAATTACTACTAATCTGGTTCTTTACTTCCCTCCCCCACAACCGTAGATCAGTGTCTTCTTGCAAACTAATCATTAAATTATTTTTCTTTTTTTCTACTCCCCTCAGGAAAATGGTAAGACCAACATCTAGCATATGGTGGCACTTTCACATTACAAGTTCTTCTGAGAAGGAAAATGTGATTTGCAAACATTGTCAGATGAAATATGCATTTTCAAATGCTACCAGGATGAAAAAACACATTCTTGTTTGTAACAAGTGGGAGTTTCTGGTTCTGGCTGATGGGGGAGAGCTGCAGCACTACTCGACTGGAATAGTATTTTAATTTTTTAAATATCCATTCAATAGCTTTTAGCCTATCTCACTTGGAATATTTTAAATAAACTGTTTATCTCCAGTACGGAAAAAGTTTTTGAGACAGCTGCTGGCTTTCTGACTCTAATCTGTCTGCCTCCCCTATTATTTACTGTGGAACTGGGAGACTTAATTAGTTGGACAGCTATGATAAAGAGAACACTAAGAAACTCTCTTAATTCAGAGGTTTCTTTCTTTTTTGTTGTTTTCTTTTTCTCCTTCTCCCTCTCTTTGTATATTATAATGCCTGCAGAGAAGTGACCAAAAGACGCAGAGGAGGCTGCCCCATTTCCAGCTCCCAAACAATCCAGGATTAGAGACTTTTTCAGCTCAAGTGAAAGTAAAAGTAGGAGTAAGAATTATACTCCTATCTATGCCGTAGAGACAGCAAATCATTTTTTACCACTTGGGATTGGCAGTGAGGAAGATATGAGTACCCTGGTTGAAGATACTAGTACTTTGGAGTCAGGGGTGGGGCATATTGATTCAGCCCCCTGAGGCAGCTGGAACATCTACAGAGGGCAGCCTGTTAATTTTAATTGCAAGGACTGTGGAATGTCTCTTTAAAAACATTCAAAACATTAATACTCAAATGAAGCAGCTAACTGCAGAGCTCACTAAACTGTCTGCTAACAATCGGCAGATACAACTAACATCTCAGGTACAGCCAATATCCCAGAACACTAGCATGGGAAGACGGGGGCAGACATATGTTTTTAAGGGGATAAGGGAGCACAAACTGAAACAGGGAAGTGCTTTATGGAACAACCCACTCCAGTTAATATTTCAGCCAAGAAAGATCTGTTTAACGATATGTGGGTGAAGGAGACAAACCCCAAACTGGAAAGGAGGTCAGTGTCCCAAATGTCATTTGGCTGACCTACTTAGAATAAAATATTCAGAAGTCAACCTGGTGGAGGTCGAATCTCTTAATCCCCCAAATCAGTTTCAAAAAGTTCTACTCTCTTTTGCTTCTACCAGAATACCTTCTCTGATTCTCGAGAAGAAGTCACAGCTTGTAACCAAAGGTGTTTTTCTAACATGGGTGTTCCAAAATGCTATTACATTACCCTTGTGCTATAAGAAATCCTCTGGTGCTGATATGGGTTGAATCTACATTTGCATTTTTAAATCAGTTTCATGCTGCTGTGATGCCATCAAACATAGAGAAAGACAGTGTCACAGCAGCACAAAACTGATTTAAAAATGCAAATGCAGCACGAAACTGATTTAAAAATGCAAATGTAGATTCAGCCATGAACTCATCATTACAAGAGGGGTCACCAATGGAAACAGAGACACATCAAACATCCCAAATGAACTTAATTTCCTGGAATGACCTGGGTGAACCCATGGAAAGCACACAAACCCCTGCAGAACATCATCATGCACAAGCTGGCCAAGGAACAAACCTGACCCCCTTGAACTCCAAAAGACAACTGACACATAAGTACTTGGCAAATGCTATAGAAGATGATCTTTTTAATTCCTTTGGGAATCTCCCTGGCAATGAGCAACAACCAATTATTGATAGACTGGATTTTATGTACCATAAACTGAGTGAGATTAAAGATCTGGAGATACATCCAGTTGATAGGTCCAAAGCCCATAAAAATCTGAGTGTTACAGCAGACCTCCTAGAACCAAGCTCTTCAGTGGATGCTGAATGACAATTACAAAGGAGGAGTACCAAAAATATATTGTCCCAGAGCTCCAATCATCTTCAAAATACCAAAAATGGTTCTCATGGCAACCTCTTAATAGTGCACCCTCTGAATGAAATAATTGGATTACCGCATCAGAAGTTCTCAATGACCCCACCAGCTAGCCCTCCATCTAAAGTTGGGACAAATGGCTGTATTTGCTCTGAACATAACAAATCTCTTAACATAATATTTGAGCTAGATTGACTAGATTATAACAACCAGAAACAGAGACAATCTCAGGGACAAACCTTCCAGCTCACATCCTGGAATATTGTGGGATGGGGAAGTAAATGTGGAGATCTGTGTGGCACTGTGGCATGCTTGCACTGCCACAGTGCCACTTGTTCCAGAGTGTGCCACTTATTCTCATGGCAAACAAGCACCTCCCAAGACAGTTCACTTTCCCTGAGATTCTCTGGGAGAGTCTGACTGCTGGGTGGCTGCCTGCTTGCCTGCCTTTAGTGCGGCTGGCTGGGTTTCCCCATTGAAAACAATGGAGGTAATGGGGGTAACCTGTTTGGGTGCCCATAGAATTAGGCCCATTGGTCCAATTGCTTTGAGACGTGAGGGTGTATGTGGGGAGAGGCTCCTGAAGATACCCTGAAAATTTGGAGTCTCTCCCTCAAACCCCCGCCCCCCCCAGAGCTACTAACAGCACCGTGGGAAAAACGTAACTTTTTCCCTCACCATAGAGAACAATGGAGGGGATGGAGGCAACCTGTTTGGGGGCCCATAGAATTGGACCCCCTGGTCCAATGTTCTTGAAATTTTGTGGGTATCTTGGGGAGAGGCTCCAACAGCTACCCTGTGAGTTTGAAGCCTCTTCCTCAAACCCCCTCCTCTCCAGCCCCCAGAATATACGCTATGTTTTCACCATTGACTTCAATGGCCCATAGGATATAATGGGGCTGAAATTGACATTCGGCTGGCCGAAAGACTCCCAAATCGGCTTGTAGGGCCAAAACTGACATGTGGGAGCCTTTCTGACCTCCAAAGCTGCCGGAGCTGTGCTCTGGTGCGCTCCCCCCCTCCCCGTTAATTGATAAATTCAGTACTTTACCAGAATCATGGTTAAATTCCATAATAATTCTGATTTTCAAAAAAGGTGACCCTAACAACCTAGAGAACTATGGACCCATTAGTCTGTTGTCTATTCTAGGGAAAATTTATGCTAAACATCTTCTTAAAAAATTATCTGAGTGGATCATTTCTCATAATTTACCAGGGAGAGAGCAAATTGGATCTGTAACAAACCATTCTACTTTAGATCACTGTGTAGCATTATCTTTTTTAGCTGAAAAATATCTCCAGCACCCTAGAGGCAAGTTATATGTTGCATTTATTGATCTCTGTAGAGCCTTCGACTCAGATGATAGACAAATTCTGTGGGAAAAATTACACAAATTGGATCTTGACTAACGACTTGTATTTGTTGCATAAATTTCATCTCTCTAACACTTATCAGGTTAGATTTGATGACAGAGGCTCCTTAACACAAAAAATTATTGTGACCAAAGGTGTAAAGCAGCGTTTTAGCCCCCCCTCTATTTAATTTGTTCCTTTCAAATCTCCCTTCCTATTTGGCTAAAATTGATGGACACATTCCCAAATTAAACTCAGCCCCGGTTCCTATTTTATTATACACGGACGATGCAGCAGTTCTCTCTTTCATTAAAGTAGGATTGAAGCGCTCCCTATCAGTATTTATTTCATTCTGTAATGAGAATTCCTTATTTATTAATTTTGATAAGACTAAAATTTTGGTATCATGGAGATGTTCTGTCTGGAAGATCAATGAAAGAGAAATTGAACAAGCTAAATCTTTTAGATACTTGGATATTCTCTTTCATTATAATCTAAAATGGTCCATGCACCAGGAACATTCTCTTAGCTTAGCTAAGAATAAGATGGCTGCTATAACCCACTTTCACTATCAAAAAGGTAACCAATTTGTCCCGGCCGCCCTACAGATTTTTCAAGCTACAGTGATTCCCAAATTACTGTATAAAAACCTTAATAAAACCTTAATAAAAAGGTTGAACGAGTTAATGCAATCTTTCTGCGTCGTATTCTTGGCATTCCCAATTTGGTTAGTTATTCTACTTTGTGTGCTGCGTTGGGTCTCTATACCACAGAATCTAGAGCTTGGATTGCTGCCATCAAATATTGGTTTCATCTTTATTTTCAACCTCCTCCAAATAGTCTTATCACTCTTCTAACTGCTGATCTGTAATTTTCTAAATGGTCCCAATTAATAAGGGAGAAAATTAATTCTTTAGGTATTGACTTAGACTCCCTGGTTAATTCCAATGAAACCTATATATTCCAAATAATTCAAAGGAGTATTCAGGATATTGATTTACAATTAATAAAAGCTGGAGCAGAGGGGACTTGTTCCCATTTCCTGGGTCTTGCTTTCCCACAAAACTATAGCTCAGTACTTTTCAAGCCTAACAATCCCTTCTCAACGCAGAGCATTTATGCTGGCCAGATTCAATATATTTCCCTCGGCCATGGTCATAGGCAGATAAAAGGGCATCCCCTATAAGGCAAGATTTTGCAGATGTTTCTGCAAAGAACCTGACTTTATTCAGCATAGCCTCTTAAACTGCCTTTACGTTTACACTTGATTGGCCCTCTCCTTCAACTCTTTAAGGCTGCGACCCATAGAGGTATTGAATTCTTGCTAGCAGATAAAACCCCCAAAGTTACTGAGCAAGTGGCAGAGTTCCTGGCAAATGTATTTAGGGGCCAAGAAAAAAAGGAAAGAAAAGAGGGAAGAGGGAAGGAGGTAGAGAGTGAGTGAGAGAGATAAGGAAGTTAAGCTTCTTACTGCAACTGTTTTAATTATTGTGATACTCGAGATTACTGTTCTGAACTTTTATCACATTTATCACTTTGCCCTATTATTATTACTATATACAATGATATAAATTGCTGTACTTTGATTGTTTTTCTTTGTTGGCATATGGGCTGATTTGTACTGTTACATTTTCTTTTTAAAGTTATTGTTATGCCAATAAAAGTTATTGGAATTGGTATGTAACAAGTGTCCTGTAGATATTAAAAAATCCTTCATGGATCTAAGTGAAGAGGACCATAATGATGAAAATGCACATAGTTTTTCTCAACATTCTCGTTCAAGGAGTCCTCTTTCTACTCCATCTGTAACAGCAGCAGCAACACAAAGTGTTGTCCCATCAGCAGCATCTTCAAGTGAACAGATAGTGAAGACAGCTGCATCCAAAAATTATTCAATTAATTCATTTGTAGACAAGATGACACCTGAAGATGAGGAAAAACTTGATCAAGCTCTTGCAAGGGCAATATATTCTTCTGGAACACCATTTTCAATAACTGAAAATACATACTGGCAGGAAACTTTAAAATTACTAAGACCATCATACCATTTGCCCAGCAGACTTCCATTGAGTAAGCCTCTTTTGGAGTCAGAATATGACTCCAGAATATGAATGGAATCAGTGCAAGGAAAAATTAATGAAGCACTGCAGCTTGCACTACTTACAGATGGATGGACAAATGTGAGAGGAGAAGGAATTATAAATTTTATTATAATGACACCTCAACCAGTTTTTTTACAAAAGCATTGAAACAGGATAGAACAGACATACTGCAGAATATATCAGCTGTAAAATATGTGAAGTCCTACAGAAAATTGGGAGTGGTAAAGTATTTGCTTTGCTGACTGACAATGCCAGCAATATGAAAGCAGCATGGGAGATCATAATGGATAAGTATCCACATATTAGGATGTGCATCTCATGGCCTAAACTCACTTCTTAATGATATTATGAAACTGGACACTCTTCAAATGATCTATAGACAAGCAAAAGAAGTTATAAAACATGTAAAAGGTACTCATATTGTAGCTGCAGTTTTCAAGAAGAAGCAAGTAGAAAAAATGCAAAGAATAAAATAGTGACACTGAAGCTCTGTAGTAAAACTCGATGGGCTGGAGTGGTGATCTCTGAAAGTTTACTAAAAAACAAAGAAGCTCTTCAAGAAACAGTAATAGTTGAAGATCTTAAAGTACCCAGGAGTGTAAGAAACACTATTCTTGATCAGGATGTCGTCTGGGTTCAGCTGCAAAATTCCCTGAAGATTATAAAGCCAATTGCTGTAGCAGTCACTGCATCTGAATCAGATGATGCACTTTTGTTAGAAATTCCTTACCTAATGACCAAGGTAAAAACAACTGCTTTTGAAAATCTCCGTATATCTCCTCTTACAACTATAGATGAAAGTAAAGTGAAAGATTTTATTAAAAAAGGAAATAATTTTGTTGCCATCCAATTCATGCTGCTGCAAATCTGCCGGATCCAAGATTCAAGGGTGGAAATATAAGTGATGATAGCACTGTTACTGCATTTGACTGAATTACAAAACAAGCATCACATTTAGGACTTTATGTTGGGAAGGTACTTTCAAATGTTGCAGAATATAGAACATCTTCAGGGATTTGGTCCAGGAATGCAATCTGGGATTCTGCCAAACATATTCCCGCTGCAACATGGTGGCAAGGTCTTTGCACAACACAGCCTCTGACTCTTGCTTCTCGCCTTCTTCAGATTCCTCCATCTTCTGCAGCATGTGACAGAATCTGGTCTATGTTTGGAAACACAAAATCAAGAATTAAACTGACATGTGAAAGGGTAGAGAACCTTTTTTCAATCTGGGCAAACCTTCAGTTTTTAGAGGTCCATAATAACTGTGATAATGACAGACACAACAGAGTAGCTGCAGAAGTAGAAACTGAAACTGATAATTACAGCGCAGAAAATGATTCTGATTAAATTTCATGTCCATTCATTGAAACATAGTCCCATACTCCCTTCTATACACTTCCCCTCTCTTCAATTCTTTTTACGAGAATGGTTTTTTTTATTTTTATTTAATACTGTGGAGACGAAGTATGAATAATTGTTACTTCTGGATTTTTAAAAATTGTTTTGTGGAGATTTTTTTTTGTCTGTTTCACATAAACTAGTAAACAGTTCAGGAGATTGTTGCTCCATTTGTTACAATTACAAATAAATATTATTTAAAAAGTAAATTCTGTTTGTAATCATTGTTCGGATACACTATATCCTGCCAGTTTGGTGTAGTGGTTAAGTGCACGGACTCTTATCTAGGAGAACCGGGTTTGATTCCCCACTCCTCCACTTGTACCTGCTGATGTGACCTTGGATCAGTCACAAGCTCTGGAACAGCTGTTCTCTCAAGGACAGTTTGTGTTAGAGTTCTCTCAGCCCCACCTACCTCACAGGGTGTCTGTTGTGGGGAGGGGAAGATAAAGGAGTTTGTAAGCCGCTCTGAGACGCCTTTGGGCAGTGAAGGGTGGGGTATAAATCCAAACTCTTCTTCTTCTTCTAATATGCTAGTTGTGATTATTTCATGCCAAGTAAAATTGTCCATAGTCATATTTTATGTTCCTAAAGTAACAGAATGACTTTCAATCTGGAAAAGAAAAAAGAAGTGCTAATGTAGCATTTCTTTCAATTTTTCCAAAAATTTCCATTTTTTCCAGAAAAAACTAAGTTTTTTCCCGAGCTTCAAAATTTCTGGAAATGTTATATCTCTACCTCGAAGTCATGGTGACCTCTGGTGACTCCTACTGGAGCATGGAGGATGTTCAGAGAAGTGGCTTGATAGGGGGTGTGGCGATGCTGATCAAGATGGCAGTCATCTGATTTTGCATCTCCTCTCCCCAACCCTCCTTCACAGCTCTAAGCACATCAATATCATGCTATTTGCACCTGGTTATGGGAAATAAAGGTGGCTCTAACAGCCAGGTCACCAAAATTTCCTTCAAATCTTCAAAAGACTTCTTCTCTCCTCGAGAGCAACAATCGGAGGTAAAGGTGGCAAAAACTGAGTATTCTAAAATGGCGGATGAATCTGCGGTCTCACAACTCTTAGAAAAGATCCTCAGCAAGCAGGACTTACTGGGTCTCCTTGACAAGATGGAAAAACTCCTAGGTGAACAAATTCAAGTCTCCTTGCAGTGGGTAAGAGAGCAACTAAATTTGATCCAGGCCTCTGTAAATAAGACTGCCGAAATGTTGGAAACAGCGATTAACATGGGCATGATTCTTAAGGAGGACATAAAGGAGCTGTGGGCACATGAGGCAAATTCGCACAAAAGGCTTTTAATTATTGAATCTCAGCTGAGACAACAGAACCTAAAATTCCGCAGGATACAAGAGGGGGCGGAGGAGAAGGCAGACTTAATCTGTTTTGCAACTAACTGGCTGGCGTCTATCTTTAATCTTGAGCCAGGGGTAGCACCAGTGATACTGAAAGCATTCCGTATTGGTGTGCCCTTTAATCTCAAGAGAGCCGGCCCAAGGGTCCTGCTGATCCAATTTGCCAACTGGAGGACAAAGAAAAAAATTCAAGAAGAGGCGAGACTAAGGGGCTCTTTACCATTTAATGACTTAAAGATCTTGGTTTTCCCCAACGTGCCACAAGAGGCCCTCTCTATCCGAAGAACCCTTAAACCAATCACTGCCAGTCTATGAGACGCTGGAGTCAGATACGGATGGCTCAACTCGGGGATCCTGCAAGTCTTGCACCGTGGCTCCCTCTTAGCTGCATCAGACGAGGACACTGGGCTAGAGCTTCTAGAAAAACTTCACCTTTCTAAAGATGCCAACTCTTTCTGACGCTCCATAAAGAGAAAGACTCATTCTCCCTCCACCCTGACAAGAACAAGAAAATTCCAGCACGAGACTCCAGTCCTTTTATTTCAGAAGATGGCTCACCTCCCTGAGATGCAATGGAACTGACCAGCCACTCGCTCTAATGGTTTTCATGAACTAAATGTTAAAATGTTCTACTTTAACTGATGACTTGCTCTCTTGCCGTCTTTATATGCACTTCTAATCTTATGCCAAATATTTACTAGGTTCTTTGAATGTGTTATTAGGAAACATTCCATTTCTTACCTTACGCTATAAGTGATGTTGATTGTTTTTCATATTGTTCAAACTCTGTTCACCTCCTGTGGGGGAGGGAGGGTGGAGCTAGCAAATCTCTCTGCTCATGTTTTTCTGTTTACATACCGCCTTAGGACATTAGCCCTAGGTTTGGGTTTAATGAGGTTTTTTTCCCCAGAGGCAGGTTTACTAGATTATAGTATCTTTCCTCAGGTTTTTGCAGTCTATTTTGACAGGGAACTGATATAGTTGTTTAAATACCAAATGAGTTTTCTTTCCCTTTTCTTGTTTACTTAGCACTGTGTTTTATTACTCTCTTCAATCAATTCAAGTGCACTAATTATACAAGTTAGTTGTGGAGGGGGTGTTACAGGGAGTCATGACACCTTCATTAGAATCGATTTCATCTTGATCTCACATCCTCTCACCTCTACTGGATTTGACGGAGATTGGTCCAAGATACCTCACAGACCACGCCTGGCTTGAGTGTCACCTCTTTAAAGACCCAAAGACAATAGCTGACAAGCAGTGGTGCATGGACAAAAGCATTTTATTGAACGCTACAGTCAAAGACAAACTAGAATCAGATATCAAATGCTTTTTCATGGAAAATGCCTCTCCAGACATGCCGGTTCACACTTTATGGGATGCATTGAAGGTGGTAATCAGGGGCTCCATAATTTCCCTGACGACACACCTGCAAAAAGAAAAAGAGAAAATAAGAACAAAGGCTTTAGCTCAAATATCTCAGTTAGAGACACAACACAAATGATCTGGGGGGGGAAACTTTATGCCAAGCTTTTGGTGGAAAGAAAACTCCTGGAGTCATTAGAAACCTCACAAATTAAAAAAAATCTGCTTTTTCTCAAACAACGCTCATGGCAGAAATCACCCAAGATGTTGAGAACCCTGGCATGGAGGGTCAAAGAAAAGCGAAGAGCTACACTCATAGGGTCTATCCACTATCTGACTGGTACAACTCATTCTATACCCAAAGCAGTGGCAGGAGGTTTCGCTGATATCTTTGAACGGCTTTACTCATCTCACAATCCAACCTCAGAAGGTATCACAAATTACTTAGAGAATATCTCGCCTCCAACCTGGATTGCAGATGATTTCACTGGAAGAATTACTTTATACCCTTAAAAATCTGAAACTCAATAAGGTGGCAGGAATTGATGGCCTACCTGTGGACTTTTACAAATCTTTTCATCACAGTCTGGCCCCTCATCTTCTAAAAGTCTGCAATGAAGCCCTCCACAAAGGGGCGGTTCCTCACTCTTGGCTGGAATCCTCCATTTCTGTCATTCCTAAAGAGAATAAATATCCATCTGACACAGTTTCTTATCGACTGATTGCTCTGATAAACAATGATGCAAAAATCTACACTGCTATTTTAGCCAATCATTTGAAAACATTCATTGGAGAATACATCAATCCAGATCAGACTGGCTTTATACTGAGAAGGCAAATTACTGACAACATCAGATGGACCTTGAATATTATCAACTTTGGAAAACAGACTCAAACAGACTCTATGAGTGTAGCACTAGACTTTGAGAATGTGTTCGATTCTCTGGAAATTCAATATCTACTCAAGTTGCTGGAAAAAATGGGATTTGGACATCACTTTCTGACCACTCGCAACACTATCTACTCCTCCCCTAGATCCAGAATACATGTAAACAGGTGCAACTCCAGGTTATTTTTCCCATTTAGGAGCACCCGGTAGGGTTGCCCCCTGTCTCCATTACTTTTTGCCTTGGCCATGGAACCTCTAGCAATGGAATTACGTAACAACATTGAATTCTCTGGTATTTCTGTCAACAGTCACAAACACAAACTAACCATGTACGCGGACGACATCATGCTCTGTATTTCTAATCCTAGACGTTCCATTCCTGCCATTCTATCAACGCTTTTGAGATTTGATGCCATCTCTGGACTACACCTAAATGAGAAAAAATCCAAAATCTATCCCATCTCTCTGTCTGCTATCTTGTGATCGGAAATCGCAAGCTTGACTCCTTTTTGTTGGGTCACCTCTTCCTGGTGACATCTTGGAATACAAATACTTCTCCAGCTCAACAACTTGCTTAAATATAACTTTCAGTGCCTATTTCAGGATTTTCAAGGAAAATTGCGGGCTTAAGAATCCCTAAAGCCTTGATTGCCAGATCAGATACAAATGATCAAGTCTTTTGTCTTCCCCTCCTTCCTTTTTCTCTTCAGATCTCTTCCAATTCTGATCCTGGACAAAGATTTACACGTGGCAGATCACCTTCTATGACTTTATTTGGGGTTACAAAAAAAACTAAAATTGACAGGTGCTCTCTACACAAGCCAGCCATATTAGGTGGCTTGAATCTATCTCTTCTGTGAACATATTATCAAGCATCCCTTCTCTTGAATGTCCCCAAATTATTTCAGTCCCAATCAGAATCACAATGGGTACTCATTGAATAGGCTTATGTCTCTCCTTTCACCTTGTCAGAGACTTTTTGGTCACTGGCTCATCAGCTGCCTCAATATCTGCATGGTAACCCTTTTCTCTCTACTTCTCTTAAAATCTGGGATCTACAAAAACATCTACTAGCTCCTCCGATCTTACTGCTTTCTACCTTCACTCGCCAACAATGGTTTCTACCAGGTTAGGACCTGAAGGCATTTATGGTGTGGACATCAAGTGGTCTCATACAAATACAACATTTGGTATTGCAAGGAAAACTCAAAAGCAAGAAAGATCTGGAAGACAAACTAAAGAGAACAATCCCTTGGCTACAATATTATCAAATACGAAGTCTAATTGAATCCCTATCCTCTGGAGACACATTCAAAAGGTCTAAAACAATGTTTGAACTGTTACTGGAACACTACCTGAACTCCTATAAGAGTCTCCTATCCAAGACATACAAAATCTTAATGGAACACAACTGTAATTTTGAATCCAACTACCAAAAAACCTGGCAACATGATCTTCAACTGAACTTATCAGAATCTCAATGGAGTGCTATCTGGACCTCCTCTAAAAAAGTCAATAAAATCTTTAGCATCCATTTTCAATTGTTTTAAACTCTTCACAAGGTGGTACTACACATCAAATAGACTACACCACATCAATCCATGACATCCCCCTCACTGCTGGAGGAACTGTGGCAATATAGGAAGTTACATTCATTGCTGGTGGGAATGTCTGGCAGTACAAACTTTCTGGAGTGCAGTAGGAGAAGAAATAACGCTAATCACTTCAGACTCGATCCCACTTCTACCAGAAGTTCTATTATTGCAACTCACAGACTTAACAAACAAGACATGCCATCTTTCTGAACTCACTTTATTCTTGTTGGCTGCAGCCTGCCTAGTGATTGCATCTTTCCCTTTTTTTTTTTTTTTTTGGCCCCCCGAAGGGGAATTTTTTATTTACATTTCTATAAAACTACAACAGAAAATAGGAAAGGGAGAATCTACAATATAAAGGAGAAAGTAAAAAGAACCTAACTAAAAAATCCAAGTGTGGAGGTTATACAATGCTTATAAAATAGTTGTTACTCTTATTCAGTTACTTTGAAACATGAAGAGTGCCCGCCAATCATCACTTCTGTTGACAACATCAGCTTATCCGACTAAACAGAAAGTAATTCCAAAGTTAAAATACACATAATCACAGCTCTTAAGACAATTTGGCTTCTCCTTTTACGCTTTGCTCCCCCCCATAGGCAGAATATTTAAAACCAGTGTTCCCTCAGCAAGAATATTACAACAATTTATCTTCTTCTGTCTTTGATGTATCTTCTTTTTCCATTAGCTTTTATAAATCCGGATCTGTCCATTCATGATGTAAACCAAGTTCCTTTTTCCAGGGACATCTTCACTTACTTAAATATCTTGAATCATAAGAGATCTTCCTTTTGTTGCATTAAAAGCACGCTTGTTGGAGAATCCAGCCTTTCTCTTGGCAAGCAGATCTAATGGAGTTGGGGTAGCAAACCCTTTACTCCTAGCTAATAGACCGCTTTTCGATCCACTTGCCAGTCCAGCCACAAGAAAAACTAAACTTTAGAATCTCCATACTGTCCATAAGTCTCTATGATCAAAGATGCATGCCAAACCCTGTCCCTTTAAAAGTACAGCTGCTTTTAGTACAGATCCAGGTTGCTACTCCACTTTAGCCACCAGGGGACCCACGATTTACTTTAAAGACAGAGTCTATGGTTAGGTCACATGACCTCGCTTTCCACTGTTCTCTTTCCTGAAGAAAGCATTGGTCCTGCCTCCCTCTTTGCTTCTCGTTGCCATCTTTTGGGGATGTTTATATTAGCTGAGGAAGAATGCCAAAGTCTCTAAGGTCTGTTTATACACTCAATTTTCTTTCGGAAAGACTCTCCGCTACAGTCCATTGCCACAATTTGATCAGCCCCTTGAATCATGCTTTCACATTCGCTTGAGCATCAGGAGAAAGGGCATCCCCTTCCCCCTCCGCTTGTAGTAGGGGGACTTCACATCTAGGCTTTGGTGTCTCTTTTCAACGCTAACTCACTCATTAGTTCTTAAATCGATCCTGCAGGTCCTGGGACAGCCCCTGGGATCACACCAAGCAGAGGAAATTGCTGAACCTCCAAATGCTTGTCCCGGTCAGCAGCTCTGGTACCAAACGGTCTCATAGTGGCAGGACCATCGGGGTGGAGGAGTGCCTCAATTCCCCAGCATTGTTCTGGCAAAGAGGCCAGCCCTCAAAAGCCCCATGGCTAGGAGCCATTCCCAAATGACTTCAGGGGGGAGTGAACGATCGCCCCCTCCAAACCACCAGCGCACAAATCATGCCCGCGGATCAACCGAGAGGCATGTCTGCTAGTGAGTCGCCATAGACTGGAAGCCTAGTGACTGCATCTTCATGGAAGTCTCCCTGTGCTTCCATGTTGGCACAATGGAGAGACAAAGGCTGAGTACAGACTGGCAGTTTGCTCCAGTAGTCAGTTGTAGCAAAAAAGCCCTGGAATAAACTATACCAGGTTTTCCTGTTCACACAGTGGGGGCCGCTGTCAGAAGATACGGGACGGAGGCACACGGGAGCGTTCAGACTGCCGTGCCGGAGGCATGCTATATTCGCCATTTCCCCATTAATTCAGCTGTGGGTGTATGTGTGTATGTGCCCATGAGCACCCATGCACTCATGCGCTCATGCACATAAGCACATTTTGCTGATTGGGGGAGGACCCCACAGTGCCGGCACTGCATTGGGCAGTGGAGCGGAGCACAGCCAATCACACCGCTGCTGCCTTCTGCCCAACGCGGGTTGCTCCCGGCTTTTTGGCTGTGTGTTCAGACTCCCCGGAAGCGGAGAAACGCGTGACACACGCGGGCTTTCGGATTTGCTACAGGTTTTATCAGGTATCTTTTTAATCTGGCGGTGAAGCGCAACAGAATGGGTTGGCTACAGTTGGGGGATGCCAGGCAGATGTGCCTCTGTGAACGCCCCATTTACTCCGGGATTGAGTCATCGCTGGCCCGGGTCCCTACCGGGGCAAATTGCCAGTCTGAACTCAGCCAAAGTATGGGATCAATTAATAATGTGCAAAATTTCAGACTCATTACAGAAGCAGCAAAATTACTCATGTTCTGTATATTCCAGATTTGTACTTACCTGGTTCCCTTGGTTGCAATACATGACGGAAAAATATTTGCTCCCTTCCAATGTCCACTATTCTTCTTGGATCCATTTCTAACTCTAACTTCTATTACTAACACTGCAAACAGTAAAAATCTTCTACCTGAATCTCCCCTTGTGGATATGCTCTTAAACTGAAACACTGGATCAATAGAATTGTTACTCATGTGTATGATTTCTTTGTCCTGCAATAGATCAGAACAATTGCCATTCTCAGTATGGTTGGTTGTTTTTTCTGTATCTTATATGGTGCATATTATTTTGAAAGCTGTTTGTATTTGTCACTTCTTCAATAAAATTTATATATATTTTTTTTAAAAAAAGAGAAGTGGCTTGATAGCCTGCCTCTGGCCTCTCAGCACTGGTATTCTCTGGAGGTCTCCCTTCCAAATACTTGCCAGGAGTCAGCCCTGCTTAGCTTCTGAGATCTGACAAGATCTGGCTTGCATGGATTATTCAGTCTGAAGCATGAGCAAATAAAATAAAATTCAAAACAGGTTCCAAACCATATCAACAAGTAAAACAATGCACTTCTCAAGAAGAGGCTGCCTAGGGGGAGGGGTTGTAGAGGGTGGGGTGGTATGGGAGTGCTAGATTTCACACTGTCCTGCAGCTATCCTCAACCAAATGCCTGGTGGAATATCTCTGCCTTACATGTCTTGCACAAAGGTAATAAATCCCGCAGGACACAGATATTTTACTCCACTGAGCTTATCCCAGGTGCCACCCCCCAAAATCTCCTGGTATTTCCCTACTATCCAAGGATCCAGGAAGGTTGAAGAGACAAGACTCTCACAGGCTCGTGGGCATCTCAGCCATCAAGCTTCTGAGAACTAGAAAGAGAGGAGAGCAGTGTCAGGGTGAGGATAGGCCTTTGGAGGCCTCAAAATATCCTCAAAGCAGGAGAACCATAAACAGGAAATGCTGCTGCTGGCCTATAAAGAAAAGCTGCTACCAAGCCTACTGAGCATCCAATTGGCAATATATTCTGGAGACTTCAAATGAGGAGTTTCAGGCTCCGGTTCAAGGAAAAGTACTCCAGTATAGTATAGCATGCTTGTGTGTGCAATTTGTTTGTTTGTTTGTTTATTAATTAATTAAATTTGACTTCTAGCTCTCCCTACCCCAGAAGCAGGCTCAGGGTGTGTTACAACAATTAATGAATACATAACCTAACCGCTGAAACTTCCAACCAAGCACTGAACAGCAATAAAAACAATTATAACAATTGCTTGCATCAACAATTATTCCATATCTGATTGCTCTCATATAGATTCCCCCACAAGTGTGTGGATGGATGACAAATTAGTGCCGATGGGGCAGATGAAGGACAAAATAGATTATACATAGCAAGCCAAGCAGGGAGGGGGAGGCCAAAATAAATAGATCTCCACCCTCTCACCCATAGGCCTAGTCAGGGGTCTTTTCATAGAAAAACAGCTGCAGGAGCTCATTAGCCTATGGTATGCTAATGAGCTATTAGGCTATTAGCATATGCCACACCCCCTGACATCACCGGAAGTGATGTCAGAAGGGGAAGCAAAAGGGGGGGGAGGCATCTTCAAAAGCCTCCCCTTCCCTTCCCCAGCTGGTCTGGGTGGGGGAGCTAAGAGAGAAGGGGTTTAAAGTTTAAACTCCTTCTCATGACAGTTGGGCCACAGAAGGAGGAAAGAGGGAAGGAAAGAGAGAGAGTAGAGAGAAGGAAAGAAGGAAGGAAAGAGGGAAAGAAAGAGAAGGAAAGGGGAGGAAAAGAAAGAGAGGGAAGAAGGAGGGAAACAGGGAAAGGAGGAAAAAAGAGAAGAGAAGAAGGTGGGAAAGAAAGAGAGAAGAGAAGAAGGAGGGAAAGAGGCAAAAGAGAGAAGGAAAGGAGGGAATGAAACAAATTTGGCAAGTAGAACACAACTGATCTACTGCTGTTGGTCTGATATCCTCTAAATACTTTAGTTATCTGTCAAGACAGTGAAACAACATGGTAGCATTTTATACCTGGTCCTCATTTTAATCTTACTGTACCTCCAACTCATCAACAAATGTATGAGAAGGAAAGTGTACTATAACACCCTAGTCTTAAACATCTGGGGTTGGATCCAAAGCACTGAAAGCACAGTGAAGCTGGTGGAACAGGCTTTGTTGCCTCTTCTGTCCTTCTGCAGCCCACCAAGCCTGTTATATATTAGGTCTGAATCATTCCAGGACTATCTACCAGAGACTGACTGAGCTTGGAGCTCTAGAACAATAGCCTACCAGGACTCTGGAGGTGACCAATGAGGAACTAATGTTATATAAATAGCCTATCATTGGGAGTTGGGTGTATTTGGGTGTGATTTTTGCATGTTATTTAAACATGACTATTGCCCTGAGGTTTTAGTCTTGTTCCTGAAATCACTTAATAAAGTAGAGCTGTTCACTACAATGCATCTTGAACCCAGTATTTAATACTGGCAATGAAGGTGGGATCCTATTGAGTGAGCCCAGAGCCCATCTGCATTGCACTGCACACTGAGCTCCAGTGCCACAAGCATCACACCTCAGCTGGGACCATGGCTGCTGCTCCAGGACACTTTGACACATTCAACGCCACTGCAGAAGACTGGGACTCCTACATTTCCTGCTTCGAATTCTTCCTCGAGTCATCTGAGATGTTAAGCCTCGACCCCCTCCTCACTTGGAAGGACGAGCTTGGTACCTATAAACAGGTGATGCAAGCAACCTCCGTCTCTTAGCATCTCACAGGGTCAATCATTCAAGACTCATCCCTGGTCTGCAAATAAGAGATCAAAATAGATCTTCAGTCACATGGAATGTGTGCCATCAAATCCTGACCAGAGGGATGTCTGAAAACTGATCCTAAAAGTGCAAAGGTCTGGTTTTTGGCAGTTCTCTTCCCTCTTTAAATCCATCAATGTCAAAGATTGATTTTCTCAAAAAAGGACAGTAAATTTAACCAATTCCCTATCTTGCCTGACCTTTCCCTACCTGACCATCCTAAGTAAAAACCTAGTAAAAACCACTTTAATCCCATAATCCTTTGTGTAATAGTTATCTTGTCCTGGCAAATTAGAGGTCACCAAACACAATAGACATTTCACATAAATGTTACATTGCACTTGCAACTCCTGGGAACATTATGATGCTTCCTGGCTCAAACAACATTGTTTCATTCACACCATCACAGCGTTGTTCTAGGAGCAATCACGTCATGCTCCAAGGGGTATAACCAGACATGTGCACAGGCACATGCTCCAAGGGGTATAACCAGACATGTGTTGTTCAGTAATGTGTGTGTGTATCTGGACGTCCACTAGCCTACACCCCCACTGAAAAGGTTGGGCACCCTGCTTAGAGTGAGATGCTGGTTCGTTTCGCTTGTCTTCCTTCTTGGATCTTTGTTCCTTGGATAGGTAAATATAGTTCCATAGAATAAGTTCCCTTCTTTGTCTCTGTGAGCTACCAGCTTTATTTTATGAATTTGCATGTGCATTCATATACTGTTTTTTAATCAATAAGTTTTGATTTTATTCTTTAATTCTCTTTAATAAAAACCATTTCATTAATCATAGCCTGTTTCATTTTTGACAGTTCTACTCAGGGAAAAATCCCTATAAACATAGGTGAAGATCTGGCTTAATTACCCCCTCTTGCATTGTTTGGGTTTCCTAGCTAATTCCTCAACAAACTCAGGAAACCCTCACAACCACTTTGGGTAACAGAGATCACCAAGGGTAATAAGAAGCACACCACCTTCTTCATGGTCCGCGGCTGCTCAGTGTTTGAGATCGCCCACTCGCTGTTGGCTCCAGCGGAGCTACGAACCACTCCATACCAAACAATTATAGACCAGCTGAAGGAGCACTTCACACCGATGCATCATTGCAGCCTGCTGTGTGTTCTGCACAAGGAACTTCTCCAGCAGTCTGACCTGGGTTCCAGCCAGGGTCATCAGAGGTCTCTACCAACGGTGGACAGGTCCTGCACAGGCACATCAACCAGCTTCGCTGTTGTCTCCTGCTGGAGGTAGCTGTAAAGTACTGGGTTCCATACATCAGGACTTGGACCATGACATAGGCGAAGACATGTTTATTAGTACTTCACACACACAAAGACAAACAACAAATTCTGGAGGCCAACTATATACATTGGGGGGGGGAACACCCCATAGTTCTACTGGCGGGTTCAAATTTCCCATCAATGTAACTATTGGCTCCTTACTCTGAATTCAGGAGCCTAGTCCCTATTGTTCTCAGGATTGAAGCTTGGCAGCTTTTGGCTGATGCCTGTTGCTGATCTCAGGACATAACACCCCTCCCCCATGGTTCTGTCCCTCTTATGTGATGTAGTCCTTTAGATAAGATGGGGCTCAGCACTCCCTGAGTGACCTTCTGGGGGCCAGCACTGGGTCAGTGGTGACTCTGCCAGGTTGAGGTTCAGCAACTGGAGCCAGGGGTGGTGATGGCTGTGACTGCTGAGGCTGCGGCAGTGGGCTCTCCGCGTCCCCTGCAGCTGGACTGGCTTCCCCTTGGGGCACAGGCTCTCGCCCCTCCGTGGTTGAGGGCTGCTCTCCAGGTGCCGAAGCGGGGACTTTGTGGTTGTTGGATTGCAGAGCAGCCACCCCCGCATCTGGGTCTTGTCACCGCCGTAGTTGGTCGACGTGTTTCTGTAGTATCCTGTCCCGTCAGTGACAACCTCATAGGAAACAGGTCTGATGGGTTTAAGGATACGCCCAGCTAGCCATTGGGGACCCGCTCCAAAGTTTTTAAAATACACGGGTTCCCCCGGGAAGAACCTCCTAGGTGCCTCCCTGTCTTCAACCAGCTTTTGGGAATCGGGAGCGTGGTCAAGGTGGAGCCAGTCCAAGAGGGTCACGGGATGGCAGCCCATCAACAGCTTGGCTGGGCTGTGTCTGGAGATGGGGTTTGGGGTGGTTCGCTGGGTGAGGAGGAAGCAGGCAAGCTGGAACTCCCAATCCCCATCCGTTATGCAGCTTAAGGCTTCCTTAGCCATGTGGACCATCCTTTCTGTCTGGCCATTTGTCGCAGGGTGAAAGGGGGCAGATTGAATGTGCCTAATAAGGTTTCTTTGTAGAAATGTCTGGAACTTGGCTGAGGTAAAGGCGGACCCTTTGTCCGACACGATTGTGTCCGGTAAGCCGTGGGTGGAAAAGATCCTGTGGAGGGACCTAATTACTGCTTTGGATGAGGTAGTGGACACCGGGCTGATCTCTATCCACTTGGTGTAAGCATCTACAGTTATTAGGAATAGGAGGCCTTGGAATGGCCCGGTGAAATCCACATGTAGCAGATTCCCAGTGTTATGTCGGCGCATTCGGAGGGTTAGGGCAGACTTCTTTTTTTTTTTTACATATTATTGTTTATTTAGTTTTTCATTCCACCAACAACAAACAGTCACACATAACCCATAACAATACATCACAACAATGAACACTACAAACACTAAACAACAGCAGTCATCCCATCACCCCATTTTACATATAAAACAAAAATGTACATCGAGTCATCTTACTAATCTATTTAAATTGTTTTGAGGTCGAAGAGGGATATTAACAATTTTGTCTCATCCATCTGTATACTTTTTCCCATCTATCTTGACATATTGTTTCATCCTTTCCTGAGAGTAACACGTTTAATTTATCTGTCTCAGCTATTTCCATCAGTTTCTCTATTATTTCTTCTTTACTAGGGATAATATTTGTCTTCCAACGTCTGGCTATCCCAATCCTTGCCATCGTAACTATATACAATATCAATCTTACATCCTCTTTCTTGAGTCCTACCAGTACCATATTGAGCAGAAAGATTTCGGGCTTAAATTCTAGGTTTACATTAGTGATTTCCTTAACAATTTTGTTAATCATTCGCCAGAATTCTTTAATTTGTCTACATTTCCACCAAATATGAATATAGGTCCCTACTTTTCCCCCACATCTCCAACACTTATCAGATGCCTTTTTATAACACTTAGCTACTTTATCTGGGGTCCAGTGCCATCTGTAAAACATTTTATAGATATTTTCTTTATAATTTGTTGCTCTTAACAGGTTCAAAGATCTCCAAGCTCTGGACCACTGTTCGGTCGGAATCGTGTGCCCTATGTCTTCCATCCACCTAATCATATTTGGTTTGATAGTTTTGTCCATCATATCTTCTCCTAGGAAAAATCTATACAACTTCTGTATTAACTTATCCGCTGATGAAAGCCAAATCTTGTCCAATTGCGTGGGTGTATTTATAAAATTTATTTTTTGGTCTTTAGCAAATCTGGATTTTAATTGGTTTTCCCCCCAAATAGTTAGGCTTGCTGTTGTGATTTCTTGCTTCTCTAGGGATTTTAATTCATTCTCTTTTGTCAATAATGTTTCATACGTTAGTCCTTTCTTTTTTTCATATAAGGATGGTAATATGAATGCCTCTAAAGGGGATACCCACTTTGGAATTTTAGTGTAATGCCTCATTTTAATTTCCTTCCATATTTTACTTAGTGGGCCTCTAAATACATGGTTTCGGAATGTCACTTGTTTTTTATCCAAATTGTACCAGATGTGGGCATGCCAGCCCATCTTCAGGTCATGTCCCTCCAATTGCAGAAGTCTCTCATCTTCCAAGAGGACCCAATCTCTTATCCAACCCATAGCCGCTGCCTGGTAATATAGCCTCCAGTTTGGGAGGCCCAGTCTGCCGTTTTCTTTTTTATCTGTAAGAAGTTTTTTATTAATTCTTGGTTTTTTGGCGTGCCAAATAAATCTCCTGACTATACGGTTTAAATTTTCGAGCCATTTCATGTTCCTCAATATCGGGATGCACTGAGCCAAAAAGAGGAAACGCGGAAGAATATTCATTTTTATTGTCGCAATTCTTCCCATAAATGAGATATGCAAATCGTGCCATCTTCTAAGATCCAGTCTTATCTCTTCTAGTAATTTAGTGTAGTTGTTTTTAAATAAGTTTTTATTATTATCTGTCAGAATTATTCCCAGATACTTAATCCTGTCCATTACCTGCATATTTGTGATATTTTGAATTTTCATTCTTTGATCTTCAGAACAATTTTTGGTAAGTATTTTAGTTTTTCTCATGTTAATTCTTAGGCCTGCCACTTGCCCGTATGTCTGGAGATCCTGCAATAAGAACGGTAGCGACGATTCAGGTTCCTCTAGGATAAAGACCAGGTCATCCGCAAATGCCTGAAGTTTATATTGTTCTTTTTTTATTTTAGCACCTGTTATAGCTTTATTTTTCCTTACAATCTCATTTAGCGTTTCTAATCCAAAGATAAATGGTAATGGTGACAGCGGGCAGCCCTGCCTTGTTCCTTTCTGGATAGCTATATTACCAGTCAGCTCTCCATTAACAATAACTTTTGCATATTGTTCTTCATAAATGGCTTTAATTGTGTTTAAAAATTCTTGTCCGCAGTTCCATAACTTTAATTTCTGTTTTATGTATTCCCAATTTACATTATCAAATGCTTTCTCCGCATCTAAGAAGACCAAAGCCAATTGTCTTCCAGGGTTTTGATCATAGTATTCTAGGATATTTATAATATTTCTTATATTATTTTTAATTTGTCTTTTAGGTAGAAATCCTGATTGGTCTTTGTGTATAATCTCTACCATAACCCTTTTAAATCTATTTGCTAAGATTGCTGCAAAGATTTTGTAGTCTACATTTAATAATGAAATCGGTCTATAGTTTTTAATGTCGTTTCTTTCTGATTCTGGTTTATGAATGAGGGTAATTAAAGCTTCTTTCCAGGTCTGCGGTATTTTACTGGTGGTCATAACATCATTAACTAGGTCCTTTAATAGAGGTGATATTTAATTCTCTATTGTTTTATAGATTTCTGCTGCAATTGCATCTGGTCCCGGGGATTTTTTTTGTTTCTGATTTTTGATTGCCTCCACTACTTCACACATGGTAATTTTCACGTTCAGTTGTTTTCTTTGTTGCTCTGAGAACTTGCCCGGTTCATACTTCAGTAAGAAATCTTCAATTTGTTGTTCATCTTGTAGGCTTTGTTTATATAAATTTCTATAGAAATTTTCTACTATATTTTTTAATTCCTGTATTTTAAAATTTTCCTCTTGTCTTTCGTTTTTCAATGCCACAATTATTTTCTTGTCCCTCTCCTTTTTAAGTTTATATGCTAGCCATCGCGAGATTTTATTTGCATTTTCAAAAAAAAATATGCTTTAGTACATTCTATCTTTCTCGCTATTTCCTGCGTTAACCATAGATTTATTTGATGTTGTACTAATTTTATTTTTATCCTAAGTTCCTTCACATCTTTTGCTTTCTGACTCAACTTTTCCATTTCCCTTAGTTCCAAACTTAGCTTTTTAAACTTTTCTCTTTTTTGCTTATTTCTTCCCGCTTCTTGTCTTATAAAAATACCTCTTATGAACGCTTTTAAGGTATCTCACGTATTAAACAATGATGTATCTTCTCTTTTATTTATTTGTATAAACTCCTTTACCTCTTGTTTAAGTTTTTTGACAAATTCCTTATCTTTAACCAAATTTGTATTTATCCTCCCTCTGTTTATTTTCTGTGATCCCTGTAGTGCAAGCCACATTGGGTTATGGTCTGCATAGGTATTTGCCAGAATCTCCACTTCCGTGACATGCCTTATTAGGGCAGACTTCTTGACAACTTTTGCACCCCCTGACCCATGTTTCTATCTCTGCATCTATCCTGGGCCACCACAGGTAACTCTGTGCCAGCACCTTCATGCGGACCATGTCTGGGTGTGCCTCGTGTAGTGTGTGTAGGACCCCCTGCCTCATGGATCCCAGTATTACCACCCTATCCCCCCATAGCAAGCATCCTTTTAGAGTGGAGAGCTCATCTTTCCTGGCCCTATATGCTGAAAACTCTGTCCTTGTAGGCGCAGGTGTCCACCCCCTTACCACCCAGCTTAAGACCCGGGAGAGGACAGGGTCCTTGGACATGTGGGCGGCTACGTCTGCCACCTGCAAAGGGGGATCTGGGAGACCTTCCAGCATAAGTATGCCCAGGGCAGGAACCGGGTCCTCCTCCATCAGAGGGAGTGGAAGATGACTCAGGGCATCGGTGTGCCCCATCACCTTGCCCAACCGATGCTCCAGCCTGTATTGATACCCTGCCAGGAACAGGGACCAACATAACACCCGGGGCGACAGGACCTGTGGCATTTGCTTGTCAGCCGCGAATGAACCCAGGAGCAGTTTGTGGTTCGTGACTATCATGAAGGGCAGGCCATATACAAAATTGTGGAATTTTTTTATGCCAACCACGATAGCGAGTCCCTCTGGTCTATTTGTGCGTAGTTCCACTCAGTGGGGGACAGCATGCAAGAATAATAGGCTACTGGAACCTCTCGCCCTTCTGGTAGTAGGTGCCCCAACCCCATAGGGCGACCCCATAGGGTGACACATCACACACAAATATTACGGGGAGAGACTCATTGAAATGAATGAGCACCACATTCGAAATTAACAAGGTTTTCACCCCCCCCGCAATACCGCCTCCTGCTGTGCCCCCCAGGCTTACTGCGCCGATTTCTCCAACAGTCTGTGGAGGGGTTCCACAATGGCAGCCTTGTGCAGGAGGAAGGCCTGATAAAAGTTAATTAGGCCCAGGAAGGCCTGGAGCTCCGCCTTGCACTTCGACACAGGGGCCTCCACAATAGCCTTTACTTTGTCCTGGGTGGGGTGGAGGCCCATCGTGTTCACCTGGTACCCCAAGAAGTCCACCTCTGGAACCCCCAGGAGGCACTTTTCTCTTTTCACTTTCAGTCCTGCGTCGTGGAAGCGTTCCAACATGGCGTGGAGACGGGTGGTGAAATCCTCAGGAGATGCTGTGATGATGAGGACATCATCGAAAAATGGCATCACACTAGGGATCCCTTTCAACAAAGTGTCCATTAGTTGCTGAAATATCCCAGTGACACCAGTGAAATATTCCAGTGAAATATCCCAGTGAAATATTCAGGGCCACACTGACCCCGAACTGCAACCTCTTAACCTTGAACGCCCCCCTGTGTGTTACAATGGTTTGTGCTGAGGCCATGGCCTCATCAACCGGCAATCACTGGTATGCCTGAGCAAGGTCCAGCTTACCAAAGATAGTCACCCCCACCAGTGAGGCCAGCACATGGCTTACCACTGGCACTGGGTAGGAGTGCGCCTGTAGGGCTTGGTTAATGGTGCACTTATAATCCGCACAGATACGGATGTCCCCATTTGGTTTAACGGGGGTCACTATTGGAGTTTCCCACGGGGAGCTGGCAACTGGCTCTAGCACCCCCTGGGCCACCAGCTGGTCTAGTTCAGCTTCAATTTTCGGCCGTAAGGAGAGGGGCACCGTGAGGAAGCACCGACGGATGGGGGCGACAGTTGGGTCTAACTGTAATGACACCAGGAGGGCCTTGTAACAGCCCAGCACCCCATTAAAAACCTCAGGGAATTCCCAGCAGACCTCCCCAAAGTCCTTCAGTGAACATTTATTTACCCCCTCTATGGTTATACCCAGTGCCTCAAACCAAGCCTGACCCAGAAGGCTTACAAGGTTGCTCTCCACCACTACCAAGTCCAGGTTGCCCTCAAAGTGTCTATATTGCACCCAAAAAGTTCCAACCCGCCTAATGGGTATTGGATTTTTCTGGAAATCCACCAAGATAGGGGTGAAGGCCGCAGAGGGGGTCCCCCCGATGGCGAAAGCTATGTTAGCATGTCCACGGAAATGATGGATGCTGCAGACCCTGAGTCTACTTCCATGGAGCAGGGGGACCCCTCAATCCTGACTTGTACTTGGATCTGCAGGGTGGAGGATAGGTTAGAGAGGTGCAATACCTGAAGCGGCTGGTCGGTGAGGTGGTAGAGATTGGTGGTCTCCGAGGTGGATTTGTGTGCAGTGACAGCCTGACGGTGAGACGGCATGGAAATGTGTGTGTTCCGGGGGCCCTTGGACCTGCAGACCTTGGCAAGATGGCCCTGTTTTCTGCAGGCATGGCAGGTCGCACCTTCGAACCGGCATGTCTTCCTCCCATGAGCCTCCCCACAGCTGGCACAGGGGGAGCAGGTGGAGGCCTTACCCGTGTGGCTGCTTGTTGGGGGCCCTTGCAGTTGGTGGCATCGTGGTTGCCGGATGGAGCAGACCTCTTTGGCATCTGAGTTTTCTGGGCTGTACCCCATTCCGACCTGATGAGCTGTTGTGGCCGGGCACTCCTGATGAGATGCCTCATGCGTGGTGGCGAGTTGCATGCGTGGTGGCTCCTGATCATCTTCCTATGCAGTTTGGCATCTGATAACCCCCACATAAATTGTGTCAATAGGTTATCTGCCATCTTTGGGAAGGAGCAGTCCGCTATGAGGGTGCGCAGGGTGGCCATATAGGCCGCAGCAGATTCCTCTTGGGCTTGCACTCATCCCTGGAACCCCATTCATCTAGCCAGGAAGGTCGGCTTTGGGCTGAAGTAGTTGTTGAGGGCCTCTATTATTTCCTCGAACGAACACTCCAGGATGGATCGGGGAACCAGGAGACTCTTGGCGAGGCGGACAGTGTCGGTTCCGTAGAGTCCCAAACCTCAGGATGAGAGGGATCAAACTTGTTGAGGCTTCCATGAGTTGCAGCCATGACTTGAGCGCGTTGCGGGAGCAGTGTCCAGGATGCTGGATGCTGCACAGAGCTCAGGAGCGATGTGATGCCCGGGGGCAATGCGGTGCTCGGGAGTGATGCTGAGCGGCATCGACTGGAATGATGCTCAATGCTAATGTGATTGAGGCCAACTCAACGGACTCCCATCCTCGTCGCCACTGTAAAGTACTGGGTTCCATACATCAGGATTCGGACCATGACATAGGCAAAGACACGTTTATTAGTACTTCACACACACAAAGACAAACAACAATGGCCGGAGGCCAACTATATACATTGTGGGGGGAGCGCTCCATAGTTCTATTGGTGGGTTCAAATTTCCCACCAATGACACTATTGGCTCCTTACTCCGAATTCAGGAGCCTAGTCCCTATTGTTCTCAGGATTGAAGCTTGGCGGCCTCTGGCTAATGCCTGTTGCTGATCTCAGGACATAACAGTAGCCAGCCCAGCACCAGCCGCCACAGAGACCAGCTGTCAGGGACCACTATCACTGCTGGAGCACAGCAGGGAGGGGGATGCACCATACGCAGGGGACTGTCCTGACCGCGCAGAGTCACCCATGCCCTGTTTCAGACCCCCGAGACTCTGCTCTGACATGCCATCCTTCCCCAGTGCTGCTGCTGAGATCCCAGACTGGGCCCCCGTGACTGTGTCCACACCGTCAGAGCTGAGATGCTCTTAGCGGGAAAGGCTCAGGCCAGTGTACCTTGAGGACTATGTGTGTTAATGTGCTTTGGAACTTAGGGTGTTTGGGTGTGGGTTTTGCATGCTATTTAAACAGGACTGTTGATCTGAGGTTTTAGTCTTGTTCCTGATATCACTTAATAAAGTAGAGCTGTTTACTGCAATGCATCTTGAACCCAGTATTTAACAGAGCCCCTCCAGAACTCTTCTCTTGAGGATCAAGGGATCTTCTGGAAATATGTGTGGGGCAAAGTGGGAGTTTGCAATGAGAGGGGAGAAGTCTTCAAAAACTCCTTTGCCTGTGGACATGCTGTTCCACCAGCATTTACTTCTATTACACTGACAGAATGTCACCCTTGGGTCCAACCCCTTATTTGGGAGCCCAATAGATTTGCTTCTAGGTGAAGAACCCCAAGCCCTGAAATGGAAATGTGCATGCAAAAAGGTCCTATGCATATATTTTTGCACATACATTGCCCCTGTTGGATAGGAATCATATGTTTAAGAACAGGTTGTGTTTTAAGCCCCACTCCCAGATTTGATAAATACGAATTTTCACTTATGGGAAGGAAGGAACTGGAGAAGCCAGTGAAGCAGGAGGAAAAACAGTTCTTGTCTTAGTTCTTTATAATGTATTGTTTATATTAAAAGCCACTGTGGGGCAGATGGAGAATGGATATATAGGACATACATTTTATTTAAAATGTAAAAAAAAAGTATAATCTGCTTTTCTCCCAATCAGCAGGACTCTTAAAAAATAATTTGTTTATTTCACCCACCCCCAAAAGCTACAGCTGATAGGGAAAATGGTCAGAAGTCAGTAGAAATAATATTTCTGAGGGAATGAGGGATGTAAGAATTACTGTAAAGATGCTGTGCGAATAATTGTTGTTACTGCTGCTGTTGTTATTGTTGTTGATGTTGCTGTTGTTGTTGTTATTATTATTATTCAAGAGTGCCTGGAAATCCCAGCAAGCATCACATTCCTTACAAGGTCCCAGTCAGAAGGCAACTTTGTAAGCTGGGTCTTGTTACTATGGATTCAAGCCACATTTTGTGCTGACACTTCAGCAGCTGACTCACAGGGGCATTGTGTCATTCTCCCCTCCCTTCCCTGCAGAGGGTGAAACAACTTTGTCAAATGGATACAACAAAGATACAAGTGAATCCCTTCTGAGGCACATCGAATCTGTGATAACCTTCAATAATTGGCTCCTATAATAAAGCAATTAATTTGGAGTGAATTCTCCTACTAGCTGGGGGGCGGGAGTTGTCAGAGCTGTTTGCCTACTGTGGAGACCACTGTCCTCCAAAGCCCTGGGAACCAGTACTCACCATAGCCTGGAACACCACAAGAGTTCCAGCCCTCAATTAGCTTTGCAATTCAGAAGGAAAACAATTCTCCATTTTCTCATTAAAAGATGAAATGTGGAGCGGGGAGGCTTAAAAATCTACACAGAATGATTATACTGCTGCTCCAAGAAAGAAGTCACTTTTCTTCCAAGGCTCCCTGATTACAAAAGACAATGGGATTAGTTCAAACTAGGCTGAGAGTCCTTGGTGACTCCTTTTGCTCGCTAAATTGCAATAGAGAGTGGATAAGAGGAGATTGATTAGGGTTAATAGACTTATTTTTACAGGTCACACTGCACAGCAGTCTGGGTTGTGGTGCTCCAAAACATATTATCACAAGCCATAAATCAAGGGCCTTGGAGGGGATTCAGGCCTCCCTCTCTCCATCTGAATGGACAGTTAACAATTCACTTTTGTATACTAGCTGATGCCTCTTGGCTGGTATCTTCCTTCCAGGAGCTTGACTCTGAGAGGGGACTGAGCAGGTTTTGGAAAAAGCATTTGGCATGTCCCCACCAACATTTGAGCAGGAATAGATGGACTGGTTTGTCTCAAAGCATTTGGCATATCAGTGCTAGGACAAATTGGTTCTGAAAGATTGGAGGGAGTGTTGGTGTAAAAGGGAAGGGGACATTTTTTAAATTATACTGGGCTTGGTTGTAGAAGGAAAACTAAGAAATAGATGTGCTACATTCTCCAGTGCTCTTCTTCCTTTCTCAAGTTATCCAAGTGTACCCAGCAGCTTTGGAAGCCTGACAGATTGTCCTGTTAGTAAAAATGAATGCTGTTAAGGTCATAGATTTTGTAAGAGAGGCAAAAAACCCTCCTTTCCTCACCATTTCGTCCACCCTGATCCTTTATGCCAACATGTTAATATTTTTTGATATGCAATGTAGAAGAAAGTAGGATGGCTGAAGATGCATCTCATTCTTCATAAAAGTGGTTCAGTCTATAAATATCTATAAATCTATAAACAACAATAGAAGATCTTTGCTTGAAAATTTAGTGGATTTTGTGGATAAGCAGGACTAGGTTCTCTAAAGTTTTGGTGCCATTTACTTGAAAAACAGCCACTCCCATACTGCAGAAATTCTTCCCCTACAGGGAATAATGGACCCCCAAAATCAGAATTCAAAAAGCAACAAATACAAATCCCAAAACATTACTGCGGATCCAAATACTTCAGAATACTGGTATGGAAATTGTTCCTGGAATCTGAATCCCAAATATTCCAAGTTATTTTACAAGTTCACATTTCTCGTTAATTCAGCCATGAGTCGTTCAAGTGTAGATTCACTGTGTGACCCTTCACCCTATACCATGCTGATACTGACACTGGTACACTCTGCGCAAACTCTGCTACAAATGGGTTTTTAAAAATTTATTTACAACATTTATATCCCACCTTTCTGCCTTCATTAAGGCCACCAAGATGGCTAGCAGCTTAAAACATTTGTAATTAAAAAAAAATCTTAAAAACCAGGTAAACCAAACAAGAACACATCATTAAAACAATTTAAAAAAGCTAAAATATACATACAAAAACATTAAAATAGCCATTAAAACATTGCTCAGGAAGGAGGGATCAATGAGGGAACACCAAATTCACCCTCTGATGCAAGAATGCAACAGAAGGGGACAGATGAGTCTTCTTAGGGAGAGAGTTCCAGAGTTTTAGTGCTGTAACTGGAAAGGCCCTCTCCTGGGTTGCTACCCATATAATCTCAGAAGGTGGGGATACCTGAAGCTGAGCCTTAGAAGATGACGCTAGCAGTCAGGTAGGTTTGTAAGAGACCAGATATGCTGGTCCCAAACCACGTAGTGCTTTAAAGGTCAACACCAGCACCAAACAGGCATGAACAGCACTATGTTATGTTCTCTTTCTAGCAATTAAATACAGATTGGTTTATATGCATTGCATTTGATGACATAAGTCAATAGAAACTTTATCATCGTCAAACAGTCAGCCATTCCACAGACTTCAGACATCCAAAATCAAAGAAGAATCTTTCTGGTCAAGTGTGTTCAGGAAGAAGGGGGGGAGAGACATCTCTATTTCAGATTAAGGATCAAAGAACTAATGAAAGTGTGTGAGAAGACTCAAACACTTCAATCACTGTCCTTCATTAGTATCTTCAATAAACAAACATTTTCCATGACTCCCCCTTAGGAGTCTACTGTTAGCACTTAAGTAAATTCCACATGAAAGCACTCTTGTCATTAAACATTCCAACTCCTTTCCAAAGTTAATATATTAGCTCTCATTTCATTTGCATTTTAATGGCAAGGCTACACTTTTCAAATAAATGACAGCATGTTATCTAAGGATTACTTCATTTTGCCAGTAATGATTCCTTGCCATGTGAGAATCACAGCAATGCTAAGAGGCTGGATGCAACTCCTTTGGTAGTTCAAACAAAATGGCCACATTCCAGATTACAAACCCTACACTATGCAGGGTTTTTTTCAAATCCAAAGGAGGGGTGAATAACCCAGAAACTTTTAGAAATATGGTTTCTGTCTCATTACATTAGAAAACACTGATTTTATAATTCTAGTCCCCCATTGTTATTGTTTTACTGCTTCTGTTTCTTGTAAAATGGCCACATTAAATTGGTGAATTTAAGGACCTTATGCAAAGACCTTATGAATTTACTCCAGAGCTTTCATTTAAATATGAAAGCTCTGGAGTAAATTCATAAAGTCCTTGCATGGTGGTAACTTTACTGATAGAGGAGACCCAATTTCAGTTTACTTTGTATACTTGCTGTAGCTGAATTCAAATTTTTCTAGATTTCTCATCTCACATATGTGTATGTCTATGTGTGTTTGCCAAATATTACTGTTCTTTTGTGTTCTTTCTTGGGGAATTCTTATCTCCTAACTCTGTAAGGCCAAAATTTACCATTAATGCTTAATGAACTGTACATTTCTGGTAGATAAATAATAACTGGAGGAAGCCACCTTTTTTGTAATTTGCTTAATTTTAATGCAGTAATTTGTAATACTACAATTGATTAAAATAATTAGATTCTCTTTCAGTGAATGTGTTTCATCACACAGAGACACACACACGCAAACACACACTGTGCCACATACGAAGAATGCACAAAACTGTGATTCTACTGCAGTGACCGGGGCTGTGGTCACACACTAAATAATCCACTTCCAGTACACTTTCTGGATTTTAACTGTGTGAACTGGCAAAATCCTGTTGGAAAGTGGATTGGAAGTAGATTATTTAGTGTGCGTGATTGCAGCCTATGTCAGGAATGAAGTCCTGGCAGTTACCAGGAACTGGCTGGCAGTTAGAAGACAATTCTTCGCAGATTTACACCAGTTTAAACCCACTACCTTTAATTGCCATAAACTGGAGTAACTCCACAGAGGATTGCACAGCAAACTGAAGCTGCAGTAAAACAAGGGATGGAGAAAGAGTAGGAAGACTCTTGCTAGGTGAAGGAAACAGGGTAGAACCAGGAGCAACGGCCAGAGGTTGTTCTTGGGAATTTTAGAATGAAGCTTCATTTATTTCTTATTATTCACTGTTCATTGCTTATGACTCCCTCCTTGCAGAGATGGGGTCTCATAAGTAAGAAGCTGCCTTCAATAGCATCCTCCTGGCAAGCTTTTCTAAATCTACTTGAAATACCTTGGAATGTGTTTCAAATAAAACCTCAGGGACTGTTTGTATTTCACAGTGGCAGGTTCAATCCCATTAGAGTCAAAAATATTCCTAGTGTGTTGCCAAATCTGCAGGACATTTGAATGAAGTTCTTCTCATCACTGTGGTGTATTAGAAAAGAGACACTTCCAGCTAATATACTGAATAGCAATTTGAAAAATGATCTCAGCCAACCCAGTTGTGGATTTAATGCCCCGTAGGAATCGCACTTGAGTGCATATCTGTAGAAGGCACTTTAGACAAGCAAAGTAACTGATTCCTTTCTCAAACACAGAGTTTTAAGAAAGGAAAAACCTCCTTGGTACAAGGTATTCCACATCCCCAGGGTTTGGTGGTTGGCTGGGGTCTCTGACACAGGCCTATGTAGTGTGCAGCTTGCCTCCCTGTTTTTGGTGATTGATGAGTGTTTAAGCTCCCCTGGGGGGATAGTCAGAGGGCTCAGCTCTCATTCCCTCTTTTTTCAGTAGATGTTCCTAGTCAGCAACAGATGGCCCTTGATCTCCTTCTCTGATTGGTGATCTGCCAGTGCCATCCATCTTCCCCTGTGCCTGACTGATAGAGCATGGATGTGGCAGAAACTCAGTTAAATCAGTTCTCAACAACAGCCAGTCTGTAGGAAGCTAACTTTATTGATATAGTTGATAGAGACCATTCTGGACACATCCTTTGTTAGAACTAAAGGTGAGTACACGAAGGGTACATATAGTGGTTTCAAGCAGCAGCAATAAAGATCAGGACCCAATCACCACACAGTATTAGCCCACCAGAACTAACAGCAAACTACCCCCCCCCACTAAACACGTATTCCTCTCAGAGCATCCCTCCCACCAAAACTAACAGTTGCCTATCCCCCCCTTAGACATGTAGCCTCTATATAACTGTCAGAGTCCCAAGTCAAACAAGCTCAACAACGTTCCTTTATTAAGGTTCAGTTTATTGAGAAGGTACTTAGGTCATCAGTGGACACAATCTGTGTCAGGAATGAGGGGTTAGGTGGGAAGTCAGACAATTATACTCTGTTCATACAGGTCCCCTTGATAGGCATAAGCTAATAAGCATAAGCAGGCAAGCATGCAAAAAGAAATGGCCTAGCGCTCCCAGCGGGAAGCAGTGGGATAGCTGAGCAAGTCTCCAAGGACATGGCAGAGATAACGGGAAGAAACCTGAAGTGCTGAAGCACATTCCAGTGGCAGAAGGGAGGGAGCTGGGACAATACATCAAGCCCATGGCAGCATCAGCCAACAATAACAAGGAAACAGAATAACAAGCAAGTAAGACATTGGGACATTTGGATCCACTATGGTGTCAAGCTCCTGAGCTACCGGATAGGGCAGGGTATAAATCTCTCTCTCTCTCTCTCTCTCTCTCTCTCTCTCTCTCTCTCTCTCTATATATATATATATATATATATATATATATATATATATATATATATATAAATAAAATCGAACAGAGAGGAGCCCCCTCTCTCCATGGCAGGCAATCTGTAAAAGTCACAGAGAGCCTGACAGGATGGACTTGCTGGGAAGAGAGGGAAGGGCAGGCAGCTTGTGGTTTATCATACTCCTGGCAAGGTTACTCTCTGAGAAGGGCACACGTGGAATAGGATTGAATGGGTCTCAAGCTACATCATGGCAAAGAGAGTTAGCTTTTAATCCCTCATCCTCTGTTCCTAACCTGCCCTATTTGTTTAGATTACTTTCAATGAATTCATTTTAGAATTTGCTTGTCACCTCAAGAGAGGAAGGAGCATCCTTTAGGGACATAGGCACTAGGGAAATCAAACCATTTTTTAAATTTAACAATATAAACCCTGCCAAGTGCAAGAATACTGAGGGATTCCTGTAGGATTCAAGTGAGTCTTGTTTCTCTTCCCACCCTTTGGGCTTGTACAGATGAGCTGTTACAGGGCATGAGAGCTCTGTGCTCATGCTCCAGTGCCAAAGTACTGTAGCTGTAATTGAATAAAGCTGGATAGAGATATGAGAGGCATGCACAGACTTCATTTTTTCTGGAATACCTAGGTGTCATGCTTGTGTGCATGTGGTCATGGGTTCATGCTTAGTGTTGAAGAGGAGAAGAGGAGAAACCAGGTTCAGTTAATCTCTATGGGGGTCATGTTCAGTCTGCACATGGGTGCTGTATGGTCATATAGTGAGGGGCCATGCTACTACTTTTAATAGAGGATTTTTTCCCCCTAAGTACCCAAAGTGAGTTGCAATGGCTATTTTAGACTGCTTGCACACTGGGATTTTTTCCCACATGAAAATCAGGAAGCCCCCAGATTGAAAGGGAATGTCTGCATGATGTTGAGATCATTCTAAGAATAGTTTGTTAAGTTCTCAGGGTTTTCCCTTTTAATCTGGAGGAAAAAAACTGAAGCATTTTTCCTCCAGTTTAAAGGGAAATCTCAGAGTGCAGACACTTTCTTCATCACAACTGGAGGGGGGTAGAGCTAAGCTCATCTTTCAAAATAGCATGCAGTAACAAGCTGCTTTTACAGCATCCAGGTTTTTACCATCTCCCTCTTGAGCTGAACTCTAGTGTTACAGTGTGGCTCAGTAAGGAAAGGGAAAGTGAGGGAAGAGGGAGCTTTCTGGGCCCTGCGTGGGTCCTCATGTAATCACCATTGCACCAGCATTTTTGATGGAGTAAAAGAGGAGCTGGGCTATCAGCAGCAATGGGTGAAATGAGATTAGAGGGTGTGGACACTGCTCCCTCCTGTTTCCATGCTGCTGCTGCTGCTGCTGCTGCTGCTGCTGCTGCCGCTACCACCACCACCATGGAAGCAGCTTTGGTCGTCAGTACAAGAACCCTGTAAGCTATGCCAGTCTCATTATCCACATGGGCCATGGTTCAACACAGGGGCTGCAAGTGTGAGCCATGACTCTCATCTCACCCATGAACTCACTGTGCAGCTTAAGACCAACCAACCTCAAGCTCCCATTTATAAAACGATACAATATCAATACAATACTATAATACACAATACCAGTAAAACACAGTAATCATATGAGTCTATCATACAGCGCTAAAGGAAAGATTATGAACTTGATGCACCTGTAATCCTTTGAACATATGAATGCTATATAAATATATAAATATGCTGAGCCTTGAATCTGTATGGATCCTCTGTGCCAGAGGCAGACCATAGTTAGCTGGGCTCTGTGAAGAAACAGAAAGAGAGCTGCTGGAATGGTGAGTGCTTATTTCTTTAACTTTTCTTAACTGCTGGGGAGAATTAGCTGAGGTTACTCCATGGGAGGGCAGTGTTTTAGGGTGTGTGGGTGTGTATAGCCTGAGAGAGACTGGTGCCTGTTTGACTATTGCAAAATGTGATTGCTATTGATTGGGGAGGGTCTGTTTTGCCTGGATCTGACTGCTGGCCCCACCCTCTGCTGGGTGACCTTTAGCACAAACTGAAGGGTGAGAGATAAAGGGCTCTTAGTCTGGGGATTGGGCCTGGGGACCCCATAAGTAGTTAAGAAAATTGTACATAGTTGTGCTTGTTTTCCTCTTTGACTCAAGTAACCATTTGGTCGGTTCTCTAAGTTTCAGGGTACATCAACACACCAAAGTATTCTAGGTTAAATAATTCATTTGGGAAAGTGATGATGAATGCTCATGGACCATTTCCAGTCACCTGCAAGGAGTGTGCCATGCTTGTCTTCTTTGCTGAGGACAAGATGGACTACGCATGTCAGAAGTGTAAGTTGATAGGACTCTTAGAGAAGAAGAAGAAGAAGAAGAAGAAGAAGAAGAAGAAGAAGAAGAAGAAGAAGAAGAAGAAGAAGAAGAAGAAGAAGAAGAAGAAGAAGAAGAAGAAGAAGAAGAAGAAGAAGAGGAGTTTGGATTTATACCCCACCCTTCACTGCCCAAAGGCGTCTCAGAGCGGCTTACAAACTCCTTTCCCTCCCCCTCCCCACAACAGACACCCTGTGAGGTAGGTGGGCTGAGAGAACTCTAACACAAACTGCTCTTTCAGGAACAGCTGTGCCAGGGCTTGTGACTGACCCAAGGTCACATCAGCAGGTGCAAGTGGAGGAGTGGGGAATCAAACCCGGTTCTCCCAGATAAGAGTCCGTGCACTTAACCACTACACCAAACTGGCTCTGGTTCAAAGCCTGGAGGAAAGGATTACTACTCTCCATGATATCAAGGAAGGGGAGGAGTTCATTAATATATGTCTTGATGTCCTGCTTAGGGAAGGAGAGACCAGTCAAAGGGACAACATTGTGGTTGACTGCCCTAACAAGACTTCTCAGAGCACTACAGCAGGACCCCAAAGACATTGAGTGAGACAGCACTCCGTATCATTAGAACTGAGGAATCGATTCCAGGCCCTTGTGGTGGAGGCAGAGATGGAAAAACTGCCAGTGGAAGTATCACAAACAGAAGGAAGGCAGAGGGAGGAGGGCAGGGAGATACAAAGAAATGGCACTGGAAGGAAAAGGAAGGTATTGGTCATAGGTGACTCCCTGCTGAGGGGTATGAACCTCATGTGTCCAGGCCTGACCCCTGGCCCGAGAGGTGTGTTGCTTGCCAGGGGCAAAATTTAAACATATTACCGTCCGAGTGTCATGCCTGCCCCCAACCCAGTGCCTGAAAGCTCAGACGTGGCATCAGAGACACCCCCTGGCCTGGCACCTGGGAGCTTAGAAACTGAGGACGCAGCACCTTTAAGTCCTTCTGGTGTGCCAGAGTCCTCAGGGAACCTAAGTACTGGGGAGGATGGACTCCCAGCTACAAGGCAACGAGCACCTGGAACAGATACATCACCACCCGACTCACCCCCACATGTGGACTGGCTGCAAGACTGCAGGCGCCAAGACCTGGCGGCTCGACGAAAAGAGGCACATGTGCATGGGCGACGGTCGATGAGCCCCAAGTACTAGCCAGAGCCAGGACCTCGCAACAGTCTGCTAATTGATTAATGAGCCAGCACGGTACTTAAGGACACCACTGGCCGTGAACAAACTGTGCTGGCAAACTCATCATTAGACCACCCGGCTTGCACCTCTTGCTGACCCCTCATCTCTGATTGACTCCCTGGCTCCAGACCTTGGCACGTGTACTGATGCTTCCTCCAGCTTTCGACCTCGGCTCCGCTCCTTGACTCTGCTTTGGACTTTGACTACCAGTACGTCTGACAACGGCTTTGCTTACTGAATTGGAACCTGCTTGCCCGGACTTTGACTGACTACTCTGGCTGACCTCTGGAACTCTTGCTGACTCTTCTCCTGGACTCTATGGTACCCGGCCCATGGGCCCCATCATGACAGATTGCCAGCACCCACATCAACTCGCCTTCACTATGGAAGACATAGCAACAGGCAGGGCTGAGCAGCTCACAGGAGTGATTGAGCACGTACAACAGCTAACCCAAGCTGTCCTTGCCCTACAACAGCAAGCTGCTGCTAATGCAGCCGCTGTGGCCGCAGCTGCTGCTCCTCCCCCTCACTGCCCAGTCAGCCCCCCTGACCACTTCAGTGGGAGTGTTGATGAGTTCCCTGCATTTCTGGCTCAGTGTGAACTGTACATAGAGCTCCGCCACCGGGACTTTCCTACTGATAAAACCAAGGTCTAGCCAAAGATATCTGGGTTGGACAATCCACCGACACGTGGGCTCAGCACCACCTGCAGGAGATTCAGCAAGGCACTTCAGGGGACCTGACCACTCGTGAGGGACTCCTCTTCCATCGGGATCACCTTTATGTCCCCCCAGGGCCACTCTGGACTTGAGTTTTCCGTCTCACCCATGATACCCCTCCCACTGGACATTTTGGTCGACATAAAACTGCTCACCTGCTGACTCAGGAATTCTGGTGGCCTCAAGTTTGGGCCAATGTCAATCGCTACGTCAGTACCTGTGACACCTGTGACACCTGCCGCCACACCAAAGACATCCTTGCCAAACCTTCAGGACTCCTACATCTGCTACCCACTCCGTCCGGTCCTTGGGACATCGTGTCCATGGATTTTATTGTCGACCTTCCCCGCTCCCAAGGACACACCTGTATCCTAGTAATAGTGGACTTGTTCACTAAGATGGCCCACTTCGTCCCATGTGCCAAACTGCTGACTGGGGCCGAAACTGCCCTCCTGTACCTGCACCATGTCTTCCGGTTACATGGTATCCCAACCAGCATCGTATCCAACCGAGGCCCCCAATTCTCCTCCTGTTTCTGGCAGGCCCTGCATCGCAGCCTGGGAACAAAGATCCACCTGTCTTCGGCCTACCACCCCCAAACTGATGGGCAGACTGAAAGAACCAATGCCACCCTGGAGCAATATCTCCGCTGCTATACCATCTACCAGCAGGACAATTGGTATGCACTGTTGCCACTGGCCAAATTTGCATATAACAATGCAATACATGTGTCCACCCAGACCACACCCTTCGCGGCTAATTATGGACAGCATCCCCGATTCTTTTCCACTGTCAGTCAGTCCCTCCTCCGATGTCCCTGCCACAGAAGATCACATTCAAGAATTACACACCCTCCATGACCTTTTCCGGGAACAATTACAACAGGCCAAAGACACCTATAAGCTTGCCACAGACTGCAAGTGACAGGAAGGGCCGCCTCTACAGGTCAGCGATTTGGTCTGGTTGTCAACCCGCTACCTCCATTCCCCCGGTTGCTCCCGCAAGTTGGACGCCTGGTTCATCGGACCCTACCGGATCAGTGCCCAGGTCAACCCCATCGTGTTCCACCTGCAACTCCCTGATCACCTCCAGATTCACCCTGTCTTCCACCATTCCCACCTCCAGCTGTCAGCCCCTCCTGATCTGAACCGGGGCATGCCATCTGCGCCACCACCACCCGTCCTAGTGGATGATGAAGAGGAATATGAGGTCCAACAGATCCCCGATTCCCGGCTTCACTGCAGTGCTTTGCAGTATCTTGTGGACTGGAAGGGTTATGGACCGGATGAGCAGTCCTGGGAACCGGCCCCCAACTTGCATGCCCCTGATCTGGTCCAGCAATTCCACCATGTCTACCCCGACAAACTAGGCCCTCTGGTGGGGGGGGATTCTGAGGGGGGGGGGATAGTGTCATGCCTGCCCCCGACCCAGCATCTGAAAGCTCGGACATGGCATCAGAGACACCCCCTGACCCAGGACCTGGGAGCTTAGAAACTGAGGACGCGGCAGGTTTAAGTCCTTCTGGTGTGCCAGAGTCCTCAGGGAACCTAAGTACTGGGGAGGATGGACTCCCAGCTACAAGGCAACGAGCACCTGGAATGGATACATCACCACCCGACTCTCCCCCACGTGTGGACTGGCTGCAAGACCGCAGGTGCCAAGACCTGGTGGCTCAACGAAAAGAGGCACGTATGCGTGGGTGATGGTCAATGAGCCCTGAGTACTAGTCGGAGCCAGGACCTCGCAATAGCCTGCTAATTGATTAATGAGCCAGAACAGTACTTAAGGACACCACCGGCCGTGATTGACTTCCTGGCTCCAGACCTTGGCACGTGTACTGATGCTTCCTCCGGCTTTTGACCTCGGCTCCACTCCTTGACTCCGATCCTTGACTCCATTTCGGACTTTGACTACCAGTACATCTGACAACGGCTTTGCTTACTGAATTGGAACCTGCTTGCCCGGACTTTGACTGACTACTCTGGCTGACCTCTGGAACTCTTGCTGACTCTTCTCCTGGACTACCCTCTGGTACCCAGCCCATGGGCCCCATCGTGACACAGGATCCCCAAACTCATCAGACCTACAGAGCATTACCCATTTGTGATGGTCTATGTGGGATACGAATAGTTCAAGAACAACTGAAGGAGTCAAAGAGGAGGTGGAGTGGCACTCTATGAAAAGAGAGGGTTTGTTTCTCAGGAAATACTGAATGAGGAGGGCAACAGGCCAGTGGATAGTATCGGGGTGAGGATAAGGGAAGGAAGGACAAACAGTATTGTGGTTGGAGGGTGCTACAGACCTCCTGACCAGGATGAGGAGGTGGATGCTGCCCTCCTTGAACAGCTTGACAGGTTATCCAAACAACATGACCTGGTAGTTGTGGGTGCTTCAACTTCCCTGTTGTGTGCTGGGAGACAAACTCTGCTAAGTGTACACAGTCATCTGGCTGACAACTTCCTTCATCAAATGGTGGAGGAAGCTACAAGGAGCTTTGCCATACTCGACTTAATATCGAACAACAGGCAAGAGATGTTAGATGGGGTGAAGGTGGTGGGGGTCTTAGAGGGAAGTGATCATGTCCTGCTAGAATTCCTTTTGCTGTGAAGGACCAAGGAAGTTCATAGCCACACATGTATATTAGATTTCAGTACAGCAGACTTTACTAAACTCAGGGGCATGATGAGAACATTCCATGGGCAAGACTGCTGGAAGCGAAGGGAGCAAGTGAAGGGGGGGCTCTCCTAAAACAAGAGCTCTTGCAAGCTCAAGCCATTGCTATTCCAACAAGAAGGAAACATAGTAGGGGATCCAAGAAGCCAATGTGGATGAACAGACAACTGCATGATGTGTTAAGGGAGAAAAAAATGTTCAAGAAATGGAGGCAAGGACATATCTCTAAATAAGAGTATCTGCAGGTTGCTAGGCACTGTAGGTCAGCCATCAGAGAGGCCAAAGTTCACAGTGAGCTAAAGCTGGTCAGAGAGGCTTGCTATATAAAGAAAATCTTCAGATATGTGAGGAACAAATGCAAGATCATAGAGATGATGGGCCCACTGTTGGGTGAAAATGGAGAAATTCTGACAGAGGACAGAGGGAAAGCAGAAAGGCTCAATGCCTCTTTTGCTTCAGTTTTTTCCCTGAAAAAGAGAACAGGCTCATCTAGAGATGGTAGCAGGAAAGGCACAGTGTCCAGGCTGGTGGCTGACATGGACAGAGAGGTCATTGACAAACACCTGGCTGCAATGAATAAGTATAAATCCTTTGGGCCAGATGGTATGCACCCAAGAGTGCTCAAATAACTTTCTAGAGAGAGCTTGCAGAGCCTTTGTCCATCATCTTCCAGACCTCTTGGAGGATGGGAGATGTGCCACAAGACTGGAAGAGGGAAGATGTTGTCCCAATTTTCAAAAAAAGGAGGAGGGATAACCTAGGAAACTACAGGCCAGTCAGTCTGCCCTCTGTCCCAGGAAAGATACTGTAGCAGATTATAAAGGGATGGATCTGTGAGCATCTAAAGGACAACCTGGCGATCTGAGGAAGTCAGCACAGATTTGTGCCCAACAGGTCCTGCCAGACAAACCTTGTTTCCTTCTTTGTCCCCAACAGGTCCTGCCAGACCAATCTTGTTTCCTTCTTTGAACAAGTGATGAGCTTACTGGATCAAGTGAATGCTGTTGATGTTGTTTACTTGGATTTTAGTAAAGCTTTGACAGGGTTCTCCATGATGTTCTGATGGGTAAATTAGAGGACTATGAACTGGACTCTAGGATAGTTAGGTGAATAGGGAATTGAGCATCAGGAACTGCCTTCAGATTTTAGGCTCCAGGGTGGGGAATGGTGATCACCTCTGGGAACCTCTTGGGGAAGGCTCCTCCCTGCAAATTGTGAGGCTTCAGGGGTAGGCGCTCCTGAGTGGCAACCAGTTGTTGGGCTGCTGGGCATGAGCGAAACCATTGGCTCAGGACCGGGGCTAGGTGACCCACCCACAAAGGGCAAGGAGGTTGGTCAGGGAGTGACACCTGCCTTGCCTGTTCCGTGCTCACTTAGTTCATCCCTTGTCACACTGTTATGTTAAATAGTTAATAAAGTAGCCCTTGTTTGCTTCCAAACTGTTCTCTGTCTCTTTATTCCAACTGGGGGGGCAACTGGTTGGAGAACTGCACTCAGAATGTAGTTGTCATGTCAATGGCATTTCATCTGAATGGAGGGAGGTGTCCAGTGGGGTGCCACAGGGCTCGGTTTTGGGCCTGGTTACTTTTCAATATTTTCATAAATGATCTGGATGAGGGTGTGGAGGGGGTACTCATTAACTTTGAATATGACACTAAATTGGGAGGAGCAGCGAACACACCAGAAGATATAGAATACAATGAGATCTGAACACACTGGAAAAGTGGGCGGATGTGAACAAGATGTAATTTAACAAGGAGAAGTGTCGAGTTCTACATCTGGGTAACAAAAATGAGGAACATGCATACTGGATGAAGGATACACTTCTAGGTAGCAGTCTGTGTGAACAAGATCTTCGAGGTAAAGGTGGACTGAAAGTTAACTATGAGCAGCCAGTGTGATGTGGTTACAAAAAAGGCTAATGCAATCTTGGGGTGTATCAACAGAGGCATAAAATCCAAATCGCGAGATGTCATAGTCCCACCATACACTGCATTGGTCAGGCCTCACCTGGAGTATTGTGTGCAGTTCTGGAGGCCTCACTTCAAGAAGGATGTGGACAGAATGGAGTGGGTGCAGAGGAGAGCAAGGAGGATGATTGGGGGCCTGGAGACCAAGCCCTCAGAGGAAAGGCTGGGGGACTTGTGAATGTTTAGTCTGGAGGAGTCTGAGAGGGGACATGATTGCTCTCTTTGAGTATGTGAATGGCTGTCACTTAGAGGAGGGGAGGGAGCTGTTCCTGTTGGCAGCAGAAGGCAAGACTCCTAATAATGGGTTTAAATTGTGGGTGGGAAGGTACCGGCTGGATAGTAGGGGAAACTTTTTAATAGTAAGAGTTGTGCAACAGTGGAATCAGCTGCCTAGGGAGGTGGTGAGCTCCCCCTTACTGGCAGTCTCTAAGAAGAGGCTGGACAAACACTTGTCAGGGATGCTCTAGGCTGATCCTGCATTGAGCAGGGGGTTGGACTAGATGGCATGTATGGCCACTTCCAACTCTGTGATTTTATGATTTATATTTATTTATTGTGACTTTTATCTTGCCGTACCCCACGAGCAGGCTCAGAGTGGCTTACATCATAATACACAATTTTAAAAAACCTCTATAAAAACATCAGGACATTAAAATTAATTCTAACGGAATTAACATGTAAGAGAAAAGAAGAAGCAGAGGAAGAGGAGGAGGAGGAGATTGAATTTATACCCCACCTTTCACTCAGAGTCTCAGAGCAGCTTATAGTCTCCTTCCCTTCATCTCCCCAAAAGAGACACCCTGTGAGGTAGGTGGGGCTGTGGGAGCTCTGAGAGAACTGTTCTTGAGAGAACAACTCTCAGAGAACTTTGACTGACCCAAGATCACTCAGCAGCTGCATGTGGAGAAGTGGGGAATCAAATCCACTTCTCCATATTAGAGTCCATTGCTCTTAATCACTACATCAAAGCAAAAACAAAATGAGTTTTGTTCCAGTACATGCTAGACCCATGCCAGGTAGGGGTGATGGAGCACTGCAATGGTATAAATCAGCTATTCCCTCTGCCTATTAATATAAATAGTGCCATGGAGCAACATAAAGCAGGGGAGGCCAATGTTATTTGATGTCTGCTACCTCAACTGAAGGCCTGGTGAAATTGCACAATTTTACAGGCCCTGCAGAATTCCAACAAGTCCCATAAGGCCCTGATCCCAATTGGGAGCATATTCCACCAGGCCAGAACCAGGGCAGAAAAGGCCCTGGCCCAGGTCAAGGCAAGGAGAACGTTTTTGGCTGTGGACCACTAAACAGTGCTGATAAGAAGAGTGCAAGGCTCTTCGGGGCATATGCATGGAGAGACGGTCCCATGGGTATTCTGTTCCCTGGCCACATAGGGCCTTAAAGGTTAATAGCATAACCTTGAATCTGACTTGGTCCTCAACTGGCAACCAATGCAGCTGGCACAACACTGGCTGAATGTGTGCCCACACAGACATTCCAGTCAGCAGGTGCACCACTGCATTTTATACCAGCTGAAGCTTATGGATCAGGTTCAAGGGTAGACCTGTGTAGAGAGAGTTGCAGTAGTCAAGCCTGGAAGTAACTATTGCATGGATCACTGTCACCAGTTCCTGGGAGGAAAGGTAGGGAGCTAACTGCCTGGCCAATCAAAGATGACAAAAGGCTGACCTGGCAACTGTAATGGCCTGGGCCTCCATAGAAAGGGAAGCAGTCAGGATCACTCCCAGACTCTTCACCATTGGCACTGGTGTCAATGGCACCCCATCAAGGGCTAGAAGTCAGATTGCCAAACCCATCACCCCATGACTCAGGAACAGGACCTCAGCCTTAGCTAGATTTAGTTTCAGCCGACTCTGTTGTAGCCAGGCAGCCACAGCCTCCAAAGCTCTAGCCAAAGTATCCAGGGTGGAATCTGGCTGGCCATCCATCAACAAATACAGCTGGGTATCATCAGCATACTGGTAACAACCAAGCTTGAACCTCCAAATTAACTGGGTGAGGGGGCACATATAGATGTTAAATAACATCAGGGAGAGGAACACTCCTTGTGGGATGCCACATATCATAGGTTAATGTGGTGAAATCTTCTCTTCAAGTGCTAACTTCTGTCCCCGACCATGAAGAATGGGGGACAGCCACTGCATGGCAGTTCCCTGTATCCCCATGTCAGTGAGGTGATGGGTCAGAAGGTCTTAATCGACCATGTCGAACACTACCATTAGATTGAGTAGTAACAGCAGCACTGACCCACCTTGATCCAGATGCCTCTGGAGGTTGTCTGTGAGGGTGACCGACACAGTCTCTGGACTGAGATCCAGGATAGAGGATTCATCCAAGAATGCTTGAAGCTGCTCAGCTACCACTCTCTCAAGTACCTTACCCAGGAACAGAAGGTTCAATACTGTGCTGTAGTTGCCTAGGACCATGGGGTCCAAAGGTGGCTTCTTCAAGAGTGTTTGTACCATGGTCTCCTTCAGGTACCCTGGGAATCTCACTGACAATAGGGACAGGTTGATGATATCTCCTAGGGGAGCCCAAATTCCATCTCCACAGGTTTTAACAAGCCAAGATGGACACAGACCAAGGAACCAGGTGGTGGGTTTCACAGCTGCCAGGGAGAGTCAGCTGAAATGGTACAAGACTGGACTGGAAGACAGCCAAGGGGCTTCCACATACTGTTTCAACTGTGGCAGGGAGGTCATGGTGGAGTGACAAGACTTCACCGCAAAATAGCTCGCAAATGCCTCACAGCCAATAGCCAATTCCTTATTATTTTGTTTCCCTTGTGGTAGGGAAGTTAGTGATTGGATTTCCTAAATAAATGGGCTGGGCGAGACCTAGCGAACACAATGGAGGCTGCATAGAGTTCCTTCTTAGCAGCCTTCACTGCCACCTCATAGGCTTTCATAAACATCCTAAAAGATGTTCTTGTAGCTTCGTCATTAGTATGCTACCAACCCTCACTCTAGCTGTCTTAGCTCCTGCCAACAACTTACAGGAGTCCTGAGGCTCAGAAATAGCCAGTCACTTGGTGAAATGATGGCTGCACTGGGAATGCTTGCACACTGCTCAGAGTTTGTACTGGCACTTCAGCTAACATTGTCCTTATTTTGCTGTTACTGAGATAACTGTAATTTAATCCAATTTGATCTGCACAGCACTTCAGATCAATTCTGGAGAAGAATCTCTATAGAGGAAATTCCATGGAAAATATTGCATCAAGATGTGACATCTTCATCTGCAAACATTCTGTTTGGGCCATGTATGCCATAATGGAGTAAAAGTGTTTGCGCCACAATTTGCTCTCTCTCTTGTTATAGATTGGTGGTATCTCAGATTTTATGAGTCACTTTATGGCAGCTCTCTTCCCATCTTTGACTTCTAAGTATTCAGTTGCCTGCTTTGCAAGGCCCTCGAGGTAACTTTCTAAGCAACAGCTGTTCATTTTATTTAAAACATAGTAGTAGTTAAGGAACTGTCTTCTCACTGATGACAAATTATCCAATCTGAAGAAGAAGTGGGGCAGTACAGATCACAATGGCTGTAAACCTACAGAAGTTACAGACAAAGGAAGATAAGGATACATTAAAAGCCCTGTTCCCCAATTCTCCTAAGTGCAGCAGCATGACTAATTGGTACAAATTAGAGAAATTTTGAAAAGGTCTCAAAGATTAATTGCAAAGTTTTCAACTTTCTATTTTCCAGAGGCTCTGACAGTATGTTACTAAAATATCCATCAACCTTTGAAAGAAAAGCAAAGAATTACTGCCTCACTATAACTCAGCTGGAAAACTTTCTGGTTCTCTGCCATAGCCTGCTATACAGGACTTTGTGTGGAGAAAAAACATTTTTTTGATTAGGTGAGGTTGACTTGCTATTAAATCTCAACATTCTAATTCATAAACTTGTTTTTAAAGGGTTTTATATATATATATATTAGACAAACAGACAGACAAGCATAGATACATACAATCCGGGGTTTCTTATAAATCTGATTTGACATCTATATTACCTCATACAATAACTGTTTAAAGTATTATCTTTCTAAATCACCATGTATTTTAAAATATATTTTGCACTATAGTTGGATACACATTTTATTATTTCTTCTTATAGAATTATGCCAATATTGTTCATTTATTATTATCTTTTAACCAACTGTAAAATTTTGCCCATGTGTTTTCAAAGTTTGTTTCATCTCATCCTCTGAGAATTAAAGTTAGTTTATCCATTTTGGAAGTCCTGAGTATTTTATTTATAGTCTCTTCTTTTGAGAGTATTTCTTTCTTTCTCCAATATTACACATGATCTTAGCCAAAAGGCCGAGAAGCCTTTGGCATATAAAATCCTTGCAGTAGTTACTACCTGTATAATAAGATAAAAATCTTGTTTTTTATAGTTTTGTGGCATTATATTAGAAATAAATAATTCAGGTATGGTACATTCCAACATTTTTTGTAGCATTTCATGAATTGATGCCCAATATTTTTTAACTCTAGCACAAGTCCAACAATCATTTGGTATATCAGAATAGAACATTGCTAATTTATCTGGAGTCATATACCATTTATAAAACATTTTCTAAATATTTTCTTTATATGAAATTGCTTTTGTAATTTTTATATTTGTTTCCCATACCTGCAGGAGTCTTTTTGGGCCGGAGCACGCCGGAGCATCACTCCAGCAGCTCAGGAGCCACCATGAATGGTGGTGGAGGCAAGTCCCGCCCCCAGCTGGCATCCCCGGCCCATGCTGAAGCAGTGTGGCCCGCGGGATGCCCAAAGAGGCCCCCTGCCAGCGTCCCTGGCCCACGCAGAAGCGCTGCAGCCTGGGGGATGCCCAAAGAGGCCCCCCGCCAGTGTCCCCAGCCTATGCAGAAATGCTGTGGCCCGGGGGATGCCCAAAGAGGCCCCCTGCTGGTGTCCCTAGCCTGCACAGAAGCACTGCAGCCTGGGTGATGCCCGAAGAGCCCCCCCGCCAGTGCCCCCAGGCCATGCAGAAGCGCTGCAGCCCCGAGGACATCCAAAGAGCCCCGTCGCCGCATCCCCCGGGCCCGTGCAGGAGCGCTGCAGCTCAGGGGATGCCAGGAGAGTCCTGCTGCTGGCTTCCCCAGCCCTTGTTGAAGTGGTATGTAAGGGATCCGTGTGGGAGGGGGGTGGGGGCTTGATGGGGGGGTGGAAAAGCCTCCCTCCCTCCATCTCTTTGCCATCTTTCCCTCCTTTTCTTTTCTTTTCTTTTCTTTTCTTTTCTTTTCTTTCCTTCCTTTCCTTTTCTTTCTCTTTCTCTTTCCCTTCTCTTCCTTCCTTCCTTTCCTTCCTTCCTTCCTTTTCTTCCTTTCTTTCTCTTTTCCCTTCTCTTCCTTCCTTCATCTTTTCCTCCTTTCCTTCTCTCTTTCTTTCATTCCCTCCTTTCCTTCTCTCCTTTTCCTCTTTCCCTCCTTCTTCCCTTCTCTCTTTCTTTCCCACCTTCTTCTCTTCTCTTTTTTCTTCCTTTCCCTGTTTCCCTCCTTCTTCCCTTCTCTCTCTTTCTTTCCCTCCTTCTTTCCTTCTCTTTCTTTCCCTCTTTCCTTCCTTCTTTCCTGCTCTCTACTCTCTCTCTTTCCTTCCCACTTTCCTCCTTCTGTGGCCCAACTCTAGTGAGAAGGGGTTTAAACTTTAAACCCCTTCTCTCTTTGCTCCCCCCCCAGGCCAGCTGGGGAAGGGAAGGGGAGGCTTTTGAAGATGCCTCCCCCCCTTTTGCTTTCCCTTCTGACACCACTTCCAGTGATGTCAGGGGACATGGCATATGCTAATAGCCTAGTAGCTCATTAGCATACCATATGCTAATGAGCTCCTGCAGCTCTTTTTCTACAAAAAGACCCCTGCATACCTGTGACCATTGGTCTAATCCAATGTTATGACCCAAATTTTGCACCCATCAGACCATACAGTTTTTAACTATTTCACCTTGTGTTTTGTTTTCTGACATCATTACCTATAATTTCTTAATCAGTTTCTCATCAATATATAACAATATCTTATCTATTTCTGTTATTTTTGAGTAAAAACCTATTTGTTTATCTTGGGCATATCTTGATTCTATTTGAGCTCTTTCCCATCAAGTTAAGTCAGATTCTTGTTTTTTAATATTTTCTGTTGGTTTAAGTTCATTGTTATAATTCAGTAAAAGTTCATATCTTAACAGTTTGTTTCTGTGAAATAGGTTTGGGCTAGTAAAGACTTCTAGTGGAGAGACCCATTTTGGTATTTTAGTATAAAAAAGTCTTTTCACTTTTTCCCATACTTTCAGCAAAGCTCTTCTAATGAAATGTTGTTTAAAATAATTATGTGTGTCAGCCTTTCCATACCATACAAATGCATGCCAACCTAATAGTAAGTCATGTCCCTCCAAGGTTAACATCCTTGGATTTTCTAATATAATCCATTCTCTCAGCCATGTCAATATTAGTGCCAATCTGATAAAGCAAAACCAGCTCTTTCTTTAGCATCTTGTAGGGCTTTTAGTTTTATTCCTGACCTCTTTTTCTGCCATATAAAAAGTTTCATCAGTTTATCAAGTTCTATAAAATATTTTTGATCTAGGAAAATTGGAATTGTTCGGAATAAAAAGATCAATCTTGGTAAAATATTCATTTTTATTGTAGCTATCCTTCCCATCAAAGATATTTGCAAATTTTTCCATCTTTCCAAGTCTTTTTTAATCTCCAATATAAATTTCATGTAGTTATCTTCCATTAGAGATGTACATCTATTTGTTATAATTATTCTCAAATATTTCAACTTTTTCTGGATCTCTAGGCCTGACAGTTCTTGTATCTGTTGGTTCTGATCTTTAGTCATATTTTTTGTTAACATCTTTGTTTTTTTAAAGTTAATTTTCAGTCCAGCCACCTGACCATAGTCTTGTAAAGTTTTCAAAAGTTGCATAATAGAATCAAGTGGATTTTCTAATATAAAGACTAAATCGTCTGCAAAAGCTTGCAATTTATATTCTTCTTCTCTTACTTTGAATCCTTTTTTATATATATTTTGTTGAATCATATCATTCAATATTTCAAGCACAAATATAAAGAGAAGTGGCAAAATTGGGCATCCTTGTCTAGTTCCTTTCTGTATTACAATACTTTGTGTCAAATCTCCATTGACAACAATCCTTGCTTGTTGTTTAGTGTAGATTGCTTTAACCATTGTAAAAAAATATTTGCCACATCGTGAAGATAGTAGCTGTTCTAGCATAAAGTTCCAGGTAACATTATCAAATGCTTTTTCAGCATCTAAAAAAATCAAAGCCAGTTGTTTCTCTGTGTGTACTTCAAAATATTCTATCACATTCAATATAATCCTTACATTGTTTCTAAGTTGTCTTTATGCCAAAAAACCTGCTTGATCTTGATGAATTGTACATATCAAAACTCTCTTCAATCTTGCAGCCAATATAGAAACATAAATTTTATAATCTACATTTAAGAGAGCGAGATTGGTCTATAGTTTTTTAATTTCTTTTCCATCTCTATTTTGTTTATGTATGAGAGTTATTAAGGCTTCATTCCAGGTTTTTGGTATGTTACCTTCCATTATTATATTTTGTATTACATATTTTAAAGGTAATATCAATTGATAAGAACATAAGAACATAAGAGAAGCCAATGTTGAATCAGGCCAATGGCCCATCTAGTCCAACACTCTGTCACACAGCGGCCAAAATATACCAAGTGCCATCAGGAGGTCCAGCAGTGGGGCCAGGGCACCAGAAGCCCTCCCACTGCTGCCCCCTCCAGCACCAAGAATAGAGTGCATCACCTGCCCCAGACAGAGAGTTCCCATCTATACCCTGTGGCTAATAGCCACTGGTGGACTTCTGCTCCATATGTTTATCTAATTTCCTCTTGAAACTGTCCATGCTTGCAGCTGCCACCACCTCCTGTGGCAGTGAATTCCATACGTTAATCACTCTTTGGGTGAAGAAGTATTTCCTTTTATCTGTTCTAACCCGACTGCTCAGCAATTTCATAGAGTGTCCACGAGTTCTTGTATTGTGAGAAAGGGAGAAAAGTACTTCTTTCTCAACCTGCTCAATCCCATTCATAATCTTATAAACCTCGATCATGTCACCTCTCAGCCGTCGTTTCTCCAAGCTAAAGAGCCCCAAGCATTTTAACCTTTCTTCATAGGGAAGGTGTTCCAACCCTTTTATCATTCTAGTTGCCCTTCTCTGCACTTTTTCCAATGCTATAATATCCTTTTTGAGATGTGGTGACCAGAACTGTACACAGTATTCCAAATGAGGTCGCATCAATGATTTATACAGGGGCATGATGATACTGGCTGATTTGTTATCAATTCCCTTCCTAATAATCCCCAGCATAGCGTTGGCCTTCTTTATTGCAGCTACACACTGTCTAGACATTTTCATTGAGTTATCCACTACGACTCCAAGATCTCTCTCTTGGTCCGTCTCTGCCAGTTCAGACCCCATCAACGTGTATTTATATTTAGGATTTTTGGCTCCAATGTGCATCACTTTGCACTTGGCCACATTGAACCCCATTTGCCACGTTGACGCCCACTCACCCATCCTCAACAGATCCCTTTGGAGTGCCTCACACTCCTCCCTGGTTTTCACCACCCTGAACAACTTTGTGTCATCTGCAAATTTAGCCACATCACCGCTTACTCCCAATTCCAAATAGTTAATAAACGAGTTAAAAAGCATGGGACCGAGTACTGATCCCTGTGGTACCCCACTGCTTACCACCCTCCACTGAGAAAGTTTCCCATTTATACTCACTCTCTGTTTTCTATTTATAAGCCAGTTTTTGATCCACAAGAGGACTTGTCCTTTTATCCCATGACTATTGAGCTTACTTAGGAGCCTTTGATGAGGAACTGTATCAAAAGCTTTCCGGAAGTCAAGGTAAATAATATCTATTGGATCCCCCTTGTCCACATGTTTGTTCACTCCCTCAAAAAACACTAACAGGTTAGTGAGACAAGAACTCATGCTGAGTCTGCCTCAATAGTTTTTGTGCATCAATGTGCCTACTAATTCTTTCCTTAATAACAGTTTCCACCAACTTACCCGGTATCGATGTCAGACTGACTGGCCTGTAATTTCCCGGATCTCCCCTGGAGCCCTTTTTAAAGATGGGAGTGACATTAGCTACCTTCCAGTCCTCAGGAATGGAGACAGATTTTAAAGAAAGATTACATATTTTTGTCAGGAGATCCACAAGTTCACATTTGAGTTCTTTCAGAACTCTTGGATGAATGCCATCCGGGCCTGGTGATTTATTAGTTTTTAAATTGTCCATCAGTCGGAGGACTTCCTCTCTTGTCACCGCAATCTGATTCAGGTCTTTCAAACCCCCTCCCAAAATCGGTGCTTCTGGAGTGGGCAGATCCTCAAAAGTTTGATAAAATCTTACTGGAAAACCATCAGGGCCTGGAGTTTCCCCCTTTTTTGTTTTTTTAATGCTTCTATCAATTCTGAAAAATTATTGGTTCATTTAAAATTTTCCTTTGTTCCTCAGTAAATTTCTTTATATTATATTTTTCTAAAAAATCTTTAATTTCCACTTGTGTAGCTTCTCTTTTTTGATACAGTTTCTCATAAAAAGTTTCAATAATCCCTTTTAAGTCTTTAGGTATATTTTTCTGTTCTCCTTCATTATCCTTCAGGATCTTTATATTTCCTTTTTCTCTCTTTTTTTGTAGCTTATAGGCTAACCATCTAGTTGGCTTATCAGCATTTTCAAAATAATTTTGCTTTTCATAAGTAATTTTTTGGCCATTTCCTGTGTTAACAAACAGTTCATTTGGTGCTGTAAAATTTCAGTTTTCAGTCTAGACTATTCAGTTGCAGATTTCGGTTTCATATTGTCTTCTTGTTTCTTGATTTGTTCCTTGATTTGTGTAAATTTCTCAGTCTTGTGTTTTCTATTGTGAGCAGTTTCTATAATTATCCAACCTCTCACATAAGCCTTGAATGCATCCCAAACAATTCTAATAGATATATCTGGTTGTATATTTTGTTTAAAAACATCTGGAATTCCTTTTTAGTCTCTATTACAAACTTTTCATTGTTCAATAAAAGCATATTTAAAGTCCATCTGCTTTTCTTTGGTATATCTTAAAGTGTGAGTAGAACAGGGTTATGATCTGCAAATGTTGCAGGTAATATTTCCACTTCTAATAAATAATTCACAGTTGTTGACAATACCCAGCACATATCTATTCTTGACCATGATTTATATCTAGCTGAGTAGAAAGTAAAATCTTTTTTATTCGGGTTCCTGACTTTCCATGAATCCACCTAGTTTTGTTCTTCTGCCAATTGTGGAAATGCCTTAGGAAGTTCATTGCCTTTTTTCTATTTCCCAGTTATTGTTTTTCTATCCAAGAGTCTATCAAACATAGCATTGTAATCTCCAATCAAACAAATCTCATCAAAATTTTGTTTTTAAATAAGTTCTTGCAGGGATTCATAGAATTTTTCTTGATGTTGATTTGATGCATGTATGTTTACAATCAGGGTTGTTTTACCTTGTCTTTGTATCTGGATTATCAAGATTTTGCAGTCTTCAGTGTTGTAAAGGATCTCTAGGTGTAGATGTTCTTTCACATATGTAACTACTCCTTTTTTCTTCTTCCTCTTATCTACAGAAATGAAAACTTTTCCAAAGTTTTTAACTTCCAAATATTTTTGATCTAATTGTTTTATATTAATCTCTTATAGGCATATAACATCCAGTTGCATCTTTTTTAATTGCTGAAATATCTGTCTTCTTTTTTGAGGAGCATCTAAACTATTGACATTTATTAAGATTATCTTCATTTTTCTCCTACCCATCTTGTGATTTTGTGCTTGTGTCATATTTACTTTTGTGTTGAAATCTTGTGACTATTTGTGATGCTGGAATCTTTGTTGCTTTCTTGATTTTTGTGGTTTTCCTGGTTGTCCCTGCTGCTCCTTGTACATCCTGGTCTTCCTCTTCCATCAATTCTGGTTCTTCTTCAATTTTCAGTTCTTCACCATAGGTTTTAATGAAGTCTTCCACCTTAAACGTTAAATTAATTGTATATCTTTTCCCCTTAAAAGTAAAGAGGATGCCTTCAGAAAATAGCCATCTATAGGTAATCTAAGTTTTCCTCAAAATGCCTGTTAACTCTATATATTCTTTCCTTTTTTCTCTGACTCTCTGTGGGATCTCCTTCAAGATTTTTATTTCTGTATCTTCCTTTTAGAGTGGAGTTTCATTTGCAAATTTGAGGATTTCATCTTTTAAAGTTTATTTTGTGGAATCTTACATGAACTTCTCTAGGAAGATTATTTCTTTTTGCGCATGCAGAATTCATTCTGTAAACCACATCAATTTCATTGTAGACTTCATCTATATTTCTGTGCCGATATATTTAGCTAAGATCTGTGCCATCTGAGTTTTCACATTTTCATCTTTGCTTTCAGTTATATTTTGGAATCTTAAAATATAGTCTGCTTTGTCCATTTCTAGCTTCATAAGAGCCTTTTCCATGGAACTCTGTCTGGAATTTATGCCTTGCAGTTTAAGTTCCATCTTTTCTGATTTTTCTTCCACTTTATTTGTTATCTTTTTTAGATCAGCAATCTCATGCTGATTTACTTGAAGTTATTTCTGCATTTCTCCCATTTAAATTGCCTTTTTCTGCATTAAGGAGTCCAATTTAGTCTGCATTGGTTCTACAACTGCAGATACTGTTTCTTGCACAGCTACTTTGACTTCTGATTTAACAGATGATGCCACTGATTCTTGAATTAAGGTTTGTAAGTCCTTTAAGGATATTTGTGCCAGACTGGTACTCACCAATTTGGTTATTCCTGGGGAAGTACCTGGGAATTTATTTTTTTGCTCTGTTCCACTAGCCACATCAAGAATTTCATGATTCCTATTACAGAGAACACCTGTAAACTCAAACAGTTATCTATATTTCCATGACAATAATTTTTTTTATCCTAATGCCAAAGCCAAGAACTTTCCCAGAGTTGCAAAAAGGATTATCAACTGTTTGCAGTACAATTGGAACACAGTAATCTTTTAGTAATAAGAGTGCACAGAGAGAAAGTCACAGACACTACAAAGTTTCTAGTTTATATTTTGCAGAAATGATGTTTAAAAACAAAGGTCAAATGTTTTCCAAATAATTTTTAAGCTGATCTTCTTTCTTCTCGAAACAGAAAAAGCCACAGTCACCTTAATTTGTAATCCAGATGGCAATAAAAATAATCATTTGTAATCCAATTAGAAGGTTCCAAAAAACCATAATAAAACTAAAACTAAGGGGGGATCCATAAAATTCAAAGTAAGTCCAAGGGAATAACCAGATATTATAATCCACAACACAGTCTTGCAGAGGTAAAAATGCTTATGTCATTCCAGAAAAAGTAATTGTAATCCAACATAGGTTTTTGCAAGCAGTTTAAACATATACTTCCAAAAAAACACAGCTGTAAATGCCAAAGAGAGAGGCTTCAAGAAGGAAGTAACTTCAGAGATAACACCAGTAAAAATTGACTTAGCCTAAAGGACTCACAGAAAGGGATGTTATTATAATCCACCATAGGGTCTTGCAGAGTTGTTCAATGTCAAAACTATCAAATCTCCAGTTTTTAATGACTTTCTTTCTCCCTTAGCCCAATTATCAAAGTAGCTTTCTTCTTAGCTCTTTTGCAAGCCACTTGGAAAGGAAAATGAGGGGGGGAGGAAGAGTTCCTCATCCCTCCATTTTCTTATATCTGTCTTAAAAGTATTTTAAAGGGGTTTGAAGTCAGATAAGAGAATCCCTGGATCTGTTGCATTCAGAGTTACTCACAGTGTTTTAAGTCTTCTTGATTCAATTATAGGAGGTTTTTCCAGGGTCCCCTGCTGTCCCAGGAGTCACAGCTCTGTGTCCATGTCTGATATGGACACTTGTGCCGATTCCTGCATCAGGGCAACCTCGGACTCCTCACCTGCTTGTTGCCACTTGTGGGGGGTCCAGATCAAGTCCCTTGCATTGAGCTTCCCTCTGGGAATCCCTCTAAAGAATCAGCAATCTGGCCGTCTCAAGGGAGCATGCCCCAAGAGCAACTGTCCTTGCCGTGCCAAAAACTGAAAGTCCAATTCATAAACAAAGATATTTGAATTAAAATTGATTTTTATCATACTCAGTTCAGCTAAAACATGTGAAAATATATACTTAGTGAAATAATGTTTTCTGTAAAATAATGCAAACAATTGAAGTAAGCTGATATTACTACAGGGGAAGGTTAAATAAAGCCAGAACCTAAGCAGGCTCACTAGCTGCTCTGACTCATGGAATGCAGGGAAATTCGTAAAAGCACAATCTGGTAGCAATCTTTTTTCCTATACAAGCCCCTTTGCAATGAATGGGAGCTGTACAAGAGCTCTGTTTCACTGCAGTTTGCATACAAGAGTTTCCCAGCAGCTTGTGGCCCAAGCCTCCAAACACAATGGCCTATTATTTTGATGAGTTTGCAATAAAATCATTTGCAGAGATTTCAGACGACTAGAAACTCATCTTATAATGCATGGTCAAATGGAGATACAACCAAGAGCCTGAAAATAGCTGGATCTTACTGGACCCATTTTTCATCAAACCATGAATGCCATTATGAAGGTAGATTTTTTAAATATGCGCACATCTTCATGCATCAGAACTCACCAAGTGATCCTATCACTACTAGAAGAAGAGTTGGTTTTATACTACCCAAAGGAGTCTTGGCTTGGCTTACAATCACCTTCCCTTCCTCTCCCCACAACAGGCACCTTGTGAGGTGAGGGGGGGCTGAGAGAGTTCTGAGAGAACTATGACTGACCCAAGGTCACCAAGCTGGCTTCATGTAGAGGAGTGGGGAATCAAACCCAGTTCTCCAGATTAGAGACCGCTGCTCTTAACCACTAAACCACACTGGGTCGCCTAGCTTTAAGGTGATAATTTCTGTCCTGTCCCCTTGTCATTTGCTTCCTAACACTCCATCCTGTGGTAGTCCCCCAAAACTTTACCTGGTACATAGTCCTACTAATATCACCAGGTGATTGCTTTACACCTGTTGCTAATAATCTTGCAGCTTTGAGAGGCAGATATTTGTTATCATCAGAGTTCTTCAATTTGCTGATGTTTAAATCAGCATCTTACTGAAGTCGATTTGGGTAGAATAATAGGGTTGAGATGAAAATCCACTAAGGCATCAGAGACAATGGCTTGGATCCAGCAGTGCACAAATAGAAACATAAATGAACTTGGCACAGTTCTGCTTGTGCAAGATCTTGTGCAATTCCCAGTGCTTTCCTCCCTATATATTATAGTGCCCAGAAATTGGTTGTACAAGCTTTTGTGCAAGCAGAAACACCAATGGGAAAACAATAAGTTTGACTTAGTACAAACATCCTGTTAGCCTTTCCCCTTGCATTTCCACTTGTGCAAGAGCTCTAGCACAAGCATAAATTTTGCACTGGATCCAACCCACTCAATTGGTCTGATTTTGAAAGCAAAATTAAACTACCTTTGTGGCTGCCAAACAAGAGCAAATGGATTCTGATCTGTGCTGTCTTGCCAAGAAATGTAATTGAAAAAAGGAGACACCAGTGGATAGCTATCTCTGGCTGAAAGAATCCTCAAAGACTATTTCCTAAACTGCAGTGAGTGGCCTGAAGTATATGAATTCGCCTTGCATGCTGTGAATAATTGTGCAACTTTTGTCCTGAACTTGCCAGCTGCTTCACACAAAGAGCTGGCCCTGAACTAGGAGCCTCTCCCTGATATAATAAAATTCAAAGTATTGGCTACATGGGATTCAAATGCATCAGACATAATTCCAATTATATACCTATGAGATCAGTTGTTAGCCCCTTTTCTACAGAAGAGGTGATTTACAATAGTGAGTTTCCCTGGCCATCAAACCAGTCTGTGAGCTGTGATTTAAGCTCCTAGGTCCAATCCAAGCTCCACTAAGCCTTGTTACCTTCCCTTAAGACTAGAACATTTGCTTTCAGTTGTCTTTTGAGCAGCTTTCTAAATTACTGAAGAATATGTCTACAGACTTTTATATCCCCTTGCCCCTTTTTAGACTACATTTACCAATCTGTAAACTTTCCTGAGACCTAGACATTTGCAAATACTCCCTGTGAAATCTGTGGTATGATCACAAGATTGCATTAGACAAAAAGACTGGAGCTTTCTTCATGTTCTTTTATGATATTGCTTTTGGGCCATCTCATTCATGTCTTTGTATTCTACTATTGCCACCAATCCATGGCCAGCTAAGACAAAGTTGTTTATTTTGGTATTGTGGATCAAAATGAATGATCCTTTGAATTTTTTGCAATAATATATTTGAAAATTGAACTTACTGTTCTTGCAAAGTCTCAGGCCAAGCACTCCATGGAGCAGTATTGATGATTTGCTCACAAGCAGAAAGGGCCCGGGTAGGCCGGGCCCGCCATTTGCGGGGACGGGCTGGGACAGAGAGGACGGCTGGCCAGAAGGGGAGGGGGCTGGTGCGCGGCGGGAAAATACGCACCTCCCCCCCTCTTCAGCCAATGGAGGGCAGTGGGGGCGGTCGGGGAGGGGGAGGCATAAAAGGCCGAAGGGAGGTTGCTCCCCCTCCCCACTCGACCACAAGGCGAGCCCGGTTTGCCCACCCATCCCTCCCTGAGTAAGAGGGTGCTGGGGTTGGGATTTGGAATTTGAGTGAATGAAAGGGGGGGTTATTGGGTCTTTGTAGGTCATGATATTGTTAGTGTTTCCTTACCGTTTTTTCATTGCACGATTTGTCACAACTTTCAGCGGTAACAGCATGGGGCCGGATCTGTTTGGTGGAATTCGGCCTGCGTGCCAATTCCGGAGTGGGGGACCCCTTTAAGGGTCTTGGCGTGAGGGCTAAACGGAGCTGGCTAGCTCAAGGAATAACAGTGCTTGCCCTCACAGCCAGAGGGCAGGGGAGCTCACAAAGGGGCAAGCGTCTGCGTGAACTCCGATAACCTGCCCTCCCGCCTTCTCTACCCATGCCGGCTGGCTGGGGAATGGTTAACTCGGCTGACACACGGGCCAGCCGATAGGTATGATCCGGTGGACCCATGCTGTGCCAATGCTCTACAGCTGTAACCAATAAAAGTTGTGGCCAAATTTTATCCACCTTATTTTCCAAAGAAACCGGTCGTGTGAGTTCATTTCAAGGGGGGCGGGCAGGTGCACAAGGCGAGACGACCTCGGTGTCCCAAGTAAGACATGGAACCGCAAACCAAAATGTGCATTTTGTGTATATTTGCTTCTGCACAGCTGGCAGCATTCGGCATGGCAGCTGGCAGGGTAGAGTGGTCGCTCTTCAACAGACTCACAATAAGCAGGCTTGCTCTTATTATGCATGTCCCAGGTCATAGAGAGGTCACACATAATTTTAAATCTGCTACACTAAGAATAGATGTGCTTTGAACATATGTGCTAACTTTGCACCTGCCCAGTCAATAGCATTTATCATTTGGCAGCATTCATCACATTGACTCAGGCTCAGATTCTGAGTCAACTACAGGTCCTAGCTGGCAGCGCAAGAGCACACAATTTAGTTTAAAAACATCCCATGAACATGTTCAGATTTGGGAGGTAAAATAGCTAAAGCTGTACACTAGACAGATAAACCACAAATGCAACGTGTTCATAAGTCCTGCTTAGCAACAAGTCACATGATAGGAGTTTGCAAACCATTATTTGAGTTAATCATAGTTATAAACTTTTTATTTATGAAAGGCAACTTTTGCATCATTCAGCCTAACAATGCTTTTCTGAGGCAAAATAAGAAAAGAATTCCAAAATATATAACATGCTGGGGGGAAATGCTATACAAATAAAACAGCTAGTAATTGGATAGATAGCTAGACCCCTTATTGTCTGCACAGATCTGTTCCCTATATATGTGTGTGCATGCAACGGTGCATATATATAAACTTTTTACTTAGAACATTTCTTCATTATCTGATTAAGCATCCCGCAGTTCAACATTTAATGAAAATTACTTTAAATCTCTTTTCTGTGCTAGCTGTTCAAGTTTCCGTCTGCATATAATAAAGGGTGGGGAGAGCAGAAAGCCATGCTGGTACTTGAATAATACTTTTTAGATGTGCAGAAGGCCATGGGGGGGGGGGTTAACACACACAGCCTGAGGGAGGGAGGGAGGGAGGGAGGGAGGGAGGGAGGGAGGGAGGGAGGGGTTTTCATTTCTAACCTTGTAGTCTTGTTTGTTAAATATGGTTAGATGAAAGCACTTTTCCTGAAGTTTCTATGGTGCTCTTTGTTCTTTTACTTACTGGAGATACTATTAACTTAGCACAGAGCATGGGCTTTACAGTTGTGGCCCAGCCTTCTGGAATTCTTGTCTTCACTTCTTTGGCATGTGTTTTGTCCTCCTGTGAAACATTTTAAAAATGTTTTGATAAGGAACTTCAGCCATAATACTGCTAACTCAGTTCCATTCATGTTAATGGAATTATACCATTGATGTTATCTCTTTCATTTCTTCAAACTGAATTGTTACTAATTTTTAAAAAATGTTTTAAAAGACAAGTCTGTTTTGGGCTTGGAATGCCACTGCAGAGGGAGAAAGCACTCCTGCCTCCCCCCCCCAACCCATTTTCCCATGCCTATACAGTGCAGCGGGAGCCATTTCCCCATTTTTGCTGCTCCATGTGAGGTATTCCATACATGTAGAGTAGCAAAATGGGGAAATAACTCCTCCCTAGTACTGTCTCAGTGAGAGAAAATGTCTGGGGGGAAGGCAGAAACCATTCCTCTTGCAATAGTGATGCTTGCAATACACAACACATTCCAAGCTCAGCTGGGTGCTCCTTTATTTTTAAAAGGCATTTCTTTCAGCTACTGTGTTGCTGCAAGGAACAGGATTGAGCCTGGGGGAAATAAGCATGTCGAGTTTGGTCCTTAGAATGCAGTGGGTTGAGGCATGGCCTATATCACATTGCCCGCCCAGTCGGAATAATGAGACAGACAACAGTTTGGAAGTAAACAAGGGCCATTTTATTAACTATTTAACATAACATTGCAGCAAGAGACCAGCTAAGCGAGCTCGCAACAGGCAAGGCAGGTGTCACTCCCCTGACCAACCTCCTTGCCCTTTTCTTGGGCGGGTCACCCAGCTCTGGTCTTGAGCCATTGTTCTGGCTCATAAACCAGCAGCCCAGCAAACTGGTCGCCACCTAGGAGCGCCTACCCCTGAAGTCTTCCAACTTGCAGAGAGGAACATGCTCTAAGAGGTTCCCAGAGGAGGTGATCACCATTCCCCACCCTGGACCTTAGAAATCCGAAGGCAGTTCCTGATTCCCTAATGGGAAAATGCTGTAAGGTGCTCACCGGTTCTGGTTTCTTGCCCGCACTAACCTGCCAAGTGACCAGCCTATTTAGGTGTTGACCATCACAACCAACTATCCAATCCACTGATCTTAGTGCAAGGTAGGCAAAAACACCTCTACCCATTCAGCCAATACTGCGTAAAAGCGAAAAATTCCTACCTGTCCCCAGTAGGCAACCAGCCATAGCCTACACTAAGAACAGGGTGGGAGGGTGGGCGAGCACATTGGAACAACTGCCAATGTGTGGGAGCAGAGCCTGGCCATTTATTCTAGCCAGCTCTACCCCCCGCCCATGTCACAATGCAAGGCGTCGTAACTACTGTTGCTGCCCAGCTTCCTCAGGGTGGCAAAGCAGCCCCCGACAACCAGCGGTGTTGCTGGGTTGCCGGGAGCTGAGTTCCCTTCTACTCCCATGAAAGCTTTCCCCAGTGCATGCTGAACTATCTAGGATGAGCTACTCTTGAGTAGCTGAATTGTTGCTGAAGTGTCTGAATCTCAAGCCTTCTTCTATACCAGAATACAATGACAGCAGTTAAGTTTCACACTCCATGGAATATAGTTCTGTAAGACTGAACCAAAAGAACATTGTGCGAGCATTTGGGTGATCAAAGATGCATGGTGCAATTAGTAATATGCCAATGTTCAACTTCACTGTTCAACTAGAGTGCCCCAATTTCAGTTGTGCATAATTACTGATCAAGAGGATATTTTTCAACAATCCCAAACCAGATGTAGATAACTGTGGTCAAGTAAACAATTCAGTGATTAGATAGTCTATTACTATGTTTACAGTTTTGTGTGCTTGTCTTTCCCTGCATGGTACCCTAGGTGAGTTCTCAACACAGCCTTCTTTAAGGACCATGTAGGATAAGAAGGAGAAGAGAAGAAATTGCATTTATATCCCACCCTTCACTACCCAAAGGAGTCTCAGAGTGGCTTACAAACTCCTTTCCCTTCCCCTCCCCACAACAGACACCCTGTGAGGTAGGTGGGGCTGAGAGAGCTCTGACAGAAACTGCTCTTTTTCAAGAACACCTCTGACAGAACTATGGGTTGCCCAAGGTCATCCAGCAGGTGCAAGTGGAGGAGTGGGGAATCAAACCTGGTTCTCCTAGATTAAAGTCCACGCACTTAACCATTACATCAAACTGGCTCTCCAATAAGGATCGGAGGCTAACAACAGGGAAATTAGTCCCTTGGGTTTGGAGTGGCTTCTTAGCCAGTAATGTAATGTATGTTCCCAAACTTTTAATTCTACTTTAGGTGGACCAGCTTCTTGTCTAAGGATGACATTGGAAGTACATCTAGGTGCACTGAAAAAGGGATCTCAAAAATTTGGACTGAAGCAATTCAAGGCTCTTAACATTGGAGGAGAGTCCCAACTGAGAGCCATCTAAAAGACAAGTTATAGATTTAGTTTGAAAAAGTTTCAAGGCTACAGGTATAAAACCTGCACCTTTCTTCCTAAAGAACCTAAGAATGGTACTTGCGGTCTTCTCTGCAGCATTTGCTGATGAAATCACATTAGCCTTAAAACTGCCATTATGTGCGAAAATAACTCCTAAATATTGAAAGTTCCTAACTTGGTCTATGATGTTCCCATTAATTTCCCAATTTGATTTCTTGAAATGTCTGCTAAAATGCATGACTTTCAATTATGTTAGGGACTCAATATCACATTGATTACTTTTTAATAGCCCACTTTAGACCTATTTTGGTTTGTGACAGAAGAACTGCATCATCTTCATACATCAAAATTGGAATCTTTTTCCCTGCCAAATTAGGGTCATGAACATCTATTGTGTATAAACATTGGATCAGAGTATTTACATAAATATTAAATAAAAATGACACCAATAAACTGTCTTGTCTCAAGCCCCTCTGTACTGGGATTTTTAGATAGTTTGCCATCTTGTGTATATCTAACCTGGAGGTCATTATTCTCACGAGGCTTGAACATCAGGTATAGCACTCTTTTATCAATAGAGATGTCTCCCATTTTTGCCCATAGTCTACCCCTAGAGATGGTGTCAAAAGCAGACTTGAGATCTATAAAGGCTGCATATAGGTTTTTCCTGGGAGACATTGCATGCTTATGAATAAGATAATTCAATACCAGGCAGTGATCAATGGCTGAACAACCTTGGGAAAAGCTGGCTTGTTCAATTTCAAGTAAATTTTCTTGAGCTAACCATTTACATAATTTCAAACATAAGTGTTTAGTATATATTTTGCAGATGACATTCAAAAGACTAATAGGTCTATAGTTGTTTGGGTTGCTTCTATTAAGAACATAAGAACATAAGAGAAGCCAATGTTGAATCAGGCCAATGGCCCATCTAGTCCAACACTCTGTCACACAGCGGCCAAAATATACCAGGTGCCATCAGGAGGTCCAGCAGTGGGGCCAGGGCACCAGAAGCCCTCCCACTGCTGCCCCCTCCAGCACCAAGAATAGAGTGCATCACCTGCCCCAGACTGAGAGTTCTCATTCTATACCCTGTGGCTAATAGCCACTGGTGGACTTCTGCTCCATATGTTTATCTAATTTCCTCTTGAAACTGTCCATGCTTGCAGCTGCCACGACCTCCTGTGGCAGTGAATTCCATATGTTAATCACTCTTTGGGTGAAGAAGTATTTCCTTTTATCTGTTCTAACCCGACTGCTCAGCAATTTCATAGAGTGCCCACGAGTTCTTGTATTGTGAGAAAGGGAGAAAAGTACTTCTTTCTCAACCTGCTCAATCCCATTCATAATCTTATAAACCTCGATCATGTCACCCCTCAGCCATCGTTTCTCCAAGCTAAAGAGCCCCAAGCATTTTAACCTTTCTTCATAGGGAAGGTGTTCCAACCCTTTTATCATTCTAGTTGCCCTTCTCTGCACTTTTTCCAATGCTATAATATCCTTTTTGAGATGTGGTGACCAGAACTGTACACAGTATTCCAAATGAGGTCGCACCAATGATTTATACAGGGGCATGATGATACTGGCTGATTTGTTATCAATTCCCTTCCTAATAATCCCCAGCATAGCGTTGGCCTTCTTTATTGCAGCTACACATTGTGTAGACATTTTCAGCGAGTTATCCACTACGACTCCAAGATCTCTCTCTTGGTCAGTCTCTGCCAGATCAGACCCCATCAACGTGTATTTATATTTAGGATTTTTGGCTCCAATGTGCATCACTTTGCACTTGGCCACATTGAACCCCATTTGCCACGTTGACGCCCACTCACCCATCCTCAACAGATCCCTTTGGAGTGCCTCACAATCCTCCCTGGTTTTCACCACCCTGAACAACTTCGTGTCATCTGCAAATTTAGCCACATCACTGCTTACTCCCAATTCCAAATCGTTAATAAACAAGTTAAAAAGCATGGGACCGAGTACTGATCCCTGTGGTACCCCACTGCTTACCACCCTCCACTGAGAAAGTTTCCCATTTATACTCACTCTCTGTTTCCTATTTATAAGCCAGTTTTTGATCCACAAGAGGACTTGTCCTTTTATCCCATGACTATTGAGCTTACTTAGGAGCCTTTGATGAGGAACTGTATCAAAAGCTTTCCGGAAGTCAAGGTAAATTGCCTTTCTTATATGTCAAGGTATTGCCTTTCTTATATATGGGGACTACAATAGCTAAACCCCAGTCCTTTGGTATTTGGGCTGTTTGGTCTGTATATGTAAATAAGTTAGCTAATATTGGAGCCCAGCAATCGAAGTATGTTTTAAGAAGTTCTACAACAATGAAATCACTTCCTGGAGCTTTACCATTTTTCAGCTGCAAGATTAGTGAAGTGAACTCATCAACTGTGACTGGTGGCCAAAAGGGAATATCCTCTAGTGAATAAATTATAAACCATGTATAATGTTGATCTTTATGTAAAATCTCAAAATGTTTTTTCCCAAGTTTCTGCTTGGATGCTATTTGTCATGGTATTTACTTTATTCTCCAGTCTTCTTGAAATTATTTCCCCAAAACTTCTGTTATCCCTCTACTTTGTAGCAGTAATAAGTGCTTGCCATTCAGTGTATACAGCTGCTAACTTTTTTTTCTTTAATAGATTTTTATATTCCCTCTTCTTTGCTTGAATTTCAAGATTGGCATTTAAATTAGGGTTCAAATTGAATGCCCTCAAGCTCTCTGTAAGCTGAGTCTTGGTTTGGAGACATTCCTGGTCAAACCACTTTTTATTAGGTAGTTTCCTTCTATTTTTAATGTTACCAGTTCTTGATAATAGAGGGATAAGTTTTGATGCAAGCATGTCATATGATTTTAATATAACCTCAGAATCTTCTGGGGAGGCTAATAATATGTGGAAAATAACTTTAGCTTCATCAATCTGAGTCCAGGTGAGGAATTTCTCACTGTTGATTCCTTTTAATTTTTACCCTTCCTTCTTGCTCTACCCTATTTAAGTCAAACCTATCTCTATTTTTAGGGAGTATTGATATTTCCACCCATCTGACATTAAGGGATAGGTGATCTCACATTGACCTTGAATTTAATATTGCTATTGTAAATATTCAGGGAGGTCATTAAATAGTCAATCGTAGAATGTTTTATACCTGACCAGTATGTAAACTGGCCAGTACAGTCATCAAACAGTGAACCATTTAATATGATAAGAGTCAATCTGTACACCATTTGCACCAAACATGCACCAGCAAAGTTTGCCACTGGAACTGAAGATTGTCGATTAGCATACAACTGAGTTGTATCAATGTTGAAATGTCCAACTCCAAACTCACTTAACACTTGATCATCATTTTTTGACCCACCCTAGCATTAAAGTTCACCCCCCACTAATATGGAGGCCGTGGAAAAATTTTCCATAAAGCAGCATATCTGCCATTCTACTTTTCCCCAAATTGTTTTGATATGCGAGTGGGAAGGCTGGAGACATAGATATACATTTATACATAAAATTTTACAATTATTTAAAGATATACAAACAGCCAATCCCCAATTACCATCGTGATCCAACTTCTCTATCTTAGCTTCCAGGGCAGTTGATATGAAGATGCTTCAAGCCCCCAGATGGTCTTCCTCCCTTTGGGCTAACTGTGGCAGGAGTGAAAATTGCCATTTAATTTGATCATTCAGAGGCCTTTATCATCCAGTTTTCTTGAAAGAATATAATGTCAAATTGCATTATGTAATTAATGAACTCCCCATCAAGGCTTTTACCTCTCCAGGGTCAGTGGTAGTCAATCCAATTTTTCAGTATTGTCCAATGATTTTCCGTTATCATTGAAAACACAGCCATTAATTCTAGAGTAGATATCGTTATTAGAGCTCGATTAAGATATAATAGGCGGGGTAAAGAATTTTCTATTCCCACTCTTTTTATTTAGATTTTCTTGCACGGTTGGCTCAGTTTGCAATATTGGAGCTGCATTGTTCAATTCATCTTTGCTGCCTTGTAAATCTATTGAAGAGGAAGTACTGGGAGCTTCTGCATTCATATCTTCCACAGGTTCAATTGGATTCCATTCCATAGGTTTTTGAAGTATCTCATCTATGGGACATAAACTAAGGACAGCGACTTTTAGTATGTCCCCTCGTCCTATATTCATCGGTTTGGTGCTGGCACATGTGCTTTCCTCTCTTTTATTGGCATATTCCACTGATTCATGAGGTTTCAATATCAGTTCTAGCCTGCTCATAATCTCCAGCTGTTCGCCCTACGGAAGCTCAACAAACAATGATAAAAGTTCCAGTTCCACAGAATTCTCCAAATGAGAGGCTCTCCCAAGCAAAACCATTTTATCACATTCTGCAGAATTTAATATTGTATTTGTTGGTAAAATATCTGTCCTCTCGCCATTCTCAGCAAGTCTAAATTCATATGTGTAATTAGGGAAAAGGGGAGAAATCTTTGTATTTCACAAAACTCTAGTTGGAGATATTTCGTATTGTCCCAAGAGTTGCCTCTGAGCCAACAATAGTGAAGGTATTCTGTTGGATTTGAAGGAAAGCATCACTTTTTGTATCTGTATAGGACTATTTAAGACTTTAAATGAAGTCAAGTCAATGAATTGAGGGGTTTCTCTCAAAAGGGTGCTTAAATGTCTTATGATATATTTCCTGGAAGTCCAATTTATTTGATAGCCCTTAAAGGGACAGATGGTTAAACATACTTTGTATTTCTGGAGGCAGAGAGTAACAGGCTTCAATTACATCAGTTCCCCTTTGTGGAAGAAGAAATTGGCTTGTATCCAGCAGCAATTCCCATTGACAGAAGGGATTACTGTTAGTGGAATGGGACATCCCTACCTCCCTTGTTTCATTGCAGCCCAAATTGCCCCTCCATGCTGCTTTTGGGAGACAGCATGAAGACAGAGTTGGAAATCCTCTGCAGGATCAAAACCAGATAACAGTAGCCATATTGCAACTGAAGCTTGATTTTAAATTTCTATCCTTTATCTTTCAATGTTATTTTTAAAAATTGTTTTTAAATTCTGTTTTATTGTTATTATGTTGCTGACTGAAATGTTGTGACCTGCCCTGAGCTGCTTGCAGGGGAGGGTGGGATATAAGCCTAATGAATCAAATCAAGCATAGCAGCTACTGTGATGATCTGTTTTTGGGCTTCATAGAGATCCACCTCTGGTGCAGTGCAGGATTTGCAACTGCAATTTCATGGCTGAGTTCAGACTGGCAGTTTGCCCCGAGATAGGTGCTTTTCAGCAACATTTCACAACTGGATTAAAGGGGCCATTCACACAGGCACATCTGTCCAGTGTTCCCCAGCTGTACTCAACCCATCTTGTAACACTTCCCTCCCAAGTTTAAAAGATACCTTTTAAAAGTGGTACCAAACCCTGGAAAGCATGTCTATTTCACGTATATCCCACACCAACAAAGTGTGAACACTAAAATCTCTGATTTTGATTGTGTGTTTATGCGCATATGCATTCATGCACATATGCGCATATCTCCAGGTTAGCAAAAAAGAAAGCCACACCTCACAGCCATGCCTTCAGGCCAACAGTGTGAACGCTCCCTCATGCCTCCTCCCCGGTATGTTCCAGCATCAGACTGCACAGTGTGACCGGGAAAACCCAGAACAGTTTGTTCCAGGGCTTTTTTGCCATGATTCACTCCTGCTTCAAACTGCCTGTCTGAACTCAGCCCATGTGGCCCATTGTAGAGAAAGCTCAGAGTTTCAAATGATATTGCTAGTATTTCAGAGGTCTTTGAGGAAATACTTTGGGATTTCCAGGAACAAGTTAGCAAAACTAGTTAATATCAAGCAGAATTGTAAAAACAGCTGTCTTATATTCTATTTAATGGTAAAAGAAAGGATTTTTTAATGAAACAGTGTCCCAACACTAAGAAAACATAAATTCAGTATTAATGATGATGGTACGGTAACAACCTGTCAAAGTGAATATTTATGTTTAGGATTTCTACTTCAAAGGAATGGGTTCAGAAGTTTATTATGGCTTATGATTTTCAGTAATATTAATAAGGAAAATCAAGCTAAACTTTTATTTAGGTTCAAAATGCTTTAACATATTAATATTGCGTTATTAGAAATCTTATTCTGATTAATAAGCAATTATATGCCTTATTATATATTATATATTAATATATCTTATTCCAAGACACTGAGATGCTGGATAACACATCCAATTACCATGTCAGATTACACAGGGAAGCCATTGAAATTCATAAACATAAACACCATTTCAACAGGAAAGAAGAGAGTTTAAAAATAAATAGGGCATGGTTTCCAGTGCTGAAAAACACAAAATGCTCTATATCTTACAAGAGCACTACAGATAAGATTAGAATTTCAACGGCCAATCCATATGCAAAAGAACCTCCTCAGGAAATCTCCTCTATTAGCATGTCACAGCCTGGAAAACTCCTACAAGATAATGGCCCAGGACAGACTGGCAATTTGCCCCGGTATCGAGTCGCGGCAAAAAAAAACCCGGAGTAAACGATACCGGGTTTTCCCGTCCACACAGCGGGGGCCTCTGCCGGAAGATACTGGACAGAGGCGCACGGGAGCATTCAGACTGCCGCGCCGGAGGTGCGCTATATTCGCTGTTTCCCCATTATTTCGGCTGTGGGCGTATGTGCGCATGAGCGCTTGAGTGCTCATGCGCTCATGCGCTCATGCGCATAAGCGCATTTTGGTGATTTTTTTTTGCCCTGCAACGCCGGCACCGCATTGGGCAGTGGAGCGGAGCGCAGCCAATCACACCGCTGCTGCCTCATGCCCAACGCGGGTTGCTCCCGGCTTTTCGGCTGCGCGTTCAGACTCCCCGGAAGCGGAGAAACGCACGACAAATGCAGGCTTTCAAGATTTGCGTCGGCTTTTATCAGGTGTTTTTTTAATCCGGCAGTGAAGCGCGAGAGCACCGGTAGGCTACGGGTGGGGGACGCCAGGCAGATGTGCCTGTGTGAACATTCCATTTAATCCGATATTGAGTCGTTGTCAGCCCGGGTCCCATCCCGCGGCAAATTGCCAGTCTGTCCTCAGCCAATGAGTCAGCCGTACCCCAGATTCCTGAGTAGATATAAATTACCTGTCTACCATTTTTCTTCTCACATTGACACAGAGAATACTCCATCTTTCTGTGTTATACCTCTGAGGATGCCAGTCACAGCTGCTGGCTAAATGTCAGGTACTACAATGCCAAGATCATGGCCATACAGCCTATTAATAAGATGTCAAAATGAGGCTAGAAATGATTAATTGAGTTGAGCAAAAGTACAACTGTACTCTCTGAAAAAGAGATCTAAGTTTGGCAAAACCTTCTTTCTTATTTGTTGTGTGCTTTTAAATGCTAAAACACAACTTTTAATATTTTGTTTATGGCTAAGAATAACTGTTGTTTAAAGGTTATGTTATAGATATTCCTGAATGTTTGCAGGAAGAGAAAGTTAGCTAAATTCTTTATTCTTTACTAAGAAACTTTGCTTATTAGTCAAAGACTATGACAAGATTTATTGATGCACAGCTATGAGACAAGGATTTAAAAGTAAACTGCTAAGCACTATTTTAACAAGCAAAGGTTGGAAAATAGCCAAAACATTTCCAGAAGCTAATGAGATAGAAGACAGAGCATCTTGACAATTAAAAGGCTAATTAAAATGCAGAACTTATATGTTATACCAGAAGGTCCCCTACTTGCTAAAGCAAAATGGTATATTTTTATAAAACAAGAAAGTTTAACTTAGATTTAATATCTTTAAAAATTCAATTAAAATCCCCTGATGAATTAAAATAAAGGATACCAGGTGGATTCAAGATATCTATAAAAGCTTTATATCGTAGGCTATTTTGGAACATTAGAAAATGCATGTGAAGAGTTTAATTCTTTGGAATATCAGTATAATTTTATATTTTTCATATCTTATATATCTTTAGTGGGGAAAAGCTTACATAAAAGTTATTACATAAGAACATAAGAGAAGCCAATGTTGGATCAGGCCAATGGCCCATCCAGTCCAACACTCTGTCACACAGTGGTCAAAAATACCAGGTGCCATTAGGAGGTCCACCAGTGGGGCCAGGACACTAGAAGTCCTTTTTACACATATATGCATGTTTTGTTATAGAGGAACCATATTATAATGGGAAAAGCTAAATCCTGTATTTAATATGAACTTAGCCTGTAAGTTCATTCAGAGGTGAGCAAGTCTGGGAGAACAGCTAAGAGGATGTACATATCTTAACAAAACCGACACCTGAAAATGTAAAGATGAAACATGGCCAGTAACATCTTGTTCATCACATATGAGATTAATGAATCTTAAGACAAAGAAAATCAATGTACACATGTGTAAATGATGTCAGTGGTGATGTAAAATTGGGAGGAGCAAGAAAAATATGTAAGTCAGATCCCTGTTATTATTCACTGGACACCTGAGCTAAGTTGTCCCTTTTTCAAATAAAACTTTTTCTACCTTTTTGCTGCCTGGATTTTTTTGATCTCACTGTGTGATTTAATTGGCTAGCCACACAAGTCAAAGAACCTTAACGTCCTCAGGGCATTGCCTTCACCATTGTCATCTAAACAATTGCCCTACTGGTTTTGTGAACATAATTGCAATTATTTTGAGCCTCCATTCATATTTTCCTGAACTGTGTCATCAGATAAAGCATAACGGGTATATCCACAATTGCTTGCAATTTGCAGCAAAGTATAGCTATTGGTAGTAATAGTAAACAATTCAAGTTAAAGTGTAAATAAAGTGAAAGAAGGCCACACATATAGCTTACCGAATAGCCAGCTATATTCTGATGGGTGCTGCAAATATGTGCTGAATTTCTAGACATTTTGAATATGAGAGCATCATGCATTTTCATAGCAAATCTTGCACAGATGTTGGTTATTATTCCATCTGCATTGCAGATCATCTGTACAGTTTTTCTGTGGATTTCTTTCCTATTGAAATATTTTTATTTGATTTATTTGATTGCATTTATAACCCGCCCAGCCCTCCCCACAAGCGGGCTCAGGGTGGCTCACATTGCTTGGCCCAACATGCCAAGAGTCATATAAACATTTAAAACATTTAAAACCATTTAAACTATCAACAAATACAATGTTCCACTTGACCTTGGTGGTATTATTGGTATATATTGGCATATATTATTGGTATGAGAGTATCATCCATAATATCAATAATGGAGGAGAACTTTCTGATTGCAAAAAAGAGAACACCAGGTCAGAATTTTATAAAGTCTACCTCTATACTGCCTGCAGATACACAGCATGCTACAAGCCTCCAGATGAAATGATTTTGTTACAGAACATAAAATCCCACAAGAATTTTTTTTTGAAAGGGGTGCACTGGTCTCCCTCCAGATCTCCTAGGATTTTAGGTCATGATGTAATAAATACATTAATCTGAAGATGTATGGTTGTTCCAATCTATTCAATTTGAAACAATCACTGTCACCTGAGTAGGATTGCTGACTTCAAGTTGGGAAATTCCTGGAGAATTGGGGTGGGACATAGGAAGGGAAGGGTTTAGACAGCATGGAAGGAACTCAGCAGGGTATAATGTCATAGAGTCCATCCTCCAAAGCAGCTATTTTCTCCAGAGGAACTGATCTCTATAGCCTGGAGATCATTTGTAATTCTGGGAGATCTTCATGCCCCACCTGGAAATCTGCAACCCTACCTGGCACCAGTATACATATATGGTGGTTGTGATGTCCTCTGAAGCTGTGAAGGAGATGTTTAAGTAACATGAACAGTGCCAAGAGAAGCAAAAAAGAAATGGATTTGTTCTCCAAAATTCAGTTAGAGGAGACAGAAAAGCAAGGACAACTGCAGTGTTATAGGTTTATTTTCCTGCCAGTTTTGACCAAAGAACACACTTGTGCAAGCACAAACAATGTGAAAGGAACTGATTGTGCACATAGATTGCTGAACTTCTATACTGATGAATAGCAGCAGTGACAACGGGGATGGCAAGTGGACCCCTGCAACACAGCACAGAGAGAAAAGTTTGTATATATGTCTGAATCTGACACTGAGCATGATAACAACCTCCAAGAGGAAAAGTCATTGACTTCTCAGAGGAGGAGCTGCATACCACTCTCTTGATAGACATGGTAGTTGAGTTCACCCTGTATTCCACAAACAGGAGCTGTGCTTGTGGTGCTGCTATTACTCAACAAATTAATGCTGAGGAATGCAACTTACGAAAGAATAGTAAGCATCTGAAGAAGTAGATAAATCTCAGAGGTGAGGATCAAAGAGTCATTACACCAGCATATATACAACTGGGTTCACAGATCCCTCTACTCAGGATGGGTCTTTCTCAGCAAGAAACCCAAGTATGACTGAGATAATAGACAGGGGTGGATTTCTGGGCTTACAGTTTGACCAAGAGTTGCTCATAGGCAGTTTATGAGGCAGCCATAAACAACCTGGCAGAGATGGCTTGAAGAAAGCATTCCTGGCATTTCAAGAGCCTCAAGAGCTTACTGATTATGCCCAGGAACCAACAACACCAATAAGCCAACAGGTTCTGCCAATGAGTAAAAGTTGGTCCCTAGGAGGAATCCAACCACAGGAGGCTCTATGATAGAAGCCATATAGGAAAACAATGGATCATGATGACACTCTACATATCCATCAAAGGAACTGCTGAATGCACTGTTTACTTCAAGAAAAGGAGATGGAGTTATATTCTGGCAATAGTGTTCGCAGGGTCATAGACAAAGTCATAGACATTATTTGTTCCGGTCCAGTGGGTCCGGGACGGGGACCGCCATCCGCCCGCCCGACCGCACCCCCATCAACCCTACTCATGTTGGGGCACGAAACCCCACGTCAGCCCGACCAGCCCATGGCAAAGACCATCGGGGAGGCGGCTACTGATGTCCCCGCTGGCCGGGAAAGCGACCCAGGGAGGAGAACCGGGCGGGCACGGCCACATTGCCACAGCCCGTGGGAAGCTGCAGGGCGGGCCAACGGAGCGAGAACCACATCCCTGAAGGTCCCGGGCGCCGAGGCCAGTGCCAGCGGCGTGGCCCCCAGGCAGACAGGACCGCCACCGGCTCAAGATTGGTCACGCCCCAGCCGACAGGAGCGCGTCCTGTCTTATCAAGGGGGCAGGGCTGGGAGGGGGGTGGGTTGACGGGGGACGAGAGTGGTGCTGGTAGCAGGGAAAAGGGAATAAAAGGCAGAACGGGGAAAGAGGCCGGGGAGGAAGAATGTGCCAGGACGACCTGACTGGAAGAGAGAGAGAGAGCCAAGGGCTGGGTAGTCAGAGGGACTCCTTGACATGGGGCAGAGGGGCAGGAGGGGTGCCGTTAACCCCGCCCCCTGCCATTTCTGAGGCCTCGCAACCCCCAACTCCTTTAAGCCCGCCAGAGCTCCCAGCACCGTACCCCCGCAGGAGGGCCGGTCGTCACGGCTACGGGCAGAAGGGCATCGGAGGAACAGCAGCGGTGTGACATTATCAGTGTGATGGGATAAGAGCATAAGATGGTCATAAGATCACTGAAAGGGGAAGGACACATCATCACTAATATTTATGTGGGAAAATACATCAATATCACTTATTGCCCCCTCAGTCAGAATAAAGAGACGGACATCAATATGGATTTAACAAAGGCCACTTTATTAATTATTTATAATCAAACAACTGGCGAGATGCTGCTAAAAATGTACTGAGGAACATGACAGGTGTCAAACTCCAGACCACCTTCATCTCCTTCTAGGCGATGCACCTTCCTTGATCTTGAGCCACCCAATGTAGCTCTCGACCAGCAGCTTAGCATATTTAGGAGAACCCCCTGGCCCACCACCCCAGAAGCCGCAAGGCCTGCTGAGATAGGCCAGGCCAGATTGTTCTAAGGAAGATCACCCCTTCCCAGCCTTGAGCCACAAAGGCCCGAAAGCCGTTCTTGGAGCACCCTTTAATTCCTTTAATGAAATGCCCAGGTGCTCACCATTTTCAACTTCCTGATCGCTCTACCCCACCACAGCAAAGGCCAAGCCTTTGCTTAGGCCTTTGCCCCCACCAAGCAATCAGCACCAACAGCACCCCTCACCTCAAATCTGCAAGGATATATTGTTGCCCTTGTTAAAGAGGTGCACCCTGTCTTCCTTACACAGGTCTGTTAACTTGACCTGTATGCCAGGGTACAATAAGAAGAGGCCCAAGCCACCGGCATTTAAGCTACCAATTGGCTTTCTGTCTAACCATATGCTAAGCACCAAGGACCCTCTAGGCTACCCCACACCTGGTGCTGCAGCATTGCAGGCAGACCAGCTGCACCCCAGGCTGCTAGCTCACCTTACGCCAAGCTGGGGTCCCCAAATTTCACCAACCTGACTATCTGCCCTCCGGGCCAACCTGCTCTTTTCAGTGCAAGGTCAGCCTCCTCTTGTAACCCCAAAGCCTTGCCCTTCATGGTGAGGCAGAATAGCCACAAGACCATCTGCACTTTGGGCCACTAACCCATTAGGCAATGCTGCACCCCAGGCAACTGGTCTGCTTAGAACAACAGGGCCTCGCCTTGCAGGCAAGGCAGAATAGCACCAGACTATTCGCATTCCAGGCCACCTTGCCTATCATGGTGAGGCTGCACCCCAGGCCACTGGTTCGCATTGCAACACCAGGGCATTGCCCTGCACATAGGCGTCATCTTCAGGGGGGCTGGGGAGCTCAAGCCTCCCCGAAAGTACTGAGCCCCCCCCGAGGCAACTGGTGTCAGCCAGAGCCTTTCTACCCCCCTCCCGTCCTTCACCCCATTTTGAAAGCGGAGGGTTTTCCCCTCTGCTTTCTGAGACTGTTGGGCTGGGCTAGGAGTGGGAGGGAAGTCAAGGGGGTGGGGGCTTGCTTCCTCCTGGAAGCTAAGCTCCACCCACAGTTCCCAGCAGCCCTGCTCAGTTCAACGTGGAGAGCTGCACGTGGAGGCTGGCTTCGAGGCAGCACATGCTGCCTCTGCTTGCTGCCGCCACCAGCCTGAAGGGTAAGTAGGTGGGGGTGTAAGGAGTGGGGGATTTTTTCAGGTGGGGTGGGGTGGGGTGGGTGGGAGCCCAGGGCTGCAGCCACCCAGCCATCCTGCAAGTCCAAGCAGGGGAGGTGGGAGAGCCAGCATAAGAATGTGCCTGGCTGCCACTTAGTGGGGAGGATGGAGGATTGGGGAGGGGAGCTGGGCAAGAATGGAGGGAGGGGGAAGGTGGGGGGCCCTTCTGTGGCCTCTGGTTGCTTGCCCCTGCCATCAGTGAGTGGCTTGCTTTCTCCTGCAGTCCAGTTTAAACTGGGCTGCAGGAGAAAACAAAACCCAGGAACCCTTGTGCTGCACGGAGCACATTGCTCCAGGATACAGAAAATCCTGGGCTCACTTTCTCCTGTAATCGGGGGGGGGGGGCTGCGCTTTCTGTCCCTCTCTTTCTGTTTCTCTTTCCCTTTCCCTTGAGATGTGTGAGAGCTGGAAACGCTGGGCAGCTGCCCCACCCCCACTCCAGGCTGCTTCCCTTCCAGTCTGACTTTCTTCCCTTCCCTTCCCTCTGTCTTTCATTTCTCTCTCCCAATCTATATGTTTTTTCCCCCAGCTTCCCCCCTCTCCCTTGCTAAAATAGCCCCAGTTAGGATTGCCAGGTACCCCCTGGCCACCTCTGGGGGATGAGGGGAGGGTGGCCCAATCCAGGTTAGGAAACTCCTGGAGATTTGGGAATGGAGTCTGGGGAGGACAGGGACCTCAGTGGGGCACAATGCCATAGAGTCCACCCTCCAGAACATCATTTCCCCCCCCAGGTAAACTGATCTCTTTAGACTGGCAATGAGCTGTAATTCCAGGGGATCCCCAGGTCCCACCTGGAGGCTGGCATCCCTAGCTCCAGTGCTGAAATTGGAAGCTCTGGTTCTGCTGTGTGACTTGGTGCATGCAAACCTCTGGCATTGGCTTACATTCGCCAAACCACCCAGGTGGAGGAGGGGAGGGGTGTCATTCTACCAAAAATGAGAGTGTTTGGGTTTCTCTATGAGTTTGAGGACTGGAACTGGCACTGAAGTGAGATTGGAAAAGTTTGTGTGTCTTTCTTGTGTTACAGTAATAATTATGCTACAATACAGTTTGTTAGTCCTAAAGGTGCTACTGAGTGTTTTACTATTTTGTATGCTATGGCAGTGATATGAGAGCCAATTGAGCTGTGGGTCCATCTCATGCTACTGACAGTAGTTATACATTACACCTTGCCCAAATGGTTCTGAGCATTAAAGCGCACTTGCCCTGGTGTGATGTAAAATGCTAGCAAGTCATAGTCAACTCATGGTAACCCTGTAGGATTTTCAAGGCAACAGACATTCAAAGATGATTTGCCATTGCCTGACTGTGCATCATGTCCCTGGTATTCCTTGGAGATCTCCCATCCAAATACTAGTCAGAGCTGACTCTGCTTAGCTTCCAAAATCTGATGAGATCAGGCTAACCTGAGCCATCTGGGTCCATGGCATGGTGCTTCCCAGGCAATCATCTTCAACCTATTCTTGGAAGCCACAATCATTAGGAAAGAGCCATGTGATAGAAGTGTAATAATAATTTACTCATAGTTGCAAGAGCCAATAAGATTTGAGTTTGATGGGGGATTGGGCAAATTGATCTAAGGAACTGAAAGAAGAGAAAGTATTAGCAAGCTCAGTGGTTAAGGATTTGAATAGAGCTCTTTATAGTCCAATCCTGAAGACACTGAGAAAGAATGTCTGAAAATGTCATACAGGTTTCTGTGGACCTTGCAATAGCATTGTAGCTAACCCCAACTAAGAAACTTCCATGCTGTTTCTATAATTTCTCAAATGTACTTCACACCAACTGTGCATCTCCATTCCTTTCTAATTCCTCTCAACTATGTATAGCTTTCTATGTTGTGCTTCATTTGGACTGCTTTGCTTTCTCAGTTCCTAGCCCCCTTCTTTTCTATAACCATGGATCTACATCCCCTTCCTCAAGCCTTGCTGCTTGTCCCAACTCTCTAAAGTCAGACCAGTTTGGCCAGTGGCAACCGAAAATACATCTGTCTGTCCAGGAAGTTCAACTAAATGCCACTAGAGGTTTTGTCACCACTGCTACATCACTTAATGCATTACAATATAGGTTCATGTTCAGGCTATAATTTATGATGTTTTAGTTTGGGAAGATCTGTGTTCTTGGTCACATCAGTTGGTGCTATTTTTTTCCTGTAAAATCCTCTTCCATCCCAATGGACTCTGCTGCTCACATGTTGTCTGTCAATCCCCTCTTTATTCCACCCTTCCTCCAGTCTCCCTTCCCTTATATTGACCTCACAACAATGGCAATATCACCCAGCCTGATGAAGGGGGCTTTGACTCTTGGAAGCTTATTCCCTGAAACTCTTGTTGGTCTCTAATCTGCTCCTGGACTCAAATCTAACTGTCCCAGTATCACCGAGTGTCATGCAAAATGTAGATCTGAACATGGGTCTCCTCAGTCCACACTGGTCTTCATGCCATTGGTCCATCTACTTCAGCATGGTCTGCTCTGATGCAGATGAGCTCTACAGGCTCAGACAGAGAAAGATCCTTTCCAACAGCTGTTCTCTTAGACCTCCTCAGTTTAAACCTTTATCCTTTGGCACGCAAAGCATGGTCTCTCTACCATCAGTCCATCAGTGTAATCATTGTCTGCTCAGACTGGCAGTGGTTCTCCAGGGTTCTTTGCAGAGGATTTTGCCCATGCCGTGCTTTGTTTCTGAGCCATTGGGGCTGGGGGGGGGCGGAGGATGCAGGCGGGCTGCTTTTATTTGTAATGCAAAAGTATATTACCTCTTTCTAACAACATATGTCCATGCAAGATGTACATATGTTCACTGTAATATGTAAACAGGGCTTTTGTTTCCCCGAGTGGTGAGCAGGAAGAGAGGGAAATGGCAACAGATATGTTCTTGGTATGTACACCATCCAGGGAGAACACTTAACACTTAACTCATGTTTATGCCACACATCATTATCCTTGATTGGCAAGCAGATCAGAGGTCTTTTAAAATTTCCTTTTGCCTTGTGTGCAGTCCAGAAGGAACATTGGAAAGGAATGTACACTCTATACGTGTGGTACAGTTTCAAAGGGACAACTAACTGGGATGTATAAAAGAAATGACAGGATTGCCCATTACAAACAATGGGAGAGACTTGAAGGCCCACTGGAGATAATAGGAGCCAGGAATGCCACATGGCTCCGCCTCCATAAATAGTGACAATGGCTTGTGATGTCACTGGCTCCTCCCTATGGTGTCACTGGGCCTCAGTTCTTTTAAGGACCTAGCACAGCAATGCCTCTGGCCCAGCCCCAGCCCCAGCCCCCCTGGGAAATTGGAAAGTCTACGCCCTTGGCCCTGCATGATACAAAATAACCAACGAGCTTCCGGGCCACCATCCCCTTAGCATTGCAAGGTCAGCCCCCTTTTTAGCACCATGGCATTGTCCATCATGGCTAAGCAGCATAGTCGACCGGACTATCTGCACCCGGGCCACCTTGCTCCTATCATCACAAGGTCAGCCCCCAGTTGTAGCACCATGGCATTGTCCATCATGGTGAAGCAGCATAACCAGCTGGACTATCTGCATGCAGGCCACCTTGCTCCTATCATCACAAGGTCAGACCCCAGTTGTAGCACCATGGCATTGTCCATCATGGCGAAGCAGCATAGCCAGCCGGACTATCTGCACCTGGGCCACCTTGCTCCTGTCATCACAAGGCCAGCCCCCAGTTGTAGCACCATGGCATTGCCCCTCATGGTGAAGCAGCACAGCCAACCAGACTATCTGCACCCAGGCCACCTTGCTCTTATCATCACAAGGCCATGATCGCATCAACACCAGGACCTTATCCATCATGTCGAAGCAGAATCGCCTACCATCTGCTCTCTGGGCAACCATGTTCTTAGCATTGCAAGGTCAGCCTCTGTTCGTTGTACAAGGGCCTTCCCAGCCAGGGAGTCCCTTTGGCCTACTGGTTGGCCCAAGAGACCGTACTATGACTGCTGAGTTGACTCTCTGTCTCATCCTGCGGCCAGTAGCACCTGAAAGACAAACTTCATTAACTGTAAACTTTGCAGTCCATTCTGTGATGCCAGGCAAAATTTGCCACAGCTCACTGAACCAGAGGCCACCCCAAAAAGGGGGTGCAGTGACAAAACAAATGTCCTAACTTGAACAAGGTCCCACTGACCCTACTGCACGGCAAGGGAACACATAGCCCAGCGAAGCATTAATGGAACAACACTGAACCAAGAAGAGTGAGTTCCAAACTTCACCCTGGGAAAGGCCCACTTGCCAAAGCCCATGCACTACTACCGCAAACTGGTGCTTGGTAATCAGAATTCCATCCACATGCCTAAAGCAGTAACCATCTTCAGAACGTTAGGTGCAGAACACCCCAGGTTGTAGATTTGACCCAGTCCCGCTACCAGGGAAATGGGTTATCTCTGGTTCACTAAAACTCCATTCTCTCAGGACCTTCATAGAATGCTATAGAAATTCCATTACATGCCCACTGCAATGTTTCCTTTTGCACAGTCATTGTGATTTGCAAGGCACAGCCCCACATTCATAGTGCTTATGCTTGCACTGATCCATTGGAATAACATGTTGACATTCCAGGGTATCAAGGAAGCCCACCCCCTTTAAGGGATGTTAATTGTCTGGTGACGTCCTATTACCCCTATGCCATTAAAAACTACAGCTGTGCATTCCCACACCTTAAGTCACTATAAAACAGACAAGACTTCATTCTTTGGATTGTTTGGCAATCGTGCACCCTGAGAAATAGGAAACTGAAGCCTAGAATTACCATTGCCTAAGGTCTATACTGGAAGAGAGCTTCTCTGATTCAATTTCACATCCTCATAATTGGCAAACTGTGGAAACGTTCACTCAGCCCAAGGTTCCTTAAAGAACTTTTCATGGGCATGTTTGGAAGTCACGAGGCAGCCCCCCTAAGGCATTCTGAAACAATTTCGTAATATTTAAACATTCCCAGCTCTACTAACCACTGAGACCCCTCATAACCAAGTTAGTTTGGCTTTTAAACATGATAATTAGCAATCTACAATGTTATCATTGTAAAACCTGTATACAGATGTCCTTATTTATTTGTTTGTTTTGAAAAACACCCTTCCCTGAAGAGTGCACAGTACCTATAATTTGTTATAGAAACTGGGTTCCTTTCCTAAAGACCAAGGACAAGCACACAGTAAAGTGCACTGGCTCCCTTACAAACAGTTATATACCCACATGCAGGCTAAATGTTCATTCACTGTGATGGGAACATGTATTCAGTGGACCCTATTCCATATATACTTGATGGAAGGCTGGGCTGCCATGTCTGAAAGTAGTTCTTCCCTGGCCAAGCAAGTGGGCAGAAAAGCCCCCACAGAACCTCCCTGGAAGCCACCTGCCTCATTTCTGTTGCTGTGGCAGTGCCACTGCATCCCAGCTGGCACAATCCAAAGCCTGTCATGACCAATGCCACTCTTGCAGGCCATGGGACTCATTGTACCTCTCCTTAAAGACAAATGCGCTATTAAACCTGTGAAGAGTGCTCATTAGGACCAGTCAATACATGTAACGATGTGCCGGCTGTCAAATTCCCAGATCACAGCATCAGGTTGGAAGTCACACTGCATTCCTTCTAAAAGAGAAAACAGAAGGTACCAATGATGTATTGCAATGAATGTTTGCGAATCCTAACACATGAAAAGATTAAACCCATTCACCAACTCAGAGTGCATTCACACTATCAAGTTTGCATGTTGCTGACAAGGATTCCTTCACAGAAGGAAACCCTTAGAAGTTCACCTGTTTTCTGTTCAGATTACACTTAATTTCACTCTTAACCACTGCACTGGAAATACATCCCTATTGCATTAGGGGCAAATATTGTAATTGGAAGATTGGCAATTTATACTGTCTTTCACTGAATAAAACCATGTAAAAATGCTATTTTAAATAGAGATCCTTATCTACAGTCTCAAAAATAAATAAGCCCAGCTGCAATAAATAGGTGAGCAATTTTGATACTTCAGAAGGAATAGCCCCTTCAATAGCGCTGCACAGTTTAAAGCTTAATAAAATGAGTATTGCATACTCAGCAGCAAAAGCTCTCCAGGTCTTAGGCAGAGGTCTGTCATATCATCCATCTCCAAATCCTTCAACTAAAGATGCCAGGATGGAACCCGGGACCATATGCATGCCAAGCAGATGGTCTGTCATTAAGACGTTGCTTCCAAATACTGCCTCCAAGCTGTGGAGTCTTGTGTGTAAAATTCTACCTTGAGAGCCTCTGGCACTAAAGTTGTAATCAAGTGATTTGACTGCTGCATAAACTGCACTGGAGCCATCCATCCCGAACCAAAACAAAAATGTGTGAGCCAGAGGCCAAAACCGTGAGCTAGCCCACACTAACTCAGCTTAGATGGAACACTGATTACCAGCCCCAGTCTTGTGAGTTTTAAAGTGAAATCATTTCTTCCAGTTATTGCAGCCCAGACCTGGACAAAATAGTGTAAGCCAGAGACCAAAAAACAAAACAAAACAAAGAGCCAGCCCACACCAGCTCAGCCTGGAGGGAACAGTGATCTCTTCCCAAAAACTCCTCAAGGCAGTTATTGCAGAGGTTGTACCGTAATAAATCCTGCCTTAAAACCATGCCAGCAACAGGAGATAGAGAAGGAAAGAAAGAGGAAATAAGAGGTATACCCTGCCCCTTACCAGAGCATCAAAGTGGCCCCTGGGGCCGAGAGAGGTCCTTTGCAACCACTCTTTAAAAACAGCTCTGACAGAACTATGGCTTGCCCACAGTCATCCTGGCTTGCCAACAGGCAGCTGCAAGTGGAGGAGCAGGGAACCAATCCTGGTTCTCCCTAATTAGAAACCATCAGCTGAACCACTGCACCACACAGGTCTTCATACATGAAGGGACTAGCTGCTCACCATATAACCTGGAATGAGCGAGGCAGCCTTACCTTGCTGCCAGTTTCGCACCCAAGAACACTTGGCTTATTCCATTGAAACTTGGGGCGAACCCTAAGGTGTCACTGGATGCAAGTTATTGTTCTGACCCTACAGACTGCATGGCTACCCACCTAAAATATATTATGTTCATGCATCCAGTGACACCTGAGCAGGACAGAAAAGTATAGTTTCAGAAGGTATGTCACACGGTAAAAGGTAAAGATTCCCTTGCTCGAAAGCCAGCCGAATTCAACTCCAGGGCTGCGATGCTCAACTCCACTTCAAAGCCGAAGAGCCAGTGCTGTCCAAAGACAGCAATTTATAGTGGTTCAACATAAATGTAAATAGTTAATAATGGTCTTTATGAAATAAAAGGGCTATAAAATGGCTACCATTCACAAACGTTGTCCGTACTATAAAATGGCTGCCACCACTCACCCAGGGACTCACTACAAAATGGCTGCCACTGGTAGGCCAGTTGCTAAAGGCCTATGAGCCCTGGCCCAATAACCAGAACCCACCTTCACTTGAATTGAAGGGGGGGGAAATAGTTATCAGCCACCCAGCCCCCAGTGCCAAAATTGCAGATACAGAGAGGGAAGGGGAAGGAGCCAAAACAAGGCTGCTTTAATGTGGGGAAATGAGTGTGTGTGTGGGGGGTGGCACTGTGCAGCCTCACCTCCTGCAATGCAGCCACCCCACCAGTTTGTTTGCTTTAGTTCCTCCCCCCCCCATTTTTATTATTAGCAGTATTATTATTATTTTTAATGACGGTGAGGCCCAAACCTATGGATAGCTGCCCTGGCCCCCAGAAACAAGCTGACGTCGCGGCTCAAGCTGCCCAGCAGCCAAAAGCCCCAAACCTATGGATCGCTGCCCTGGCCCCCAGAAACAAGCCAACGCTGTGGCCTGATGCCCTGGCTGGCTCTGTGGCCCGGCACCATGTCCAGCGCCATGGCCCAAAGCTCACAGTCAAAGCCCCGATGCTCCAGCCACCTCAAAGGGGCAGGTGCCGCCGCCGCACAGGGGCCGTCGCCTGGGCCTTCCTCCGAGGCCCTGGCCCCAGCCATTCCGCTGCTGCTGCTGCTGCTGCTGCTCCTCAGCCGAAGGCCTCTTGGAGCCAGCAGCAGCAGTCCTCGTGCGCACCTCAACTGAGCGCGCCGAGGACTGCTAAGAACTGCAAAGGCAGGAGGTGGGAGCCAAGCCTAAACAGGCTGGCTCCGCCCCCTGCACTGGTTCCTTTTCTTTATGCCGCACAAGGAGGCAAACCAGCCCTCCCCCGCCAGCGCGGGCTCGGCGGGAGTTTGAGCTCGCATTAATCATACATGGTTGAGGGCTGGTTATACATACATCAACTGTCTGATAGGATTATGAAGTTTTGCTAAAACACAGGTTTATGTTTTTTTTATAATCCACTTAGCACCCAAAAGAAATATTTTGCTCAAACACTACAGTTTTACAGGTACGTGCCCTGAAACTGCACAAACAAAATTACATTTCTGCTTATACAGTGGTCCTTGTACCTGCTGATGCATATTAAGTTCTATTCTATGCATGGTCTGTTGGATAAAGGTCTTAGAGTTAACATTTTGTTGTTTTTTCTGAAACAGACTACCATAGCTAACTCCCAAAGAACTTGTTATGATACCCCTTGTTTTTAAATTGTGATCTAGCCACGTATTTTGAGTTGTGTTGCCAATGTCCAGGTGGGGCCTGGAGATCTCCTGCTTTTACAACTGATCTCCAGCTGACAGAGATCAGCTCCTCTGGCGAGAACAGCTGCTTTTAAGGGTGGACTCTATGGCATTGTACCATGCTGAGGTCCTTCCCCTCCCCAAACCACACCATCTCTCAGATCCAGGGCTCTTTTTGTAGCAGGAAGTCCTTTGCATGTTAGGTGACACGCCCCTAATGTAGCCAATCCTCCAAGAGCTTACAGAGCTCTTCTTACAGGGGCTACTGTAAGCTCTTGGAGGATTGGCTACATTAGGGGCGTGTCACCTAATATGCAAAGGAGTTCCTGCTACAAAAGAGCCCTGCCCCAATCTACCCCCAAAGTCTCCAGATATTTTCCAACCCAGACCTGGCAACCCTAATTTAGAGGTAAGCATATTTCCATAATCATTTTCAACAAGTTAAATGTTTCAACAAATTAAATGTTTGCCCTATAGGAACACCTATAACTATTAGTTTATGATTTGTCTGACACCTTTTATTTTTTTTCTAGTTTGACTCTAACCAGTACTTTTCTGCAAGGTCCATTGAAGAAGGCACACACTGGAGTAGTAAGAATACCTAACATCTTTACCCACTGATATATTAGCAATGTCTATCCTAAAGTGCAGAAATCTTCACAATCTCTTTCTTACATCCTTTAAGACCAACAAAGGTTTTTTCAGGGTGTGAGCTTTTGGTAAAGTGTGTGTGCACATGACAGCTCATACCTTGAATAACTCTTAGATTGGTAGGACTTCATAGTACAACAGACCAGAGATACACAAGAAATAGTAATAAGAACAAAACTGTGTACAAAATGATTCACCAAAAATCTTCAAAAGAGGTAGCATTTATACAAAAGGAATATTTTAGTCTCAAAATATCTGGTCCATAATAACAGTACAAAAACCACACAGAATAAGGCTGAATGAGCATACAGCTGTGACATCAGTCTTCAGTGTTCACCCAGGATATGCTTAAGGAACAAGAGAAAAATAATTCCATTCAAAGGTTCCTGCAGTTCCCTTAACACAATGGCTTGATCGTGTTCTGCTTCTTTAAAAAGAGGAGTCTTATGATCACTTGCTTCCAAATCCAGGCTTAAACAATATTCAGAAATGGGCGTATAGCTCACAAATTCAAATCAGTTCAGACATAGTACTGGAATAGATACTTCTGTATCTGTCATTGTTTCTTTGAATCTTCCTTAGGCAACAAGGGCACCTTATCCACATGTCTCACAACACTGCTAATTAGAGTGCTTGGTGTTCAATGACAATTTAGATATAGTAGGTATCTCTGAAACATGGTGGAATGGGGAAAATCTGTGGGAGACAGTCATTTCTGGGTATAAGTGCTATAGGCAAGACAGGGAGGGATGAGTTGGGAGAGGTCTTGTGTTGTACATCAAAGAGGATATAGAATCAAATAAGTTAGAAAACATCAGGGGACTTAACTCCCCAACAGAAGTGATATGGGTTGGAAATACTGGGCCCTAAGGGTTACTTAAAAGTGGGGGTGTACTATTGCCCACCTGATTAAAACTTTGAGGCTGACCTTGAGATGGAGAAGGAAATAAGGGCGGTGACTAAAACAGATAATGTTATTATACTGTTTATTTAACTACTCTCATATTGACTGGGTAAACTCTACATGCTGTAGAAATGAGATTCCTAGACATCATATATAACTGTACATTGGAACAGTTGGTCACAGAACCAGCCTGAGGGGTAGTGATCTTGGGCTTGGTTCTGAGCAAGTCTTAAGACTTTTTGAGAGATGTAGAGGTTGTGGGAATAGTGACCACAATGCATTTAGATAAACTCAGCACTCAGATCAATGGAAAGTTACCTCTGAAGTCCAAAACAGTAAAATTTATTTTCAAAAGAGGGAACTTTACAAAAATTAGTAGAACAGGAAAAAGGAAGCTGAAGGCAAAACACAAAAGTGTCAAATCCTTAGAGCAGAGGTCCCTAGACTTATTTGTTGCCTCCTTTTCAGAAAAAAATTACTCAGCACCCCCCTGGAAATCTACCTTCAAAAAGTGGAGAAAAAGATGCAGTTTGTGGAACTGCACCTGGATCGTTCCAGCACTCCCCCCCAACGGGTGGTATTGACCAGTTTGGGAACCAGTGCCCTAGAGGATGCTCGGAAGCTATTTAAAACCATACTAATTGAAGCCCAAATAGAATGTATTCCACAGGTGAGGAAAGGCACTGCCAAGTCTAAAAGAAGGCCTGCGTGGTTAACAACGCAAGTCAAGGAAGCTATAAAAAGTAAAGAGGCTTCTTTTAAAAATAGGAAGGTCTGCCCCAACAAATTGAACTGGAGGGACCCACAGGCTCTGGCAAAAGAAATATAAGTTAATAATTACACATGTAAAAAAGGATTTTGATGAAGTGGGTTGCTAAAAGCATCAAGACAAACATTTTAAAATCTATATCTATAGCAGGAAACCAGTTAGAGAAGCAGAGGCCTTTGGATGACCAAGGAATGAAGGGATTGCTAAAGGAAAATGGGGAGATGGCAGGGAATCTCAATGACTTTTTTACTCGAGGTGACCAGAGATGAAATTCTAGACCTTCTGGGAGATTAAAAACCAATAAGTCTTCTGGTCCTGATCACATACACCTGAGAGTTCTTAAGGAACTCAGATGTGGGATAATTGTAAGAAAGAGGTGGACGCTACCTAATTGGACATTGTATTATAGAGCTGGAGTGTTGGCCTGGATTAAGGAATGGGTGATGTTGGAAGACAGAAGATTACTGAAACTGGAAGGTCACGATCTTCTGGAAGGTTGGCATGCTTTTCTGTGGGACGTGAAAGTGGCAGCATACAAAAGCTTTAAACAGCACTGGATACGAGATGTACTTGGAAGAGTATGGGAGACCATCTGAATGAGGTGGTTTTCCAAAACTTCAAGGTTGGTGGCTCCAGTAGAAGCAGTGACTTTGCCTAGGCTATACTGTGAAGATCCCCCACAAAGGTATCTGGACATTATTAATGCGAAGGGGGAGTTGGAATTGGACGATGATATCAGTTGGTGGCACAGAGTGCAGATCCAGTCAAGATATAAAAAAGATAAAAAAGTAGGGTTTGAGAAATCTTTAACAGATATGGAGAAAATTTTGTATGAACCAGAAGAGAACTTTATTAAAAAAATGTATGCACTGTTGTTGGCTGATTATATGGCAGATGAAATGGTGAAAAATAACATGATTCAATGGGCAATGAACTTTGGTTATAATATTGAGCTGGAACAATGGGACCAAATATGGAAAATAAATGTAAAAATAACCAGGGCGGTCCCATATAGAGAAAACATGTATAAAATGCTGTACAGGTGGTATATTACACCAGATAAGCTGGCGAAGTATGATGAAAAATGTTCTAATAAGTGTTGGAAATGCAATGCTAAAGTTGGGTCCTTTTATCATATATGGTGGACATGTGAAGTTACTAAAAAATATTGGATATAGGTGCATGGTATGATGCAGAGAATTATAAAAGGTACTCTTGTGTTTAAGCCAGAGGTGTTATTGCTGGGTATACTGCCAAAGGAGGTGCCTCCCTATCCCTTCTCCAGCTGCTTAAATGCCTCCCTGTTCCTTCCCCAGCCACCTTGCCCCAAGAATGGAATTGCCATATAGTTAAGTAGCCTTTATTGGCATAGAAAAAAATTGATACAAGTTAATACAGTTTAAAAGGTAAGTTAAAAACACAACATACATATACATCAGTGTAAATATAAGATTATTTCTGTAGGATCCCTTGGCGTACTTTATAGCAGAGTAAAGAAACTTAGCCACCTTCTCGGTGACATTAGATTTTTATTTTTATATATAATCTTTTTATTTTAACAAACTTTCATACATGTAATCTTTCCAATGCCGTGAAACAAGATTTTTTTTTCTTTTTTTCCTCCCCCTACCACCCCCCTTCCCTCAGTCCCCCCCTCCCTGCTCCTCTTCCGTCATTGCTTCAACCACGGGCACAGAGTCCAAAGCTTCCAGTGAACATCCTTCCTGGCTTCATCCTCCTTGATGCAATCAAAGAACGGTGACCATTTCTTCCTTATTTGCCCCTTCTTTTCCTCCCAGGTGTTCTCCGTTGTCAGGGTCACGATATCTGATTTAATATATTCAAAAAGATAGTTATTCCAATTCTCCATTGTCCACTTGTTCTTATCTTTCTATCCTAATGCTATGACAGCCTTCCCAGCTAATATCATTGCCTTAATTACTTCTTGATATGTACTTTCTATTCTCTCGGCCTTTAAGGTTCCTAATGTCATTAAATTAACATCTATAGGTATTGATACACCTGTCCTATCTTTTATCCTGGCTAATATTTCCTTCCAAAAATCCTGGACTTTGGCACATTCCCACCACATGTGTGAGTACCATCCTTTGGCTTGATTGCAGTGCCAACAGTTCGAACTCATCCCCGATATCATATTGGCTAGTTGGGCTGGTGTCCGGTACCATTTAGTAAAGTACTTCAGCTCCATTTCTCTGAATTTATCGAACTTAATCTTTTTGATCCCCTCCATTAATTTTTTTAAGGTTATTTCTGAGGTCAGTCCTTCTCTAGCCCATCTCGCTTGAGTACTTTTAATTATTAACTCCTCATTAGTTGTCATTATTTTATATATCTTACCTGCTAGACCTTTACTTGTCTTCCTCTTTTCTTTGTACAAGATTTCTGTGACTCCCTCTTTTGCTGCTCCTTTTTTATTGCGTTATATAGACCGGTCATTTTCAACCAATACTGTTTCCCTACCGTCTCAATTATTGTTTGTAGAGGCTTAAGTCGGCCACCTTCTTCATACATGTCTCTTATTCTAGTGAACCCCTTTTCTTGGAGTAGTTTCCACCAATGGGGGTCGTCGGGTTCCTCATATACACTTTCTTTTTTTTTTTTTTTTTTAAATACAATTTATTATTGGATATATCACATGTTCATACAATTTAAACAAACCAATATATATCCATTTTTCTTTCTCCCTCTCCCCCCCAAACAAGGCTTCCCGCACTGCTCCAACCCCCTTGATATTTCTCTTATACAATTACATTTACTACTAAACATATTTCTTTTACTAATGGTAACAATTCAAAGATCTAAGTCTCTTTCCACTTCTCCTCAATAGCTGTCAAAACAAATCAAACCACGTTTTACATCCCAATTCTTCAACAAGTATTCTTGAAAGTCTTTCCAGTCTCCGAAAAAGGTTTCGTCTTCTTCATTGTTTAATTTTCTTGTTAATTTGTCCATTTCTGCCATAAACAACGTCTTTTTAATCCATTCCCATGTTTCAGGTACTTTATCTTGTTTCCAACATTGAGCAAAAGTCAGTCTAGCTGCTGTAATCAAGTACCATAGTAGTGTTCTCTTGGCTACATTTATTTCTTCCATTTTAAGACCTAACAATAACATCTGTGGGTCTTTCTTAAAAGTACATTTCAAATTTTTTTGTATCTCATTGTGGATCTCAGTCCAATACTTTACTGCTTTATCACATGTCCACCACATATGGTAAAAAGACCCTTCATGTTTCTTACATTTCCAACATTTGTTAGACATACTTTCATTTATAATAGCAATTTTTTTAGGCGTCATATACCATCTGTACATCATTTTATAACAATTCTCTTTAACATTTACACAAGTTGAAATTTTCATTGACTTTTTCCACAAATATTCCCAAGATGTCATTAATATCTCATTATTAATATTTACCGCCCATTTTATCATTTGCTCTTTTACAATTTCGTCCTCAGTATACCATTTCAATAAAACCTTGTACAGTTTAGAAATCATTTTTTTACCTTTCTCAAGCCATACAGTTTCAATTTCAGTGTTATTTTCTCTAAAACCATATTCTCTTTTATCGGTCTTAAATAAGTCATAAATCTGTCTATACTTCAACCAATCATATTCAAATTCCACATCAAATCTGTCTTTTAACACAAAGTTTTCCCTTCTAATTTTAAAAGACTTTTATAAGGTAGCCAATCTAACCCTTGATTTCTTGAATATGGATTAATCACTTCTGCTGGTACTATCCAAAGTGGTCTTTCTTCTGAGAAGAATTTTCTATATCTCATCCAAGTCTCGAACAGTGATCGTCTTATAAAGTGGTGTTTGAAAAATTTATCTATTTTTACTTTTCCATACCATAAATATGCATGCCATCCAAACTTGTTATCATGCCCTTCTAGAGCCAATAACTTTTTATTTTCTAAATTAATCCACTGTTCCAACCATGTTAAACAGACAGCATCATAATACAGTCTTAAATTTGGTAGTTGTAGACCTCCTCTTTCCTTTGCATCACATAAAATTTTCATTTTAATCCTTGGCTTTCTTCCTGCCCATACAAATTTCGATAGTTCTTTCTGCCACGTATCCAGTATTTTCCTTTGTTTTAATATTGGAATAGCCTGAAATAAAAACATCAAACGCGGCAAAACAGTCATTTTTACAGTTGCAATTATTCCCAATAACGATAGATTCAAGGTATCCCATTTCTTCATGTCTTGTTGAATCCTGTGCCAAACCTTTTCATAGTTATTTTTGAACAAATCAATGTTTTTCATGGTCAATTCAATTCCTAAATATTTAGTCTTTGTAACTACTTCACATTGAATTTTCTCTTGAAGTTCTGTTTGTCGTTGTTTCGTCATATTTTTGCACATCACTTTGGTTTTACCTTTATTAACGTAGAATCCCGCAACTGATCCAAATTCTTCAATTTTTTCCATCAATTGTGGTATTTTGTCAATTGGATCTTGAATCATAAACATTACATCGTCTGCAAATGCCCTGTATTTATATGCAAAACCTTTCACTGTGAGTCCTTCAATGCTGTTATCTTTTCTTATCGCTGTCAATAATATTTCCAATATCCAAATAAACAACAACGGGGATAACGGGCAGCCTTGACGTGTTCCCTTTTGAACTTGGAAGAAATCTGTTCTTTCTTTATTTATATTCAAAGCTGCTCTCTGTTCTGAGTAAATTGCCACAATCATGTTTAGAAAAAACTGTCCTATATCCATTTTTTCAATAACTTGCAGCATAAACTCCCAATTTAAATTGTCAAAAGCTTTTTCCGCATCTAAAAAGAGGAATCCAACTTCTTTTTCTGGATGTTTGTCATAGTATTCGATTGCATCAATCACCACTCTTAAATTGTCTCTAATCTGTCTATTTGGTAAAAAACCAGCTTGTTCTTCTGCTATAGTATCTTTCAAATATTTTTTCAGTCTTTCCGAAATAATTTTCGCAAATAATTTGTAATCATTATTTAATAGCGATATTGGTCTATAATTCTTTACTTCAGTTAAATCCAAACCTTCTTTGGGTATCAATGAAATATTTGCTTCTTTCCATGAATCTGGGATCCGTTTAGTCTTTCTTATCTCATTCGACAGAAGTACTAAAATAGGGGTTAGCTCCTCCTTAAATTTCTTATAAAACTTTGCTGTAAAGCCATCTGGACCTGGAGCTTTGCCCAACTTTGCGTCTTCTATTGCCATTGTCACCTCTTCCTTTGTTACTAAACCATTTAATAACTCTTTAATTTGTTTTCCCAGCTCTGGAACTTCAATAGTCTCCAAATATTTCTTAATTTTCTGTTGGTCAATTCCTTTCTTTTTGAACAGTTTGGCGTAGTATTTGAAGAAGACTCTTTTTATACCTTTCAAATTCATAACATCCTTTCCGTCTTCAGTAATTTTACTTATAAAATTCCTTTCTTTTCTATTTTTCAATTGCCACACTAAAAATTTTCCTGGTTTATTTGCACCCTCAAATGCTTTTTGCTGTAATTTCTTCAGATTCCAATATAATTCTCTATTTAGTAGAACATTCAATTGATCCTGCAGAAAGTGGATCTCTTTAATAATCTTTTTCTTCCCTGGCCTTTTCTTTAATTCCTTTTCTTTTTGTCTAATTTTTTCATGAAGGTCATTTTGTTGTTGCACCCTTTGTTTTTTATCTTTAGAATTCAAAGAGATAAGCAAACCTCTCATTACTGCTTTGTACGTGTCCCATACGACTTGTATATCAGTACCTTTATTTAAATTCAGTTCAAAAAAACTTTTCGTTTCTTTTTTTAAAGTTTCATTGATTAATTTTTGATCCAATAAGTCCTCATTAATTCTCCAATATAATTGTTTAGGTTTTTCTTTAGATATCCAAAGTAAAGGGTTGTGATCTGAGTTGGTTTTCGGTAAAATTTCTATTTTGTAGGTTTTTTGCGCCATCTCCTCTGACATCCAAATCATATCGATTCTAGAAAAGGAGTTATGTCTGTTAGAATAAAATGTATAATCCTTTGTCTTAGGGTTCCACTTCCTCCAAACGTCTTCTAGTTTCTCTTGCTTCATTAGCTGGAAAAATTTTTTTGGCAGCTTTCCAACCGCCTCTCCACTTGCTTTGGACTTTCTGTCCAATACATTGTTCACTGTGCCATTGAAGTCTCCGGCAAGGACTATTTGATGATAATTTAAACAGTCCAACTCTTTAGTCAAATCATTAAAAAAGTCTCTTTTGCCCCATTGGGTGCATATATATTTACAAGCAATGTCTTTTTTCTATTCATCATTAATTCCACGCCAACATATCTTCCTTCTTTGTCTGAGTAGATTTGTTTAGGTTCCAATTCTTTGGTAATGTATATCACTGTTCCTTTTTTCTTATTAACTGCTGATGAATGAAATTCTTCTCCCAATTTTTTATTAACCAAATATTTATTATCTTGTTTTCTGATATGTGTTTCTTGCAAACAAATTATGTTACATTTTTGTTTCTCTAGCCAATGATTCACTAATCTTCTTTTGCTTGGTGAATTTAGTCCATTTACGTTCCAAGATAAAAATTTGTAATCCATAGTTGTTTTGAATTAAATATCTTTGAAATCATCAAAGTTGTTCTCTTTGAATCTGTAGATGTCTCCTTCCGTTTTAAGAGTAAATCTCACCGAATTGTATGTAAATGATAATCCATATGGAATCTCCCATCTAAACCTGATACTCATTTCTTTTAACCTATCTGTTAGTTTCTTGAATTTCTTTCTGTCTTGTAAGATCGATCTCGGAATTTCTCTCAAAATTATTATTTTTTTTCCATTAATTTCCAACGGTTGTGTAAATTGCTTCTTGAAAACGTCTTCCTTCATTTTAGTAGTCACAAATTGAACAATCACATCTCTGGGTAATTGCTTTCTCTTGGCATACGCTGAATTTACTCTGTAAATCAGGTCAAAGTCTGGATCCAAGTCTCCAACATCTTCCCCTATGTAAGTTGTCAATGTGTTAATTACTAGGGCCCGTAAATCTTGATCTTCCTCCTCTTCGATTCCTCTCAATCTCAAGTGGTTCTGAGTGGCTCTATATTCCATCATGGACTCCAGTCTTGTATTTTCTGACAGGGTTCTTTTAACTTTCTGTTCCATTTCTTCTGATTTTGTCACCAGACTTTTAACCTCTTTTTTAACTTCTTCTGTATCTTTTTTTATCCCTGCCACTTCTGTTAGTACCAGTTCTTTTAACTCTTCCATATTTTTTTTCTGTATTTGGACTTGTACTTGTTCTATTTGCTCCAGTTGTATTTGCAGCTGTTGTTGCAACTGTTGTTGCAGCTGTGATTCTATTTGCTTTCCCAAACTCTGCACCACTTCAGTCATCCGTTTCTCCATCGCTTCCATGGCAGCCTGCCACTCTTTTTTTCCTTTGCAGTCATTCTTGGACTAGGTGATGAGGCAGCCCTTGGTCTTGACCTCAAATCCGTCTTGAAAGCGAGTTCAGGGCTAATCGATCTTTATATTAGCAATCCTCAAGCCAAATCGCCACCTTTATAACTTCTTCCAGTGCTTTTTCAGCTTAAAAATAACTTTTTAAAATTTAGTCCTCCTCAAAATGGCGGGCGCAATTTCTCTATGATTTTCTGGCTAGAGTAGGCTCCTTCAGAACTTCCTGTTTATCTGTCCGTCACTGTAATCCAACTTCCGGTGCCACACTCTAAAACGTCCATCTACTTCCGGCACAGCAACATCGAAAACATCCACTCTAGCCTACTTCCTGTATCATAGAATCACAGTCAGTTTCGTTTCTGCTACGCAAAGTTTAGTCTTAGCTGACCACAGGAATGCAAAACAAAGTTACTTTTCAGCCATTTTCTCTAAAGGAAAGCTTTCTTTTTACTTTTAAATCAAGCGGATTAGTTCATTGAAGCTTTTTACACTTATCCGAACGTTTAGATTTTGCCTTCTTCTTTAAACCGGTAAGCAATTGTTCATTTGTTACCTTGCTTGTAATCTCGGAGTTTCGCAGTGCTTCTTCTGTAACTGATGTTAAGCTTGATGTTAAAGAGGCCGGTAGATGACGGATTTATGCTGAATTCTCAGCCCAGCTGGTATCTGTAGTGTTGATTTGCAACTGCCCTCTTCGCGGAGGGAGATCAAGGTGTAAACAAGCCTCCTCCGAGGCTTATCCACACCGATCTCAACCCCCTCTCAGGCTTGGCTGCGTGCTCGCCACTCCCCCGCCTGGGGAGTGCTGCGTTGGGCCAGGTAAAGCCCAAACTGTCGCCAGATACTGCTGTCCACTCTGCTCAAATCGCAAAGTGTGTCAATTCACCATTTTAACTCCGGCCGGAAGCCTCCTCATATACACTTTCTAATGGTGCCCACTCAGAGAGCTTTCTCCGCCAGATGGGTTGCCATTTCTTCCATATTTTCAATGCTATTCTCCTAGGTCCCACTGCTCTGCCGTATTCCTTATTCACATCTCTTGTAAATATCCCCAGTCTCCCAGCTCCTTCATTTAATTCATTTTCCAGTCTAACCCATTTCTGATCTATATCTTCTCCTATCTCTATCATTGACTTGACATTAAAAGCTTCATAATAGTCTGTTAGATTGGGTATACCCCACCCCATTACATTTTGCGGGTTATAAATAAACTTCTTTTGCGTTCTAGGTTTTTTACTTCCAAAGATCTATTCCCTAATTATTCCATTCCATTTTTCTAACTGTTGTGTATTTAATTCTACTGGGAGTGTCTGGAATAGATACATCATCTTAGAAATTAAGAACATCTTTACAGCTCTTATTTTGTTTGAAATGCTCAAATTTTTGTTTGCCCATCTTTTCATGTCCTTACAGACCTTCTTCCAAACCATTTTGAAGTTCGCTTCCCCTGTTTTTTTCCAATTCTTCCTGATTTTGATCCCCAAATATTTTATTGTCTTGGCTCCTAGTCCCATTTTTGTCATCTTTGCAATTTCTCTTCTCTCTACTTTACTGACATTAAAGTACATAATTTTGGATTTGTCCATATTCACTCTTAGCCCTGAATATGCTTCAAAATTCTCCAATATAGTCCTTATTTCTCTAATCCCCTCTTTAGGATTTAGCAGTGCAATCATTATATCATCTGCAAACAAATTAATCCTTAATTCCTCACTACCAATGTGGTATCCGTCTATTCTACCGCTATTCCTTATTCTTTCTGCCAGGATCTCAATTCCCATAATGAATAGGTATGGGGAGAGGGGGCATCCTTGCCTTACTCCTCTCTGTATACTAAACTCCCTTGAGTGCCATCCATTTACCCTTACCACTGCTTCCCCTCATTTATATACTTCTTATATGGCATTCTTAAATTTTTCACCTATCCCATATTCATCCATCATTTTCCATATATACCCATGAGAGAGCATGTCGAAGGCCTTATATACATCCAACTTAAGAAGGGCAAACTTTTTTTTTTGGCCATGTTCTATTATGTTGAGAATATTCCTAATTGGGTAGCTTATATTCCTTTCTCTCACAAACCCATATTGATCCCCTTTAACTATTTTCGGTATCACCTCCTTTAGTCTGTTTGCTAATATTTTGAGAAAGATCTTATAGTCCTGATTAAGCAGACTAATTGGCCTATATGAGCCGGCCATTTCTGGATCCTTTTGAGGTTTGGGGATCACCACTATTTCTGCCTTCCTCCATGACTCTGGGGCTTGTTCTTCTTTCATTATCACGTTAAAAGTTATCTGGAGTTCTGGTGCTAAGACTTCTACCAATTCTTTATAGAATTCTGCAGTGAATCCATCTAATCCTGGTGATTTCCCTTTTTTTAGTTTCTTAATTACCTCTTCTATTTCCTGTACTGTTATCTCTTTCCCTAGCCTCTGTCTGTCCTCTGATGTTATTGTAGACTGTATTCTTTCTTCAAATTTTGTAATTTCTTTCTCTTTATATAAGTCTTGATAAAATCGTGCAAAGGCCTCCCTAATTTCCCTTGAGCCTTGCATTACTGTAGAGCCTTCTCTTATGCACTTCACACTTTGTTTTTCTTTCCTAGCCTGTAGGTATTTTACCAATCTTTGGGATGACTTTATACTGTACCTCTGAAATTCATTTTTAATTAATGTTTCTTTTTTCCACAAAGTTATTGCATCTAACTGGTCTAAGTCTCTTCTCAGTTCTCTAATTTGGGCCTGCCTTTGTGAGTTATGGCCTCTCACTTGTTGTTGCTGGAGCACTCTCAACTCCTGAATCTTTTTTTGTCTATTTTGGTGCTACTCTTTTTTAACGTTAATCTCCTTCCCAATACACACTCCTCTAATCACTGCCTTCCCTGCATCCCACAAGGTATTGCTAGTTACAGAATGCCTATTTTCTTTAAAGTATAGTTTAATTTGCTTCCTTATCTATTCCTTATCCTCTTTTTTTGCCATAACTAAATTATTATATCTCCAAGGTCTCTTGGTCCATTCTGTCCTCAAGTCAACCTCCAAACTTATTGGGGCATGATCTGAGATCCAGATTGGATGGGTTTGGACCGCTTTAAAGTTTAAAGTTAAAGAAAGTGTTCTAGTTTCCTTGATTAAAACAAAATCCCTAGAGTGCCACCTGGACATCACATCCTCCCCAAACTCTACCTTTCCCAGGCAGTGCCCTAAAAATTTCCCAGCATTTACCAAGGTAGTGCTGGTTACCCTATCCTGGACCTAAACTGTATACTCTGTACTATGTATAGAGGCCCATTTGTGGCACATCTGAATGAGGCTGTTGCATTATGGAGGACAGCAATCTAATGGTTGAATGCGCTCTCATTATTTCAACTTGATGCTTGGGGTAAAAACTATGTATTCTGTTATTAAAGGCACTGGAGCCCCATAGGGAGAAAAGGCAGCAATGGCAGGAAAAAGTCACCCCAAAGTCACTGAACCTCTTCATACCATTATAATACTTGCTGAGAGTAGGAAAACAGTATGTAAAGGAAAGAGGTCTGAATTCCAAGATTTCAAAGGCTTATTATGGGGGCAGGGAAAGTGTTTTTAAATTGATGACAAAAGCCTTGATGTCTCTTTCATATTCAAGCTCTGAAATAAGTGAAATGGACTTGTGTGTGTATGCATGTGTGCTTTTTATATCAAAGTGCAGTAGCCTGGAGAAGTTAAGAAGTTAATGGAGGAAGCGGACATTAAAGAAAAATCAAATACGTCAGATCATAGCCAAAAGGAGTAAAATAGTATGGCACCTTAAAGCAGCAATAAATGTAAAGTGCTTATCTTCTTTTTCAGTTGGATGATTAACTGTTTCTAAATTCTCGTGCCCTGGTGGACTGGAGAAGAAAGGAGAAAAGGTAATGCAAGCAAAATGTAGTGAAAATGCAAACCAAAAATCAAAAGAAAAACTTCTGGATTCAGAGCCAAGAAGGCCCTACTTATCTTTTAGGCTAGGAAGGGATGATGGCTAGGCATGGGGGGATGCAGATTTATGGTGGTATAAGCTATTGTTGCAATAGCATTTCTCTTATAAACATGTAACTGTAGCAATTCAAGAATGGTGTGGTCAGCTGTAGAGAAAAATACATTGAGAGTCCCTCCAGAAGCCTTGACAGGGTGTACCATTTTCATAGCCCAAGTGCAACTCCTATGTTCAAAACAAGTCTTCCAAAATGTCAACTGGCTACCATTAGCTATACCTTTTAAAGCAACTGGATCTTCAGGTGTTAGCAGGTGATAAGCATTATTTCTATGCTGGGAAATCTTTGTGGCTGACTTCTGCATAAAACCAAGGTGCTATTTAAAGCACAAAAACAGAGCAGGCTATTCTTTTTTAGTCAGTTGGCCACCTTAATTCAAAATTATTTTTTATAAAGCACAAGGCTAGGTTTTATGCATGCCACCAATACAGGGCAAGGGTGGGGTAATTTCAACATGGGAGAAAAATGGCTAAAAAGAGTAGTTAGGTTCATGTTACCCAAAGAGGCAGTCTCCTACAATTATAGGTAAAATGCTCCCTGGGGCAGTCTGACATGTCTGCCCCAAAAGCAATAACTTGATGGGGGTTTTAGAGATGAACAATGGTTTGGGAGAAGCTTGATGGGTTTACATGATTTGGACTATAGGCGCTAATGGTGCTTGATGACACTCTAAGTACCAGACAGGAAAAACTACCAGGTTTGTGAATAGTGTTAAGTGTTGCTAAATTGAGGGTAAATGGGTAAGAGGGAAGTGAGGCTGCTCATTGGTGAGATTAATCAGCAGTTTCTTGAGAGACCTATTGTTCTAAATTATGTCCCCTCCGTGGCAAGGAGGTGAACATTAGTCAGCCAGCCACTTTGACTCACCTTCAAAAATATTTTCCTAGGTTTGTCTCTGGCTGGCACCCATTTTGTGTTATTTTGTGCCAGCCAGTGTCTTTGAGGTGATACTATATGAAAAGTGTTTCTGTCTCTTTCTAACTGCTAAACTGCCCCTCTGCAGGAACATAGCAGGGAGTTCTATAGAGCAATGTTGTGATCAGCAGCACATCAGATCTTTTGGGTGGGGTAGCTGAGAGGAATTATGGCACTCTTATCTCTTATTCTTGAAGGCATGGTGCAAATAAGCACTGGTGGAAAAGGCATGTCCATGAAAACAAAGGAAGCTTGGTGCAATCTTGCAGTGCCTCTATTTGCGGTGGTTTAAATCATTGTGGGAAGGGGCAACCAGACAGCACACCCTGAAGTGGATCCTCCACACATGGGCTCTGTACTGAAGCATCCACATTACTGGTGCTTCAACCACAGAGAACGGCCCTTGCTGGCAATGGGGGTCACTCATGCTCATATATGCTTATGTGCACATCCCTACTGGGCAAAAACTAAAACCCATGACTGAAACAGAAGTGACTGTTCACACTTCCCATCCAGCATCCATTCATGACAGGGGGGTTCAGACATCGGGAAAAGTGGTGTGGAAGTGCTGACATATGTAAAGACTGGACTTTCCCCTGTGTCAACAAAGTCTACCTCCAGAATGGACTGGACCCAGGTGCTGACAACTGGGGCATGGAAGGCAAATGTTGTTGTCTGATCATGGTCTTTAAATCCATATAGGTAATGCAACTATATCAGTGCGAACTGACTCATGTGACCACAGCCATAGATAAGAAACAGGAGGAAGAGAAATTGATAAAAGAGGGAAATATAGAGAAGGAAAGGAGGTAATAAGGGTGTGAACTGCCAGAGCTGGCTGGTATTGGTGTAAGTCTGTATTCTCTTGTCTTGCTTGAATTATTCTATAATATCTCTAGCATGAAAATATCTAAACCAATCAATATGTATATATGTTTTCCTTTCCAAGAGGTCCTTGCCTAAATTTTTCCCTTTTTGTGTTCAGTCTATAGGGCGTGTTATACCTGCTAGGAGCCACTCCCACACAGTCTGACGATGTTTTCCAGATGCAGACCAATCTTCATTGGTTAGGATTGCTACTGGAGAATCCCGTTGAATAATGAAATTTTGTGCAGTTCCAAATTTTGAGAGAGCTATTTAAAAAAATAATTGTTTTTTATTTGCCTTGGTCTATTGACAGCTTTAGTCCAGAAAATTTCTTGTGTAGTATAGGGGAAAGTAAAAGCCTGTTCTATTTGAATCAATTTTTCTTCCGTCTGTTTGTATAACATTTTCAGTATTTGAGCTAGGTTAGCCACATAATAACAAGTTTTGAGATCAGGGTAGCTTAACCCACCAGTTTCCGCAGTTCTGCAAAGAAATTTGTAGCTTACCCTGGGGGTTTTATATGAACAAAAGAAATTGTTGTTTGTATTTTACCAGATCCTGAGAACTGAGGCTGTGAGATCTAATGGCAGGGTTCTGAATAGAAAAGTAAATTTTGGTAAAATAGAGCTTTTTATCCAGTACAACCTGTCCAACCATAACATCTTCAGTTTGTCCCAAGCTTTCAATTGTAAGCTTACTTCTTTATGTATCTTACCAAAAGCATGGAACTGAATCTTTTTAAAGTCAACTGGTATAAGAACACCTAGATGACGCTACACAGATGTAACCCAATTATATTGAAAGTTCAATTTAATCTATGTTATGTTTTCAGTGGCTAAGTTTATTGAGTATATATATGATTTACTTTGGTTCACAACTAAACTGGAGAGCTCACTGAATTTATGTAATTCATTATGCAATATTTTCAAAGAACTTACTGGATTTGAGATGTATAGGACGAGGTCATCAGCACAGAGGGCAATTGTATGTTCAGCGTCATCTATTTTTATTACTGAAAGACCATTGCAAGTCTGAAGTAATTTCTTATTTTGAATGGTGCAAAGCATTCGAGCATAAGTCTGTTAATCGCTTAGGGCCAATTTCTATGGATGAAATTTGATTGAGAAGGGATGAAAAAGTCAAAATGAAGTCAATTCTAGTATGTGTGTGGCAGAGTACAGAGTAATATGTGTAATCACTTACGAACTGAATTTGTTGCCTCTATGCATCAAATAGCTGTAATTTCTCAGTGTAGCAAGCTTTTGTTGGGATTTGTGTCTTTTTTAGAACCAGAATTTTTATGAGATGATCTATCAAGAACCTTGTTTGGAATATAATTTAGGTCCCCACCAAGAATTGTCTGCTTCCTCAAAGATGAGTAATTTTAAAAAGATATACTCCAAAAATGTGATTTGTAAAGAATTTGGGGCATATACCATCCCTAAAGTCTTTTTTTGATTGCCCAGGACACCCTTTACAAATAGATAACATCTCTCACCATCTGATACTATATCCTCCATAGTGAATTTGCTTTGCTTAGAGAACAGTATAGCCATTCCCCAGGCTTTAGAAGAACCCAGGGATTGATATTGCAAAGTAAATGAGTTAGTTTTAAGAACTGGATGGTCTTTAGAGCTGATATCCATCTCCTGCATAAACACAATATGTGGTTTCATCTGTTTCATCTGTGATCTAACTCTAGAACACTTGATATTCTTGTTCAACCCCCTGATGTTAACTGAGATCAATTTGAGGTCCTAAGTCATTACTGAAATATTCAAAAACAATATGCCCCTAACTACCCTTACAGGTCAACAAAATTGTTGTGACAAAGTGTTAAAATCCCTATCTATTATAATCTAATCAACAATAAATCTAAAATATGAAAATCTCCCTTCTTATTTTTTTCTTTTTCTTTCTTTCCCCCCTTTTCCAATTTCTTTTTGTATGTTCTTATATTATTTTCCTTACCTTTTATTTTTTGTAGTTTTTAAAATTACTTTTTTTTAATTTTTAGTTTAGAGAAGAAAAATGGTAGGTCTCTCACCTTGACACAGAGAGTACTCCATCTTTCTGTGTTATACCTCTGAGGATGCCAGTCACAGCTACTGGCAAAACATCAGGTCCTACAATACCAAGACCATGGCCAGACAACCCGGAAAATCTACATCAGCTAATGAACTCCAGCCATGAAAGCCTTCGACAACGTATTGATCAAGTAATGTTACCTTTTCCTTCATTTGTTGAAATTCTTGCTGTAGTGCACGTGTTTTATTTTGGTCGGTCATTCCCAGTTCCATCGTGATTTGAGCAATTTTTGAGACCTTAGGTAAAGATTGTTTTATTTCAGCGAGTTGTTCACTAAGTAGTTGAAGCGGTTATGATATTTTCCCTAGCAGACTGTTTTCCAGTGTTTGAAGAGACACAGTTAACTCTTGCTTCATAGAACTCTGGTCTTGCTGGGTTACTCCCTGCATCTCCAATGCCATTTTGTCAATGCATTGGATGGCAGCCTCCGGTGACTCAATATTGCTGCCTTGACAGAAGTAGGACTGCACTGAGCAAAGGCATGCTTTGTTGAGATGTTGGTTTGTTGCCTATAATATGATGGCCTTTTCATGGGGTTTAAGCAGGTTTAGGAGCTTTAAGGAAGGGAAGGAGCAGGAGTCACAGAATTAGGTGTCCATCTTTCTTTCTGGCAACAACCCCTCCCCAAGAATTATTCTAAATCTTGTGCAACTTTACCCACCGATGTTAGAGGCCCTTGGGAAAGTTAAATCCCAGAATCCCTTCATACAGACATAATATACATTGGTGGGAGCTTCTCCCTTAATGCCTCTTAAGTTCTTCTCCCAGAAGAACTCGAGCCCATCTCGAGATAGTATAGGACATAACAGGATACCTGAGTGTCCAGTTGACATTGACAGGGAGATTGTGGAGAGGCACCTGGCTGCACTGGACAAATATAAATCCACTGGGCCAGATGGTGTGCACCCAAGAGTGCTCAAAGAACTGTCTAATGAACTTGCAGAGCCTCTGTCCATCATCTTCAAGGCCTCCTGGAGGACTGGGGAGGTGCCACAAGATTGGAGAAGAGCGAATGTTATCCCAATTTTTAAGAAAGGGAAGAAGGATGACCCAGGAAACTACAGGCCGGTCAGTCTGACTTCTGTTGCTGGGAAGATATCGGAGCAGATTTTAAAGGAATTGATCTGTAAGCATCTGAAGGACCACTTAGTGATCCAAGGAGGTCAGTGTGGTTTTGTCCCCAACAGATCTTGTCAGACCAACCTGGTATCCTTCTTTGATCTTGTGACAAGCTTACTGGATCATGGGAACTTTGTTGATGTGATTTACCTGGATTTCAGTAAAGCTTTTGATAAGGTTTCCCATAACATTCTGATAGGCAAACTGGAAGACTGTGGACTGGACTATAGGACAGTTCAGTGGATAGGGAACTGGGTAGAGGACCACACCCAAAGAGTGGTGGTCAATGGTGTTTCATCCGATTGGAGGGAGGTGTCCAGTGGGGTGCTGCAGGGCTCGGTTTGGGGCCTGTATGAAGGGGTAGAAGAGCTACTCATTAAGTTTGCTGATAATACCAAATTGGGAGGAGTAGCAAACACCCAAGAAGATAGAGTTAAAATTCAACAAGACCTGAATACTCTGGAGAAGTGGGCAGTTGCAAACAGGATGCAATTCAACAAAGATAAATGCACAGTAAGCTCTTGGTGGATTGGCTACATTAGGGCTGTGTCACCTAATATGCAAAGGAGTTCCTGCTACAAAAAGAGCCCTGCATCTGGGCCACAAAAATGTCAAGAACAAATACTGGATGGGGGATACATTTTTGGGGAGTAGTGTAGCCGAAAGAGATCTTGGGGTAAGGGTAGACTGTAAATTAAATATGAGCAGTCAGTGTGATGCGGTAGCAAAAAATGCAAATTCAGTCTTGGGTTGTATTAAAAGGGCCATAGCATCGAAATCGCAGGAGGTCATAGCCCCTCTGTATACTGCCTTGGTCAGGCTTCACCTTGAGTACTGTGTGCAGTTCTGGAGGCCTCACTTCAAAAAGGACGTGGACAAAATTGAGAGGGCATAGAAGAGAGCGACGAGGATGATCAGGGGTCTGGAGAATGAGCCCTACGAGGAAAGGCTAAGGACCCTGGGAATGTTTAGTTTGGAGAAGAGGAGATTGAGGGGGGGCATGATTGCTCTCTTTAAATATTTGAAAGGCTGTCATTTGGAGGAGGGCAAGGAGCTGTTCCAGTCGGCAGCAGAGGATAGGGCCCGAAGCAACGGGTTTAAATTATGATTCTATGATTCTATTGATGTGTGGCAGGTATAGGATGAATTCAGTTTCAGGTTTTCTTTGAGTCATTACACTGTCACATCAGTTATGGTTATCAGAATAGCACTGAAGTTATGATGTTCAGTGCACAATGCAACTGTTGACTTGGCTGAAGCATGAGATTGCTGTGATAGGTGTTTTACTCCAGTGATGTCACTCCTCTCTGTTGCATAAAACTTAGTGGGTGGCCATTGGAGATGTTCAGTTGGCTCCCTGGGAGCTGAGGTGTTGCACAGCCAGGGATTAATCTTCTCACTGATGTTGTTTAATCTCTATGTTTTCCATGAGATTCTCCAAACATTTGGTGGAAGGGTGTCATCAATATGCTGAGTATACCCAGCTCTATTTTTGATTAACTAAGCAACCAATGACTGCTGTTTCTGCTTTTGGTCACTGCATGGATGCCATAGCTAAGAGGAAACAAGCTGATTCAGAGAAGGCAAAAGCAATACTTTTTTAGTAAATACAGTTTATTATTGGATATATTTCATGATCATACAATTTAAACAAGCCAATACATATCCATTTTCTTTTACCCCACCCCCCCAAACAAGGCTTCCCGCACTGCTCCAACCCCCTTAATGTCTCTCTTATTCTGTTACAATTACTTCTAAACTTATTTTCTCTTACTAACGGTAACAATTCAAAAGTCTAACTCTCTTTCAGTTTCTTCTTAATAGCTATCAAAACAAATCAAACCACGTTTAACATCCCAATTTTTCAACAAGTATTCTTGAAAGTCTTTCCAGTCTTCAAAAAAAGTTTCATCTTCAAGGCAAAAGCAATACTGATTGGGAAGGCTGATTGCCCAACCCAGCCAACACTGGAAAGCATGCCACTGACATCAAATAAACGTTTGGGGTATTGCTGTTGGAAAAACTATCAGTGTTGTTGTCAGCAGTACCTTGTTTCACTTACACCCAGCTTGCAAACTGACTCACTATATACATTCAAGGTGTGAAGAAAGGCAGTATATAAAGAATTTAAACAAATAAATAGTGAGACTGGAAATGAGTGCTTTGGGGGCAGAGATGGTGGGGGCTTTTGGCACGAAAAGGGAGCGATCTTAGGTCCTGTTTCCAAGTAACTTGTGGATAAAGGGAGGGGAGGATGATCAGGTGGCTGGAATTGAGTACTGTGCCAGCAAGTGACTCTCACACCTTTCTTCCAAGGACTCCATGGTCTGATTCCATGTGGAAACAGCAGTGTATTTCAGGGCTTTCTGCATCTTCCTTTACAAACCACTTGGAACACTAGGGTCATCTATTTACCCCAACAGTCCTCTACATGCTGGATAAGTCCTCCTGTTGAAGGATACTTTCTTATGGACTCTTGCCCAGTGATGAGATGCCCACTAGAATTTAGCTGAGAAGCCTGGGTTTCTGAGGACTTATGACTTTGGGTCTTCTAAAGCACTGAGCTTTCCAGTCTGGAGGATAACAAAAACTTGACCAGGAACATGTTGGTTGCTTATGCTTTGTACTGTCACTCAGAAAGAGCTGGATACTTTTAGGGATATGGGTTCAAGCACAAAAAAGCCCAGTATTTCCTACCCTTTTCATTCGCTTTCCAACAACACGGCTGCTGGTGCATAACATCCTTTCATGATTGCCAGCTGCATCTGTTACTGTTTACCACTTACCTAGCAGCATTTATGGGTCTTTAAACAAACTTTCAGAAACGAAGGGGGAGGGAGGTCTGTTCTCATCACTCTGCCTTTGACTTTGATGAGCTCCCTGTTCTTTAAGTATATGAGAAACATTCCAAACCACAGTGAGATCCACTCTGAAGCCAGACAGACTTCTCCCAAAGCTTAATGCCACATGATATAAATTATAGACCACTCACACCATGAACCTGTCCTCTTATCTTAAAAAGCTCAAAGCTGACTGTAGCACAGCACCACTTCACTTAATCTCTCCTCAAATGTCTTCAATCACACACTTTAAAAATAAAAATAATTTCAAAACCCTTCTGCTTATTTGGGATAATACAGCAATAACTTTTTTTTTTTAATACACAATGCTTTGAAGTCTTGAAGGAGCTGCCATTGAGACAGAGATTTTTAGAGTCAGGCAGGGGGACTATCCCTGGTGAGGAGGGGAAGTACAAGAAAGTTATTGATGTGTTTGGCTTGATATTTAGAGAATACAGTATGGAGTAAGCACAGATTGGAGAGAGAGGCCCAAATGAACAGGCTGGAAGCAGAGGCTAGTCTCATTGTCACATGAACGCAGCCTTAGGCATGTTTTCAGGCAATTTTAACTGGACTGGCATATTGGTACCACAGTAGCACCGTGTTTGTTGAGACCACCATTTTGGATGTACTGCAGACTGGCCACAGATTCTCAGGCTGGTTTATCAACAGGGCAAAGTGGTGAGGGAGTATCTGCATGTGACTCAGATGTCCATCTCCATCCTGTAAAATGGTGGGATAGGTCTTCAGATGACATTGTAAAAGAATGGGAGTGGGTATGTGATCAAGCAGTTTTAAGTGATAGTCTTGCTTCCAGGTAATTTTTTTTCTTTCATGAAAGAACACTCTGTGTGTGTGTGTGTGTGTGTGTGTGTGTGTGTGTGTGTGTGAGAGAGAGAGAGAGAGAGAGAGAGAGAGAGAGAGGTTACCAACCTCCAGGTGGGGCCTGGAGATCTCCTGGAATTACAGCTCCTCTCCAGACTACAGAGATCCCTTAGAGAAAACGAACTCTATGGCATTATACCCTCTTGAGTTCCACTCCACATTCCGCAGGCTTTACTCCCAAATCTCCAAGAATATCTCAACCTGAAGTTGGCAACAGAGAGAGAGAGTGGGAGGGAGGGAGGGAGGGAGGGAGGGAGGGAGATTGTATATGTATGTACTTATGAACATGTTTGTATATGCCCAGACAGAAATGAGGACTGCCTATATCAGACCTTATTCCTATTTACGGTATTTGAGATGAGGAGGCTAAAATGGAGCACTTGCACGTGCTCCTTCAATCTCTCTGAAACCAATACTCAGCTTAGTAGGGTTGTCAACTCCAGGTTGGGAAATTCTTAGAGGCAAATTCTAGGGAGGGCAGGGAAGGACCTCAGCAGGTTTTTATGCCACAGAGTCCACCCTGCAAAGCTGCTATTTCCTCCAGGGGAACTGATCTCTGTAGTATGGAGATCAGTTGTAATTATGGGAGATGTCCACACCCCACCTGGAGATTGGCAACCCTATTTAATAGCCCCATGTGATTTCCTGCAGAGTAATACCTTTGGACAGTCTGGTAGGGTTGCCAGATCCAGGTTGGGAAATTCCTGGAGATTTGGGGGGCATGCCTGTGGAGGGTGGAGTTGGTAAAGGGAAGGGAGCTTGGTGGGAATGTGATGCCTTACAGTCCCCCCAGTGAAGAATGCCATTTCCTCCAGGAAACTGGTCTCTGTAGACTGGATATCAGTTGCCATTCCAGGAGAACTCGAAGCCCCACCTGGATGCTGGCAAACCTACACCCCGGTAAGGAATCCAAAGGTAGCTGAGGTTCTGGACCTGCCTGAAAGGTCCTAATAGTTTGAGTAGCTTTGGACTGTGCCCCAGGCAGAGTCTGGATAGTCTATATGGATATATACTTCCCCATGTCAAAACACAACAAGCTGAAATAGCTATTCAGAGGAACAGCAGGAATGGCCAGGCTTGTCATTCCTGGCTCAGTGCCTAGGACCTTTCACTTTGGTCTTTCATAGCTGAGTTGAGTTCATGAATTATTGTTGGGATGTTGCCCTTTCCTTGGGAAAGAACTCTGCAAACAGCCAGCTGTGCATAGTACTGGGAGAGAAAGCGGCAAGGGTGTCATTAAGGTCAGTCAGAGAGTCCCATGCTGGGGCTCAAGAACAATCCCTGACAAAATGAGGTGGTTAGAGCAGTTCAGAGATAAAGGCCTGTCTGTCATTCTGTTACATGAACCTATATTCCAGTTTTATCTGGTGAATGTGATTCTCTCTTATCCAGTGTGCTGTTTGAAGGGATTTGGAGCAGAATAGATAATCCTAACTTTGAACATAAATCACTGAGCTGTGTGGCTGATAGATGCCTTGCACTTTCATATGATAATGCCTAATTGGAGGCTGGAAGGGAAAATGCCAGGGGCTTATCTCTGGGAAGCAGCATTCGAAGGGGGTGTAGAAAGGGCTCCATTAAAGGAAGGGAGGCCATGAGATGGGGTCCTATTTATTTACTTATTTTTGAGACCTAAACTTCAGTGGAAATGCCACAGGGATGTCACTCAGAAAGAAGAGCCAGGGTTGAGAAAGAGGCATCAGGTTACAGGAGGCCAAAGAGGCCAAGGACAGAAAAAGATGCATTTGAAGAACTAGGGCTCTTTAAATACCTTCATAGAAAGACTTTTATTTTCAACTTTCCTTCAAACTAGGAGCATCTTCACGCTTCTTGGATATGGCTTAAAAGGCAGCAGAATTTTCTTAGAAAGAAAGCCAATCTATGAAGTTGTTTCATCGTAATAATACAAGACAGTATGAAGAAGTAAAGAGAACAGAGGTGTACCAGAACCTCTTGCCTGACTTACAGTTCCCATGTGTCTGATGGAAGGGAAGCAACATTGAAGGCATGGCATCACTTCTGGAAAAAACCAGAACTGGTCATATCTCACTAGGAATCACCAGAAACTCTATGGTTAAACCATAGACATCACTTCTGGGGAGAATCCTAGATAAGTGTGATGTCACTTCTATGTTTTTTTTGGAAGTGATGTCATGCCATGATGACGGTTGCCCACCCTCATGTTCCTACCTGACCCAGTCTCCCACTGGTTGTCAGGCCTGACCTGGCAATCCTATGCCAGATCTATATATTTTAAATGTACCTGGGTTAAATTGTTGAGTTGGTGGTCCAGGGTTTTGTGACTCTTTAGGATTTAAGCCCCAAAGCTACTTTCAGGAAGCCTCTCTGCTGCAGAATACATAAAATAATAACATAAAGGAGGCCAGCAGAGTGCCTTAGCATCTTTGCTGAATAACCAAAACCAGCTCCCATATTGCTGGGGTTTTAGCGGGAAAGGCTGCTCAGAAGTTCAGCACAGGCTGAGAGACTCTCAGGGAACAGAAATCAGTCTGAAATGTTGTAAACAATAGAAATATAAAGGCCCAAGTTCGTCAGAGCATCCTGGATAATAGCAGAGCTAGGTCTCAGGTCTTGAGGCAAAGCATAATACTGGGGCCCCTACATCACAATCATTTGTGTGCATACAAAACATTACATTATTGCATAACTATATCTATTCTTGACTGCAGTCTTCTCTTCCTTCCCTTCCCTCTTCTGCTCCCATGAGATGTCCATAAAAATACGTTATTTCAAAAGCATTTTTGTATAGCTTACAGTGCAGTCCTAAGAAGATTTTCCTGGGAGTAAACCTCATTGAACAAACCTGAGTAGGATTCTGAGTAGATCTGGTTGCTCTCTTAATACCATACATACAATAGAATAATTTTACCATACATAAAATAGAAAAATAGAATAATTCATACCTTTTTGTTGAGAGCCTGACCTGGGAGTAGGGTCCTAGATGGATAACCTGTGTTACTAAAAGCTGCCTGTTTCACATCTGTTCTCAGAGGCAGACAGTTCTATACCACTGCACCTCCAGTGGTGAAGAAGAGTAGAAGCAAGGCAGAGATGCAAATGGACTGCTAGGATGTTGCTCTTTCTCCAGTCAGAGAGGTGATTATACTTATAAATCTGGTACAACAGCAGTAGGTAGCAAAAGCTTGCAGCAGTACAATGCCATGAATTTGGGATACAATGCCATAGATTTCACCCTCCACCTATTTTCTCCAGGGGAATCTATGTAGTCTGGAGATGAGCAGTAATTCCAGAGGAACCCCAGGTCACACCTGGAGGCTGGCATCCCTAAACCACTATACCACAAGTTGTGCCACCTTGCTCTAGGCCTATCATGGTCACTCTATATACCACTATACTTACACCTCTGTAGTGCCTCACCCCAATTTCATGCTTTGTAGCATTTTAAAATGTTAATTATTTTAAATTTATTTATTTCATTTATATCCCACTCCCCCCCCAAGTGATTTAAATCATTCTCCTCTCTTCTCCTCTGTTCTCTTCTCTATTTTATCCTCCCCACAACCCTATGAGGTAAATTAGGCTGAGAATGACTGTCCTCAGATGTGCCTTTAGATCCAACTCAACTATGAATGCCTGATGGATCTAAAGTGCATGATCAGACAGCAACATCTGGGAAAGGTCCCACAGTCATCGGCACTCCGTGCTGCCCGCCATGGAAATGGAGTTAAAAAACATCGGGGAAAGTCTAGTCCTAACACTTGCTGATGGGCCATGGACAGTTTCTCTAGTCTGATCACTCAAGCATGCTTTCAAGCCATTGGGATGGTTTGCCCATTCCATCCTGACTCTGTGCCTTTCCCGCCCTCACTTAGCAGTATGCACATAACTGCATACTCCATGGGGAACCCTCTGCGTGGAGGTTCGATTCCTCATTTATGCACATGGGAAACAAAAGGCAACCCCCCCCCATACTTGCCCAAATGGGGCATCTGATCATGCAGTGACAGGCTGAGCCCTTAGCACAATGGGATGTGTGATCATGCGACTATGAGTCAAATTCCACCGGAGGTAATAGCGGTGCTTCTCCTCCATGCCAAATGGTATGTCTGACTGCAGCCAATGTGTGCGATTGGCCCAAGGTCACTGTTATGCATTGTGCATACATACAGAAAAACAAACTCAACCCAAGACAATGCATACATACTGAAGGCCTAGCTTGGGCCATAACTCCACAGGAGCTAAGGTATCATAAATGAAACATTCTGATTGGCTATTCTGCATAATAGACCAATCAGAGACTAAGAAAGGTTTTGGAGGGAACAAATACTATTGGTCTTTACGCAAGAATATTGATTGGTTCTTAACCCACCAGGGGGCATGGTTATCCGAGCCTGGAAAGTTTAAAAGAGAGCTTCTGCTCTCCTGTTCTTTGTGTTGGTTTGCTGTCATGTTCAAATAAAGCTGAATCACTTGTTAAGAGCTGCCTGAAGTCTCATACTTAACAGTCACCTAGCGGCTTCTGGTTTAAGCATTTCGCTGCTTGGCTGCACCCTGTCTCACTCTGATGGGGTTGCACCGAGACTCAGCTGACAGGAAGGGTCCGAGACTGTCCCAGACCCTCCTGGGGTCCCTGTAGGAGACCCTCAGCCTGGGGAGCTGAGGAGAGCCTCTTCCAAGGTGACGGTCAAGGAATTGAGGCTCACCTTCTTCCCCAAAAGGTCCCATCACCACAGAGCCAGCATGGTGCCTAGAGATGACTGCTGGACAAGTGGGCATGGTCAAAAGTTTTGAAATGCTTCTAAAAGATCTCCAAGGCTTCAAAGTGTGAGCTAAGCAATGCTCAGGTGATTTAAAGTGTCTATAAGAACCTTGGTAGTAATTAGAAGTGCCTAAGTGCAAAGCGAGGGTGGAGGGGAAACTCAAGACACCCTCCCCCACTAAAAGTAAGGTGGTTTTAAGGCAAAAAGTAAGGTGGTTTTAAGGCAGAAATAAAGGACTTTGAATAAAAGTAAGCTCATGAGAAGTTAAGCGAAGTCAAAAGCTGCATGATAATATAAAGCGGATTAAAACCAGCAAACTTTTATCTTGTTTTTGAAAACTTACTTCTTGTTGATATTATGGCTGGGAGAGGGCGGAAGGTGCCACTGGAGTAAAAAACATTGAACGGAAATAACCAACCATCTACTCCCTTCCAGAACCAGGAAGTAACTGTAGATATGTCTACACTGTTAGAGAATGCATTGCACCCCCTAGTGGAACAGATTACTAACCTCAATGTTAAAATGGATAATTTACAAAAGCAATTGACTCAAATGGACAAAAGAACCTCAGCAACTGAAAAGACGTTAAAAAAGATGGAAAAACAGACTGAGAGTATCAACAAAAGAGCAAATGAAGCAGAGAAAGAAAGATCCTCTGATAAAACACAGCTAATACAGCTCCAGCTGGAAAGATCCATGTATGTTCTATGTTTCCAAGGGATCTCTGAAGAAAAGAATGAAGATTTAAAGGATCTTATAGCAGAGGCTCTTGCTCCATTAATGGATTACAAACAAGAAGAATTACTGAAGGAGATGGACTGGACTTACAGGATTTATCCAGTCTTTATAAAGAAAAATAAACTCCCGGAAGAAATATGTTTGAAATTTACGAAACGGTCTACCAGAGATTTGGTGCTGAAATCCAAACAGGGAAACCCCCTAAAAACCAAAAATGAAGAGATAAAAATCCTGAAGGATATTCCCTCTGAAGTCAGGAAACGGAGGAGACTCTCTCTCTACAAAAAAAAGGAATACCTTACAGATGGACATTTCCCGAAGGACTGAGTTTTATATATGAGGATAAAAAAATTAAGATTGACACTGTTCCTAAGGCAAAAAAGTTCATGGACCAATACTGAAATTCAATCCAAAGCAAAAAAGAAAAGAATTCAAAAATTAAAGAGGAGGAGGAGGAGGAAGAAGAAGGAGGAGGAGGAGGAGGAGGAGGAGGATCCTACTCACAGGATTCATCAAGCAACATTCCCAAACTATTTAGTTCTTCAGAAACCTTGGAATCAGAGAAAGGAGCAGCCGCTCTCAAACCTCGAAGAACAAAGAAACGCAAGAAGAAAAGACTCTAAAATCAAGATAACTGTTGATAAGAAGCTAATTTGCTAATCAGCTAATTAAAGCAATCTCTTACTACTTTCCTGTATAATTTTTACAAGCAATAACAATTGTGTGCCACTAGGTGACATAGATATATATTTTTGTAAACCAGATAGTGTCACCATGTTAGTGTTCCCTTTCACGTATCCATTAGAATGTATAGAGGTAGGGTGATAGTTTTCCTTCCCTATTCCAGTAGTTTTGATGTATTAGTTTCCTATCCCCGTTTCCTATAAAATTTAGAGGTAAGGTATTAGTATCCTTTTCCCAAGTCCCATAGTATTGCAAAATCAATAAAATCCTTAATTTTTAAAAAAACAGTCACCTAGCAAGCTTCCATGGCAGAGTAGGGATTTGAACTGGGGTCTCCCAGATACTAACCACTCTAGGGTTGCCAGATTCCCCTTGGTCACTGGTGGGGGTAGAGTTGCCAGCTCCAGGTTGAGAAACTCCTGGAAATTGGAGGCAGAGCCTGGGGGAAAGGGACTTCAGTGGGGTACAATGCCATAGATTTTACCCTCCACCTATTTTTTCCATGGGAATCTATGTAGTCTGGAGATGAGCTGTAATTCCAAAGAAACCCTAGGTCCCACCTGAAGGCTGGCATCCTTAAACCACTACAACACACCAGCTCTCATGTTGTACCACTTTGCTCTAGGCCTATCATGGTCACTCTGCATACCACTGTACTTACAGTGAAGTTACACCTTTCTAACTCCATTGTAGTCACTGGATTTAGTGGCTCTTCCATTCATCTATATTTCCTTTCAGGATTATAATGTTGACCCATGCAGATAGCTTTTTAGAAGGGGACAGTCTCTTGTTGCCAGTACAGATTGAGATACAAGATTGGAGCCTGTCCTTTTCTGAATAATCTTTGCAATTTCCCCCTCTATTATTTTCCAGGGCTGTAAAAGTAATTTGGTAACCAACAAAGATGGCAGAAGAAAAAAAGGCTATTGAAAACATTCTAAAAAGCCAAGCAGCTTTCTTCTGTTGGAGATGTGTCATTCTCTGAATTATGTTAGACCTTCCATATGAGGATTTGATGGCTTGTAGAGCTTGTAGAGGTGGCTTGTAGAGCTAACAGCTATGGTGGCTTAGAGTTTAAGATGCTGAGCTGCAGACTGGAAGATCTGTAGTTCAGCAGTTCATGACCCTAGTGCCAAGTGACAGAGTGAGCTCCTGTCTCTGGCCTCAGCTCCTGCCAACCTAGAAGTTTGAAAGCAAGAAATTGCAAGTAGGTAAACAGATACCACTTTGGTGGGAAGGTAACAGCACCCTGGTGTTTTGGCATGCATCTTTGTCCAAACATCTTTGGACAGTGCTGGCTCTTCGGCTTGGAAATGGAGATGAGCACCGCCCCCTAGAGTTGGATTCGACTCACTTTCGAGCAAGGGAAATCTTTACCTTTACTAGAGCTAACAGAATATTCTTTTTTCCTATCAATTGCCCCACAGTGTTTACAAGTTCTTAGGACCTAGTCATGTGTTACATGCTCCCATTGCTTTCCTCTATGACTTCATCTTATGCTATTCCCATAACATACAAGTTGGAGAAATCACATCAGAAGGCCTGACATCCCCCCTCCCCACTCAGTAGGAGAATAACCATATTGTTAAAAATGTAGAAAGAATCATTACCAGATTCAGAATGAAGTAAGAAGGGAGGGCTTCTGGTGCCCTGTCCCCACTGCTGGACCTCCTGATGGCACCTGGTATATTTTGGCCGCTGTGTGACAGAGTGTTGGACTAGATGGGCCATTGGCCTGATTCAACATTGGCTTCTCTTATGCTCTTATGTTCTTATGTTCTTATGTTCTTATGTTCTCTTATGTTCTTATGTTCTTAAGATGGAACCATGATAGAAGCCCAGTCACTAACAGTTTGGTGCTGAGCAAAGTTACAAAGCTTATGTCAACGGACTTAGAAGGTGTAACTATGCTTAGGTTTGCACTGTTATTGACGTAACAGCCAGCCAAAAATGTGTCTCTTTATACTAATTACTGGAAAGAAGAGTTAACTCCTAAAACTATAATCCTTAGACTATAATAAATCTCCTTAGACTATAATAAATCAGGCAAGGTCAAAACAATATTCTAGTTCTTCTAGTTTGATCCAAGAACTTCAAGATCAAAGGTCTAAAAAAATTCTCTCATTCATTGAGGTAGGCAGGCACCTTCATGGTTTGCATCCTGGCAGTTTGCCTAAAGATCCAGAGGGCAGATGTGCACTTCGTACTCACAGGCAGCCAAGAACCAAGGCTTTGCATTGTCTTCAGGCAAGAGAGGAACTTGTATAGAACTAGCCCCAACAGAGATCATGGATCTCCCACTGCCTTTTTAAGATGGATTACAGCAGCAAGGGGACCCCAGTTCAGATCAGGGCCTTGTGGGGAATAGTAAAGGGGGTTTAACTCCTGTGCAATTATTAAAATTGGTATGATCACTTTAAAGGGATTTGCAGATACCAGCATGGGGGTAGGTAAAGGTAAAGGTAAAGGTAAAGGTTCCCTTGCTCGAAAGCCAGTCGAATCCGACTCTAGGGTTGCGGTGCTCATCTCCGTTTCAAAGCCGAAGAGCCAGCGCTGTCCGAAGACGTTTCCGTGGTCATGTGGCCGGCATGACTAAACACCAAGGTGCACGGAACGCTGTTACCTTCCCACCAAAGTGGTACCTATTTATCTACTTGCAATTTCTTGCTTTCGAACTGCTAGGTTGGCAGGAGCTGGAACTAGAGACAGGAGCTCACCCTGTCATGCGGCACCCGGGTCTCGAACTGCCGAACTACTGACCTTCCACAGCTTGCAGTTCAGCGTCTTAACCACTTGAGCCACCGCAGCTCCAGCATGGGGGTAGATCAGTTCAAATTAGAAAAAACATTGGGGTGGAAGGGTTAAAAATCCTAACCTCCCCACACATGGCTCCAAATCCAGAGTTTCAAGCCAACATGTAATTCAGCTTAAAAATACTCTGGGAACACAGAGGAAGAAGAAGGAGAACTGGACAGTTTGCATAGCTTGGAAAGTCACGAATCATCCATAGTTGGCAGCTCTGAAGCAGAATCTGACTCATAAGAACATAAGAACATAAGAGAAGCCAATGTTGAATCAGGCCAATGGCCCATCTAGTCCAACACTCTGTCACACAGCGGCCAAAATATACCAAGTGCCATCAGGAGGTCCAGCAGTGGGGCCAGGGCACCAGAAGCCCTCCCACTGCTGCCCCCTCCAGCACCAAGAATAGAGTGCATCACCTGCCCCAGACAGAGAGTTCCCATCTATACCCTGTGGCTAACAGCCACTGGTGGACTTCTGCTCCATATGTTTATCTAATTTCCTCTTGAAACTGTCCATGCTTGCAGCTGCCACCACCTCCTGTGGCAGTGAATTCCATACGTTAATCACTCTTTGGGTGAAGAAGTATTTCCTTTTATCTGTTCTAACCTGACTGCTCAGCAATTTCATGGAGTGCCCACGAGTTCTTGTATTGTGAGAAAGGGAGAAAAGTACTTCTTTCTCAACCTGCTCAATCCCATTCATAATCTTATAAACCTCGATCATGTCACCCCTCAGTCGTCATTTCTCCAAGCTAAAGAGCCCCAAGCATTTTAACCTTTCTTCATAGGGAAGGTGTTCCAACCCTTTTATCATTCTAGTTGCCCTTCTCTGCACTTTTTCCAATGCTATAATATCCTTTTTGAGATGTGGTGACCAGAACTGTACACAGTATTCCAAATGAGGTTGCACCAATGATTTATACAGGGGCATGATGATACTGGCTGATTTGTTTTCAATTCCCTTCCTAATAATCCCCAGCATAGCGTTGGCCTTCTTTATTGCAGCTACACACTGTCTAGATATTTTCATTGAGTTATCCACTATGACTCCAAGATCTCTCTCTTGGTCCGTCTCTGCCAGTTCAGACCCCATCAACGTATATTTATATTTAGGATTTTTGGCTCCAATGTGCATCACTTTGCACTTGGCCACATTGAACCCCATTTGCCACGTTGACGCCCACTCACCCATCCACAACAGTTCCCTTTGGAGTGCCTCACACTCCTCCCTGGTTTTCACCACCCTGAACAACTTTGTGTCATCTGCAAATTTAGCCACTTCACTGCTTACTCCCAATTCAAAATCATTAATAAACGAGTTAAAAAGCATCTGACCGAGTACTGATCCCTGTGGTACCCCACTGCTTACCACCCTCCACTGAGAAAGTTTACCATTTATACTCACTCTCTGTTTTCTATTTATAAGCCAGTTTTTGATCCACAAGAGGACTTGTCCTTTTATCCCATGACTATTGAGCTTACTTAGGAGACTTTGATGAGGAACTGTATCAAAAGCTTTCCGGAAGTCAAAGTAAATAATGTCTATTGGGTCCCCCTTGTCCACATATTTGTTCACCCCCTCAAAAAACACTAACAGGTTAGTGAGACAAGATCTTCCTTTACAGAACCCATGCTGAGTCTGCCTCAATAGTTTTTGTTCATCAATGTGCCTACTAATTCTTTCCTTAATAACAGTTTCCACCAACTTACCCGGTATCGATGTCAGACTGACTGGCCTGTAATTTCCTGGATCTCCCCTGGAGCCCTTTTTAAAGATGGGAGTGACATTAGCTACCTTCCAGTCCTCAGGAATGGAGGCAGATTTTAAAGAAAGATTACATATTTTTGTCAGGAGATCCACAAGTTCACATTTGAGTTCTTTCAGAACTCTCGGATGAATGCCATCCGGGCCTGGGGATTTATTCGTTTTTAAATTGTCCATCAGTCGGAGGACTTCCTCTCTTGTCACCGCAATCTGATTCAGGTCTTTCAACCTCCCTCCCGAAATCGGTGCTTCTGGAGTGGGCAAACATTTCTCCTCTTCCACAGTGAAGACAGAGGCAAAAAATGCATTCAGCTTCTCAGCCATTTCCCTATCATCCTTCACTACTCCTTTTACCCCTTGGTCATCCAAGGGCCCCACTGCCTCCCTGGCTGGCTTCCTACTTCTAATGTATTTGAAGAAAGTTTTATTGTTGGTCTTTATGTTTTTTGCGATATGCTCCTCATATTCCCTTTTTGCTTGCCTGATTACAGACTTGCATTTTATTTGCCATAGTCTGTGTTCCCTTTTATCAGCCTCACTAAGACTAGCTTTCCACCACTTAAAGGAATCCTTCTTACCTTTTACAGCTCCCATTACTTTATTTGTTAACTATGCAGGCTTTTTTCTATACCTATTTGTACCTTTCCTAACCTGCAGTATATATTTTTTCTGAGCTTCTAGGATTGTCTTTTTAAATAGTCTCCAAATAGGCAGCACCCAAACCACCTCAAGATGAGAAAAGCAAGAAGACAGGAAAGAAAGGCAGAAAATAGCTTAAACTTTAGAAGAAATATCTATACTATATTACATAATCTTGCATTGTTAATATCTTTAATTTTTTGCATTTCAAAATAATAGAATAGAATTTTTATTCTTAATCTGAATAAGAGAAAAGCCTTGACATAAGATATTAAATATTAGCATATAAGGTCATTGTATAGCTGTAATTTTAGTTAGTGTGTAGCTTTGTAGGCTGTATGTAGAAAATAAAATTAAAAAATTATAAAAAAAAAAACCTCTGGGAAGATCCAATCATAGATCCCCCGCAAGTCTTGTCTTTTTACATCCTTAAGGCATGTGATTGTGCAGCCATAATTAGTTAGACCACAATTTGCTTAGACCACAACTAGGACTGTTTAGGGCTGCCTGGAGAAAAATGGGTTGTTGTTTAGGAGATGGTAAGATTGTAGTGTAAGAAATGAAGTGAGACATATGTACTTTTTTTTTCTCTACTGAAGGAGCTCTCTCTAAACCACATTGGTGTTCTGCCCTCAGGTGCTAGGATCACCAGGCTGCTTGATGAGCTCACTCTGGAGCAGACCGCATAGAACAGTCCATTTAACAAGCAGTCATCTGCTAAGTCAACTCCTGCTGCCTTCCACGAAAGTGATGGCCTCTCTACTTGAGTTCCTGGATTGTTTTGCTCATATGGAGACTATGTTGTTCTGAGCACCTCAGGGTGATCTTGCTGGTACTTGGCCTGTGCATCTCAATGAACTGCAGAAGGACTATGTGCAAATGTCTTTGCAGCATTCCTAAGTTGCCTCCTCCTTGTAGCGTTGGTGTATCTGGCTCGACGTTTGCCAGGAGATTTCTTGGGGGCGGTAAGAGGTGAGAGGTGTGAGCAGGAGTTGGTGTGAGCGAGTGGTGATGTGGTGGACATTTCTTCAGATTCATGAGGGAAGCACACATCGAAATGGCTCCTAGAAATGTCGTTTACTTTCTCCCCATAAACATTCATACCCTGGCGCTGCTCCTACACCTGACAGACACCGGCCTGTCTGGTGTTGGAGGGGATTGTATTTAAAGGCATTGGGAAGGCTGGGCCAACAGCAGTGCTAAGGCAATCCTGCTGAGCAAAACTCCCCAGCGGCTGTAAGCATCCCACCTCCTCTCCTACACCTGACAAGCAGGAGGAGAGGGGAGGAGTATTAGAAGCCACTGTGGAGGGTGGGCTGGAAGGATCACTAAGGTGTACTGCTCGGGCAGGCTCCCTCATTGCTTTAAGCACCCTGCAACCACTGCTGCACCTGACAGACAACCACATGTTAGGTGTAGGAGGTGGGGGAGTGTGTTGGAAGCCATCAGAGAGGCTGGGCCAGCAGCATCACTGAGCTGATCCTGCTGGGGTGGCGTCCCTATTGGATTAAAGTACCCTGGTCCTGCTCCTACACATGACAGACACCGGCCTGTCTGGTGTTGGGGGGAATTGTATTTAAAGGCATTGGGGAGGCTGGGCCAGCAGCAGTGCTAAGGTAATCCAGCTGAGCAAACCTCCCTGGTGGCTGTAAGCATCCCACCTCCTCTCCTACACCAGACAGGTAGCTGCCTGTCCAGTGTAGGGGGGGGGGAGTATTAGAAGCCATGGTGGAGGCAGGGCTGGCAGGATCACTAAGGTGTTATGGCTGGGGCAGGCTCCCTCATGGCTTTAAGCACCCTGCAACCACTGCTGCACCTGACAGACCATGGCCTGTTAGGTGTAGGAGGTGGGGGAGTGTGTTGGAAGCCATCCCACCTTCTCTCCAACACCTGAGAGGCAGCTGCCTGTCCAGTGTAGGAGGGGGAGGGGAGGAGTATTAGAAGCCACTGTGGAGGTGGGGCTGCACCTGTCAGACAACCGCCTGTTAGGTGTAGGAGCTGGGGGGAGTGTGTTGGACGCCATCAGAGAGGCTGGGCCAGCAGCATTACTGCACCTCACAGGTGGTTGTTGGCCATTCCTGATTTTCTCAGCTGTCATTAGCTGTCTGGATTCTCCTGTAACTGTTGACTTTTTTACCTCAGAACACTGAGCTCTGCAGCTGACCAATCAGAGAGCAGTGGTGCAGGGAGGCAGTAGCCTGGCAGCCACATAGGAATCAATGGGGAGAGCACATTTTACCCCTTTTGGCCCACTTAGGGGTCGAATTTCTAAAAATCCCTTCTTAGCGAGCATCTACGCCATGGTAGGAGCGCTCTCTCCGAATTTGGTGTCTCTAGGTCCAGCAGTTTGGCCTGGGCGTTGATTTTATGGTGAGGGGACTTTCTTTTATACATATAGATGGAACAATCTGCCCCTGCCCCCCCCCCGGATATCTGTGTGATTTAGTTTGGTTCTGTTGGGTGGGGCTCTTGTTTTGGTTTTCCAGTTTTGTATGTCAATTGCAGTTGTTGGTTGTGAGAGTTGTCCCCTTGCCAATAAACTGTTGATGTTTTCAGCCACTTGTCTCTGCTGTATGGACCTGAGAACGGGTGTCTAACCCAGGAGCCCACAGCCAATGGGGGACATTACAGTTACATCGGTACATTTTAGAAATAGATCCTAATATTCCAGTTTATTCACCTTTCTAAGGTGAGAGTTACAGGGGCAAACAAAATTTTGAAGCCAAGCTGCATGGACAAGCCAATGGCTGGAAGAAGTCAAGCTCAAAACTTCAGAATGCCAAGTATGATGCTGGCAAGAAGGACCTTCTTACGTTTTATGGAACGATGTTGTTTTGAACTGACAGTCTAATGTCAGAAATACAGGATATGGAACCTCAGCAAATGTAGGTATGCAATTTTTCAGCACAGTTTGTCTTGGTCCCCCTGCAAAGCTGAAGAAAGTCCTAGACTTGGGCCAACTTGTTACTGTCTGTTCGCAATGGATTGCAAGACCTTGGCACAGCTAACTGTTGCATGAACTTGCAACTCTGCTCTAATATTAAAATTTCATAGAGTTTTTCTCCAATGCTTTGTCAACAGCTTAGAATAACAAAAACCAATCCCTGGCTGCGATCACTAAACACACTAAACAATCCACTTCCAATCCACTTGTAATGCACTTTCCAACTGGATTTTGTCAGTTCACACAGTAAAATCCAGTTGGAAAGTACATTGGAAGTGGATTGTTTGGTGTGCGTGATCACAGCCCCTGTGTGTCACTGTCAGTTAGAAATACACGCAAGTGTATTATTTCCCATTGGAATGTAGCAATTTCAAGGTAGGTTTTAAGTGCTGGAAGTATCATTTGTTTTCCTTTGTCATTTTTAACTGGCATCAAAATTCCCAATTGCTTCCACCTTGGTATTGCTATTTAAAGAGAAACAAAATCCCATTAAATGGGGGGGCAGATAAAGCCTCAAAAGATCAGATCTTTGGGATAATTTGTTATGTTGACATTCAGGAGATAGGCCATTGGAGCTAATAGATGCCAGGTGCCTCAGTACCTTGAAACCCACTGTGAGAAAAATAGAGCTCATGCTACAAACTAGGCTGCTTTAGAAAGGGCTTCCCAGGCTAGCTGAACATTTGCCTCTTTTTCTTATTATGGCAAGAACCTAGGATCGCCTGCCATCTTTACACTACGCTCATACAAATGTGATCATCTTACTAAAAGAGAATTAACTTGGCTTAGAACTAAGGCCCAAGTGAAACTTGTCCTTCCTGGTGAGATGGGGGCCTTAACCGCCCCCCCTTCTCTCTTCTCAACAGACTGGATGGGCAGCTGTTCACTGTTGCCTTCAGACTGGCTGGCGTCCAAGGAAGGGCCTGCTGGAATGCGTAATAAGGCACCTGCTGCAAATCTGGCTGGAACAGCAGGGAAGGGAGTGATGAATACAGCCTTCCTTAATCCTAGGTGCTGCCAGGGCTTCTCCTAATGATATACCATTACTGGAAAGAAAAGCAGAGTGCCACCAGAGACCAGCCGTACTAGAAATTTCTCAGGAATCTGATTGTAATATGATAGATCTGGCGTGTCTCATCCTTCTACCTAAGCAAAAAAGGATAGGCGAATGTGCTTCCTGACAACTGTACTGTTCTTCCTTATGGAAGCTGGTGTTTCCTTGTCTTCATTGTGGGGTTAAACAGTTAATATCACTTTGTTTATGGAAGGGAAACATTGCTTGAGCCTCATTATGGTCCAGTGTGTTATAGATACTGGCAACTGTGCACAGATCCAGGTGCACAAATGTCAAAACCCCCAAAATCTATAAGGCCAAGACATATATCTGCAAGACTGTGGGTGGCAAAGCATCAGGGGAGGGGTATGTGGGGAAAAATGGCTGGTGGGGGTGAAGCCCAATTTCCTGCCTGTTCACCACTGATAATCTCTGCCTCTGGAGGATCCTTTTCATTTTTTAAAAAAACTGATGGGGCTTCATTAAATGTATTTGAATATAATGTGTGGTTTTGCCTCTTAAGCAACTATCAGGGAACAAAAGTGTGAGAATCAATGGCAGGAGGTTGCCACCATGTCAGGCTAGCTGAGAAGCCTATATACAAGTTAAGATCTACCCACTGAATAAAGGCTGTCCACCAAGACTGACTCCTGAACACACTTTTGTAAGTGATTATTCTAGGCACAGAAGTCCATAATGATGATTACCATTGATATAACTTGTCATAGAAATGCTCTGGGAGGGAAATAATAAAGCCAGTGCTATTGCTCAGTTAAATCATGGCTGTGTGTAAGAGGACTGTCTAAAAGCTTAATTGTTACCTTGTTATAAAGATACATAAAATAATTCAAAAAGAAATTTGTGTATAGAAGATGTTGGAGTCTGAACTTAAAAGCAGACTTTCAAGGCATGAAAGTAACAGCTCAGCTCTACAAGATCTGAAGCCTCTTGCTGTAGACAAAATCATGTTTGGGGGTATTTTACCAAAGGTATCCTTCCTATGAGTTTTGATCATATAATTTAGGGATATTAGAAATGACATTATCTTTTAGTGTTTTGTGTCATCTGTTCCCAGCCAGAGCCAATGGCTGCATTTACATAAAGGGCATCCTTCCCTTGCCCTCATATTCTGCAGAATTTCAAACAGCATTTGATCTCTGAGATAGACACTGTAATTGACTTCATTTAAAGATTAATTTAATGTGATGTCTTATTAAAAGAAGCAAAGATATTACCAAAGTTGTCAATCACAGAGTTAAAGCCTTTTTATGAAAACCAAGCCAGAAAACGTTTCTGTTTTAATATCCCAAAGGCCAAAAACAAATTACCAAACTGCAATGAGAGATCAGATTAGCAATTTACAGCCTCTTTTGCATCTGTTACTTCACATCTCCCAACTTGTGCATGAGAGGTGTTTCTAGCACAACAGGGAAAAGCTAATTCCTTTGAAGGATTTATGTTCTTATTCTGAATTTCTGGGTGAGATGATGGGGGAGAAACATTACACTTCTGGCCAATGAGAAACCAGCATGATTATCTGGAGAAACAAGGCTGGTTTTTAGTTTTAAATTTAGCAGCTCATGCTTCCTTCTGCTTGCTGTATTTATGTGAGCTGTTAAGTATCACAGAATTCCAGTTTGTTGCTTTAAATTAAGAACAAGCTTAAGAGTCTGGCTGCCTAAGAGACCTAATAAGTGTCTTGCTTGGTTCACAAGAAGGCTCTTGGATACCTGCTTTCTTTCAGAAGCTATAACCTACCACTGAGACAATTTCTGCAGTAGTGTCAAACTCCTGCATCAGAGTTCTTAAATATTCAAAGTTTTTCTGCACAATTTTTTTGCCTCCTCAGGAATACATTCAAAGTCAGTGCCTCCTTACCCCACGTTTTCCAAATTCCCATTTTATGTGATCCCCCCCCCTTGGATCTCAACTTGCTGTTTTCCAGTGAGCAATTCTTTTTTTATTATAAAACTCTCCTAAAGAGGAGAGGTATTTATTCTTTTCATATAAAGAAAAAGGAAGGGTATATAGATGGATTAAGAAAAAGATGTGAGTGAGTATTCTGTTAAAGAGGGTTAGTTTTAGTTAATATAAATGTATTTTTGACATCCACCGCGGTTGAGGAGTCTTTTTTTCAGTTTAACAAAGTTCAAAGAAAAAAAGAAAATCTCTGTTAATAAGGTTAGTAATGTCCTTTGGGGTTAATGATTAGTCAGTTCCATTCTGACGCTTCGTGAACAATTATTTCTTGGGCAGTCTTTTCTTAGTGTCCCTTAGGTTATATGATGGGCCCGCTTTAGCTTTCACAGCTCCCGCTCCAGCACCTCCATCCTCAGGGCCGCTGTCGTCGCTACTCGATTCTGTCCAAACTGCAAATGCTGCCTCTTCCTCCGTGCTGGCGTGTCTCTTCAGAAATTCTTGTGCTTTGAAGATGGAGTCAATCTTCTCTTTTTTATCCTTATACTTAAACTCCAGTCCTTCAGGGAATCTCCATTTATAATTCACCTGATTTCTTTGCAGAAAAGTGGTCAGTCCTTTGTATTCTTTCCTTTTCATACGAATTTCATAAGGCACATCTTTAAGTGTTCTTACAGTCTGCTCCCCAATCTTCAAGGGCACCGCTGAGACTGCACGCAGAATCTGATCTCTGGTACGCTGCTTAGTGAACTTGACAACAACCTCTGCTGGCAGATTATTTTTCTTTGTAAAGGTGGAATAGGCTCTGTAGGCCAAGTCCATCTCTTCTTTTAAATCTCGCTCTTCTCTGCCAGTTACGGGTGCCAAGACATGCGCTAGTGTCGATCTGAGATCTTCTTTTTCTTCCTCTTTAATGCCCTGGAAGCAGAGGATCAGATTCGATTTTTCCATCTGCAACCTTAAGATTCTTTTTTCTTGTTCATCCTGGTATTTTTCTAGTTTGTTGACCCTTTTCTTTATTTTTCTGGTATCTTCCGTCGAGACCAGACATTTTTGTGCGATCTCCTCCATCTTCTTAGAAGTTTCTGTTAACTGTTTCTGTTGACTGTTGAGAACACCTTGCATGCTTATTAATGTTTCATTGATTTTCTGCATTTGATCCAGCAGGGGGTGCAGTAGCTCGCCTTTCTGTTGATTGACAGCAGGCTCTGAAGGAAGGTTGCCCGGACCGGAAGTCCCTCCTCCCTTCTTTTCCGGTTTAAGTGGGACCTTTTTCATTGCCGACATTTTTCCTGTTTGTTTACTTTTTCCAAGTTCATGTCGCGTCTTTCAGGAAACTTGCTGATTTTCAGTTTCAATGAAACCCCAAAGGTACATTCACTAGCCTTTCTTCCCTTTTGCCCCCTTAACTTTCCTTTTATAAATCTCGCTTCCCGATGGGGGGGGGGAAGTCGCCCCTCCTCCCTCCGCTTGCTCGCTTATCGGGGGAATCAGTTTTGCGCTTTAATTCAGACCTCCAACTCACGGTTTGATGTCAGTTCTTCTTTTTATGTTATTTCATGTCGCTTTGCCTCACTCCTGGGAATCGGTGGCGTTGCTAAATCCCATGCGGGACACACTACGCAGCGGGGCCGATTGGGGCGGGGAGAAAGCCTCAATTTCCCGGCTGTCTGCCGGCAAAGAGGCTACTCCCCAAAGCGCCCCTGGTTCGGAGCCTTTAACTAAGGCTCACTAGGGTCAATCGCATAAGCGAAGACCCCCCCAACTGCGCGCGGGCTAGCCTCCTTCAGGAGCGTCCTGAAAGGTGGCCGCCATTCGCTCCGCCAAAACCGAAACTCGCCAGTGAGCAATTCTTGTATTCAGACTAGCAGTCTCACCACACCACCGTTTTGGATTGTCAGTGATGTGTGTTTACCCCATCTACTGCCCTCTCTTTCCCCTGGTTGTCCCAGACACATCCACCGTTTAAAAAAAAAAAATACTGATTTGCATTATGACACAATTTAGTCCTTTTGTTGTTCTATCGCACAGTCGAGGCCCACTCTTTGTGACCCCATGGACCACATCACGCCAGGCCCTCCTGTCTTCTGTCGTGCTCCAAAGCTTGCTTAAGTTCATGTTTGTTGCATCGACAACAATGCTGTCTAACCATCTCATCCTTTGTCATCCCCTTCTTCTTTGACCTTCAGTCTTTCCCAGCATCAGGGTCTTTTCAAGTGAGTGCTCCCTTCTCATTTGGTGGCCAAAGTATTTGAGCTTCAGCTTCAGTATCTGGCCTTCCAGGGAACAGTTAGGGTTGATTTCTTTTAGGATTGACTGATTTGATCTCTTTGCAGTCCAAGGGACTCTCAAGAGTCTTCTCCAGCACCATAACTCAAAATAATCTATTCTTTGGCGCTTGGCCTTCCTTATGGTCCAACTCTCGCAGCCATACATTACTACTGGGAATATCATTGCTTTGACTATACAGACTTTTGTTGGCACGGTGATGTCTCTACTTTTTATTATACTGTCTAGGTTTGCTGTCACTTTTCTCCCAAGGAGCAGGCGTCTTAATTTCATGGCTGCAGTCACCATCTGCAGTGATCTTGGATCCCAGGAACATGAAGTCTGTCACTGCTTCTATGACTTCCCCTTCTATTTGCCAAGGAGTGATGGGGCTGGATGCCATGATCTTCGTTTTTTTGATGTTGAGTGTCAAGCCAACTTTTGCGCTCTCCTCTTTCACCCTGAGCAAAGTGCTCTTTAGGTCCTCTTCACTTTCTGCCATTGGAGTGGTATCATCTGCATATCTGAGGTTGTTGATCTTTTCCCCGGCAATCTTAATTTTGGTTTATGAGTCATCCAGGCCAGCATTTTGCATGATGTACTCTGCATATAAGTTAAATAAGCAAGGTGACAATATACATACTTGTCATACTCTTTTTCTGATGCTAAACCAATCAGTTGTTCCATATCCAGTTCTAACTGTAGTTTCTTGACCCTTATACAAGTTTCTCAAGAGACATGTGAAGTATACACAAAATTCCTGTCCTTTGCTTTGCCTTCAGAGACCGTGATCCCCTAATTTCTATATTGGTTTTGGGGCGAAGGTTTGGTTTGACTGCTAGCCTTTATCTACGATCTATCTTCTGCCTCACAAGTGAAAGCAAGTGGGTGTCACTGAGACAACTCCCCCCCCCCCATGCCGCCCTCTGTTCCTGACCTTGGAAAAAGGAGGCCAACCACTGTAAGGCTAGTTCCCATATCCCCACATCCCCTACCTGGACCCCCCATCCCTTGTGGAGCTTACTCCCTCCCCATGCTTGTGAAGCACCCACAGTCCAGAAATGGGAGGGGCCACAAAAATAGCACTACTTGCTTTTAGCTGTCGTACAATATGCTGGATATGATTTTATAGTTTTAAATCTGTACATCACCTAGAGCCCCACATTTGTGGGGATTAGGCAATCCATAAATATAATGCAACAAAATAAATAAATAAATAAACAAACAATACATCTTTAAAACTACAAAATGCACAATGCAAGCTAAGAACCTTTTAAATGTGGTTCCTTTCTCCTTTCCCTTGCCTTTAAGCAGTGGCACCATGCAGGATGGAAGAGGAGGGTGGAAATTAGCACTCAGGAGGTTTTCTAAGATATAGGAAGGCTGCTCTGCTGCTCATTCTAGCAGCTAGTGCTGTAGCTTAGTTGGTTAAAGTGTTTATCTAGTAAAGAGGAGATCCTGTGATCAAATCCTAGCTGGGAGGGGGAAAGATATCATATTCCCTCCCAATGTTTTTGCAGAGACATGATTTAAAGGGACCATGATCCTTGCAAAACCTCTCTTTTATTTTGCAAACTGATACCATCCAAGAGGAGAGGAGCAATGAAATAAATCGTATGAAATCTTTTTGGAGTAAAGTATGTTTCATCTCTGTACCTGCCAACTCAGACACAAATCACTATGTACTATGTTTTATTGATTTATTTGTTTGTTTGTTCAAATTCTATTCTACTCTCCCCCATGATCGTGGGGCTCAGAGCAGATTATAACATAAATAGACATACATAAACAATTTAACAATTAAACTAAACACACACATCAGAATCAATTAATCAGATGTTGTAAAAAACTATTCCAGTGCTCCACTGTTGCAAGGAGAAAGGGGAGGGAAAAAATAAAGGCAGTATATAAATAAAACTCCCTGGTCTCACCCATACACCTGGTGATACAGTTCCATTTTGCAGGCCCTGCAGAACTCAGCTAAGTCCTGCAGGGCCTGGGTCTTGTTCGTAAGTGCATTCCATAGAGCAGGAACTATTACAGAGAAGGCTGTAGCTTGAGGCAAATGGTTTTTGGCCCTGGGACTGTCAGAGTGTTGTTGCCTAAGGAGCATAATGCTATCCGGGGGGGTATGCCAAGAGAGGCAGTTCTGAAGATATTTTGGTCCCAGACTATGAAGGGTTTTAAAGGTTAAAAAACCAACAGCTTGAACTTGACCCAGACTTCAATCTGGAGCCAGCACAGCTGGCAGAACACTGTCTGGATATGTGCTCTGATATGGGTTCTAGTTAGGACCCGCACTGCAGCATTCTGGAACAGTTGAAATTTCTGAGTCAATCTCAAGGGTAGCCAACATAGAGCAAGTTGCAGTAATGTTAAGCAAATGTGGGACAGGGTAAAGGCTTTTACCCTGTCCCAGCAAATGTCATGTCTCTGCTCCACTAGTGACCTCTACTGACTACAGTTATTAGGTTACAGTTTTCTTAAATGAAGTCCTAACACTCTTCCAGTATAACTGAGAAAAAGCAAAAGAAAAGAAAATATGAACCAAGTAAATATGGTTAAGGCTGGAGCTGCAAAAATGTTGGGTGTGAATGTGAACTCCCCCCTTGGGATTCAATCCCAGGATCTCCTGTTCACTAGACAGGTGTTTTAACCAACTAAGCCATGGTGTGAGCAGTAGAGCAACTTCCCCATATCTCAGAAAACGAATGCCAACTCCACCCTCCTTTTCCATCCTGCATGGTGCTGCCACTTAAAGGCAAGAGAAAGGAGAAAGGACTAACATTTTCCTCTAGAAACAGTCATGTATCAACACCCTGAAGCCTTTCTTTTCTTTTGCCCTTCAACAATGCTTTTCACTTTACATATGCTTCCCCAAGTTGCACTGATCATCTGTTACCTTATTTTATGGAACAGTCTATTACTTCCCACCCCTGCAGCTCCCAGTTTAAAAAGTGAGTGTTTCTTGACAATGTAATAATTTTGTTACATTACTGCACATGTGCAAAAAAAGAGGGAAGGCTCCGTCAATGACGTAAATGACAAAGTGCATGACAGGAGGTGTAACGGATCCTTTTTGTAGTAAATGCAGAATGCATAGGGCAGGATCAGAAAAAAAACTACAAAGATAAAGCCCTATTGCAAAACAAGCACTGCCAAGTCAAACCATCAAATGGGAATTCAACTTGTGGGTAAAAAGAAGTAAGAACATCCTGCGGAAATGGTTTGATCTGATTTTATTTCCAGTAAATTTAGTTTTGAATAATTGGCTTGAAAGGCCTGAATTGTCAGTATGTTTACTTCAATCAACTGGTGGGGAGTATTACTCAACATATCAATTACAACAAAATGCTGCAGCCAAGATGTTGACCAGAGTGGGTTTAGAGACTATATCATTCCAGTCCTGGCCCATCTACACTGGCTCCCAATCTGTTTCTGGGCACAATTCAAGGTTCTGGTGTTTACCTTTGAAGCCTTATATGGCTTAGGATCAACATACCTGAAATACTGCCTGATTTGGGTGCACCTGCCTTCTGAGATTGGGCTGGTGGCAACCCAGGAGAGGGCATTCTTGGTTCTGGCACCAAAACTCTGGAACTTCACTCCCAGGATATTCATCTGTCCCATTCTGTGGCCATCTTCTGTCAGTGTGTGAAGACTTTTTTGTTTTGTTTGGCATTCCTTCAACAACGCATCTTCCTACCCATTGTTTTAATTGCTGTGTTTATGTTCTTGTATGTATTTAGTCATGGTTTTAATTATTTTAATGATGTGTTTTGTTGATTTTAATGGTTTTTAAGATGTGATTTTGTTATGTTACTATGCTTCAATTTTATAGTGTATTTATTTTATACAATAAAACATCCCTTCACCCTACAGGCATTCTTGAGATTGTGCTGTTTGTTCTGTCTTTTCTGCTAGTCACACACTCCAATCTAGGCAATCATAGACCATTGTGAACAAATCTATTAGAAATATTTGAACTGGCACAAAGTGGCTTTTGAGCAGGGATTGACCTACTCTGTTACAGTCTGAAAATGCTATGAATCTCCTCTATTTGTGTTCAGATATGCAAGAAAATAGTCTTTAGGGGTCTCCAGTAGGCTGATCAGTTTAAAAAACCAAGTGTTATGTATGAAGATGGCCGTGACCACATGTGCCTGGACATGCGTGCAAATGGACCTACAGACCTTCGGCCCTAGAACAATAGCCACTGCGGGTCCTAGCATAGACCAATGGGCATGCCAGGATCCTGAAGGGAACCTATAGTTACCTGGGCCAGAACCTATCACAGGAACTGGGGGTGTGAGTGTGGACACGCATATAAGCCGACCTCATATCGGTTATTTTATCTGTCCTGGCACATTTTGATGAATCCCTCCCTGTGGTGCTCACCTGTGATGCATTGCCGTATGGGGTGGGGGCAGTCCTGGGTCACAGGCTTGCTGACGGCTGTGAGGTCCCAGTAGCCTATTACTCACACACCTTGTCTTCGCCGGATCAGAACTATGCTCAGATCGACAAGGAGGCACTGGCAATCATGGCAGGGGTGTGTAAGTTCCATGACTACCTGTACGGCTGCTCTTTCACCATTCTCATGGACCACAAGCCACTGCTGGGCCTCCTGGCCCCTGACCGCCAGACTCCCCAGATGCTGTCTCCGTGGGTGTTGTGGTGGTCTATCTTTCTTGCAGGCTACCAGTACACCCTGCTGCACCAGGCTGGCAAAGTGATGGGACACACCAACGCCCTCAGTCGCCTTTCGCAGCCCGTCTGTGATCCGGACCTGGCTCCCATACACCAGATCCTGTTGCTGGAAGACCTACCCGACTGGCTGGTACAGGTGCCCGAGGTCTCCAAACACACCAGTAAGGACCTCGTCCTTTGCTATGTTCGGGACTGGGTGGGGAGGGGCTGGTCCACAGGGCATGTGGGCCCTGAGTTCACAGCATTCTCATCCCACTGGGAAGAACTGTCCATCCACAAAGGCTGCATCTTGTGGGGTAGCCGGGTAGTCATCCCCAGCTTCCTGCGCAAACACATACTTGTTGCACCCAGGAATCGTGCACATGAAAGCCTTAGCACACAGCTATGTATGGTGGCCTGGCGTGGATGGGGAGATAGAGGACCACATCAAACACTGCCAGACATGCCATGAAACTCAGCTGGCCCCTCTCAGGGCCCCAGTGTGACAGTGGGAATCCTCACACAAACCGTGGGCCCATCTCCACCTTGACTTTGAGGGCCCATTCCACGGACAGACATTTTTTATTCTTGTAGACTCCTATTCGAAGTGGCTAGAGGTGGTCCCTGTTTCCTCTACATCATCTAGAGCAGCAATCAAAGCCACGTGGAAGACCTTCAGCACCCATGGCATCCCTGACATGCTGGTGTCAGACAATGGGACTGCATTTACTTCAGCGGAGTTCCAGGAGTTTGTGCAGTATTATGGAATTCAGCACGTCCACTTTGCTCCCTTCCATCCGGCAACCAACGGACAGGCAGAATGGATGGTGCACACAACCAAAGAAGCACTGCGCTGGATCGTCCAAGGTGAATGGGACTACAGGCTAGCCGCCTTCTTGTTTGGCCAATGGATGACCCTGTACACCTCCACAGGATGCTGCCTCAAAGAACTCTTAATGGGCCAGTGCCTAATGACAAGACTGGACCAGCTTTACCCAGACTGGGCCCCTGACCACAACCTGGGCCCAGTAACTCAGGAGGCACCCTGTGTTTTTTTCCCAGAGGACCCAGTGTATGCCTGAAACTACGCATGAGGCAAACCATGGATTTCAGGCCTGGTGGTTAGAGTGATGGGACCTCTATCCTATGAGGTCTCGACAGAAGATGGCCAGCTCATCCAGAGACATGTAGACCAACTACACCGTCGCCTGCTGCCCCTAGATGACCAAGAGGTATGAGACGCTGAGGACAGCGATGTGGAGCTGGACCAGGAGGAACCAGCATTGGGACCAGCAGAGTTCAACATGGCCACAGCTCCTGGCCCAAGTTCCATGCCAGAGCCCAACACCAGGCTTGCCCCAGCAACTGGGACTTTGCTGACCACAGTCTCCAAGCCACACACTGGGCCAACCGTGCCTAACAGCACCCCGTTGGAGCCACGCTGCTCCATGAGAGAACAGTGGCACCCAGAGTACTTGTGGGACTATGTGTTAACATAGTACTTTGTGAACTAAGGGGGGAGGGGTGTTATGTATTAAGATGGCTGCAACCATGTGTGCCTGGCCATGCAGTCAAATGAACCTACAGACCTTCGGTCCTAGAACAATAGCCACCACGGATCCTAGCACGGACCAATGGGAGCTCCAGAATCCTGAAGGGAACCTATAGCTACCTGAGCCATGTATATAGAACCTATCACAGGAATTAGGGGTGTGTTGGGTGTGAGTGTGGACATGCATATAAGCCAGCCTCATACCGGTTATTTTATCTTCTGTTCTGATGTAACCTAATAAACATGAGCTGATTTCACCATGCTGAGTCTCAGACCTCAGTACTTTTCACCAAACAAACTAGCAAAATAGCAGATGTGTGCTTTTAGATGTTAAATAATCAAAATGTAAACTGAATTACTTTAGTTCTTTAATATAACTACGTGGCAGGCCTGACAGCCCAGTGGCAACAGTGTAGATATACCAGCAGCACAACTGGTCAGTGTCCTATAAACATTCTGTAGAGTGCGAAGAACAAGCACCCTTCTGTGAGACCCAGACTACATAACAAACATAATGGAGTTCCTAGTAACCTCAACAATACACATCAATCATGGACCAGTGCCCCAATAATGCTCCTGTGAATAGCATACATGAACACAGCCAACTGCTGCCTGCCAACATTGACACATCCCCCTGATGGCACACCATCCATGCCCACAGGCAGAGCACCAGAAGACAGGAAGGGAAGACTTGCAGACTCTGCATCGCATCTTAGAAATAGCAGGAGTGCTGGGGTCAATGCTGATGTGTACCAGTCTCAGCCCATTGCTGAGTTCCCTTTTTCCAGGCAGGGGACTGTATACAATGGGGCAGCAAGACAGAAACACACAATGCTAAGGTTCCTGTCTTCCCACTGGGACAGGAGATCTCCTTTCCTGAGCTCCTATCTCTGGCTACTCCTCAGCAGGGGAAAAGGGGGGAGGGTGATCAGCATCCCAAAGCCAATGACATCACTTCCTGCAGAACAGGGAAGTGACATATTCATGCCTGGTGATGCATCACACTGAGGGTGATGCATTTGCAAAAAACCCTCTGTGGTTAAACTATAGAACACAAGGGAAATGCTACAGCATCACCCACAGTGTGATGACATTACTTCTAGATTACACTAGAAGTGACTTCATTGCACCAGAATTGCTGATCACCCTCTGAAAGCCAAAAGAACATAAGAAGAGCCCTGCTGGATTGGACCAATTGTCCATCTAGTCCAGCATCCTGCCTCACATAGTGGCCAATCAGTTCCTTTGGAAGGCCAGCAACACGGCATAGGGGCTGAGGCCGTTCCTGGCTCTGGGATTCAGAGATTTAGTGCCTCTGAATGTTGAGGTTCCTCTTAGTCACTGTCTTCCATTAATCTATCTAATCCCCTTTTCAAGCTGTTTATTCCTGTGGCCATCACTACATCCTCTGGAAGCAAATTCCACATTTTAATCACTCTCTGTGTAAAGTAGTATTTACTTTTGTCCATCCCAAACCTACTGTCCATCAGATGCATTGGATGTCTTCTACTATTTTGGGAGAGACTGAGGGAGAGAAAGTTCTCTGTCAACTCTCTCCATTCCATGCATAATTTTATAAACCTCTATCATGTGCCCCTTACTCGTCACTTTTCTAAAATGAAAATTATTATTGCTGCTGCTGTTGTTATTATTGTTATTTGCCTGTCCCAGGTTATGCTGGGCTCTGGGTGATGTACAGAAGGTAAAATGCCATAAAAACAAAATACAATTTTTAAAATATCAGTTTACAGTTAATCCCCTCACTGTAAAATCAATACCCAGGCCAAAGCATTGGACCTCAAACCACCAAATTCGGGAAGAGCACTCTTACCATGACATAGATGCTCACTAAGAGGAGATATCTAGAAATTCAACCCCTAAGGGGGTCTAAAGGGGTAAAATGCGCTCCCCCCATTAATTCCTATGTGGCTGCCAGGCTGCTGCCTCCTTGCACCCCCCACTCTCTGATTGGTCAGCTGCAGAGCTCAGTGCTCTAAGGTAAAAAAAACCCAGTTACAGAGAGTTAATGACAGTTGAGGAAATCAGGAGTGCACAACAACCACCTGTGAGGTACAGTTATGCTGCTGGCCCAGCCTCTCTGGTGGCTTCCAACACATTCCCCCACCTCCTACACCTAACAGGCGGTTGTCTGTCAGGTGCAGCAGCAGTTGCAGGGTGCTTAAAGCCATGAGAGAGCCCGCCCCAGCAGTAATGCCTTAGTGATCCTGCCAGCCCCGCCTCCACTGTGGCTTCTAACACTCCTCCCCCCTCCTACACTGGACAGGCAGCTGCCTGTCAGGTGTAGGAGAGGAGGTGGGATGCTTACAGCCACCAGGGAGGTTTGCTCAGCAGGATTGCCTTAGCACTGCTGCTGGCCCAGCCTCCCCGATGCCTTTAAATACAATCCCCCCCAACACCAGACAGGCCGGTGTCTGTCAGGTGTAGGAGCAGGACCAGGGTACTTTAATCTAACAGGGATGCCACCCCAACAGGATCACCCTAGCGATGCTGCTGGCCCACCCTCTCTGATAGCTTCTAACACACTCCCCCACTTCCTACACCTAACAGATTATTGTCTGTCAGGTGCAGCAGTGGTTGCAGGGTGCTTAAAGCCACGAAGGAGCCTGCCCCAGCAGTAATGCTTTAGTGATCCTTCCAGTCCTGCCTCCACTGTGGCTTCTAATACTCCTCCCCCCTCCCCCCTCCTACACTGGACAGGCTGCTGCCTATCAGGTGTAGGAGAGGAGGTGGGATGCTTACAGCTGCCAGGGAGGTTTGCTCAGCAGGATTGCCTTAGCACTGCTGTTGGCCCAGCCTCCCTGATGCCTTTAAATACAATCCCCCCCCAACACCAGACAGGCCGGTGTCTGTCAGGTGTAGGAGCAGGGCCAGAGTATGAATATTTATAGGGAGATAGTAAAGGACATTTCTAGGAGCCATTTTGATGCGTGCCTCCCTCATGAACCTGAAGAAATGTCCACCATATCACCACTCCCTCACACCAACTCCCACTCACACCTCTCACTTCTTACTGCCCCCAAGAAATCTCCTGGCAAACATCGAGCCAGATACACCAACGCTACAAGGAGGAGGCAACTTAGGAATGTGACAAAGACATTTGCACATAGTACTCCTGCGAAGCACTAATGTCAGGTTCCCAGTAATCCACTCTCAGTCCACAACTCTTTTGAAGTGAGTTTATTAGGAAAAGAGATTTAGATTTAGCAATGATGAACTCCTTGCTAAGACTGAAGGACAAAAGTGAAAGTAACTCAAGGTATAGTGAAATGATACATTCCATAGGTACGTCATTCACTCCCCCCCTTTCACATTTCACAATTGCTCCTAGTCAACTAGCCCTGTGAAAGTTGTTATCTAAAGACTTCAAGGACACCCTGCTGAGAGCAGGCCTCCTAGAGGTACACTTGTTATGGGAAACTGTTACAAAGCAGAGGCCTACTCTACTCCCTCATTCGCATCTGCATTCACACCTTCCCCACCCTTAGGAATGTCAGCGAGGGTGAGGATGAGACAGAAAGGAAAGAGGGTGGGGAAACAGGGAGACATGAAACAGATGGGGTCATCAATTGCAATACACTGATTGGGTAAACCATAGTGACAGCCCAAGTCTGACATACTGCCCCCCTCAAGCTTAACCTCCCCCTGGTTGATCGGGATTGAGGCAATGGAACTTCTTTATCAATTTAAGAATATGAACGTCTGAGGCATCCACCCGTTCATTATCCTCAGGACCAAAATCCTTCCACTGAACCAAATACTGCAACTGGTCCCTTCTCAGTCGCGAATTAAGAATCTCCTGAACTGCGTGATGGGGTTCCCCATCTATCCAATGAGCTGGAGGAGCCAGAGTTCAAGGTTCCCAAGGCAAGGGTCCCGGATCATGCTTCAGAAGACTAAAATGAAACACAGGATGCAGAGAACGTAAAGATTTAGGGAGATTCAGTTCAACAGCAACCTTATTAATCACACGTTTCACTCAGAAAGGGCCAACATATTTCCATCCCAATTTGTGCCTGGGTTGCATCTCTTTCAGGTGCTTGGTAGACACATAAACAGAGTCTCCAGGAGCCAAGTCTCACTTGGGGATCCGTTTACCATCAGCAAATCGTTTATAATCTTTTTTGGCTTTATTCAACGTCTCTTTGAGAACATCCCAGTTTTTCGTTACATTAAACCACCAGAGTTGTACATCACCCTGAAAGGTTTTAGATAGATCCACGGTGGGCAGGGGCCCCCCTTCATACCCCATGCACAGGTTTGAATGGACTCATGCCAATGGAACTATGGAAAGAATTATTTTAACAGTATTCTGCGAATGGTAATAGGGACACCCAGTCGGACTGTCAGCAAGGGCGAGGATGAGAAAGAAAGGAAAAGGGGGGGGGGGACAGGGAGACATGAAGCAGATGGGGTCATCAATTGCAATACATTGATTAGGTAAACCATAGTGATAGCCCGAATCTGAGCTCACGAACCAAGTACCAGCAAGATTACCCTGAGGTGCTCAGAACAACACAGTCGCCATATGAGCAAAACAATTCAAGAACACAAGTAAAGAGGCCATCACTTTTGTGGAAGGTGGCAGGAGCTGACTTAACAGACGATTGCTTCTTAAATGGACAGTTCTATGTGGCCTGCTCCAGAGTGAGCTCACCAAGAAGCCTGGTGATCCTAGCATCTGAGGGCAGAACCACCAATGTGGTCTACAGAGAGGTCCTTCAGCAGAGAAAAAAAGAAAGTACGTATGTCTCACTTCATTTTTTTCACTACAATCTTCTCCATTAGAATTCCTACAACAAATGTTACATTTCAGACTTCACATCATCAGTATGATAACTGGATTTAGAGAACTTAGCAAAGCACAGGTATCAGGCTAATAAGAAATAAAACCAGAATAAAAGATCCCAGATGGCGATTTACAATTCTCTGTTCCCATTCTGGAATGCCCGGCCATTTAGTTGGGGGGACTTAAACATTTTATATATGAATGGATTTCCTGGTGCAAACAGGAACTGTTAATTTTTTTGTTGGAATGTGGCTAGGAATCTGAGAAATTAATGATCCAATGGAACTTCTGGTTTTGGCATTTGCCATGCCGGTCACGTTCTCCTGAGGCTCTGGGAGACATGCGCCAGAGCCCATGAGGGGGCACAATCGTCCACACCACCCCCAGACCCCTTGCGTTGGGCTCCCAGCCATGGGATGGTAGAGAGCCCTTCCCCTGGTGTCCTTGTCAGTGAAGGGGGGCTACTCCATGCCCTGAAGGTCCCGCTGCAGAGCGTTCTGAATGGGAACTAGAATTGCACACTGGATCAAGCAGTGGGTGGCCAAGCAATGCAAATTTTCTAAGTGGCTACATCATTGAAATGTGAGTCTAAGTGAAAGCGACAAGCACCTAATCTAGCCAGGAAACCTTCCCTTAAAACCTTCTTATCTCCCAATAAGAAGAAAACAAACTTTTCCAGCTATGGACTTAAGGGGGGTTGGCTATAGAAGCAAGATGGACTAAAAGAACTTATAAAAACTTATTAGGCATTGCAAAGAGTTCTAGATACTGTGATAACTTTTACAAAAAGTAAACAATCTCCCCACATGGCGCCTCCACAGAGGGAAGAGAAAGACAAACAAGCAAAATCTAAGTTGCTGGAAGGAAATGCCAGCCCAGCGACTTCTGTTGCTAGACAGGGCACTACAACAGAGCTTCAAAGGATGCTACTGAAACACTGTGACCCCTGCTGGAACAAGTTATGGCATTACATTAGAAATTCGATGCACAACAGACTTAACTGAATGAGGCAGTTAAAAAAAACAGAAAAAAATGGAGAAAGAGCTTAAAGAGGTGGATGCCAATTCCAAGAAACTTCAGAAATAACTGCAGATGATGGGAAAAAGAGGCAATCCAATGAATCCCATTTTTTACATCTGCAAATGGATAGGGCAAGCTATGTCCTAATATTCCAAGGTGTCCCGGAAGAGAAGGGATAAGACCTGAAATGGATTATGTGTGATGCTTTGGGCCTGATTGTAGATGTTAAAATGGATTTATTACAAAGCAAAATTGATACAATCTATAGGTTGTATTCAGACTTTATAAGGAAAAATAATCTGCCCAGGGAAGTTATAATGAGATTCTCCAGAAGACAAGTGAGGGGTCAAATACTAAAAGCGACTAATGGAGCTACCTTGAAAATCAAGGACAAAGAAATAAAAGTGTTGAAGGACAGTCCATTTGGAATAAGAAGGAAAAGAAGGACTTGGCTTTCTTTTTACAGAAAAACAATGTCACCTACAGATAGATTGTACCCGAAGGCATAATCTTCAAATTTATGGACAAAAAAGAAAAAATTGACTCTGTTGAAAAGGCATGTGAGTTTCTGCATCTTCATAGTCATCCAGCAAAAGGAGAAGAAGAGGAAGAAGAGGAAGTGAGGAAGAGGGAGCTTTGGCATCTTCTGGCAACAATTCAGACTCAGCTTTGGGGGTGGCAGCCCCAAAACTAAACTATCATTTGAGAAAGAAAAAGGAGGGGGGAAGGAGTAGTTATTGCACTCTGGAACTTCTTAAAGATTTTTTAAATTTGTATAATCTTTTCTTATTTGGTTCTTTATGGAGGCAGATATGGGGGGGGCTTCAATTTTTAGATATTCAAGTTTAAACAGATTACTAGATGAACATTTTCAATGAACTTTATCTGTAAGCTTGGACTAAAAAGCTGATTTTATAAGCATTATGTACGACCACCATCTCTTGGGTTTTTAGTGGGTTTTCTTTACTTTTTCCTATAGTTTGTAGTTCCCTGCCTTTTTTCTGTTGTAGTTTATAGAAAATGCAAAAAAGAAGAAGAAATTAACAATCCACTGATTACAAGAGAGATCCCGGATTACAAGAGAGAAAAGGCTACCCAGTTGTGTGAATAGCCTGTTGATTAAGGTGATTTGACCCTGAAGGGATGAGCCAGGTGATTGGATTGTGTATCTGAAAGGAGATGTTCTTTTCTGTGGGCCCCTATAGAGAGAGAAATATCTCTTTGTTTTGGATGGGGGGGAAACTATTAGTTTGACAGATGCTCAAAAGCCACCTCCCCAACATAGCATGTTCAGACTTGTTCTTTGCTTCTAGGAATCATTTTGTTTGGCTCTGTTCCATCTTGGTTTGGTGTACATTTCCAGGCTACATGCTGGCCTAATTCTAGGTGAGACATGGCTAGTACTCATACACAGAGGGTATTGGTGGGTGAAAAATGATGAGGGACATCTTCTGCCAGTTGCTCCCCTTTGCAGAGGCACATAAAGGGGCCTTTACAGTTGGAGTGTGAGCAGCCAGCACCTCTTCAGCTTTTACACAAAGCTCTCACTATGGCTAGAGGGAGGGAGAGGGAGGTGGTGACATAATGAAAGGAGGTCTTGATCCAGCCACTGGCTCAGAAGCAGCAGCGCAGAGAGAGCTTGTCTCTTCTCTCACTCTCAATCAGATCTGTGAGAAATATTATGAACAACAGAAGCAATAATCACTGTGTGACCCAAATAAGAGTGATGCAAGTGATTCTCTGGCTCCAGCTCTACCATTTCTCCCCTGCCTGACCTTCTTCTTCCTTCTCTGCTACCCATCACAGCTGCCCACCTCCAAAGCGAGCCCAAACATGCAGTCTAGTACTCCTTTACTTGAGCCACAGGAGTCCCACTGAAGTCAGAGGCTAAGATTTTATTGTTTGCATATGTGCATGCACACACACACAAGTATTGAAGACTGCAACTACTGAAAATGGTAGATGTCTCTGGGACAACCTGGGGTGGATGGGTGGGTGGTAGGTGGGGTGAACACCGGTCACTGAGAACCCAAAATGGCAGTGCAGTGAGAAACTAAATTTGAATATGGGAATTCCTCACTGAAAAACTGTAAGTTAATATCTGAAGGGGGGAAATCACAGAAAAGGGGAATTCAGAAAATGAGGGTAAGGGGCACTGACTTTGAATTTGTGAAGAGGCAAAAATTTCTGTGGAAAGTTTTGCATAGTTCGATTATTTAATAACGCCTACAGGAAAGTTTTATCTTGTGCAGAAATGGTACCAGTGACCAGTACTGTGCTTAGTATTCCAAATAAGGCCTCATCATAGATCTACACAGGGGCATTATGATATTGGTCATTTTATTCTCAGTCCCTTTCCTAATAATACCTAATACAGAGTTTGCCTTTTTCACTGCTGCAGCACACTGGTTTGACACTTTCATTGAGCTATTCTTCTCAGTCTCAGCAAGTTCAGACCCCATTAGCCTATACTTGAAGGTAGGATTCTTTTTGTCCCAGTATGTATCACCTTACACTTACCAACATTCAGCTTCATTTGCCACATTGTCACCCACTCCCCCAGTTTGTAGAGGTCCTCTTGCAGGTCTTCACAGTCATCCTTGGTTTTCAGCATCCAAAGTAATTATGTCATCTGCAAACTTGGCTACTATACTAATCACCTCGTACTTCCTTTCCTCCATTGTGTCAGACTCCTGGGCAAGTTACTCTCAACCACACTGTCATCGGCATGGAAAGGCTTTATTGAGACATAAATGAGTTCCAGGCATTAACAGTACTGTGTCAGTTCTAAAGATTTTGGTGGGTGCATACATAGATATAGATAGTTCAAAAGTGACCCTTCCTATGGCCCACTCATACATCACATCACCAGCCAGGCCCCAGCATCTCTACCCCCCTTCTCATGGGAAATATACAATCCCATTATCTGTTACACAAGTTGGCACTAGAGGCTTCAAGGTATTCTGCCCCCCCAGCCCAATTCACCCTCCCTGCTTGAGGGGGTGCTGCTTATGAAAAGGGTGCACCAACTTTGCAGCCATAACATGCTTAGATTCCACCCATTCATTATGAGATGGGTCAAAGTCTTTCCATTTGACCAGGTAGTACAGCTGCCCTCTCCTCAGCTTAGCATCAAGAATGTCCTCTATCTCATGATGGCATTCTCAATCCACCATCAGAGGAGGCAGAGCTGGAGGACATGGTCTCCACTTCAAGGGTCCTGGGTCCATCTTCAGGAGACTGAAATGAAACACAGGGTGGACATGACACAAACTTTTAGGCAGTTCGTTAATAAGGTGTACTACTTTGAATGGCCCTATATATCTCCATCCCAATTTCTACCAGGCTGAAAACTCCTGAGGCTCTTTGTGGAAATGTACACAGAATCCCCAGGTTTTAAATCCCACTCAGGCTCCCACCCTTGTCAGAGGATGTAACACTTGTAGTCTGTCAGGGCAGGACCCCAAGGTGCGACACGAATGAGCACAAGTCCAGGAACAGTCCAAGGTTAAAGCCAAGTAAATCAGGTAGCACGGTTCAAACAGGTTTTAAATCCTGTTTAATCCAGTTTAAAATCCTGTTTAAACAGTTTAAAATCCTGTTTAAAACAGTTTAAAATCCTGTTTAATCCAGACATACCAGAGAGTCAAGTCCATAAATCACAACGATGCCAGAGGAGTCAGAGAGAAACGCAGGGTCCACGAAGCCAAGGGTCAAAAGCCGGTAAGAGTTTCACAAGGGTTGAGGCCGAGATACAAAGATTCAGGTCCTGACAACGACGTTACTAGCACAAGTGTGCTCATGGCCAGAGGCTTTCCTAAATAGTGCTCTGGCTCCGTAGCCCATGAGCACCTGTGAGCAAGGTCCTGACTGCTGCTAATACTCAGGGCTCAAGGTTCTTTGCCCTCTGGAGCGTGACTCTTTTCTTCGGCTGGCCAGGTCCCTTAGCCGGTGCACAGGTGGGGGAGAGGCAGGTGGTGAAGTGCTTGCTTCAGGCACCGCTCCAGGTGCAAAGCGTCCCACAGTTGGCTCAGGCTGCTGTGTATCCTCCACAGCACTTACATCGGTTGCAGGTCCTGGTGCCTCTTCAGCCCTTAAAGGTACCGAAGCCTCCCTGTTTTGGCTGTCAGGGGCTGGTTCAGGGGCTGAGTCAAGGACAGGCATGACATAGTCCTCCTTTGCTTTATCTAGAGTCTTTTGAAGGTGAGGCCACCCTTGAGTCACTTTGGCCCACCAAATCCTCTCATCCCCTGGCCCAGGGTTGTCAGTGTCCAAAGTGTGCAAGCCTCCCCCCCCATAGCAATGCACAGCTTTGAATGGGGAGACTCCTATGGAGCTGTGCACTGAATTGTTGTAACTGTACTCTGCATACGGCAGTAGATCAACCCAGTCATCCTGCTGATGATTTATGAAGCATCTCAAAAATTGTTCCAGGACTTGGTTGATCTTCTCAGTTTGCCCAACAGTTTCGGTATGATGGGCCAGCCCACGGTCAGTATATAAATAAATACTATCACACATAAGAAAAATAATAAAACAATAACATGCTTAAAAATATTCTAAAATTGAATGCACAAATTTAAAACTCTGATAGGACAATTAAGCAAATCAAGAAACATAGATGGAACATAATTTTATCGCTTGAGCACAAAATTTTGCTATTTTCTTAGTAGTCTCAGTGTTCTCATCAGAAAGGAGTTTATTAACGATCTTTTCCTTGGAGATTTTGGGACCTTTTGGTAGTATCAGTGAACCAAAAGTTAAGTGAATTTCATTGTATATTGAGCAGTGAAGTAAGATGTGTGTGGCCTCTATCACATCAACATTACAAGGACATACTCTCTCACCTTGAGGGATTTTATTATATCTACCCTCAACAACTGCTGATGGCAATACTGCTAACCTTGCAAGAGAAAAGGATCTTCTTTGGTTAACATTTTCCAGGCCATATAAGTAAGAGGCCGGTTGGAGAAGGTAGCATCTTTGAGGAGCAACAATAACATTTGGCGCTTTGGAAATGTTGGATTGGTGTTCTATGTCTCTGCCTGAGGAGCTGGCTAGCTGTATCTCAACTCAGATGAAGAAATGAATCAGGGGAAAACCCAAACTGAGCTAACTTGGTTTGAACTGCTTTGAGCAAACTTGATTAAAAATCGTCCTGCAAAATTAACGATGCAAGACCGAAGAGTTTTTATCTTAAACCAAAGTTTCAATGAAGAGAGAATTATTCTGGCAGTTATTTTCACCATCCCTGTTTCTAATCGAATCATGGTATTTGAGACAGAGTTTGGGACCCATAATACTGCCCTTAGAAATTTAGATTGAACCCATTGTAATGGCAAAAAGCGAGACCCAGAAGGACCTAGAAGGGTTCCATACAGTAATTGTGGTATAATCTTGAAAAGTTTAAGGGCAGCTGGAACAAAGTTCCCCCCTTTAGACCTAAAAAACTTTATTATACTTAAAGCTGTATTTTCTCCTTTGTCCACCACATAATTACTATGGGCCGTCCTAGCACCAGAGGCTTGTACCACCATCCCCAGGTATCTAAAGGAGGAGACTTGGGACAGAGATTGTCCATTCATTGACCAGCATCTCACTTTAGGGGACTTATTAAAGGACATTATCTTGGTTTTCTCATAATTAATTACAAGCTGCTTCTCATTACAATATGTAGCAAAGCTACAGAGAGCTCTTTTTAGCCCCACTGGGGTTCTTGAGAGAAGAAGCATTGTCCGCATAAAGCAGAACTGAAATATGTTTATGAGTCAATTTAGGATGATGATATCTACTAATGTTAAACAGCTTTACCACATCATTTATATAGAAAATGAAGAGTAGAGGGACAAGCAGACATCCCTGTCTAACCCCCTTCAAAGTGGTAATGGGTTCTGTGAGATGTCCTTGCTTATTATATTTAACTCTTAGGGAGGTGTGCTGACATAAGAATTAAGAAGAGGAGTCTTTTATCAATTGAGGATGACTCCAATTTGTCCCACAGCTTGACCCTAGATATAGAATCAAAAGAGGCCTTAAGGTCCACAAAGGCCACATACAAGGAAGAATTCCCTTTGTTACCAAACTTTTCAATGAGATGCTGAAGGACCAAACAATGGTCTAATGTAGATCTACCCTCCATAAAGCCAGCTTGTTCTGGTGGAATGATATCATTATTAGATAACCAATCCAGCAATTTGTCTAAGAGATGACTAGTTTGCTAGTTATAGGCAATAAGCTGATGGGTCTATAATTGGAAGGATCATCTGGCTTACCTTTCTTATAAAGTGGAACAATTGGTGCTGTATCCAAACTTTTGAGGACACGAACTGTACCATCGATGTAAGTAAAAAGGGGGACCAAGAAGGAGCCCCACCAGTCCTCATTTTCTTTCAAGAGCTTAGCTGGTATGCCATCTATTCCAGGAGTTTTATTCCTTTTGAGGTGGTGTATGTGTGACTTAGCTTCCTGCTCTGAAACTGGAGACCAATTCAGCAAAGTACCTAGGGAAGTAATATTACAGGGTGTATAGCAGTCATCTTAAAGACTCTGAAAATAAATGATCCAGGAGTCTGGAGGAACTTGTGACTTCAAAGCTGCTGTTTTTACTTTACCTGACACGATTCGCCAAAAAGTTGATGTATTTTTCTCTTTAATGGCTTGTATACGAAGTGCCCATTGCTCTCAAGAGTACTCCATTTTGGCTTTATGAATCTGCATTTTGTAGAGTCTCTTTTGAGTGAGGAGATACTCAACGTTGTTGTTACATTCATCAGGCCTCGAGTAGCTATACCTACTATATGTTGTAACCAAAAGGGATTTTGCCTTGACACAAAGTTTGGTAAACCAAGGTTTAGAAATCTTAGCATGTTTGAGTCTGGCTTTCTGTGAGAACTTAACAGAGTGCTTCCAAGCTGCTGGATCACTTTGTCATACTCCAACAAGGGATCTTGCAAAAAGACCAGATTAGACAGAGACACCCAAAAACAGGAAAGAAGTTCAGGTGACAACTGTTCCTTCAGTCTAAGGCTTAGTTGGGTAGACCATTTAGGATGGCAGAACAGCATATCAGAGTTTCAAGGTTCAGCCACTAAAAACAGCGAAGAGTAATCTTTTATAGAATGTATTTCTGCCATAAGGGAAATAGGAAAATGATCTGCTTCAAGTGCTGGCCTTGATTCTGGTCATAAATGTATATTCGCCAGGGTAATCCCCGGAGACAGAACCATATAACACAAAAAGTCCTAGCCTATATGCAGCCTTAATCAGACATAGGCCTGCAAAATAAGACTGTTGATCTTTAAAAAATCTTGGATAGGAGGGCATCTCTTGATTCACTTTAATCTTGCCCCAAATATAGCTGTATTTAGACTCTATATGGGCATCATCAGGACCCAGTCTGGCATTTAGATCTCCCAGTAATGAAATCATAGTTTCTGGGTGGTCAGAAATTAGAGAAACAACATACTGTTCAAGCAGGACCCAAGTTTCCTCAATATCTGATCTTCTAGTTTGAGGAGGTAAATAAACATTTATAATGATCAGGCTACCAGCCCTCCCATGAAGTGTAGGCTGCCATCACTAGCTGGAATAATGAAGGTTTTTCTACACATTTAACCTTAAGTGCCAATGATACAAATAAAGCCAACCCCCCCCCTTAAATCTCCCAGGACCCTTTGGTGGAGACACCTCGACTTTGAAGGCAGAGTAACCATCAATAGACAAGTCTGAATTAGTCCATGTTTCTTGTATTGCTATGACATCATATTTCCATTGGATCAGGGGGGGTTCAGTATGATGCAATAGGTAGCGAAACCAGCCAGCAATATTCCAGGAAAGGATCTTCAGTTGAGAGGAAGAGTCCAGATAATTGGAGTCATAATACTGTCAGGACCTATCTTTGTTTTGACAGGACTGTGAAAAACTGCCCGAAGTACTTGCTGGAGGGGGAGCTGCAGGCTGGGAAAAGTTTTGATTGATATATAACTAGGGAGCAGAGCCCGTTGTGGTGGAAGACAATAGGCCCTAGAAAGGAAGGGAGGGAGGTGGAAGGGAGAGAGGGTTGGAGGAAGGAAGGAAGGAAGGAAGGAAGGAAGGAAGGAAGGAAGGAAGGAAGGAAGGAAGGAAGGAAGGAAGGAAGGAAGGAAGGAAGAGGGGGGAAGAGTGAAAGAAAGGAGAGAGGAAGAAAGGAAAGGGAGGAAAGGAAGGGAAGAGGGGCAGAAAAGGGCTTCTCTGGGCCCAGAGAATGCCTTTGCTGTCCCACACACACCATCCCCTGGGCCTTCTATGGGGGCAGTAGGCAGTGTGTGGGGGAAAAGGGCTTCTCTGGGTCTACTGCCCCCATGGCATGTGGGGGATGGAAAATGGCTTCTCTGGGCCTACTGCCCCCATAGAAGGCACAGGGGATGGCATGTGGGGGACAGAAAATGGCTTCTCTGGGCCTGGTGCCCCATAGAAGGCCCAGGGGATGGCGTGTGGGGGACGGAAAAGGCCTTCTCTGGGCCTGGTGCCCCATAGAAGGCCCGGGAGATGGCGTGTGGGGGCGGAAAAGGGCTTCTCTGGGCCTAGTGCCCCATAGAAGGCCCAGGGGATGACGTGTGGGGACGGAAAAGGCCTTCTTTGGGCCTAGTGCCCCATAGAAGGCCCGGGGGATGGTGTGTGGGGGCGGAAAAGGGCTTCTCTGGGCCTAGTCCCCTCATAGAAGGCCCAGGGGATGGTGTGGGAGGTCAGAAATGGGCTTCTCTCACTTGCTTCAGCCTTGAGGGCCTATCCCTGCGCTCACACTCCAGACGGTCCTCTCCTGTCAGAGGACTGGAGCAGACTGAGCTGAAAACACTGACCGGGGCTGACATGGGCGGGACTTTGCGAAGCAGCCAGTCAGCCCTGGCCAGTGTCTTCTTCTTTCTTTTTTTTTAAAAAAAGAAAATTTATTATCGGATATATAAAAACATGTTCCACATTTTGTTTACAATTCTTATCATATCGTGTTCAAATTTTTATCTCCCCCCCCCCCGGCTTCCCACGATGCTCCGCCCCCGACCTGGCCAATGTCTTCTGACTGCCAGTTCTTGAGCCAAATCAATTATGGCAAGCATAGAATGCTGTGGAACCAAAATTCAAATATATATAAGGACAGGATGAGGCAGAGGGATCAGACACTTCTACATCTTCTTGTATTACAAATGCTGAATCCTCTGGGGAAATAACAAGATTTGACTTCACACTGTCTTTCTTTATAATAATTGTAGGTTCAATAGGAATTTTGTTATCTATTAAATTATTTGAAAAGTCCATTAAATCATCCATTGGCATAGGGGTGCCTGAGGAACTCGCAGAATGCGGCAGTTGTTGCATATTTTTAAGTGTACAGTCCATTTGTTCTAGTCTAGATATTATTGAATTCTTTTCTTGATCTGGAAGTTTTCCAAAGGAGGCTAGGAGCTTATTCTCAACCTCTTCATTGGACCATTCATCATCGAGTGACCCTTTGCCACTAGCGTGCAGGCTGTTGGAGGCACTTCTCTGATCAGTTGAAATTGGTTTAGACTGTTGTTCTGGGAGTTGCTTAAGCATTGTTCTAGTCTCCTTGGTCTGGAATGCTAAAGAGCTGCCTCTTCTATGGGTTTTACCTTTAGAAATTAGTTGAGTTAATTTTTGCACCACTGTATTCTTAAAATACCTTTGCAACCTAATGCCATATTTGGTAAGAAATGCAGCAAAAGAAAATAATACTGGCAGAATTTTTTTGGAATGAAAAAAGAGAAGGAGCCGTTCACTGCGAATTGGACTAGACAGTCTTTCAACCTTAGAAATGTCTATTAGTGATGAGTGTAGATTTAGAAGATAAGCAAGATTTTTTTTGCTTTCTATTTGATGGACCAGTCTATATATTTGCCTCTATACTGACTGACAGAAATTACCACACCTTTAGGGTCAAGCACCAGATTTTGGGCATTTGTTTCTAATATCTCAGCAGCAGACTTCAGTTCTTCAACATCCCTCAATGCAAGGGGGGCTTTCTTTCCCTTCAGTAGCAGGTGTTGTTGTCATCAATTTATCAATCTTGGCCTGGTCGTTTCTAAAATTATCGTAAAGCACTGGTCATTTCTAAAATTATCTCCAATGACTCAGGATTTTTTTTAACAGTTTGAGCTACTAGCATTTTTTGCTGGTACAATGTTGACAATGTTGTCATCTCTGGTTTGCTCTCATGAAGGAACTGAGGCTTTTTCTTTTGCAAGTCTTCCCTAAATTTATGATAATTTCCCCTTGGTTCTTTTTTTAAAAATATATATATAACTGTCCGTAAGGACAGACTTTTTATTTTATTTTTCCAAACATAACACAACTATATCTACAGACATACAACACAAAACATATACAGGGCTAATAACAGTTGCTTAACGTTCAGATTGAATACACCTTATATCATGTTGCCTACAATTCTTATCCACACATGTGAATATCTCTTTCAGCCTTCGAGCAATTTACATTTTATTTTTTTCTATCCATTATCTAGTTGTGTTTGCGTTACTACCTTCTAAGCATTTATATTGTACCAATCATAAAATCGTGACCGAGTGTTCTGAAAGGTGGATTCGGTGTGCCCTTTCATAATCAGAGTTAATTTATCCATCTCTGCCGCCTCCAAGATCTTGGCTATATATTCTTGTTTTGTTGGTGTTTGAGTGGTCCTCTAATATTTAGCATATAGAATCCTAGCTGCAGTGGTCAAATATACTATCAAATAACCATCGTCTCTGTTCAACTCCTTAGGTAGTATGCCTAATAGCAGTACTTCCGGTTTGAATGGTACTACTGTACCTAAATTTTTTTGCATCAACTGATGTACTCATATCCAATATTTTTTTACTAATTTCACAATCCCACCACATATGAAAAAAGTGTATCCGGCTTATTTTCACATTTCCCTTTGGTTCTTATCTTTAGAAGATGGCAATATGGCTGTTAATTGAGCAAGTTCCTCGCATGCAGCTTCCCCAGAATCAAAGACGATTGGGTTACCTTTAAGGAAGGCAAATCTATTTTGTGTGGCAACCGGCTCAAAGAAGTCATCAAGTTTTAACTGCTAGATTGAAGGAAAGCTGCCATTATCCAAAAGGGACGCAATCCTTTTTTTTATTCTTAGATGTTACAGGAGTATCTGCCATTAGAGAAGATGCTGTAATATATGCAGGAGTAAAGGCAAAACTGAAGGTAATATTAATAGGTTGTCTTTATCCCTTGATGTTAGCTTTCACAGAAGTTCCAAGAGCTAATTAGAAATAAAAGTCAAAAAGCAAACAGAAGAATTCAGAATTTCCTCACAGTTAACTGGGAGTCTCCCTCTCAAGATTACTCCAACATCTCTTCTAGTCCCATCTAAAATCCTCTTTCCTTAGCAGCTCCAGAAGTCAGTTTGTTAGTGATCAGCCGTCCAGGAGATGTATAGCAAGTTATTTTGACTTGCTGAATTATAAAACAGAAAACTTTATTAAAAACTTAGAAAAAATCCTTAATTAAAAGCAGGAGCTATCTTCGAGCACATCTCCCACTGGAAGCAGCAATGAAGGTGTTGAGAATTCTCTAAGGGAGATCCCCTGCTTCCTTCCTCCTTCACAGTTCTCAGAACTCACGGAGGAGAAGGAATGGGTATTAACTGAGTCTAAGACTATGGCATAGATTTCCCAAGCAACTTTCCTGTTCTAAAAGGTAGCATTCAACCTTTTGTCCTTTGGGGTATTAAAATTCATCCCATCAGTCACATTTTGGATGATGGGTACTGCTCAAGCCCTGCTCCACCCAGGTGCTTCATTAACTCCCACCAGAACCCCACCACAAATTGGGTACCCCTGTCTGAGATTACTTTGCGGGGTAGAGCATGGAGACTTATGACGTGCCTGGCTATGTGTCACCACTGCACCTCCTAGCTAGGCAGGCATGAACATAGTGTCCATTACCTCTTGCTGTTGGCTAGCATGTTGGGGGAGGTGGGACAGCCAGGAAGTTAGATTTCCCCAGGAGATAGTTACGCTGAAACAAAACTTAGAGGAAAAACTCCACTCACTGCTTTCATGCTTAGGTGCTGGGGGGCTTTGAGGGCTTCCAAATTTTTATGATCTGTCCAAAGCTCGAATGGGACCCTCATCCCTTTAGCCAATGTCTCCAAGTAGTAAGGGCCAGCTTTATAGCTGCAGCCTCCTTGTCCCACACTGTCCAGTTTCTTTCAGCACTGGAAAACTTTTTAGACACATATGCCAGGGGATGCAAATTTCCATCATCCCCCCCTGTGGAGGATCACCCCTCCTTGCTATGCCTGATGCATCCACTTGTATAACAAATTGCTTGGTCTCATTGGGGTGGTGCAATATGGGCTCAGAGGTAAACAGAGTCTTTAAGTGTTCAAATGCTTTTTGACACTCTAGAGAACATTGTAAGTGACTACTCCCCTTCTGGCATTCCAGCCCCTTCCTCTTGGTCTTTAACAGGTCTGTGAGGGGAGGATGACCTGGACAAAATTGGGGATGAAGGGCTGGTAGAAATTGGTGAACCCTAGGAAGGATTATAATTGTTACCTCGTTCTGGGGGGTCCCGCTCCACAACACCCTCGACCTTCTTTGGGTCTATGCCCAGTGCCTTCCCAGATATGCAATGCCCTCCTCTTTGTGGAACTCACATTTAGACAGCTTGGCAAACAGGCAGTTCACATAGAGGGCTTTGAGAATATCCTGTAACAATGAGTCCTTGTTTATCTGGATGATATCTTGATTTATTCGAAGGATAAGGAACCACATGTTCAATTGCTACAGGATATTCTCAAAGCTGTACAGCTGTTTGCTGCAGCTTCTCCTTCTCAGCAGTTTTGCAGTGGAGAGATAATTCATTTGCCTCCCCTTCCTTGAAAACCCTGGCTAGTTCCAGGTACTCCTCGGGAATGAGGTTTTCCCTGGCCAGGCACACTTAACTGAGTGTGAGACCAATCATGGTCCTTACACCTGGGATCTAAGAAGGTTAGGGTGCCAGCACTCCATTGAATGTACAGGTCGTGGGTCTGGAGCGATGGGCTTCTTAGCGCCATGGGCAATTCTGCAGTGGGGCTCACTACGAAATAGCAGAGCTCCCAGTGGGAGGCCAACCCCACCGGTAATAGGATAGTTCAATACCAGCAGGCCTTTCCCCTCATTGGGGATCCATCCATCTGGTGAAAACTAGGGGCTCTTTCAGTCTATGCACTTTCACTCCCAGACCTATAACTATAGCAGGGCTGATTAGGTCTCTGGTACACCCTGAGTCTATTAAAGCCCTATGTGTCCCCACCTCAGGGTTGATTACAGTCATATTCATGAAAAAGAGAGGGGAGGAGAGTCCTATCGAGTCTTTTGTGGGGAACTGTTGGACCTGCTGGTTGGCGCCCTTCACAGCAGGCCCTGGACTTTTTCTGCTGCCTGAGGCACGTTGTAGTTGCTGGATGAGATGCCTTCCAGGGCATCCCTCAGTCTGGCTTGCAGGGCTTTTGGGGTATTGGGCTAGTTTCTTGGGGTCTTCAGTTTCCTCTCCTTTCCTTCTTCCCTGTGCTCCCTCTCTGAAATTTGGCTACCCAAGCACTTTGCAATGCCCAGGTGCTCTGCATCTCAGGTATAGCCCCAAACTCATGCAATACTCACAGTCTCCCCTGGTCACTGGGCCTCACCCTCTGGTCACCTTCTGGGTTCCAACTAGCTTCCCAGGGGTCTTGTGTTGGTACAGTTGCACAAGGTTCCACTGGTTCTCAGCTTCACAGGCCACTTGGATTCAGCTGTTCAGCATCACAGGGTTGTCTTGGGCTAATGCCTTCTCGAGTATCATAGTGTTGAGGCTGGCTGAGTAGAATTCAATGAGGACTTCCTCCAGCCACTTGAACTCACCTGAGTAGTCCTGCACCAATCAACTCCCCTGCTGCAACCCTCTGAGGTGGGCCTGGGCTTTCTCTAACTCCAAGGAGACTTCATACTGCTGCCGGAGGGCCTGCATGAAGGTGTTCACATTGTGGAACTTGGGTGCCCTGATGTTGTATAGCCCCATGAACCAGTCAGCTGCCTGCTCCTGAAGGTGTGACCCCACGTAGTCGACCCAGTGCTCATCAGAAGCAAAGGTGTGCCCCCATTCCCTCAGGAACTTTTGCACCTGGATTGCAAAGAATGCCAACTTCTCAGGGCTGCCATCAAAAGTAGTTTCCAGGATGTCTTGGGGCCTCTCATGCTCCTGTCTTAGCCTGGGTAGAGGAGGAGCAGGACGGTCAGGGGGCTGTAGGTCTGGGGTTTCTCTCACCTCTTCCTCCTCAGAGATCTCTCCCTGTTTCATCAGCTCTTTGACTATGAGAGGGATGTTCTCTAGGAGGATTTGATTTCTTCCATCTTGTCTTTCAACTCAGCAAGCACCTGATCGGCACATGAGGATTCCCCCATGGTGTCGGCAACCAGGATGCATTTGGGGTTATCCTGGAAAACACGAGAGGTCCGTCTCTCCTCCCTTTCTGGCTGGGGTTTGTGGTATAATAATCATCCCACTGATTATTATAATATTTTATTTTAGTTCAAGAAGAGAATAAATCACCGTTCAGCAAATTTGTTAATGGGCACTAGTCAAACACCAGAGAACCTTCAAGCGCTAGTTTGCCTCTAGAGGTTAATGCCTACTTCTGTATATATAAAAGAAAGTCCCCTCACCATAAAATTAATACCCAGGCCAAACTGCTGGACCTAGAGACACCAAATTCGGGGAAAGCACTCCTACCACGGTGTAGGTGCTGGCTAAGAAGGGATTTTTAGAAATTCGACCCCTAAATGAGTCCTATAGGGCTGCCAGGCAGCTGCCTCCCTGCACTCCCACTCTCTGATTGGTCAGCTGTAGAGCTCAGTGTTCTGAAGTAAAAAAAAAAAAGTTACAGGGGACTGCAGAGAGCTAATGACAGTTGAGGAAATCAGGAGTGGCCAACAACCACCTGTGAGGTGAAGCAAAGCTGCTGGTCCAGCCTCTTCAATGGCTTCCAACACATTCCCCCCACCTCCTACACCTAACAGGAGGTTGCCAATCAGGTGCAGCCCCACCTCCACAGTGACTTCTAATACTCCTCCCCCTCCCCCTCCTACATTGGACAAGCAGCTGCCTCTCAGGTGTTGGAGAGGAGGTGGGATAGCTTCCAACACACTCCCCCTAACTCTTACACCTAACAGGCCATGGTCTGTCAGGTGCAGCAGCAGTTGCAGGGTGGTAAAAGCCACGAAGGAGCCCGCCCCAGCTGTAACACCTTAGTGATCCTGCCAGCCCTGCCTCCACTGTGGCTTCTAATACTCCTCCCCCCTCCCCCTCCTACATTGGACAGGCAGCTGTCTGTCAGGTGTAGGAGAGGAGGTGGGATGCTTACAACTGCCAGGGAAGTTTGTTCAGCAGGATTCCCTTAGCACTGCTGCTGGCCCAGCCTCCCCAATGCCTTTAAATACATTTTCCCTCAACACCAGACAGGTCGGTGTCTGTCAGCTGTAGGAGCAGGGCCAGGGTATGAATGTTTATGGGGAGATAGTAAAGGACATTTCTAGGAGCCATTTTGATGCATGCCTCCCTCATGAACCTGAAGAAATGTCCACCACATCACCACTCCCTCACACCAACTCCCCCTCACACCTCTCACCTGTTACTGCCCCCAGGAAAGCTCCTGGCAAACATCGAGCCAGATACACCAACATTACAAGGAGGAGACAACTTAGGAATGTGGCAAAGACATTTCCACATAGTACTCCTGCAGTGCACTGAGCTGCACAGGCCAAGTACCAGCAAGATCACCCTGAGGTGCTCAGAACAACATAGTCTGCATATGAGCAAAAAATCCAGGAACACAAGTACAGGGGCCATCACTTTTGTGGAAGGTGGCAGGAGTTGACTTAACTGATGACTGCTTCTTAAATGGACAGTTCTATGTGGCCTGCTCCAGAGTGAGCTCATCAAGCAGCCTGGTGATCCTAGCACCTTAGGGCGGAACCATCAGTGTGGTCTAGAGAGAGGTCCTTCAGTACAGAGAAAAAAAGTATATATATCTCACTTCATTTCTTACACTACAATCTTCTCCATAAGAATTCCTACAACAAATGTCACATTTCAGATTTCACATCATCACTTTTATAACTGGATTTATGGAACTTAAATAACATAATGAAGCACAGGTATCAAGCTAGTTTTCAGATATATAATGCTAAGGTATTAGTTCATCAGCCTTCAAGGTAGCAATGTTCTTAAAGAGAAAGCAGTGAAACTCCCCACTTAGGTGAGCTAAAATTAAATATTATAATAGTATAACTATGTATATAGCAACTTGTTTATAATAAAGCAATATTAATTTTATTTTATTTTCAATTAAAACATTTAGGATATTGCTTCTCCAAACTAAATAACAGGATTAGTATTACAACATAGTGAATGAGCAGAAAGAATAGACAACACCTTGTGTGACGGTTCATCTTTATTTCAATAAGCAGAAGAAACTGACAACACCTCATGTGATGGTATACCTTTGTTTCAAAAACTTTGTTTCAGTTTTGTCCAGTCTATGATGTAAAATATTGTCAGCAAAATGTATCTTATTTTTAATCTTCTAGTTATGATAAGTTACTTCTAAGGAACTGATCTATGAAATGAAGTATCATTCTAGAGTAACTTTTTGATACTTTATACCTTGCAATCTTTGAACCTTGTTATTTTGTATACTTTGATACTTGATATCTGAATACAATTGTACTTTGTATGTTCTATCATTGTATAAATCTATGAGAAATTATTTACTCTTGATGTTATAAACTTTACTGTTAGCTGTCTTTCACAGTTTGTTTCTATTTTTGATTATAATGTCACCCCTATACAGTGACAGAATCAGTTCTTATTCTCGGATGAAGCAAGAAATGACCCAGGCCTCCCTCCAGGGCCCTCTGCAGCTCATGATTAGCCTTACAGCAAGCTCTATCAATGTCCAGGGGGTTCCCAACCCGAAACCAAACTAAATGTGGCACCATGGCAGACCAAATAATCAGGGTCCCCAGCCACCGCCTCTTAAAGATTTGAAAATCAGCTTGGGCCTGAAGGATTAAAGCCTTCCCTTTTATAAGTCCCAAATCATTGCCACGAAGATGTATGACAAGAACATGAGGAGGAGGACCAACCCTCCCCTCGATAACAACTGCAACAGGCCAGGCCGCTGCAATCCCTGGCACCCTAGTCACTGTACTGTGGACCATTGGCTGAGACCCCACTGCGAGCCTATGGATGTCCGTTGCACTCGGTGAGTGGCCCAAAACACAAAACTGTGCTTGCAGATGAGAATTCTCATTTCCCACTGGCCAACTGAACCTGAAATGAAAGAACAGTGAGCAATGGAACAAATATAACTCAAACAACTTGTGTAATATAATGGAAAATTCAACACCTTGCCATGGGGCACACATAGGATCTATATGCTGACAAACACCATCTACCCAAATGCTGAATGTTTCAGGATGGGTACCCCATCGCTGCTGCTGTGGATGCTACACCAATCCAGAAAAAATGAGTGCAGAAATGCACCCCTGACAACCAGAGCTTCCCCAGAGCCCTGGATGTGACTGCCCCAAATTGGTGCCTAGTTAAAGGTTTTGAATCCAGATGGTGGAACAACACTCTGCCCCCAAATCCCATGACAGCCATGTAAACAGCCAAAGCTGAAACTGGGCATAGCTCTTTCTCTGAACACCCCCCCCCCCAGTGTGACTACCAACCCCAAATGCCCCTAGTCTGTCTTGGAACACAGCAGAGTAAAGTGCTCCTTGTTGTCAAGCTCAGGCCTGACTTTCGTTTCCTTAAGTTCTGTTTTCCTTTCCCTTGTCATGTTGAATTCTGGGGGGGGGGATGTTGTTAGATTGCCGACCACTCCCTGAACCTGGAGCCCAAAAAATCATTTTGGGTATTTGAAAACCCTGCATCTGATCCAAAGATAGTTTTGGTGGTGTGGGATGTGGGGAGATATTTCCAAATATGTTGTCACTTGTCAAACTTGCTTAATGAGTAAATGCAGGTGGGGGGAAGGTACCAGGTCAACTCCAACCGCTGGAGACCCCTGAGAGACCCTGGGCCATGATTTCTATGGATTTTATCACCGATTTACCCCCCAGCCAGGGCAAGACTGTGATCTGGGTTGTAGTGGATCTTTTTTTCAAAGCAAGCCTGTTTTGTATCGTGCAAACAAGTACCTACAGCCAAACAGCCAAGATGTTTCTGCAGCACGTGGTATGACTGCATACAGTGCCCCATAAAGTAATTTCAGACTTGGGGTCGCAGTTCATTGCCAAGCTTTAGAAGGAGCTTATGAGCCTTTTGGGTGTGGAGCAAGGGCTGAGTAGTAATCATCACCCAGAGACTGATGGTCAGACAGAACACACTAACCATGCATTGGAACAGTTCCTCAGATGTTTTATTAACCACCAGCAGGATGATTGGGTTCAACTTTTACCGTTTGCTGAGTACAGCTACAATAACTCAATTCATGCTTCGATAGGGATGTCCCCATTCAAAGCAGTACATGGATATGAGGGGGGTCCCTTGCCTATAATGAGTTTGAATGAACTAATAAAAGGGGATGCCTAGCTCTGGTGGTCTACTGTGACTAAGGGTTGGGACACACTGCAAAAGATTCTGAATAAAGCTAAAGAGGATTACAAATGCTATGCTGACAAGACCAGGAGCTCTGAGTGGGAGCTAGCTCCTGGGGACTCTGTGTACATTTGTACAAAACACTTGAGGGGTCTACAGCCAGGGTGAAAGCTGGGGTGAAAGTACATTGGACTTTTTAAAGTAATCCGTGTGATTAATAAGGTTGCTGTTGAAGTGGGGCTGCCTAAAACCTTGTGTTTTGTACACCCTGTGTTTCATTTCAGCTTGTTAAAGAAGGACCCTGGAACCTCACCTTGGACTCATCATCCTCCATCACCTCCTCCTCTCCTGATTGACAGTGAACTCCACCAGGTAGTGGAGACCATCTTGGATTCTAAATTGAAGTGTGGCCAATTGTTCTATCTGGTTAAATGGAAGGAGTTTGGGTCAGAACATAATTAGTGGGTGTTGGCTAAACGTATTAGAGCTTCTCGCCTTATTAAAGAATTCCATCGTAGTCATCACCATAAGCTGGGTGGTTGAGAGAGCTTAGGGGAGGCAGTATGTCAAGCTCAGGCCTAACTTTCATTTCCTTAAGTTCTGCTTTCCTTTCCCTTCGCTTATCATGTTCAATTCCGGGGGGGGGTGTTGTTGGAGTGCATGGGGGTAGTAGTCATAATCATTCCTTAAGCAGTGCCCCAAGAGTTGGTTCTCGTGTGATTGACCTTGGAGACTTTCTGTTCCTAGGCTAGGTTAGATAGGGCACCATATATCTGTCTGTGTTGCCATAGTAATGCTGGGGATTAGGTGTGATGTATGAGAGTGTGAAATTCTATGCTTTTACCTATAACCTGTAAGTTCCCATTGTTTTCTTCAATCCTAACAAAAGTTCTTGTACCTGCAGCAAGCATATCTTCAATAAAGTATTTCACTGCCAATAGTGTGTGTAAAGAGTGTTTTAGCTGGGGACCTGACACTCGTCTCCCTCCAAGCAGACATCCTGGACGATCAGAGTCCAGCCATGGCTGTTGGACTTTGACTGTGCAATGAGCTCACTTATTTGAAAGGCCTCCAAAAAGGTGACCAGAGCTGCTGCATGGAATAAACAAGCTTTATAAGGAGATGCACAGACCACTTTCTACACCGCCTGCAAGCCCCAAAGAACTGAAGGAAAAATGGGCTGCCTGGGGTCAGTGTGTGCCCTGGCCTCACATATCCACCCTTCCCGCAACTTCTAAACCCTAAAATCATTGATAGCATCAGCAAGCCCTCGAGTTTTGCTGGTATAGGCCATAGCAGAAAGCAAGTCCTTGATGAAAGCTAACAGCAAAACCCCTCAAAACACACACAAAAATGCAACAAATGGCCCACAGTTACAGGCCATGAACTAGGATACCCTACCTCATGTCTAAACACAGAAAACTGGTGGACCACACGGTTGTATGACCTCTTCGTACCTGGGGCAATGGCTAGTCCCATGGCCCTGTTCACCTCTGCTTTCCAATCAACCAGAGCTTTGATGGTATTCATATAGGCTGAGAATTGACTGCTGGGGCCAGCTGCCGAAATCTTTCCATCTGTTTACAAGAGAGAACATCAGCCATCCCATTGTCAATCCCCGGTACATGTCTGGCAAGAAACAGGATGTTCAATCAGAGGCAGTGAAGGGCGAAAGCCTGTACCCAGGACATAACATAACCCGCGTCAATCTGGATGTAAGACCTGGACCACAACCAAGTAGTCACACCAAGAGTAGACTGTATGGTTGGCCAACTCATCTTCCCAATGCCAAACAGCCACCAGGATAGGAAAAAACTCAAGAAAGGTAAGGTCCTTGGTAATCCCGGCCCCTATCCACTCAACAGACCAGGCCTTGGCACACCAATGCCCCCTGAAATAGACACCCAATGAACCAGCAGCATCTGAATGGGTTTGGAACTCAGCTTCCAACTTCAGATCCTCCCTCCAAAAAGAGACCCCGTTAAAGGATTCAAGGAACTCCAGCCATGTCTCCAAATCCACCCTAATGTCGGCAGTAATATGTGTGCTATGATAGAGAAGCTGTAAACCCCTCATAGCATTTCACAGACAGCGTAGAAATGCCCAGACAGGCGCCACAACTTTGCCCACAAAGTTGAAGAGCCTGACCAACTGCTGGAATTCACGTAGGATGGCTTTGTTTTCACCCTTAAACTCAAAAACTCTCCTTCTCAAGTCATCCAACTTGCTGATGGGCAGGCATGATGCCTGAGCCACAGTGTCCAGTTCCACCCCAAAAAAGTCAACACTTGGGGAGGGCCTTATGATGAACCCCCTTATTTCTGAGTATTTGGGAATTTGTTCCTGTAATCTTTCACAAGCTGAAGCAGTCTTATTTTTCACTAACACTGTCTGCTCACCTCTTTTAACCAGAAACCCACACAGTTCATCCTGCTGTCACACACCCAGACACTAATTGGTGAGACCTTTTCATAAATATTAATCTCTGGGGCTTTTCATGAGCACTGCCCTTTTCCTGGGATGAAGCTTATGGTTTAACTTTATCAGATACTTAGCTCTGTCAGACACTGAGGCACACGCAACATGGAACAATAAAACCAGCTGATGATTATACAAGGGAAAAGCTGATGCTTGTGTGTATGTTTCAAATGGTATAGTTCAACTTTAGTTGGTAGTTTCAAATGGTATAGTTCAGATTCATTTGTAATCCTTCACTTTAGATGCCACAGTATAAAACACACTCTCTCTATTGTCAACCCCTGTGCTGTTCTAGACTGCTGGTTTATGTTTGGATTTCTCAGGTACTCTCCACCACCACAGAGAAATACCTTCACTTTCCCTTGGTGGGTTTTTCTTTCTGTTTCTTTTTGGACACCCACTAGTCCAATAAACCCTCCTGGCACATACTAAATCTACTAAACCCAACTGTCTCTCCAGCAGGGTATAAATCCAATGTGAGAAGGACATGAATCTCTTGTTTAACCACCAGCAACTGATTTCCCTTTTTAAGACTCTTTAGTTTTCACTGTGGTATAGAACCATGTTTGGCGTTTCTCAGATTCCCTTAATATTGGAATCTGTAGAGAAATCTCATTTGCTCCTCAGACACAGCGAGGTCCAACATGACTTGTCAGTCCCCTGGTACAGTACCCACTGACCAAAAAACAACTGACAGTCTCAATGACCAAACTCCAACTGTCAAGAGTTTTTTTTAATCATTAGAAACCCCTACCCCAAGTTCTGCATCAGAATTACATCACCACTGCTAGTCACATGACTGCAGGTGTCTTGCAGGCTGATCCCAAGCCCAGAATCCATCACAGGCCTTCAATCTTTTCATGTGCTAAGGGGGCACCCAGCTCCCCAGTCAACTCTAGAAATGCATTCAGTAATTGCTTGCAGTGACCTGATTTCCAAGAACCCACAAATAAAAAAATAATCCAAATGATGAGCAACAGTAGCCAACCCCGTGTGGTAGCAGAGGCCCACTTTAGAAATGAGCTAAATGGTTCAAAAGCAGCATAGGACACAGAGCAGCCCATTGGTAAGGCCCAATCCTTATAGAAATGGCCATCAAAGAAAAAAACCAACAATTTGAAATCATTGGGGTGCACCAGAAGAAGGCAAAAGGTCGACTTAATGTTGCATTTAGCCATCTCTGCACTGGGGCCACAGCAGTGCACCACGTGCACCACCTGATCAAAGGAAGTATATTTAACCAAGCATAAAGAGTCAGATATAGTCATTAACTGACCCTCCCATGGGGTAAGAAAGATGGTAGTTGAGGTGATATTCCCCCGGGGCCTTTTTGGGAACCATTCCTAATGGGGAAACTCGCAGGTCTAGGGACCAGTGGAATGGAAAAAGGGCCCAAGACCCTACCTTCTGCCCTGTCCTTCTCAATCTTGCTCCTGACTATATGCTCCGTGCCCTTGACTGATCACAAATTCTGCGTCATGAAAGGAGACCTAATGCCCTGATAGGGAATACGAAAACTGGACTGAAAACCATTCAACAAATACCAAGCATCTGATCATTTGGGGTACCTCTGCAGCAATACCTCAAGCACTCTCAGCTTTATGGGACTGGGACCCTTTACCAGCAAACTGTCCAGACCCACCCCATTCTGGCTTACAGTGATCCTTTGGGGGCTTTGCCCAGAAGCAAGCCAAGAAGGGCTGTGGTCTACCAGGGAGGGAGCACTCATGCTGATACTGGCATGATTTCCTGTTACACACCCCTTGCAACACAAATTCCCAGCAGATCTGATGGAGTTGAACTGCCTGCCCTGCAGAACTGCAGGAAGTGGGAGCAGCTGTGAGGTAGTGGACAAGGTGGCCACTGTGTGAACGATCCCCCAAGTTCAGCCGACTAGGGGACATAACTTGCAGCCACAACTGCAGGTACCCCTGATCTTAATGAAGAGAGGAGTTCATAGCAGCCTCATCCTGAATTCCTCATCGTGTTCTAACCAGGCTGGGCCATTAAAGCCTGTGTAACCCTTATATATGATATTGAAATACTGAAATAATGATGCAGCCCTCCAGGGTTGAGCCTTAGATATCACTCCCACGACTCAGTTGGCCCAGGTTCTGTCAACCATCCTCTTTTTTAGCTTCTCCCTGTCCTTATCGTCCATGTCTATTCCCCTCTACAAATCTTGTCCCTAGTGGCTGGTAACAAATGGTCTCTGAGAGGGAGTGCCAGGTCCCCAAAAGGGAGGGCTGATGTGGGAACTGACACATATATGGTACTGCTCTGGGCCAGGTAAGCCCATCCTTGTGCAAACACATTGGGGGGCTGCCCCCACACAGGCCCCAAACCCCCTGAGAAGAAGAAGAAGAAGAAGAAGAAGAAGAAGAAGAAGAAGAAGAAGAAGAAGAAGAAGAAGAAGAAGAAGAAGAAGAAGAAGAAGAGGAGGAGGAGGAGGAGGAGGAGGAGGAGGAGGAGGAGATTGGATTTATACCCCGCTCTTCACTTGGAGTCTCAGAGCAGTTTACAAACTCCTTTCCCTTCCCCTCCCCACAACACCCTGTGAGGTAGGTGGGGCTGAGAGAACTCTAACACAAACTGCGCTTTCAGGAACAGCTGTGCCAGAGCTTGTGACTGACCCAAGGTCACATCAGCAGGTGCAAGTAGAGGAGTGGGGAATCAAACCTGGTTCTCCCAGATTAGAGTTCGCACACTTAACCACTACACCAAACGTTACCTGGCATGTATGGAGGGTTACCTGGCATGTATGGAGAGCCCCAAGGCTATCCTGGAACCTGGCCCCACATAGGGTTAGCTTGACTAGGTGCTGTTGGATCAGGAGCTGACAAGGCCAAGCAAGTCCTGTATGAGGAAAAGCATCTGACTTACCCACAGGCACTGAAGGGCCCACATTGGATAGCCCTGGCTCATTTGCAACTAGTTGTGATGGAACCCCTAATGGGTCCCCTGCCCCAGAATCCTTCGCTGTGACATCCATGCTGCCGGTCTTTGAAGAAGAAGACTTATTCACAAGAAAAGGTCAATGAGTCAGTACTTCAGCTTGGAAATGCTTGTTAGAAGAGGACCACTTCTCCTTCCTCCTGCTCATGCCCTCCCCCAGCTGTGGGTGAGGTATAGCAACTCCCCTGGCCTGCTCCAGGGCCTGCAGTCTCTAAAATGGCTTGCTGCACAACATCCTCACCCTCATCCTCTGAAGAGGAAAGGGTAGGAGCAGGCCTCTTAGGTGGAGCCTTAGGGGCAGGCTGTTTCCCCTTGGTGTGCCCAGTTCCTTTTTTTGGAGCCATATAAGCTATGTAAGTACAAAATGGCTACCACCCATACAAGATGACCACTGGTGAAAGTGAAACTGCCATCCGAAGGCATCCCACCCCACCAGCAAACATCCACAAGAGTCTCAAAACACCCTGGGCCCCCTGGGCACAACCTAGCTGCCTATACCCTTGGAAGGGAAGGGAAGCCCTCACCACAGTGCTGCCTCCCACAAGTGACCAAGCCCCCCCTCAATCAGTTAACCTGGGTTGGTGCTGAGCCTGGGAGCTGCCGTCTACCACTGACTCACTGCAGGGCTACTTCCACCTCCCAGAATTGCAGCTCTAGGCCCAAAGCCCAGAGCTCAGGAGTGAGCCTCCAGCCCTTTAAGAAGCAAGGCGAAAAATTGTTTGAAGCTGCAGGGCTGGCCCAGCAAACTTCCAGCCCTGCCCCCTCTGCAAGCCCCATATGTGTCTGTGGCTGCCAACAGGGGACCACCCATCCTCCTCGCTGGGAGGCAAAGGCGGCACCCTGGCCACACGGCCACAAGGGCTGGCAACCAGAGTAGCCGAATAAGCTTTGAAAAAATACAGTCCCTGTATCAATCTGTGAATTACTATAAATCTAGAAATTATGTCATTTAGCCCTAAAAGGTACAAACTAAGAAAGGCCATAGAAATATATGTTTACAGCACCTTTGTTAAAACAGCTGTGTATTTATAGTACATAAAATCTAGAAACAGTGCCCTTGTAGGTATCCCAATTTTCTCTTGGTACACAAATCTCATTCTAGACAGTTCTAGTTTACTTTGAGCCTCCAATTCCTGGAGGAGGTTCCAAGAGATTTCTGCAAATTCTTCTTCCAGCTGTATCTCCTGGACCACACCAATAGCATTTGGAAGGATTTCCTGACCAGTAGGAGTGGCACAAGGGCTTGCAGCAGGAAGAAGGAGGCAGGAAATTCCTGTTCTCTGAGTGAAACTCCACTCACACCTTTTAGGATCTTGCACATAATGGGATAGTCTTCCACACCGAAAGAAGACCTAGGAAAATGGTCGCACCCACTGCTATTAACACTCAGGTTTTGAAATCATCTGTGACAATCAGTGAATCAACAAATTGTTAATTAGAAAATCTGATTGTCTTTTTATTCATGATTGTCTTATTTATCCATGATGGATTTTCATTGCTCCTCCAAGCTTTAGTCATAATGCTGAAATGTCCCACCCCCTCAGGACTATGTCATAACAGACACATGGTAATTCTTATTCATGTTCTGCAGCAAACAGTTGTAGGCTTTGGAAGCATTCTCCAACTAGGTCTCTAATTAACCATGCTTAAGATAAAGTCATGAAGAGCTTTTAGGAACAGAAAACTGACAAATTCAGTATTCATAAATGACTTTTCCTGTAATGCCCCTCTGGTGAAGATATTATGATTTTGGGGGATAAGCTTTGATGAAAGCTGAGAACCACAGAAGCTGAAAGAAAGGTTTCAGAATAAAGTTTGAATGACATAAGTTTAAAAAGAATGTGGAATTTCACATGCAAAATATACAATAGTACAATTTGTATAAGATGCAAATGCAAATTATGAATTCGTATCAGCGATTTCTTTAAACTCTTTAGGTTGTTTGGGTGGGTATGTTTAAGGCTTTTCATATCCCTTGCATACCAAAACAGATCTGGAGATGATACAAAGTGCCTCAATTTTTGTATAAGATTCATTAGAATATATATTAACATATGAAATCAGGCTTATCTTCAGAGTCTGTTCTCCAGGTGCCTCATATATTTGTGTCTTTTGCTGCACTGGAGTTGTAAGGTTACTGTTGCCTTCAAATAGATATGCTTATGCTATAATTCTTATACTGTAAGCAACCTGTGGGACTCTTTTTCAGGCCATATGCCAGGATATAAATTTCAATAAACACTCCAGGGAAGGGAGATTGGAAGCAATCATGCCCTGAGAGAATAAACTGCACACTGATGCAACCTTCAAGAATATAGTCCCGCCCCCCTTTCCATGTGTGCCTTGTCATTATAAAATGAAAATTATAAGCCTTCAACCAGGCAAATCCATTACAACTCTCTTGAAGTTTGCTGCCATTCATACTTGAATATCAATATGAGCCCATTCTACAGTCTGGCTGATAATTTGAAAAAGCCATCTTTGCTTCAGATGTGTATCTGAACAACTGAATGTAAAAGAAAGGGAAGTTCTGTGTTCACATGAGTAGAACAATTAAGTCTATAGAAGATTGTGTGGTTCCACCTGTGGCACAACCAAGAATGCAAACATAGGCTTGAGTTCAGACTGACAGTTTGAAGCGGGAGCCAGTCATGGCAAAAAAGCCCCGGAACAAACTGTTCCGGGTTTTCCCAGTCACACTGAGCCGACTGATGCAGAAGCATACCGGGAGGAGGTACGCAGGAGTGTTCAGACTGCTGGCCCAGAGGTGCGGCTATAAATGGCTTTTTCCTGGCAAATCGGCTATGTGTGCATGAGCTCATGAGCGCATATGCACTCATGCGCTCATGCACACATGCACACATAGCCGATTTGGATCCCGTTGCCACATTGGGTGGTAGAGCGGAGCACAGCCAATGCTGCTGCCTTATGAGCAATGTGGGTTGCTCCTGGCTTTTCAGCTGAGCATTCACACTTCCCAGAAGCAGAATGCAGCGGGATAAAGGCACTCTCCAGGATTTACTACCACTTTCAACAGGTATCTTTTAATTCTGGGAGCGAAGCAGAACAGCACGGGTTGCCTATGGGTGGGGAATGCCAGGCAGATGTGCCTGTGTGAATGCCCCCTTTAATCCGCTTGGGAAATGTGGCTGAAATGTGGCTATAGTGGGGCAAATTGCCAATCTGAACTCAGCCGTAGTCTATTTTGCTCAGTCTCAAAGTGGGAGCAAAAACAGGAGGCTTATTTTTTTATTATTATTTTATTTGTAACATTTCAAGAGGGAAAACAAACCAAAGCTGACAATGTATCTTAAGTGTAAGAGAATATTCCAACAGTTACATTAGCTTTCCAATTATACAACTTAAGTCTACTGAATTACTTATACTTTTTAGATATTTTGCTCATTTATTTATACATCTTATTCCAGCTATTTTCAAAAGATTCATCCCCTTTCCCTTTTAGCAATGTTGTTAATTTGTCCATTTCAGCAACACCCAACAGTTTTTGTAGAAATTCTGCCCTGTCCAGAATCTTATCTAGCTTCCAATACTTGGCATATAGAATTCTGGCAGCAGTTATACCATGTATTATCAAAGGTCTATCTATCTTCTCATATATATCTGGAATTACATTAAGGAGAAATAATTCCGGTTTAAATGGTATATTGATCTCAATAATTTCTTGTAAAATCTTTTGAATCATCGGCCAGTATTTATTTGCTTTACAACAAACCCACCATATGTGAAAATAGGTACCTATATTTTGATTACATTTCCAGCAAATGTTTGTTACCGTTGGGGAAAACTTCGCTAATATATCTGGGGACAGATGCCACCGATAAAAACATTTTGTAAATATTTTCCTTGTAATTTTGATATTTATCCAATGATCCAATTCGATATTATAACCTAAATTTTGCGCCCATGTTATCACAGTGGGTTTAACAATCTCATCTTGCATTTTAAATTTATTGAGCCTCTGCTGAGCTACCATAGCTGATGGGCTGTGTTTGATAAGGAAGGGTGCAGACCACAAAAATGATGTTCGGTTTGTGGTTCATAGGTGAGGTTTGTCCCCGAAACAGCTGAGCCATGGGGGCTCAGGCCCTAAACTGAGCTATGGGACCAGGCTGCATGATCAGATCAGAAACAGCTTTAGATCAGAAACAGCTGAGCTGCATGGAGCAAATTGCTCCTGCAGCTCAGCTGTTTAAAGGGCAGCTAGCCCCAGGAACTGGTTGCCCAAAAAAGCCCCTTTAAACAGTTGAGTCATGGGAGTAGGCTGCTCCTGCGGCTCAGCTCTTTCTGATCTTTTGGTAGCTTTCACAGGGAGGAAAAAGCCTCCCCATAAACCTCCACAAACTGCCTTAAAAGGCCATGGAGGTCCGTGGCCAGGATGCAGCTTCAAACTTTCGTTCTCAAACTACGAACCAGCAAAAATTCATTACGAACCAAGGTTTGTGAGCTGGTTTGTGCCCATCCCTAGTGTTTGACTTTGTGGGTTACAAACAGTGCAGGCCTGGTGTAGGATCATATATCTTTAAGTGCTTGGTAGGATTGCCATCCCTTGGCAGGGTTGCTGTGTGTGGGGGGGCTGGAGATCACTCAGAATCACAACTGCTCTCTAAATGACAGAGATTAGTTCCCCTGAGAAAAATGGCTGCTTTGGAGGGATTATACCCTGCTGAAGTCACTTTCCTCCCCAAACCTCTCCTCCCAAGTCTCCCCCCAGATCTCCAGGAATTTCCCTACCTGCAGCTAGGAAATCTAATGCTTGGACCCTATTATTTTGTGAAAATGTCCAACTGATGGAATCAGTGGGGCATGTGTGACATCTGTTACAAACAAGCAAGGCAATGTCAGGAAACTGGCTGTCAATTCAGAGTGAATGGACAGTGTACTCAACCCCCTAAGGGTGGTGTTATGGAGAAACTAAAATCACACTAGTCTATGCAGTTTCTTTCCTGGAGCCTTCTACTCTTTTTCCCAGGCATATTTTTTTGAGTTTTGCTCAAGCATCAGGAAGGAAACAAAAGTACATTGCTGGGAATCATGGAACTCTCCCCTGAGTCAGTTCAAGAGAATGTACATTTGCTGCTTAAAGGCTTCAATTAAACAAGAGGTCTAACTAAATGAAGGAACTGGAGTGCATGAAGCAAGAAATGCAAGTTAGTGCCAAGTTTATGTGCAGGGGAAGAGAAGTTACATACAAATTAATGGATTTGTCTGCTTCTTTTGCCTGTAGAGCTTTGAGGTTTTGTATGTCTGCGCCTTATTCTTCTTGAAATCCTGGACTATATAGCTGGGAGTTTACTGTGTAACCGAATATATTTTCTGCAGTCTAAGCATATCACATTTTTATTTCACTTGTTATCATTTAGTCACTCTGAATCTTAACAGGCATTTCCAGAATTTTTAATCATATACTATAAAGTCTTTCTCCCTCATGTTAAAACATCCAGCTATATCTCATACAACTTTTGTTTTGATATGGTACTGGCTTTTTCTCACGCATCACCTCCAATCGGCTACCACTTCCAATTTCAAAAGGCACATATTATAAAGGAGGGGGGGAACATTCTGAGAATTTTTAAAATTTGAAACTCACTATATAGATGTCTTCTCATATCTTTGGTGCTTGCCAGCTAATCTTGTAATCAGCAGATGTGATCACTTCTGAGATAGGAGCAGCCCCATAGCTAGATGATTTTGGGGGGTGCCCTGGGGGACATGATGTCACTTCTGACATCACAAAAATAAAAAAAGGAGAGCACTCTCCTAGCCTCCCTATCTGGGCATTTGCAGAGCATGTTCCCTCCATACTGAACAACTGCTGCTGTCCCCCACCCCATCTTCTTCCAGTGCTTCCCTCCAACTTGTATTAATACAAGAATTCCAAGGGCTGCAGCTGACTCATGATTTCCAGGCCTGCACCTTCGCAAGGGGCTTCAGGCTGCTTTGATGAATGAATGAAACCAAACTGACAATGGAACCTGGTGTGGGGGGGTCTGACCTGCAATGAGTCCATGCAGGATGCTGGAAGAAAGCTGAATACATACCCTTTGTGGACTCTGGAAAACAGTCATGCATTGCAAATGAGAAAGGGGGAAGAGGAACAAAAGTTAGAGAGGAAGGCCCAGTAAAAGATTTCTACTTTCCCTTGCACCCAAGGAGGCTCTATCAGGGCTGCTACAAGTGGCGTGCCTCTGCTCCTCTTTTGGCTCTGTGGCACAAAACTTCCTGCTTTCTGCATGTGCACTAGCTCACGATTGGCTCTCAGTACGAAGCGGGGCTGCACCCAGTAAGTAGCTCTTACCAAGGGCACTCAGGCCTGACATTAATCACCCTGACATTTATACTGGAAGGCAAAGGCCCCGAATGCTTCCAGCAAATGCTTTGCATGGGATTTTCTTTCTTTTGTTTTTTAACCCCTTAGGACTGGGGAATTTTATTTTTTCAGAAAAAGAGAAAAGAAAGATTACAAGAAACATATAACAACAACACATTGACAACACATAACACATACTAAACATAACTATGATAGTGGAGCTCATACTTCGTTTCTGCTTAACAATTCAAATATGGTCGAATCTTAACACGTTTTACACACCTATATTAATTTTACCATCAAAAGCTTTCATATTCAGATCATTTTCAAAATCATTGTATATTTTGTTCAGTCCATCTGTGAAAACTCGCCCAAGTGTCCTCAAACATTTCATTATTTTTTCCTTGCAATTGTAATGTTAATTTGTCCATTTCTGTTGCTTCAAACAGTTTTTTTTAAATTTTCTTCTTTTGTTGGTATTTCTTCTCCTTTCCAGTATTTTGCATAAAGTATTCTAGCTGTTGTTACAATATATACAATCAAATATATCTGTTGTTTTGTAAAGTTCTGTGGAATAACATTTAATAAAAACAATTCTGGTTTAAATAAAATATTTGTTTCTAGTATTTTCTGTAACATTTCATGTATCCAGACCCAATATGTTTTAGTTACCTTGCATGTCCACCACACGTGAAAATAAGAACCAGTATTATTTTTACATTTCCAACACAAATTTGACATATTAAGATACCATTTGGCTAAATTTTCAGGGGTCATATGCCATCTGTAAAACATTTTATATATATTCTCTTTGTAAGAAACAGCTTTCATAAATTTTAGATGAAATTTCCACACTCTAGACCATTCCTCGAGCTGTATATTATAACTGATGGGGTTTTTTTTTTGGCCCCCCGAAGGGGATTTTTTTATTGCATTTTCTAAATATCTACAGAAAGGGGGAAGGGTACTAACAAACACAACTACAAGAAAGGGATGACAGAAAAGAAAATCCAAGGCGTGGTGATTGTATACAATGCTTACAAATGTGGCATTAACAAATAAAAACTTTCAGTTGTTAACCTTGAAGATGACAGTTGAGTACATCGCTTATGAAGCTCTAGCTCATACAGACTGCTTGGAGTATACTTCTACAATACACTAAAATTTCTTTTATGCAAACATCAGGCCTTCTCATCATCTAGTTACAATAATTTCTGCCTATCTGGCTATTACTTTCTGCCCATCTAACTCTTTAAAGTTTTTATCAATCATTACATGCAATCCAGCATTGTTTAAGTACAGTTGTTAAAACCATCCAAGTTAGGCTTAAGTATGCTTCTCTTAAAAACTCTCTATTTACCCTCTTATTAAAAAAGAAGAAAAAAACAGACAAAAAGGAACCTAAATATGCATCAAATAACACCCCTTTTCCCTCTTTATTTTATGGAATTAGCCTAAATTAATAAAATGCATTTAAATTTAATTTAAACATTCATTATCAATTTCTGTATAAACCCTTCCCCTTAATTTTATCCAAACATCCCCCCTCAGCCAAAAATCTTATCTCTGGAAAGGATCTTCGCTGTAAAATCTTCTCCTCGATCTTCTTTAGCTCATAGTCCATATTGTTAATATCTTCCAACATTCCATTAGCTTTGTCCCCCCATCAAAATATATAATAACTTTATTTTTTAGGAGAAGGGTTTCCCCTCCCCCCAGCTTGTCGTAGGGGAACATAGCTGCCTTGCTGTCCCACCAATCTTTCTCAGTATAGTTTATTGTTCAGTTACTTTCGAATTCCTGATGAAGACTCAGTTTCATTTTAATTCTTTTGACGCAACAGACGCCATTTCCAAAAATACCATTCCCAGAGCTAGAGGGTCTGTTTATCTTCTTTTTATTACCAGATCGCCAGGGTCCCATAAATCCATCAAGTCGTTCTGCCACCTCTAAAAATTCTCTAGATCTGTCGATCTTATTTCCAGCTCATTCCAAATTATTTTATTTTTAAGAGGGGGGAAACTTCCCCCCCCCATTCAACATTTCACAGCCACCACTCACAGAAATGTTTAGAGTTTCTTTAAGGAGGAAAAGGATTCTTCAATGCCTAAAAAGGTTGTTTTCAGATGTTTACACAGTCACTTTGTCTTTTGAGAGGGGGGATTTCCCACCCTCTGCCTGCTAAAGGAGGGTTCTACATCGTTTCCAGCCAAAATTCAGAAAACACTTCAAACTATCATAAGTTTCCCATTCGTTGCTTTCTCTCTTTTCTGGTATTCTCTTCATTCCCCCTACCCCCGGAAAGCTTTATTTTTAGATTGTTATATTGTTATGCGGGAGGAGGGAGTTCCCTTTTCCCCACCGCTTCTTTTTTGAGGGGGAGGGGAGGACTTTGTTCCACTCGGTCTCTTACTGTGATGTTAACAGTCTTTAAAAGAGAAGATTCTAATTCTTCTTCTAGCCATTTCTAGCTAGCCATATAAAGCGTTTTCAATTACTGTTTTTAAAGTCCCAAATGTTTGCTTATGTGTTACTCAGTTCTTAGATCTCAGTGTTCCTCCGTCACAGTTCCTTCATGTTCTATTTATCCAATAGTAGTTTCCTTTATCTGATCATCCGGGGGGGGGGGGGGTCTGCAATTGTCTCCCTCATCCATGCTTGCAGGGATATACTCTTCCCTCTAGTGCTTCATTAACTTGTACTCACACTTCTTCAGTCGCTTCATCGACTCAGCCAGTCGCTTGGTTAAACCTTGATCACTGCTTGCTTGGTTTTCTGGTATGCAAAGCCTTGGCCATTACTGGAACACAGTGGAGAGACCCTCGGGGCAAAAGGATGCCCCCACCCCCAGGCTAAACCCCGGGGGGGTGGCAAACCATAGTGCCCCCTGACTCAGGGCTCATCCCGAGCCCTGGGGAGAAGTATACAATTGCCCCCCCTCTCTACCTGCTGGTCTGCAGTCTGTGCCCCCAGGAGAAGGGGAAAATGGCTACCATCAGCTTGCCAACCCGGAAGTTGAGAGCCTATTATAACTGAAATTTTGAGCCCACATAACCATTGACTCTTTTACAATTTCATCCTGTATTTTAATATCTAATAAGAGAGTATAAATCCACTTTATGTATTTCCCTTCCATCCCAAAGATAATTTTATCAAGTTCCAACAGTGAGTCATAAAAATCAGTTATTTGATCTTTACTAAATCTGGAGTATATTTTTGCTTTTTTCCACCAGTTTAAGCAGATACCTCTTCTTCTAAGTTCATCTTCATTATACATTTGGTTTTGTTTGTTTAACAACTTCTCATATGTCCACATCAAATCCCCTTTAAATATAGTAGGGGGTGTAAATACTTATAAAGGAGAGACCCATTTAGGTATTTTAGTATAGTATATACTTTGTATTTCTTCCCAGGATTTCAGTAGTGCAGCCCTTAGTACATGTTGATTAAAGTATTTATGAGCCATACTCTTCTTATACCATACAAACGCATGCCATCCTAGCTGTAGGTCATGACCTTCGCATCTCAGTAATCTTAGGTTTTCTAATATGATCCATTCTTTCATCCACGTTATGGAGGCAGCCTTATAGTATAATTTCCAATCCGAAAGCGCAAAGTCTCCTCTTTCTTTTGCATCTTATAAAACTTTCATCTTAATCCTTGGTCTTTTCCCTTGCCAGATAAATTGTCTCACCACTTATCTAATTCTTTAAAGTACTGTTGGTTTTTCAAAATTGGTATTATTTGAAATAAAAAAAAATAGTCTTTGTAGTATATTCATCTAAATCGTCACTATTCTTCCCATAAAGGATAATTGTAGCTGATTCCAAGTTTGTAGGTCTTTTTTGATCTCTTCCATAAGTTTTATGTAATTCTCCTTAAACAGAGAAGTGCATCTATTTGTCAGGTGTATCCCTAGGTATTTTACAGACTTCTGTACTTCAATCTTCAAAATATCTTGAATTATTTGTATCTGCTTTTTAGTACATTTTTTTGTTAAAATCTTGGTTTTCTTAAAATTAATTTTTAATCCTGCATATTGACCATAGTCTTGTATTATATTGAGCAATGATTTAATTGTTTCTTGTGGTTCCTCCAATATGAAAACCATGTCATCTGCAAATGCTTGTAATTTGTACTCTTTACCTTTAAGCTTGAGTCCTTTAATGGAATCATGTCTTCTTTCCATATCACAAAGCGTCTCCAAGGCAAAAATAAATAATAGAGGTGATAAAGGACAACCTTGTCTTGTTCCTTTCTGAATTGCTATGTTTTGTGAAAGTCTCCATTTACAATTATTTTGGCCGACTGATTAGTTATATATTGTTTTTACCATTGTATAAAATTCTTCTCCATATTTCCATGTCAGTAACTGTTCTAACATAAATGGCCAAGCAAGATTGTCAAATGCCTTCTCTGCGTCCAAAAATATCAATGCCATTTGCTTCCCAGGGTGGGCATCAAAATATTCAAGAACATTCAGTATTGTTCTTACATTATTTTTCATTTGCCTTTTTGGTAAAAACCCTGATTGATCTTGGTGTATTACCTGGACCAACACTTTCTTCATTCTAGTAGTTAATATAGATGCATATATCTTATAGTCCACATTAAGTAGTGAAATTGGTCTATAGTTTCGAATATCCTTTTCATCGAAGTTTGTATGGTTTATGTATCAATGTGATCAAAGCTTGATTCCAGGTCTCAGGTATTTTCTTTTCCTCTACAATCTTTTTTATTGTCAGTTTTAGTGGTAAGGAAATTTGATCTTTAAATGTCTGATAGAATTCTGCAGGCAATCCATTTGGGCCTGGTGTCTTCTTTTTCTTTTGAGTTTTAACTGCTTCAATCACTTCCATATAAGAAATTGGATCATTTAGTATTTTCCTCTGTTCCTCTGTAAATTCCTCATTTGTATGCTTTTTTAAGAAGTCTCTTAAACAATTCTGATCTAAATTGTTTTGTTGGTATAGATGTTGATAGAAATTCTCAATAATGTCTTTCATATCTTTATGGGCATTCTTTTCTTCCCCTCTTTCATTTTTCAAAATATTTTAATGCTTTTTTCTATTGTTTCATTAATTTATAGGCAAGCCATCTTGTAGGCTTATTTGTATTTTTTTAAAAAAATGCTTATCGTACATTATCTTTTTTGCAATCCCCTGTGTAAGTAAGCAATTAAGTTGATGTTGCAGTTTTTTAATCTTAATTCTTAAGTGTTCTTCTAGGGGTTTCGTCTTTAATTTTTGTTCTTGGTTAATTTGTTTTTCAATTTGGATATAGTTTTTTTTCTTTTTTCTTCATCCCCATGTATATTTTTAAAAACACCAACCTCTTGCAAATGCCTTAAAAGTATTCCATATTAATATCCATATCAGGTTAGATATTAATTTTAAAGAATTCCTGGAATTCATTTTTCATTTTTTTTTTCAAAATCTGGATTTCCTAGGAGCCATGTGTTCATTTTCCACCTATTTCTTTTCAGAATAACTTACAAAGTCAAAAGCACAGGGTTATGATCAGCAAATGTAGGATTTCTACATCCATGATGTCGTTAATCATATTTCTTGAAATCCAAACCATATCTAATCTTGACCAGGATTTATGTCTCACTGAAAAAAAGTATAATCTTTTTTATATATATATTTCTTATTCTCCATGCATCTACCAAATTTAATTCTTCCAGCAAGCTTAAAAATACCATAGGCAATTCATTTCCTTTTTTCTGTCTTCTTTTTTGGTTTTGTCTATCAATAGTTCTGTCAAACACTGTGTTAAAGTCTCCAATTATACAAATTTCTTCATATACCAAGTTGGTCAAAATATCATGTAGATTTTTATAAAAAATTTCCTGATGTTGGTTTGGTGCATAGATGTTTACTATAAGAGCAGTCTTGGCTTGTCTTTGAATTTTTACAATTAATAATCTTCCATCTTCTGTTTCATTCACTAGCTTGGGATGTAGGTAAGTTTTCACATAGGTTGCCACCCCTTTTTTCTTTTTTTGTTTATCTGATGAAGGAATTTTTTCCCCCAGTTTTTTATTTCCAGTTTTTTTAATCAGTTTCTTTAATATGTGTTTCTTGCAGACAAACTACATTAATCTGTCATTTTTTTTATTTGATGGAAAAATTTCTTTCTCTTTTGTGGTCTATTCAGACCATTGACATTAATGGAGACTATTTTCAATTTCTTATTATCCATCTTTGGTTTCTTTTTTGGAGCCATTTCTTCTTTTTCCAAATCTAGTTACAATATGACGTGCAGGGATTGTCAATATTTTCTTGGTGTTGCCTAGTTTTTTGCTTGTTGCATCTTGGTGCTTTTCTTCTTCTTTGTCTCCATCCTTTTGTTCTTCTTCTTCATCCTGGTCCTCCTCTTCTTCTTGAAATCCTAGCTCTTCACCATGTTGTTTTAAGAAATCTTCCACTTTGAATATTGAATTAATTCTGAACCTCTTCCCCTCATAAATAAATAGTACTCCTTCTGGAAGTAACCACCTGTAGTTAATTTCATTTTGTCTTAACAGAATAGTAAATTCTGAATAATCTCTTCTTTTTTCCCTTACCCTCCATGGAATCTCTTTCAGGATCTTAACTTCTGAATCCTGTATCTTAAGAGCTTTTTGGTTTGCCATCCTTAAGATGTGGACCCTCATGGCTCTTTTATGGAATCTTATATGTACTTCCCTCAGCAGTTTATGTCTTCTTGCATAAGAAGAGTTCATTCTATAAGCCACATCTGTATCTTCAGCTGTGAACTGTGTTGTCTCTCCTTCCAAATATTCTGTTAAAATTTTTGCCATATTTTCTTTAATGTCCTCTCCCTTATCTTCTGGTATGTTTTGGAATCTCAGTAAAAAAGCAGCTCTCTCAAGTTCTAATTTCATCACAGACTCCTCTTAAGATTCTTGTCTAGTTTTCAAGTCCAGTCTTCTGTAATTTAACTCTTCTGTTTTCTCCTGTAATTGATTGGTGGACTGTTCCAAATTGGTAATCTGTTGAATATTCTCCAAAATCTGTTGCTTGAAGTCTTCAGTTTGAGTTGTCACCTGTAAAGTTAAAGTCTCAATTTTGGTCTGAACTGGCTCAAGTGCTGCAGGTATTGCCAAGTTTACTGAATTCCCTACTGCTTGAGAAATAATATAACTAGCAGCAGTACTTAAAGCCGTATTAATGGCTTGGGGGATTGCTGCCTTTATTGCTTTTGCTACTACATCATGTATCAGATTATGAACTGTCTACTCATGGGCATGAATCAGTTCAAACCACAAACAAGTTTCAATCTTTCTTCACTTTAGTAGCAGACCCAGGCTCAGGCCTAGGTCTTCCTCCCCCTCTAAAAAAAGAAAAAGAAAATAAATTATTCCACACAGTATTTCACTGTCCCTTATCACCAAATGCTTTCAATGTTCCCAAACAATTCAACCTTCTCTTGTCAACAAGTTACAGTTCAGTTCAATTCTGTCTCTTCAGCTAAACAGGTCTATTTTGTCTATTACATCCCAGACAGTCTTTAGTTCAAATGATTCTAGTCAAATATTCTCACTACAGCACAGAGTTATTAAAATTCATAAAATCCAAAGTCAGTTTTTAACTTTACCACAGGCCTTCAGATTACAGGGTCTTTCTTAATATATATATACATAACATAATGTTAATCAAAAGATAGTTTCCATAATCCCAAAAATATGAAGTTAATGAATATATCCAGTAATTACTGTGTAATCTTACTGGGACAAACTGGGACAATCCAATTCAATCCAGGTAAGGGTCAGCAGAGCAGTAAAAAGGATTTCAGTATGTTTGTGTATCCTCTGGGAAAGTCAGCAAAATAAGATCCATATAAAGAAGGAAGAGAAAAGGGGAAAAGGGGGAAAATAGCCAAAGGACCAAGTTATAAGTTATATTTCCATAGAGAATCTTTTGCCAGCCCAACAAAATATAAATCCGGATGTTTCAAGGAAAGAAAACCAGGTAATCCTTAAGAGAGAACAAAAAATATACAAAACCCCAAAATTATAGATTATATTTCCATACAAAAACCTTTACCAAGTCCAATAGAATATATATCCAAGTATTCCAAGGTAAAGAACTAAAAAGTCCATAAAGAAATACCTAAGAAAGCCAGGAAGTCTGTGAAACAAGAAAAGAAAACCAAAAAGAAAAAAACAGGATGTTATAAAGGGAAGACTATATGTTAAAAAATAAACTCAAAAAAGGGGTTATATTCTTACACCACAATATCCAATCTCCAGATTCTTTTACTGTATATAGGTTTCAAAAAAAATATCCAGTTCAAAGGGCCAAAACTGTCTCTGTTACATCCAGTCTTGCAAAAATCACATCTGATTAGTTATATTCACAAATGTAAAGTATAGAGAGAGTCCAAATGAAGTAAGCCAGTTCCACAAAAATTTAACAGTTATAACCTCTTACTTTAAGCCAGTCTAACAAAATCTCTTTACAAAATTCTTTAAACTTTCCTTACAAATTTACCACTAAAAGAATCACTCCTGTGGCAAAGGGAAACAGAAAGCAACACATCCATTGATATAGTCTCAATATGAACAGCCTGGCCGTCTCTTCCAAGCTGAAAGAAAAAAAGGGGTATTTTTCCTCCCAGGTCTTTAAAGTTTAAATAGCCGTTCCCTTTAAATAGAAAGTGCCAAAATCCGGTTGTATTGCAAATTCGTAAGTATTCACCATGTTTCAAAGGTTGTTAAATAGTAAGTAGGGAGTTGAAGATTCTTTAGTTTGAAGTAGAGCTCCAGGAAGTGGCTGTTCCTGCCTTCATGTTCATGTCAGCCATGAATGCTCACTCTCCAGATCTTGGGTCGGAGCAATGAGGGGTCTCCTCGGGCACCGCCATGCCCACAAGTCCCCAAATCAAGTTCCCTGTTCAAGCCCCCCACCTCCAGGGTAGCTTGTGGGAGACCAAACAAATCGGATCTCCCACTAGATCTGGGAGTCTCAGGGGTTCCTCAGGAGCAGTTCCCAGGAGCCCTCTGATGCCAGCAGAACACAGACCAGTTCACTTTGCATGGGATTTTCAAGGCTTCTGAACACTCTCATCTGGGGGCCCTGTGGAGCTGTGGCATGAGGGTGATGAGTTTCAGCCTCACCCAGAACCAGCCCCAGGGCTCCTTCCCACCTCCTGGGGGCAAGGTACATTCGGGGGGGGAGTCAACCTATGTTCCCCACGCTAGCTATGGCCCTGGATAGGAGTCTCGGACTGTGCAGATGCAAAGCACAGGCAATACCATCTATGTTGCTCATTTAAAGGATATATCCAACTGTACAGAAACAGACAGAGGACAAAGAGCTAGTGATTCCATGTTTTACACAGGTTGATCTATTTAATGATCTGAACATTACTTCAGACAATATGTCCTTATTCTCTGGCTATTCTTCAATTATTTTCCAGACTAAATAAGGTTATTTACTTCTTGAACTGGGCAAATGCAGCTGCAAGCTGTAATGACCTGTTCCTGTGGTGCAGGCACAATGCAGTTCAACACCATGCTATGCTCAAGACAAATGTCACCAGGGAACATCAAGGCATTTTATATCAGCAGCATGTCTCCCATGTAAGTGGGAGTATTTGAACAAGAACAGTTCACCTGACAATTGTGTTGATATAGAAGTTTACAGTATGCCTAGTATCAAGGTGCAAAACTCTTGTATCCTAATGTATAATGGGTAGATGTATACTCTGCTTTTGTACTCTAACCAGAAGAAGAACAAATTGACACTACATGAAAGATTCATGGTAGTGGTTATGGTGGATAAGGGAGTTGCTATAGGTGCACTGGAGAGAGGAAGGTTCCTGTGACTGTCTACAGAAGTTCTGCTATTAGCATCAATACAATCTCAGAACTATACTGAAGTTCTGTCATTGGAACATCAGAGAAATTAGCTCATGTAAGACCTCAGTATCACTGAAGTAGTAAAGCTGTATATAATGGAGGTTCATAAAACTGAATACTTTTTACACTTTCTATTACAATAACTGGATATCATGGGAGGAGGTCTAGAGTAGCCTTGTCTGTATATGCTATTTTTTTTTTAATGAAGGAAGCTCACCTACAGTCTGAAGTCATATGGTCCAGACACGAGTTACCACCTCAGAGAGAATGACTCCTCCATTTCTGGGCTCCATTGTAGTCTTCTTCAGGTGCCCCATTCAGTAGGGAATGGAGGAAAGATTTCTGTTAAAGGGACAAGATTTTCATGCATACACCCCAGTAGCTCTTCACTGCTCTGTTGGATTAGAGCAGGGGTCCCCAACATTTTTGAGCCTGTGGGCACCTTGGAAATTCTGACACAGAGTGGAGGGCACAACCACAAAATGGCCACTGCAGGAGGCACACAAGAAGCCTAAATGCAGGGGGCAAGAAGAGAAATGTTTAAATATGCACTGGGAAAGAGGAGAGAGAAAATAAAACAAACACTATAGTAGTAGCTTTTGCTGTAACAAGGTTATTTTAGTCTGCACAGCCAATCTGACCTCCAGGATTAACCAGAAGCCCCACAGGGGTGGTAGTCCCACCTGGCTATGCCTACTTTCTGAAAAAACTTGGTAGGTGCCAGAAAAGGTATTGGTGAGTGCTGTGGCACCACACTGGGGACCCCTGGATTAGAGGTACGAACAGAAGCATTGTATTAGCTGGGAAATACAGATGCTTCTAAGGAATAGTTAACATGGGGTGGGACATGTATATCCTTCAAAAACAAAGTTCCTGGACTTCTAACATGGTATGTATAACATCAGTACCTTTAATGCCATCTGGGGGCATTATAACTACTCAATGGACATGGGGCTTTCATAGCATATTCTTTTATGTTCCCCCTTTTCTGACTGGTGGATAGTTAAGTGGGGTTTTCCTTTGGAAGCCTATGGATTTCAGACTTGTGGTACAGTGATCCAACTGTCATACTATGATTGGGGAGACCTAGCTTGAAATCCTCCATCAGCCATTAAGTTCACTGAGAGGAGGAGGAGGAGATTGGATTTATACCCTGCACTTCACTACCCAAAGGAATCTCAGAGCATCTTACAATCTCCTTTCCCTTTCCCTCCCCACAACAGATACCCTGTGAGGTAGGTGGGGTTTAGAGAGCTGTTTCAAGAACTGCTCTTTCCAGAACAGCTCTAAGATAACTGTGACTGACTAAGGTCACGCAAGCAACTGCATGTGGAGGAGTGGGGAATCAAACCTGGTTCTCCCAGATTAGAGTCTGCGCTCCTAAGCACTACACCAAACTGGCTGTCTTGATCCAGTCTCGCTTCATCTACCTTTCCTCACAAGGTGGCTTCTGAGCAGAGGAGTACACTACTTTGGGTTGCATCAGTGCTTAGTTCCTGTGGCCCTTTCTTATACACCCAGGGAAATGCTGATCGTGACTTTGAGGTCAGGAAATATTTTTTCTCTTGGCCACTCTGGCTGGAGAACCTGGAGGTTTTTTCTCATATGGGTCACTGGGGGTGTGGGGGGTATTTGTGAATTTCCTGCATTGTGCAGGGGGGTGGACTTGATGACCCTGGAGCTCCCTTCCAACTCTATGATTCTGTGGGAAAAAATAAAAATGAAACACATCAGTATTCTACTTTACAGCAAATGAAATTGTTCCTAGTCTACAAATGTATATAAGTAATCAATGAGAAATATCTAGATATGGGGGGGGGGGGGTTGGTTGTTGTTGTTGTTCAGTTGCACAGTCGAGTCCAACTCTTTACAACCCCATGGACCACATCATGCCAGGCCCTCCTGTCTTCTGTTGTGCTCTGGATTTTGCTTAATTTCATGTTTGTTGCATTGATAACACTGTCTAACCATCTCATCTTTTGCCATCCCCTTCTTCTTTGACCTTCAATCTTTCCCAGCATCAGGGTCTTCTCCACTGAGTGCTCCCTTCTCATTTGGTGGCCAAAGTATTTGAGCTTCAGCTTCAGGATCTGGCCTTCCAGGGTTGAATTTTTTTAGGATTGACTGATTTGATCTCCTTACAGTCCAAGGGACTCTCAAGAGTCTTCTCCTGCACCATAATTCAAAAGAATCTATTCTTTGCCACTATTCTTACAGTTCAACTCTCACAGCCATACATTATTACTGGGAATACCAGTGCTTTGACCATACAGACTTTTGTTGGCAGGGTGATGTCCCTACTTTTTATTTTAGAAGCTTCCAAACCTCTATTACATGTTTTTGAGCCAGTTTGGTGTAGTGGTTAGGAGTGGCAGGACTCTAATCTTGAGAACCAGGTTTGATTCCCCACTTCTCCACATAAAGCCATCTGGGTGACCTTGAGTCATAGCTCTCTCATAGCTCTCTCACTCTCACCTACCTCACAGGGTGTCTGTTGTGGTGAGAGGAAGGGAAGGTAATTGTAAGACTCCTTCAGGTAATGAAGCCTGGGGTATAAAACCAAGGTTGAGGAGAGATGGGGGATTTTTGCTGGTGTCACCACTGTTCCATAATGGATTTAAAATGCTTGATCAAACAGCAAAATCTGTATCCCATCCTGAACTCATTGGCCTCCTGCAATCACTGCACTCTGGTTGTAGTTTTCTCAACACTGGGAAAATCAGGTACCTGGAGATCCTTGAGGGCTAGGCCAGATTGTGGGGCAATCAGATCTTAAGTTCCAGGAGGGACCATTACCCCAGTCCCTAGAGGAATGGTCACCTGTCCCCTTGCAGGGATAGTCACCACCTTTGGTGTTACCAAATTTGCCCCTGCACTGTCAGGCATGGCCCAAATAGGTAATATACCATATGGATGAACTTTCCAAACTTTTAGATATGGCACTGGGGTAGGCACCTTCAAACCCATCATCCTCTGGAGGGGTGACTAGCCTGCTCCCAGAGGCTGACTGTTCAATTCAAACTCTGTTTATTCCCAAACTATCCCCCATTTTCTCAGGGCATGATGGGGAGTTAGCTGCCATTTTTTTGTTTTAATAATCCATTCATCCTTTCTATTAATCCTGCTACTCTGGAGTGGTGAGGAATGAGGAATACCCACTGAATGTCCCATTCATGTGCCCAGTCCTGTACCTGTGCTCCTCAAAAGGGGCTAGTATTGTCTGTTTGAATTGCTAGGGGTACTCCATACCTTTTGACACTTCTCCTGCTTGGCTCCTTTGCAGTTGGCTACTGAGATGGGCCACCAGCTGTCAAACCATTATGTTCTCCTCCTGTTGTGGGGCTAATTTCCCACTCAGTGGCTGTTGCTAGGCAACCAAGCTTGGTTCTGTCAGTAAAAAGACAAAAGCAGGAGGCCTTTGTGCAGAACTCATTGGGACCAGTCCTGAATTGGATTGTTGGCTCCAGGTTAGGAAAATCCTGGATATTTTTTGGTGGAGACTATGGAAGCCAGAATTTGGGGAGGGGAGAGGTCATAGCTGAATAGAATGCCATAGAGTCCACCCTCCAAAGCAGTTACTTTCTCCTGGGGAACCATTGCTGCCAATCTTCAGGTGAGGGCTGGAGATCACTGAGAATTAAAACTGCTCTACAGATGGCAGAGATTAGTTCCCCTGGAGAAAATGGTTGCTTTGCAGGGTGGACTGTGTGTCATTATACCATGCTGAGGTCGCTTCCCTCCTGCTTATGTCCTCACTGTAGAGAAAGACTGTACTTTTCCTAAGTAGAGGCTGCAGTGGGGGGAGATAGAAAGGTGAAGTCAGAGGAGCTGATAAAGATAGGCTGATAGTTGGCTGGGAAGGAGATAGGGTTGCCAGAGATCAGCTCCCCTGGAGAAAATGGTGGACTCTGTGTCATTATACCCTGTGTCATTATACCCAAATTGATGCTGAGTGCTCAAGGTAATAAATGTGTTTTTATTTTTGCTTTTTCCTCTCTTGGAACTTGTTCTGACTCTTTTTGGAAGCACAGCTATTGTCTGTGCAGTTCAGTGGATACTTTTAACCCGTGAATGCTGATTAGAGGCTGACAACTTTTCTCAAATTCAATAAGAATTTAATAAAAGAAGAAGAGATGGGATTTATACCCTGCCCTTCACTCAGAGTCTCAGAGCAGCTTACAAACTCCTTTCCCTTCCTCTCCCCACAACAGACACCCAGTGAGATAGGTGGGGCTGAGAGAGCTCTTTCCAGAACTGTCCTTGAGAGAACAGCTCTGACAGAACTATGGCTTGCCCAAGATCATCCAGTAGCTGCAAGTGGAGGAGTGGGGAATCAATCCTAGTTCTCCCAGATTAGCGTCCACAACCTTAATCACTACACCAAACTGTCTCAACTTCAAATCGGAGATTAAAAGGAGAGAAAGGTTGCCTTGGGTTTAGGGGGGAGGAAAGGGCAAAGTAAGGGATCGGGAAATGACTTAAGGTACTTTTAGTTCTATCCCAGCCCCTGCTGAGTCCGAGCACACGGCTCCAGTGGAGGAGCTAAGTGCTGCTGGGGATGAGCTCCCGATGCTGGAAAATTCCACACCTGACAGTGCTTAGAGTTCAGAGGCTGCTCCAGCAACAGCTGAGGCAGATTCCCACCTGGTCAGCAGTCCCCCCGATTCGCCTCCACCGGTTTCCCATTTGAGAGAACAGCGCCGATGGGACATGGCAGCCCGGTGGTGAGAGGCATGCATGCACAACAGATGCTCTTTCAGTCCCGAGTATTAACAGGAGCCGGGACGTGCTTGGGGTGTGCTAATTGCCAGCAGCTTAGTGAGCTATTTAGTCCTCGCACTCACACTGACAAGTCATGCCAGCAACTAGTCACTTTGACAAAGCTTTGCACCTCCTCACTTGTGTTCCTGGTTCCTGTCTCAACGTCCTGGGCTCCTTTACCTCGGCTTGCATGACTACGCTTAGACCTGCACCTCGAACCTTTGACTCCCTGATTCTTGACTCATGGGAACTCTGGCTTACTGACAACTCTGATGGTTTGTGCTTTGGACTGTACCCTGACCACCCTGCTTTTGCCTTGTGCTTTGGACTTGGCTTCCCTAGTTGGTTCATTTGCCTAGCTCTTGACTGTGGACTGTACCTTGACCACCCCACTTTGCCTTGCACTTTGGACCTGGTTTTCCCAGTTGGTTGGTTTGCCTGGCTCTTGACCCTGGACTGTGCCTTGACTTCCTTACTCTTGCCTGGCCCTGCACCCCAATCTGTGACAAGTTCAAAGGTAGATTAGAGCTTACTAAGAGAAAGAAAGGATAGCAACAGTACTTCTATTGCATTGCAATCCTATTATAGGAGGAGAAGGAGCAATCAAGGATTTGTGAAGGGACTAAGGAGAGTGTAAAATCAATACCATGGTGTAGTTATTGAAATAGGGAAGTATTGAAAGTATTGGAAATTTTATTGTGATAAAAGGAAATTTGAATTTAAATCAGTCTTATACATTTGCGTTGCCCGCTATAAGGGGGAGGGGAGATCTAAAATATAACTAACTGCAATTGTAATTGAGATTATAATAATCTGATAGAGTAAAGTCAGATAGAGTTTACAGTGAACCTTAGTTGAAATGTTTTGGAAATTATGAATTAATTATTGGTATAATTAATAGTTTTAATAGTATTGTACTGTAGATTTTTTTTCACTTTACGTGACACATTTTTATTTTAACAGTTCTGACCAAACTCAGTTATGACTACTAATTTACATATTCTTTCTTTGAATATGAGAGGTCTGAATAATGTAACCAAAAGAAAGAGAATTTATGCTAGTATTATTAAGTTAAGACTGGATATTCTTTGCGTACAAGAAACACACTTGAGATCATCCACCAAACCTATTTTTAGTACAAGATGGTTTAACTTTCAATATCAGGCCTGTGGCATGTCCAAGTCTCATGATGTTTCAATTTTAATCTCTAAAAATGTAAGATTTATTTTACAGGATTCTCTTGTTGATTCTAATGGTAGATTTCTTATTATAAAAGGCAAAATAGAAGATTCTATGGTGACAGTTTGCTCTCTATATGCCTCTAATTTTAATCAAATCCAATTTTTTAAAACAAACTTTTGATTAGGCAAGTTTAAAGAAGGTAATGTCATTATAGGTGGAGATTTAAATTATATAATGGATGACAAATTAGACAGAACTCTTGTTAAAGTATCTAAAAAAAATCCCTCTGAAAAGAATTTTTCTTATTATTCAGAACGTCATAAAGTGCACACAAGAATTTACTACACTTTAGTTTCTTCTTCATTGACTTCTGTAATACAATCTTCAGATACAGGTTATAAATTATGGACTGACCACACATGGGTCAATTGTTATCTTAAAAATCTTAAAATGAGTACACACAGCATTGGACTTCTGATAAATCTTTATTAGGAAATTCCAAAATTATGACTGAACTCCAGGAACAGATTAAAATATACTTTGCTGAAAATAATAGTAATTCATCTTTGTCCATCATAGTATAGGATGCTATGAAAACTGTTCTGAGAGGGTTCTTGATTTCTAAAACTGCCCATCTAAATAAACAAAAACAACAGCAAAGACAAGAATTACACAAGGAACTGATTTTTCTTGAAACAAAATATAAGAGAAACAGGGAGTAATAGTATCTATAAGAAATTGCTAAGCATTAGGAAACAAATTAAGCTATTAGATACAACAAAGATCAAAAAACAATTACTTTATTTAAAACAAAAATTATGGAATTATACACCAAAGACTTTGAAACTTTTAACCAATAGAGTTAAACAAAAACACAATAATAGATATATTCCATTTGTAATGCATCAATATGGGAAAATGCATTCTAATTCCCAAAATACACTTCAAATTTTTCAAGAGTTTTATGCTCAACTAGATTCTTCCAGTAAGTATATACTGTACCAACTAAATAACTTTTTAGGCCCTATTCTGATTCCTAAGCTGAAATCTGAACATAAAGAATATATAGATCAACCTATTACACCAGAAGTGTTAGAAACAATTAAATCACTAAAATCTAATAAAGCTGCTGGACCTGATGGTTTTCCATCAGAATTTTATAAATCATTTACTATCTCTCTTCTTAATCCATTAACTCAGACTTGTAATTCTATACTAAGTAATGGTATTATTCCACCATCTTGGGAGCAAGCAACAATTATTGTTACTCCTAAGCCAGCTAAAGATCCGGCTCAGCCATCTTCATATAGACCTATTTCCTTGTTAAATTCAGACTTTAAAGTATTTACTACACTTATGGCTAAAAGAATTAACTGAATAATTACTCAACATATACATCAAGATCAGGTAGGCTTTATGCCTGGAAGAGACCTTACAGATAACACTTACAAAGCTCTTAATATATTGAAACATTGTCATACGAAAAACAAGCAATTGCTTTGTACTTAGCTATGGATCTTCTTGTGTCCCTCCAAGACATGGTGTGTCTGCCCTGAGCTCCTCATAGAAGGAGGCTCAAAGTGGTGACCAAAGCTGCTGGTCAGTGTGGTTCCCACTTCACCTCCAATGTCTGGAAGTACTTCCAGCTGTCAGAGGACTGACAGCATGTACAGTGCCTGCTGTGTAGGGCCTGGATCAGCCGTGGGAAGGAACCATGCCATCTCACACCTGCCGGGATGCAGTATCACCTGAAGAAGCACCACCAGGCGGAGCTTCTTTGAGGGGAGAGACTGTTGGTGGTTTGAATAAGGATGTCCCACGCACACCAGCTTAGTGCAGAGATATTTACAATTTATTTACAATATTTACACAGTCTTTAGCAGCAGAGCATACAAAGTTCTATCCAACAAAATGCTCCGCCAGGCAATCAGTTACCACACAAGAGCACTGCCTGGTAGTACAGCTCAGACTATATAGTTCATAGAACCAATCACAGTGAAGATGCTGAGTCACTGTGACATATCCAGCAGGCTGATGCAATCAGTCCATCATATGACTCTGAGCTGTCACTTAGATTGTCTTGATCTCTTAGACTAGCTGTCATCTTGCCGGCACTCCCTAAGCACATGCCGACATGGACTTGCTACTGCTGGCCCAAGCAGCCACTACCAGCAGCCAGCTAGGAGGTGAGTTGTGCGGTCACTGCGGTGACCCTCTCCAGCACTCTCCCACAGAGTGCTGTGGCAAGGGAGGGACACCAGGCATCTTTGACTGAGATATTTGGTGAGGGTGGCACTAGTATGCCTGGGGGGGGAGCATGGTAGGAGGATGGTCACTTGCTGCATTGCTGAGATTATCGTCAAAGGGTACCCCTCCACAGTGGTCAAGAGTCCTGCATTGCTCAGGTTGCTCAGGTATCTCACGCCCTGGTACACAGCTCCTTCTCACACCACGATGAGCAGGACCATGGTGCCCTTGCTTTACAGGGGTGACAGGAACTTCGTGAAGGAACAGTTGTCCTGTGCTGCAGGGAGGGCTGTTCACTTTACGTCAGATATCTGGACCTCCGAACAGGGGCATGAAGCATATCTCTCACTGACTGCCCACTGGTAGCAACCCGGTGACATCATGGGTGGTGGGTGGGCAATAACTGATAGGCAGGGACAGGGCCCCTGGGCTGGCTACTGCAAGGCTCTGCTGCATGCGGAATCACTCAGCATGCCGCACACAGGGGCCAACATCAGAGCCATCATCAGTAGGCAAGTAGAGGACTGGGTAGGTAGTGACATCAACATGGACTTCATGGTGACAGATAGTGGCACCAACATGATGGTGGTGGTCAAGGCAGTGGGCCACAGGCTTGTTCCCTCCATGTCCCGCCTTCTCCACCTCATGGTGCAGGATGCCTTGGGCCAGAGATTAGAGAATCCCCAGCATGTTGCCAGGTACCGCACTTATTGGCATCTCCTTCAGAAATGCCAGTATATTGTGGGCCACTTCTCATGCAGCAATAAGGATGCTTATTGGCTGCATGAGAAACAGACACTGAAGGGTGTGCTGGAGCACCGCCTATTCAGTTACTTCAGCACCTGCTGGAACTCCACCTGCACCATGCTGGAGCACTTGGTGGAACAGAAGGGAGCCCTGGCTGCCCTGATCACAGAAAGCGGGGTCATTTGGGAAGAGAACCGACTCATCCAGGATGAGTGGGTGATCGTTTCTCAGACTGTGGAGGTTCTTGCACCCTTCAAGAGCCACACAGACATGTTCTCATCTGACACAGCGAGTCTGGCTCCAGTCATCCCCATGTTCCGCATGCCACATGAGGGACTGGCCTCATTGTTGGAGCCAGGCATAGGACATGCAGACATTGTTCCAGATGTGTGCATGCTGGTGAAGAATCTGAAAGAAAGCCTCGAGGAATGCTTTCAGCCTGTCTTCACCAAATAGAAGGCATACATGTTGGTGAGCATGTGTGAACCACGCATCAAGGGCAGGATTGTCGAGCGGGTCAATGAGTTTGACTGCTGGAGAGACGTGCTCTCCTGGCAAGTTGAATGCAGGCAGGCCAATGGGGTCATGTTGCTGGGAGTTGAGGAAGAGTGGGCAAAAGCAGCACAGCTGTTGCTCTTTGCCAACTTCCCCAGCTAAGCAGCATCCCCCCCATGGTTCCCACCTCAAAGAGTGGAGAGATGGCACTCTTGGGGTGGCTCACTGGCCCCTCTGGAAGCAGTAGTAGGCCCCTGAGACAGCACATGACAGGTATGATGGTCAGGGACTATGTTTCAGAGCCCTGCGAGTCACAGTCCACTTGCCCACTGAGCCAATGGGCCGTGAAGGAGTTGGTCTGGCCAGCCCTCTGTCATGGCCCAGGGGCTCCTCTCATGCCCTCCTACGAGCATTCAGAGCATGTTTTTTCACATGCAGGCTACATCATCAGCCCACATCACTCTTGCCTGAAACCCTGGACCCCTTCCTCAAGGTCAGCTTGCCACTGTTCTGCTTCCCAGACCTGGACTTTGAGGGTGACTGAGGTGAGCACAGTCTTGTTGTGCCTGCATCCTCTCTTAGTCTGTGCTGGGAAGTTTGGGGAGAAATGCTCTTTCCAAAATTAAAAGTAGAGGGAGATACCAAAGAGAGACACATCCCCAAATAAGAACATAAGAAAAACCAATGTTGGATCAGGCCAATGGCCCATCCAAGTCCAACACTGTCACACAGTGGCCAAAAATACCAGGTGCCATCTGGAGGTCCAGCAGTAGGGCCAGGACATCATTTTAATTGGCAGACAGATGCCCCATCAACCCTCCCCCACTGGCATTCTTTCACCCAAGAACATCTCCATAGAATCCCAGTAACTGTGTGGTGCCGGGTTATGTAGGTTCACTCTGGGGCCAGGCAACATTCCTCCATCCCCAAACAGAAATTGAAAGCTGGTTTAAACAGCAGCAAAAAGTTTTCACTCTAGCTGCAAAAATGGACAGTAAAACAAAAACCAGAAAAACTCACAAGAGTGCCACAAAACATGACATTTTTCTTTGCAGGAGAGGGTGGTGGTGGAAAATGTTCCCTGTAAGCTGTGAAGTCCTGTGAGCAAAACTTCTGTGAGCTACCAGCATTTAAGGTGATTTGGCTACTGCATAAATTAGTTTGCTCTGGACTGGAGCCATCCTTCCTAAGCTAAGACAAAAAAGAGTGACCTGAAGGATAAAAAACTGTGAGCTAGCTCACACTAACTCAGCTTAGAGGGAACACTGGTGGCGGGTTGGGGAGGGCCCATGATGAAGAGCAGCCGGCTGCATCTAGGCTAAGGTCCCTCAAATGGGACAATGACAACTGGTGTGCTGCTGCAGAGAGAGGAGGATCAGGGTGGACAAACAACAGCACCCTTCCCTCTCACTTTCTGAGGCCTTCCTTCCCTGGATTGACTCAATGGGTAAGGGTATGCTTGTGGGCTGACTGGGCAGCAGTCCCATAAAATACTGCTACCCAGTTGTAAAGTACTGAGTTTCGGGCCTCATGACTCGGACGACGACATAAGAGAAGACGCGTTTATTCGTACTTCACATAAGACAAGGACACACAGTAACGGCCGGAGGCCAACTATATACAGTTAGGGGGGGACGGCCCTATATTCCTATTGGCGGGTTTGAATCGCCCGCCAATGCTGCCATTGGTTTACTACTGGCGAGCTCAGGAACCTAGTCCCTATTGTTCTCAGAGAGCGAAGCTTGGCTGTATTTCGCCAGCTCTGCCTTCTGATCCCAGGACACAACACCCCTCCCCCATAGTTCGTCTCCTATCAGGTGACGTAGTCTTTTAAGTATGTTGGTGCCCTCCGTTCTCTTAGCGAACGTCGGGGGGCCGGTACCGGACTGGCGGGGCCCCTATCGGGTGGTCCGCCAGCACAAGGAGCTTGGACCTCTGGTAGTAGCCGAGGCGGTGACGGTGGCGGCTGTAACAGCGGCGGCAGCAGCGGCGGCGGTTCAGCTGTCACCGGGGCCCCCTCCGGATTCCGTGGACTTTCTGGCGCTGGCTCCGCTGTCGGTGCTTGCGGTCGATCGGATGATGGGGCGGCGGCGGCATTTCCCGGTAACTGGATCTCTGTGTCAGGGTCTTGCCGCCTTCGGAGCTGGTCGACGTGTTTACGGAGGACCCGGTCCCCATCTGTTAGGACTTCGTATGACACTGGCCCGGTGGGTTTTAGGACGCGCCCGGCCACCCACTGCGGCCCCGCCCCGTAGTTCTGGAAGTAGACAGGGTCTCCCGGTAGGAAGCTTCGGGGCGCCTCCCTGTTCTTGACCAGCTTTCTCTCTGGGGCTCGGTCCGGGTGGAGTCTGTCTAATAAAGTGGTAGGGCGGCGGCCCATTAATAGTTCTGCGGGGCAATGCCCGGAGATGGGGTTTGGGGTGGTGCGGTATGTGAGAAGGAAGCGGGCCAGCCGGAACTCCCAGTCCCCCTCCGTTATGCGGCTCAGGGCCTCTTTGGCGGTGCGTACCGTCCTCTCCGCCTGTCCATTGGTTGCCGGGTGGAAGGGCGCTGATCGTATGTGCCTGATGAGGTTCCTTTCGAGGAACGCTTGAAACTCAGCAGATGTGAACGCTGCCCCGTTGTCCGACACGATTGTGTCAGGTAACCCGTGCGTCGCGAATATTTTCCGCAGGGCCCTTATTGCCGCTTTGGCCGAGGTGGTAGACACTGGGCTTATTTCCACCCATTTCGAGTAGGAGTCTACCGTCACCATGAACTGGAGCCCCTGAAACGGCCCCGCAAAGTCTATGTGTAGGCGTGACCACGGCTTCTGGGTAGACTCCCAGCTTTGGGTTGGCGCTCTCGGGGGATTGGGGCGGACTTCCTGACACCGTGTGCACCCTCGGACCCAGGTTTCGATTTCGGCGTCCATCCCCGGCCACCACACGTAGCTCCTTGCCAGAGCTTTCATTCGTACTATGCCGGGGTGGGCCTCATGTAGCGTTTCTAGAACCCCTTGTCTCATGGGCCCCGGGATGACCACCCTGTCCCCCCATAACAAGCACCCTTTTAAGGCGGATAGCTCTTCCCGCCTGGCTTTGTATGCCGTGAACTCTGGCCCTGTCGGTTCCGCTGGCCATCCCCTCACCACCCAGTTTAGGACCCGGGAGAGAATGGGATCTCGGGACGTGCGGGCGGCCACGTCTGCTGCCTGAAGGGGGGGGTTTGGCAGCTCCTCCATTAGCAAGACTGCGGGAGCCGGGGCCGGATCTTCCCCTGTCTGCGGCAGTGGCAGGCGGCTCAAGGCGTCGGCATGACCCAGCGCCTTGCCCGGCCGATGCTCCAACTGGTACTGGTAGCCCGCTAAAAACAAGGACCAGCGCAACACCCGGGGCGACAATACCTGCGGCGTTTGTTTGTCCGCCGCGAACAGACCAGGAGCGGCTTGTGATCGGTTACGAGCGTGAAGGGCCGCCCGTACACAAAGTTGTGAAACTTTTTAACCCCCGCCACCAGTGCCAAGCCCTCCCGGTCGATTTGTGCATAGTTCCGCTCCGCGAGGGACAGCATGCGGGAGTAGTAAGCCACCGGGACTTCCCTTCCATCCGGTAGCTTGTGTGCCAAGACTGCCCCGACCCCATACGGTGATGCGTCGCACGCAAGGATTACCGGGAGCTTTTCATCAAAGTGGGCGAGCACCGCGTTAGAAATCAAAAGTACTTTAACCCCCCGAAACGCCGCCGCCTCCCTCGCTCCCCATGCCCAAGGTGTCGCCTTATCCAGCAGCCTGTGTAGGGGTTCGGCCATGGCGGCTTTGTGGGGGAGAAAGGTGTGGTAAAAGTTCAGGAGGCCTAAGAACGCCTGGAGCTCCGCCTTGGACTTCGGGGCGGGGGCCTCCACGATGGCCTTCACCTTGTCCCTCGCCGGATGCAGGCCTGTTGCGTCTACCCGGTACCCCAAGAACTCCACCTCTGGCACTCCGAGGAGGCACTTTTCCCGCTTCACTTTCAGCCCCGCGGCTTGGAAGCGTCCCAGTACCGTTCGGAGGCGGGCGGCGAGCTTTCCGGGGTGGTCGCGGCGATGAGGACGTCGTCGAAGAATGGCGTCACTCCAGGGATCCCTTTTAACAAATCGTCCATGAGATTTTGGAAGATCCCTGGGGCCACACTGACCCCGAACTGCAGCCGCTTCACCCTGAAGGCGCCCCGGTGGGTTACAATGGTTTGCGCCTCGGCCGTGGCTGCATCCACCGGGAGTTGCTGGTACGCCTGCGCGAGATCCAGCTTACCAAATATGCGCGCCCCCGCCAGTGTTGCTAAGACGTGGCTGACCACGGGTACGGGGTATGCGTGCGCCTGAAGTGCCTGGTTAATGGTGCACTTATAATCCGCGCAGATGCGGATTTCCCCGTTTGGCTTAACGGGTGTCACAATCGGGGTCTCCCATCGAGCGTTCGGGACAGGCTCTAGGACTCCCTGGGCCACTAGCCGGTCCAGTTCGGCCTCTATTTTAGGGCGGAGGGCCAGGGGCATGGTGCGGAAGCGCCGTCGGATGGGAGTCACTGTGGGGTCTAAGTGGAGCGACACCGGGGGCCCTTTATAACACCCCAGTTTCCCGTCAAAGACCTCGGGAAATTCCTTGCACACCGCCCCCCAGTCGCGCATCCCGCACTTATTCACTCCCCCAATTGTGATGCCTAGGGCCTCAAACCATGCCCGCCCCAGGAGACTCACGAGATTTCCCTCCACCACCACCAAGTCCAAGTTCCCCTCAAAGTCTCTGTACTGCACTCGGAAAGTGCCGACTCCCCGGATGGGGACAGGGTTCTTTTGAAAGTCCACCAAGCTTAGCGGCGATGGACGTAGAGGGGTCCCCTGACGGGCAAAGTCTTTTTAAAGTGTCCATGGAAATGATGGACGCCGCCGATCCCGAGTCCACCTCCATGCAGCAAGGGGACCCCTCGATCCGCACGGTTACTTGGATCTTCGGGGTGGAGGAGAGGTTGGGGTTGGGGAGGCGAAGTACCTGCAGCGGTTGGTCGGTGAGGTGGTTCAACTCGGCGACCTCTTCCGTCGTCTCGTAGGCGGTGGACGATGCGCGATGCGGTGGGGCCGACGATCTCGAATTCCGGGGGCCCTTGGATCGGCAGACCCGTGCGAGGTGTCCCTGCTTTCCGCACCCGTGACAGACAGCATCCCGGAACTTGCAGGATTTCCTTGCGTGGCCTTCCCCGCAGCTGGCACAGACGACCCGGTTGCCGGAAGGCTTGGCTGGCTCTCTGTTGGCCTGCTGGAACGGCGCCGGCCGGCGTTGTTGAGGTCTGAGGGCGAAGACCTCTTCCGTGTCCACATTCCCGGGGCTTGGACTCCTTCCGACCACATGGGCGGCCGCGGCCGGGCGTTCCCCTTCCGCGGCCTCGTGGGCTGTTGCGGCGTCTAGGGCCTCGTCCAAGGAGAGCTTCCGGTGCCCAACCAACTTGCGCCGCAGCTTGGAGTCCGCCAGGCCCCACACGAACTGCGTCAGCAGGTTGTCCTCCACCTTCGGGAACACGCAGTCCACCGCGAGCGCCCTTAGCGCGGCCAGGAAGGTGGCAATGGATTCCCCTTGGGCCTGGACTCGCCTCTGGAAATCCATCCTCCTGGCCAGGAAGGTCGGCCGGGGGCTGAAGTAAGCATTGAGGACATCCAGGATCTCCCCAAACGAACTCTCCAAGGCGGTGCGGGGGACCAAGAGGCTCTTGGCGAGGCGGACGGTTTGGGTGCCGCAGGCGTTCAGGAGGATCGCTCGTTTCTGGTCGGGGTGGCGGATTTCGTTGAGCTCCAAGTAGCTGATGAGCTGGTCGACCCATGCGTCCCAGGTTTCTGGCTGCGACGGGTCGAAGTGCTCCAGTGTTACATGAGAAGCGGCCATGGTTCTGTCTGGTAAGGCGTGCGCCGGGGCGAGCGGTGCGGTGCTGCTCTCGGGGTCAGCGATGCGATGCTCGGCGAGCGGTGCGGTGCTGCTCTCGGGGTCAGCGATGCGATGCTCGGCGGTGTCCTTTCCGTCGCTCATGGAGTCATGGAAGGCGTTGGAATCCCACCTTCGTCGCCACTGTAAAGTACTGAGTTTCGGGCCTCATGACTCGGACGACGACATAAGAGAAGACGCGTTTATTCGTACTTCACATAAGACAAGGACACACAGTAACGGCCGGAGGCCAACTTTATACAGTTAGGGGGGGACGGCCCTATATTCCTATTGGCGGGTTTGAATCGCCCGCCAATGCTGCCATTGGTTTACTACTGGCGAGCTCAGGAACCTAGTCCCTATTGTTCTCAGAGAGCGAAGCTTGGCTGTATTTCGCCAGCTCTGCCTTCTGATCCCAGGACACAACACCAGTCTCTCTTTTTGGGGTGCTACTCTAGCTCGCCTCCCCATAGTCATGCTAAAAAGCTAGAACATCTCCTCAGGTAGGCAATCCCAGGGTCCCCTGTCCACACTGCCCAGTGGACCATAGACAAGGCAAGCAGTCTTTCTTGGGAGTACTTGACAAGGGGTAAAGGGGATACTCAGTCTTGTAGAGTTGGCATGCCTGATAATAGCAGTGGGTTCAGCTGCTTGGAAAGGAAGAAGTAGGTAGGCTTTGAGTGCCACAAAGGTACGCAGAGCCATGTTTTAAGTCCAATAGACTAATACTTGTCTCTTTATTGTGCTTGAACTACAATTTGGATAGGAAAGATGAGAGATAGGACAGAGGAGTACTAGCTAAGGGTGGAGGCAGGTGTGGGAGAGGTGAAAGGAAGAAAGGAAGTTGTTTCTGTGAGATCTCCATTCTACGAATCAAAGGGTGACAGGAAACAGGAGAGAAAACACAGGAAGGAAAGGTTGGTGTGAAAATGACTATCCAGCTATCTGTCTGTCTTGCTATAAAGTCTGGAGGAGGTTGACCCAGGGAAAGCACCTGCTTGACTTCGAGCATGCCACACACACTGTGCATCCTTTGGAAACTCCCAAGCAGTCCATCTGATCTTACAGGTGAGGTGACAGCTGGGGGGGTGTCAGGGAGGAGTGAGATTAGATAAGGTTGCGTGGAACCCACTTCCACCTAAACTTCCTTTCCCAGTTTACCCAGGTCTGGGGGGGGGGGGGCTGTCTTGAAGTTTTTGAATGCAGTGATGCCATATATGTTGGCAGGCAGGCACTGGCAGGCACAGGATTCTGTTGCCAGGCTGGCACTACTGCATTCAATGTGCTGGTTCTGCTGCCCTTTCAGAAAGGCCCCCATTGACAGAGATTCTCTGATGTAACATAAGAACTTCAGAGAAACCAATGTTGGATCAGGGCACTGGCCCATCCAGTCCAACACTCTGTCACACTGTGGCCAAAAATACCTGGTGCCATCAGGAGTTCCACCAGTGGGGCCAGGACACTAGAAACCCTCCTACTGTTGCCCCCCCAAGCACTAGAGCATCACTTGCTCCAGAGATCAATAATTCTATCTGTATAGGTAAAGGTAAAGGTTTCCCTTGCACAAAAACCAGTTGAATCCGACTCCAGGGTTGTGGTGCTCATCTCCATTTCCAAGCTGTAGATCCAGCACTGTCTGAAGACGTTTCTGTGGTCATGTGGCCGGCATGACTAAACGTCAAGGTGCACAGAACGCTGTTACCTTTCCACCAAAGCAGTACCACTGATGGACCTCTGCTCCAGCCTCCATATGTTTGTCCAATTCCCTCCTGAAGCTGTTCAATGCTTCTAACGCTAGCCCACCACCACCGCCTCCTGTGGCAGTGAATTCCATGTGTTAATCACACTTTGGGTGAGGAAGTACTTCCTTTGATCTGCTCTAACCCGACTGCTCAGCAATTTCATTGACTGCCCACGAGTTCTTGTATTGCGAGAAAGGGAGAAAAGTACTTCTTTCTCTACCTGTTCTATGACGTGCATAATCTATCATGTCACCCCTCAGTCATCATTTCTCCTAGCTAAAGAGTCCCAAATGTCTTAACCTTTCTTCATCGGGAAAGTGTTCCAATCCTCTTATCATTCTAGTTGCCATTTCTGCACTTTTTCCAGTGCTATTAACGTCCTTTCTGAGGTGTGGTCATGGTGGTGGATGACCAGAATTGCACACAGTATTCCAAATGAGGTTGCAATATTGATTTATACAGGGCAGAGCCTGTATAAATGTTGGTCCTCTTGGTCTTGTTGGGTTTCTGTGTGGCACTATGGCAAACTTGCACTGCCACTTTGCCACTTGTTCTGGAGTGTGCCACTTGTTCTCCTGGCAAACAAGCAACCTCTGAACAGTTCACTTTCCCTGAGATTCTCTGGGACAGTCTGCCTGCTGGGTGCCTGTTTGCCTACCTTGCTGTCTGCTGGCTGGGTTAGGTTTCCCCATTGGAAATAATAAAGGGAATGGGGGCAACCTGTTTGGGTGCCCATAGCATTGGACCCACTGGTCCGATGTCTTTGGGACTTGGGAGTTTCTGTGAGGAGAGGCTCCAGAAGCCACCCTGCAAATTTGGAGCCCCTCCCTCAAACCCCTTCCCCCCAACCCACTAACAATATTGTGGGAAAATTTGACAATTCTTTCCCACCTTAGAGAACAATGGAGGGGATAGGGCAACCTGTTTGGGGGCCTGTAGAATTGGAACCCCTGGTCCAATCTTTTTGAGACTTGGTGGTTCTTTTGGGGAGAGACTCCAGCAGCTACCTTATGAGTTTGGAACCTCTCCCTCAAACCCCCTACCTCCAGCCCCCAGAATATAACTCTAACCCTATTAGTTTTCAACATTGATTTCAATGGCCCATAGGGTATAATGGGGCTGAGTAGCATTCATCCAGCCGAATGACATCTGATTCGGCTTGCATTGCTGAAAGTGGCATTTGGGAGTCATTCAGTGGGCCGAATACTATTCGGCTGGATTTGGCCAAATCCAAATCGAGCTGAATTTTTTTGTGTGCACATCCCTAATTCCTAGTTAAAAATAAAGAGCTGAGAGTCTGAGATGAATTCTGCACCACAGTCTAGATTATGGTTAAAGCAGAGATGCACAGAATATTTCATCACTGAGTGCATCTGTGATGCATCTGTTTTTCTCTCAGTACATTTTTGAGTATTCTCTAACTCTTCCAGAAGGCTGGTACACTTTTCAGTACTCAAATCCCATCTCTTAAATCGCCAGTACTTGTCTTGAGTTTTTAACTGACTATTAAGGTAGTTTCTAACCACATCAGACCAGGCATCTCTGCACTCTTCAGAGTGTTTGACTGCACTCCCTGTTTGACTGGGTAGGGAATTTTCTTCTCTTTCTAGAAGATCTATACCCTTTCCTTGGCCTGAATGGAAGTCTCTGTCTAACTACACACTCATCTTTACCTACTTTCCCCAGTTCTCCTGTCTGTGTTAAAACTGCTTTCAGTCATGGCTGAATTCCAAAACTGTCAGTACTCCACTGTACTCAACTAGGGCTGAAATCAGACGATCACTACTCAACTCAGTCAAGGCAGAAATCTGACCGAATTCTCCTCAGCATCCAGTTCAGAAGTCTCTACTCAACTGATGCTAACCAATTGAATTGCTTGGGGCAGCCTGTCACTCAAGGCTGGCACACAGGTGCAGTTTCTATGAAGAATTAACCCTTCAAAGTTGTTCAGCTATTTCTAAGCTACTTCTAAGCTTTTAAAAAGTGCAGTCTGTCACAGCAGCCAATGGTGTCCCAGAACTGCAAGACAAAGTTGTCTAAAACAGCAGGCATTATGCACAGCAAGAGAAACTCTGCCCTATTTCTTTAGATCAAAAGTGCTTTTCCTGCCATTAAGTGGATCCAGTTGTTAAAATATTCAACAGCATTGCTTTCTCTTTAGCCCCTGTAGCTGCTGCTGGGGTTTAAAATATTTACTGCCATTGATGCTAAACTCCAGATTGAAAATAAAATATTTATAACTCTTAGTTCCCTCTCCCACAATTCCTGTGCATTTTGAGCTTGTATTTAGTTGTTTTTTTAAAATAGTTACTTTTGTAGGGTTGCCAACTGCCTGTTATTTACCTCCATGGCATTAAACCCACCTGTTCATTGCCATGCATTAAGACTCTATTAAAAGGACAGGGAAACTTTCTCCAGGCCTGTAGGCAACCCTAAATTCCAGCCAATGACCTGGGACATTGCAGTCCTATGAACAGTTACTTTTTATTTCAATTGATTTAGACTGGGCTTAGAATGTATTAACTCTGCACAGAATTGCACTGTACAGAGCTCAAATGAAAGTATGCTTGGCTGGGGGAAAGTGGCATGCCAGGTCTGTTGCCACCATTCCCAGCTTTCTCCTATCACTGGTACTTGTGAGACACTGGAGATTTAAGAACTCTAATGTAAACCCCATTCTACTCAATGATGCTTATTCTCATGAGAGTGTTCTTAGGATGGCAACCTTACTCTCAAATTCTACAGTTCAGGAGTTAAGGATGAAAAACTATGGTTTGTCCTGTGATACTCAAAAGAACACAGCTGAGATATTAGGTTCAGTCAAGAATTTTATGATACAGCAATATGGTCTTCTTTTATGATAGCCAATGGGGTGGTCAGAGTGCCAGACTAGGACCTTAAAGACTTGGGTTCAAATCCCCACTCAGTCTTTGTGATCTTGGTTCAGCCAGACTCTCTCTAAATAACAAGGGTTGTTTTGAGGACAAAATGGATGGGAAGAGTACTGTTGTTTGCTGCTTTGAGCTCCTTGGAAGAAGGGTGGGGAAAAATACAAAGGTAGAATACAGATAGAATAATGTGTGCAGAGCAAAGAACTCCAGATGATTGAAGACAACAAGCAACAGAAAAGCTGAATGAATGAATGTGAAGCAGTAAGTCTGCTTCACGATGAATTAGCACTGCTGGAGCTCACCTTCATCCTGGGAGGCAGAGGTGCCTGTTAGATGGACTGGATAGCAGGTGTATCTCAGGCAGACCCACAGCCAGGAAATTTTCTGGCAGGGGGCTTTGGGATTTGGGGGGGGGGTGTTGTGCCCACAGCATGAGGATTTCACTAGTGACATCACCACAAGTGCCTCTTCTCCAAGGAAAGCTGAAGAAGAGTCAGCAGCCAGGGGCAGGGTGCTGAGTGATGCTCTCTGCCCTGCCATTTGGCTGCCTCCTTGGCTCTCCAAGCAGACACAGATGCAGTGAGGCAGCAGGGTGGGCCATTCTCTAATGACCCACCCTGGCACCTCACTGTGCCTGCACCTTTGTGCCAGCCACAAAGTTGGATATCTGAGAGCTCCCTGAGAGCTGACTCACTGGCTGGCTGGCACTGGGGTTCCCCTTAATCAATAGGGGTTGCAGCCCCTAAAGCCCCACTGCTGGCTATGGCCCTGACCTGAGGAAGAAGGAGAGCTCTAGCAGCCCTTGCAGCTCTACTGGGCATTGACTTCCTGTCAGACTCGAGCTCGCCTTTTCCTTTGTACTCTATACCTGTGGTATTTCCAACCTGTTTATTGTAATCTGCACCCCCATTCCCTTCCCCCTCGCTTTTGCTTGCTATAGCAGATGTCTCCAGCCGTCTGCTTATCGCTCAGCCTCCCTGACATTCCTGGTGGGAGGGGGAAAAACTGTGGGAGGAAGAGAGACTGTGTGAATGCCTGCAATTTAGGGAGGCAATGCTAGTAACCTTTTCCCAAGCAGCACCTCAGGAACTTTCACATGAGAGTGTCCTTGAAGCTGATAAGACTTTTTAATGGCTAGTTGAACCATTGTATTCGTCTGGGTTCTTAGGAATGCTTATACTTATGAATGTGTGACGTAAGTGTGGAATGTGGGGTTTAGTTGTACACCAGGTCCCAGCCTTTGCTCCCCAGTCCTGACAAAGAAGTCACTTTTGCAGCATCTCAAAACTCTTCAATAAACTTTCAAAAAAGAAAGGCTGTGTGGAGTGTGAGTTAATTGGGAATCTGACACTTCCTCACAATTCCTTGCTATAGGACAGATATGGGATGCAATCACAAGAGCAAACCATGTTCTTAGCCTCCTCCCAAATTGCCACCCTCCTTAAATTTAGTACCCTGAGCAGCTACTCAGGTCATATGATCAGTGAGCCAGTTCACTGTTCTGCTAGCCCTGCATTCAAATGGTACAGAGTGAGAGGGGGTGTATTTGCACCATCTTCTTCATCCAGTTCAGGAGACTTCAAGGGTGGAAAGAATTGGTCATTCATCCCTTGACCCTGTTTTCATGCCACATTCTAGGCTATACATTAAGTTGTTGGAGCATCTGCCTCTGCAACTTAAAGAGTGTTGGAGGAAGGAGATTAATTGGGGTCAGAGAAACTGATTCTTCCTCAGTTCTGTTTAATCAGCCTCTTTTAATTCCAAAGTAAGCACAGCTCTTACAAGCTTATAGCACCGTAGACCAGGTATGTATAATCAGGATCAGGGGAATGCATGGCTCTGGGCTGGCATCCAACAAGCCTTCCCTCCACCAGGACACTGTAAGCTGTCAGGGATTCAGGCAGACCCATTTCCCTTCCTCAGTTTTCTTTAACTTTCCCTCAGCAAGAAAGCAATGGGTTCACTCAGGCCTTACCAGGCTGTTCTGGGCAAGGTTCTTTTTTTGCTTTTATTGACAATGTTCTTTTTCTGGCAAGTCCCTCAAGTATGCAGGAACAGCTTCCTTATCTGTGCATGATCCTCTTTCCCTGCCATACTGACAGGCCCCACACCATCAACTTTGAGGTGCACAGGAACACATAGAGAGAAGTACCTGGGATTCACCCCCACCAAGACCCTTAAGACAGTTGAGCAGCAGGAACTGCTTACCTGCTCCTGAATCTCAGTAGTTTAGCAGTATTGTGCTGTTGCTCAAGAGGGATGAATGCTAAGGTTCAAAGCCCGGTGAGCAAAAAGCTGCTCACCTAATCTGAAACTAAGCAATACAGTGCAGAAGAGAGTATTTTTACTCCTCCTTTGCATGGTGTCTGGGACACTTTTTTAGGGTCTGGGATGCATATCTCACTGTTGCCAGGTTACTATAAGCCTATAAAAGCTTCAGCAGGTCTATTCCCCCAACCAAAGTCCCTCCCCCACCTCAGTATTCCATGGCTGATGATGATAAAGGGCATGCTCAGATCTTTTCAATCTGCTGATGGAGAAAATGCCTTCTTTCAGAAAAACAAATCACTTTCCCCCCTCTGCACCTGCCTGGTAATACTGGTTTTATATGCTTTATCCAGGATAAGAAAGTATTTGTATGTGTGTTGAAAAGTAACATATGAAGCATGTATTATGAGTGCCAGTCAAAGGGATTTATTCCTAACTAGCTCTCAATGAGAACCACTAGTACATAAATTAGAGGCTGTTAAAAAACTAAAACCCTGTATTTGCTGTAGGCCCACTTTTCTCCATTGCTCCGCCAGATTCTCTAGTCCAACATGAAATGATAATGTTCCATTCTCCTGCCCTGATGGTTTTCATTATCCTGTGGGGATAGTGCTGGCATGCCTCCAGGCAAACACCAGTAGAGAGGGAAAGCACATTGTCCTCCTTCTCTGCAGAACTGCCCTTCCAGTCTGTGCACCAGTCATTTGATTTGGTGTAATGCAGCCTCATTCTGTGTGTTTGTGTTTGTGTGCTGCCGTTCAAGAAACAGATATAAAGTACCTCACTGGAAAACATCACCTTGGTGTGCTGCAGCTGTCAGAAAAAGGCAAACTAGGAGTCATTAAGACAAGCAAGGAAAACAAACCAGAATGCATTGTAATGCTCTATAGAAAATGGTGTACCTTCAAGGGGGGGGGTATTAAAAGTAAAATGGGCAGGACTTCCTGTTTGTGTTCCGCAGACATCAGTGGGCTCCTGGGAATCACTTCCAAGGAACCCCTGAGACTCCTGGACCTAGCGGGAGAACCGATTGCTTCCGTCTCCCACAAGCTACCCCGGAGAAGGGCTTGAGCAAGGAGCTTGATCTGAGGACTCGCAGGCACAGTGGTGCCCAAGGAGACCCCTCATTGCTCCAATGCAAGGGCCAGAGAGTGAACGTTCATGGCAGCCATGAGTGCGAAGATGGGAGTGGCCTCTTCCTGGAGCTCTACTTCAACTAAAGAATCTACAACTTTCTACTTATCATCTAACACTGAAACACCATATTTTGGGACTTGCAGCAGAATTGGACTTTGGCTCGCTTCATTTTTAAAGGGAAATGGCTATTTAAACTTTAAAGACCTGGGAGGAAAAATACCCCCCCCTTTTCTTGCAGCTTTGAAGGGACGGCCAGGCTGTGACTTTGTAAATGGAAGTGCTGCTTTTAGTTTCCCTTTGCTACTGGACTGACCTTTTTAGTGGTAAATTTGTAAGAAAAGCTTAAGGAACTTTAAAAAGAGACTTTGTTTGACTGGCTTAGAGCCAAAGTTTATAACTTTTAAACTTATTCTGAAGCTTTTTACATGGCTTGGACTCTCTTTATACTTTATACTCTTGGACATAGTTAACTTGGCGTGTCTTTTTGTAAGATTGAAAATAACAGAGGCTTGTTTTGGACTTGTGAACTGGATATTTCCCGAACTCTATATAAAATAAAAGAATCTGGAGATTGGATATTGTAGTGTAAGAATACAGCCCCTTCTTGGAATTTATTTTTAACATCTTGTTCCTTCTTTAACATCTTGTTTTCTTTTATGGACTCCCTGATTTTTTTTCCTGGTGATTTTTTATGGATTTCTTAGTTCTTCTTCTTCTTTTTTTTTGGAATATCTAGATATACATCTTGATGGACTTGGTAAAAGATTCTGTATGGAAATATAACTTACAATTTGATCTTCTGTGTATTTTCTTGTTATGTTCTATGGATTTCCTGTTTTTTCCCTTGGACTATCTGGATATATATTTTGATGGACTGGCAAAAGATTCTATATGGAAATATAACCTGCAACTTGGTCTTTTGGGTATTTTTCATTTTTAATTTTTTTTGTATGGATTTCAAATTTGCTGATTTTGACTAGAGGATACATCAATAACCTGAAATCCCTTTACTGTTTTCCTGACCCTTACTTGGATTGGTCTGGACCAGGAAGATCTTCATAGCAACTAACTGGATCTATAATACTCATTAGCTTTATATTTTTGGGATTATGGAAACTTTCTATGGAACTATCTTACATACATTAAGAAGGATTTTGTGGTTTGAAGGATTTTGGTAAGGCTAAAAACTGAATTTGGATTTTATGAACTTTGACAATCTTGAACTGTAGTAAGAATATTTGACTAGGGTCATTTGAACTAAAGGCTGCCTGGGATGTAATAGACAAAATAGGCCTATTTAGCTGAAGAGACAGAATTGAACTGAACTGTAACTTGTTGACAGAAATGATCTGGACTGAACTGTAATTTGTTGACAATACAAGGCTGGATTGTTGGGAACATTGAGAACATTTGATGATAAGAGACAGTGAATATTTTGTGGAATAATTTGTACTCTCTTTTAGAAGGGGAGGGGGAATTGGGCTTGAGCCTGGGCCTCTTTTACAGTCAAGGAGGGTTTGTGATTTTAACTGAACCATGTCTATGAGTGGTAGGCCCTCTCCTAACATAACTAAATCAGTGACTACAACTTGTTTAAAAATGTCTGGGCAGGTGGTCCATAATTTGATACACGATGTGATAACAAAAGCAATAAAGGCAGCAATCCCCCAAGTTATTAATATAGCTTTAAGCACTGCTGCTAGTAATATTATCCCCCAAGCAGTAGGTAACTCAGTCAATATGGCAATACCCACAGCACTAGAGCTGGTTCCGGCCAAAATTGAGACCTTAACTTTACAAGTGACAGCCCAAACCAAAGATTTCAAGCAATGGATTTTGGAGAATAACCAACAGATTACTAACTTGAAACAGACTACCACCCAATTACTGGACAAAACAGAAGAGTTAGAATATAGAACACTGGATCTGAAAACTAGACAAGAATCCTTGGAAGACTGTAATGAGATTGGAACTTGAGAAAACTGCTTTTCTACTGAGATTTCAAAACATAACAGAAAATAAGGGAGAAGATATTAGAGAAAACATGGTGAAAATTTCAACAGAATACTTGGAAGGAGAGACAACACACTTTACAATTGAAGATATAGATGTGGCCTATAGAATGAACTCTTCTTATGCAAGAAGACATAAACTACCAAGGGAGGTGCATATAAGGTTCCATAAAAGAGCCATGAGAGACCATATTTTAAGGATGGGAAATCAAAAGAATCTGAAGATACAGGATTCAGAAGTTAAGATTCTGAAAGAAATTCCATGGAGGGTAAGGGAAAAAAGAAGAGATTATACACAATTTACCAACTTGCTAAGACAAAAAGAAATCAATTACAGGTGATTATTTCCAGAAGGAGTACTATTTACTTATGAGGGAAAGAGGTTCAGAATTAACTCAATATTTAAAGTGGAAGACTTCCTAAAGCAACATGGGGAAGAGTTAGGATTTCAAGAAGAAGAAGAAGAAGAAGAAGAGGATGAAGAAGAACAAAAGGATGGAGATGATTAATAAAAAGAAAAACAACAAGGTGCAACAAGTAAGAAACCAGGTAACATCAAGAAAAGACCGATAATGCCTCTACGTCACATTGTAACTAGATTTGGAAAGAGAAAAAATGGATCCAAAAAAGAAACTAAAGATGGACAATAAGAAGTTGAAAATAGTTTCCATCAATGTCAATGGTTTGAATGTGTCACAAAAGAGAAAGTAATTTTTTCATCAAATAAAAAAAAATGCAGACTGATGTAGTTTGTTTGCAAGAAACACACATTAAAGAAACTGATAAACGAATTTTGGAAATTAAAAACTTGGAAAAAAATTTGCTTCGTCAGATAAACAAAAAAAGAAAAAAGGGGTGGCAACTTATGTGAAAACACATTTACATCCTGAACACCATGGCAGTTCCATGGTCAGACCACCATGCCCTGAGGGCCCTGAGTGAATATGTCACCTGTTTGAGTGGCAAGCGTACTTTGGCTCGCTCACAGAACCAAATGGACCCATTGCAGCTTCAGATGGCTCTCCGGGCTCATTAGATGAGCTAGTCGAGGATTGGCAAGGCCAACTCTCGACAGCGATCGACAAGATCGCTCCCAGACACTCTCTGCGCCCTCGTTCTAGGCTGGTTCCATGGTACACCCAGGAGCTGAGGCTGATGAAAGGAAGGCTCAGACAGCTAGAGAGACAGTGGTGGTGTGTTCACGACGAGGCAACAAGAGCATCCTATTGAACATTTATGAGGTTGTATGAGATGGCAGCCAAGGCTGCGAAGAGGGAGTTCTACGCAGCCATAACTGCGTCTGCAAGCTCACACCCAGCACAACTGTATAGAATGATTCAAACCTTAAAAACTCTGTCACAGGGCAGACAAAATACTAGGGAACTGGATGTAAGCTGTGAGGCTTTTGCGAGCTATTTTGCAGACAAAGTCTTGTCGCCCTGCCACGACCTCCTGGCCACACTTGAGACAGTGAGTGAACTCAAGGCTCCATGCGCATCTTCTGGTCCCATTCTGGATTATTTCAGTCCACTCAGCCTAGAGGAAGTTGACAGACTGATCTCAACAGTATGCCCAACCACAGCCTTGATCTGTGCCCCTCCTGGCTAATTAAAGCTGGCCATGAGGGGTTTTGAGGCACCCTTAGGGACATTATCAACAAGTCCCTCTCTGAGGGGCTGTTCCCAGGGGCTCTCAAGGATGCGATGGTCACCCGCTTCTAAAAAAATCATCTTTAGACCAGGCTGAATTGGCCAACTATCAGCCGGTCTCCAATTTGCCCTATTTGGGCAAATTAATAGAGAGGGCGGTGGCAATACAGTTGCAGAGCTTTCTGGATGACACTTACACACTAGATCCCTACCAGTCCAGCTTCTGCCCAGGTCACAGGACGGAGACAGTACTGGTTGCCCTCACAGATGACCTCCGGAGGCATCTGGATTGGGGTGGGACAGTGGTGCTGCTGTTGTTGGACCTGTTGGCAGCATTCGACACAGTCAATCATCAGTTGCTTGCCCACCACCTCGCCAACATGGGAATTTGGGGGCTTGCCTTGCAATGGCTCTTCTCCTTTCTCCAAGGTCGGGGACAAAAGTATATACTATACTAAAGTACCTAAATGGGTCTCTCCTTTAGAAGCATTTACACCTCCTATGATATTTGCAAAGGATTTGATGTGGACGTATGAAAAGTTGCTAAATAAACAAAACCAAATGTATAATCAAGATGAACTTAGAAGAAGAGGTATCTGCTTAAACTGGTGGGGAAAAGCAAAAATAGATTCCAGATTTAGTAAAGATCAAATAGTTGGTTTTCATGACTCACTGTTGGAACTTGACAAAATTTTGTTTGGGATAGAAGGGAAATACATAAAGTGAATTTACACTGTTTTGTTAGATATTAAAATGCAGGATGAAATTGTAAAACAATCAATGGTTAAGTGGGCTCAAAACTTAGGTCACAATATTCAGCTGGAGGAATGGTCTAGAGTGTGGAAGTTAAATATAAATTTTACAAAAACTGTTTCTTACAAAGAGAACATATATAAAATGTTTTATAGATGGCATATGACTCCTGAGAATTTAGCCAAATGGTACCCTAGTATGTCAAATTTATGTTGGAAATGTAAAAATAATATTGGTTCTTATTTTCACATGTGGTGGTCATGTAAGGTAACTAAAACATACTGGGTTTGGTTACATGAAATATTACAGAAAATACTAGAGACAAATATTCCATTTAAACCAGAATTGTTTTTATCATATGTTATTCCACAGAATTTTACAAAACAACAGATATATTTGATTGTACATATTGTGACAACAGTTAGAATACTTTATGCAAAATATTGGAAGGGAGAAGAAATACCAACAAAAGAAGAAATTCTAAAAAAAAGTTTGAAGCAGCAGAAATGGACGAAATTAACTTTACAATTGCAAGGAAAAAATAATGAACTGATTGAAGAAACATGGGTGAGATTTTACAGATGGACTGAACTAAATATATAAAAATTTTGAAAATAATTTGAATATGAAAGTTATTGATGATAAAACCAGTATAGATGTGCAAAGCATTAAGATTCAACTATACTTGAACTGTTAATCTGAAATTAAGTATGAGCTCCACTATCACAGTTGTTTGATTTGTTGTTATGTGTTGTTGTTGTTGTAGTATGTTTCTTGTAGTTTTTCTTTTCTTTCTTCCTGAAAATAATAAAATTCCCTGGTCAAATGGGACTAAACAAATAAAAATAAAAATAAAATGGGCACAGGGATCCAGAGCATTGTCCATAATGACAGATGAAAATGGTTAAAACTGTGTAGTGCTGTTCTTAATACAGCTAAGCTGTTCTAAATACACTGTAGTGAATGGGGTTCGAAAAGGGTTATTCCAGTTTGCCCTATTTGGGAAAATTGATAGAGAGGGCAGGGGTGTTACAGTTACACAGCTTTCTGGAGGATGCTTCAGTCCTAGATCCCTTCCAGTCTGGCTTTTGCCCGGGCCATGGGACGGAGACAGTGCTGGTCGCCCTGACTGACGATCTCCGAAGGCATCTGGATCGAGGCGGTGTGGCAGCATTGCTGTTGTTAGACCTGTCAGCCACATTTGATACAGTCGATCATCAACTGCTGACCCACCGCCTCGCTGACGTGGGGATTCAGGGGCTTGCCCTTCAATGGTTTGCCTCTTTCCTCCAAGGTTGGGAACAGAGGGTGGTGATTGGGGATCAGCGGTCCCAGAGGCATCCCCTTGAATGTGGGGTGCCTCAGGGGGTGCTGCTGTCCCCGATGTTGTTTAACATCTATATGCGCCCCCTCGCTCAGATTGCCCGGAGTTGTGGGCTTGGGTGTCATCGGTATGCAGATGACACCCAGCTCTATCTGATTCTGGGCAGCCAGTTGGACTCTAGTTCTGATGACCTTCATAGGGTGCTGCAGACCATGGCTGGTTGGCTCAGGCTGAGCCGGCTGAAATTAAACCCGGCGAAGACAGAGGCCCTGGGCCTGAGTCAGACTGGTCTGGGGTTGGGGCTCCCACTCCCGACCTTCGACAGGGTGCCGTTGGTGCCATCATCAAGGGTTAGGAGTTTGAGGGTGTTCCTGGATGCCTCCTTAATGATGGAGGCCCAGGTGGTAGCCACTGTCAAGTCAGCATTTTACCACATTCGGCTGGTGCGACAGTTGGTTCCCTACCTCCATCGCGACGACCTGGCCACAGTGATCCACATGATGGTCACCTTGAGGTTAGACTACTGCAACGCTCTCTACATGGGGCTGCTTTTGTCACAGATCCGGAGGCTGCAGCTGGTGCAGAACGCAGTGGCCAGGCTGTTGATGGGTCTCACTAGACGGGACCACATCCAGCCAGTACTGGATCTGCTTCAAAGTGCCGGTTCTTACCTATAAAGCCCTATATGGCCAGGGTCCGGCCTACCTGAGGGACCGCCTTTCTCCATATGTTCCCCCAAGGGCACTATGCTCAGGGGGGCAACATCTACTGCTCATTCCAGCCCCCAGGACAGTTAAATATGCTGCAACCAGGGCCAGGGCTTTCTTGGTGGCAGCCCTTACCTGGTGGAATGAGCTCCTGGAAGAGATCAGGGCCCTGCGGGACCTTATGCAGTTCCACAGGGCCTGCAAGACGGAGCTCTTCTGCCAGGCTTTTGTGTAAGGGCTGCCATTGCTACTGTACCACCATCGCATAGACATCTCGAGGCGTGCCGGCCCTGGCATGGGACTATAGTTCTGTTACGACACTACCGGAGCAGTGACAATTGTTTAGATTGTTGAGTGGTATGGATTTTATATTGTGAATTTTTGTTCTGTTGACCGCTATTTTAATCGTTTTAGTGGTAATGGATTATTTATGGTTTTAGTATTTATTCCTGGCTTTCACCTCTATGTTTTAATGTTGATATATGGCATTTTGCCTCCTGTTCGCTGCCCTGAGCCCACGTTGGAAGGGCGGGATATAAATCTAATAAATAAATAAATAAATAAATTCTGTTTAAAATGGTTCTGGTATTTTTGTTTCTGGGATGCAGATGAGCTAAGTCAGTTCATCTAAAGCCTGCCAGCCATAAGGTGTTGCCAGCATTGATGCTCATCATCGTTTGTGGAGACATGGGGAATTGGCACAGGTAAACCTGGTACTCAGCACAGGTAACAAGTTGATGATTCTTGCACTAAATTCAATACAAGATCATTCCTTTTTTCCCAGGTCTACTTCACAAAACTCAGTATTTTCTGGTGTGTGCGATACCTTCTGTACAATGATGGCAACATCAGAGCAGGATCAGAAACAGAATTGAGGTCCTATTCTGGTGTGAGCCTTTGCATATGTTTACTGAGAGAAATGAAGTTGGTTATTATGTGGAACAGGGAGTTTTCTGTGATGGATCCCAGTGTCTGCAACTACCTGTCCCAGGATGCTATTGTTGTCTCCTCACTGTTGACCACCTGGAAGTTGGTAAATTCTTTCTTTAAAAAAAATCCGGAAAGGCAGACCACCTGTTCTTCTTGTACTTCCTACTTCCATACATCTTTTGTTGTTAAAAAGAGACACCTTTTTCTGTATGCTTTTGACAGATACATGTTTAAACACATGGATCTGCTGTCACCATGTCTAGCATGGTCCTTTTTGACTACTAGTGGCCTTCAAAGCACAAGTGGTCGCCGCATTAAGCTTTGCGGATCAAAAGTAAAGCAGGCAGCCTGTAATAAAGTTGCATAAGATCAAGGACTGTTTAGAAAAGGTTAATACAGAATAGATGCCTTCATCTTTCATTGTGTGTTATGTATTGAGAATAAGCCATTCCTCAAGCTGTACCAGGAATGGGTCAAGCTTGCTATTTTAGAACAGTAGCTTGCCAGGATCCTGGAGCTAACCAATAGATAAGTAGTGTAATGTAAATAGCCTATAACTGGGAGTGTGTGTTTGTTGGGTGTGGTGTTTGCATGCTTTATAAGCAGGACTCGAGCCCTGCTAGTTGTCCTTAGAGTTTGCTGGAATCACTTAAAAAACTAGAGCTGATCACTGCAATGCGTCTAGAACCAGTATTTAACATAGGTGACAAAGGTGGGATCCTGTTGAGCCAGCCCAGCATCCACTAGCACTGCACTGCGCACCGAACTCCAGTGCCACATGCATTGCATCACTCCCGGGACCATGACTGCCACTCCTGGACACTTCAATGTATTCAACACCACCATGGAAGACTGGGAGTTGTACATCTCCTGGTTTGAGTTCTTCCTTGAATCTTCTGAGATTGAGGAGGAGGAAAAGAAGCGTGCCACCTTCTTCCAAGTCTGCAGCCACTCGACCTTCGAGATTGCCCATTCACTGATCACCCCTGCAGAACTCAAGAACACCAAGTACAAGACAATTTTAGATTGGCTAAAGGAACACTTCTCTCCAAAGCCATCCATCATCAGCACCTGCCACACATTCCACACAAGGAACCAGGCTGCAAACAAATCAATCACAGCCTATGTTACGGCTCTCTGACAATTGCCTGGCACTGCAACTTCCATGATCTCGAGGACGTGCTTCATGACCAGTTGGTGTGCGGCCTGAGGGATAAGCAGATTCAAAGAAAGCTCCTCACCAAGGGTGACCCCAAATTCAAGGAGGCCATGGAATTAGCCCTCACTGCAGAGGCCACTAACCAGTTCACTGCAGAGGTCCAGCAAGCAAAAAGCCTGCCATCATCGCGGAAGCCTACCACCAGAGCCCACCACGTGGACACATCCAAGGAGGAGAAAGAAGATGTCCTGCAGCTTCAGCATCCTACATGCCACAATGCTCACCCCTCTGCTCCACCATGAGGTATCAACACTGCCACATTGATGCCATGCGCCAGCTGCAGGGAGCCCTATGAGCGGAGATCCTACTGGCTCTGGGACACCACATGTAGGAACTGCAGGAAGGTCAGCCACATCTCTCGAGCCTGCCACACCAAGGGAAACTGGAGGTGACTAATAGCAAACCCGGCATCCACATGCACCACAGAATTGCACACCACTTCCGTCCAACAGCAGCAGGTACTGAACTTGCCCTGGGACACCCGCAATAAAATTACAGTGACTGTCCTAATCGAGGGAAACCCCCGCATGATGGAGCTTGACACGGGGTCCTCCTTCTCCATAATTTCTGAAGACACCTTTAAGAGACTCTGTCCAAGGGGGCCCCCTCACCTTAGGCCTGTTGGTTTCACCATGTGAAGATTGAAGTGTCCATAAAAGGGGTGGGCAAGTTCTGGATACAGTACCAGAATTTTGATGGATTTTTGGATTTGCTGGTGGTGGGAGGCAGTTGCATGAATCTCCTAGAACTTGCCTGGTTCATGCCCCTGGGGTTCATAATGACTGGGGTGCACCATGAGGCCACGAAACTTTCAGTGGGTGTGTGATGAGTTCCCGGCAGTCTTTGATGGGATGCTTAGTTGCTACATGGGACTTCCTGTTTCACTACAGCTCAAACCAGAGGTGTGACCCATAAGGCTGAAGGCTAGGAACGTCCCATTTGCATTGAAGCCTAAAATAGACATGGAGCTTGATTAGCTAGTGACTCAAGGGGTTTTAAAGCCAGTCCCACATGCCCTCTGGGAAACCCCAATTGTGACACTGGTGAAACACAATATGGACATCCGCATCTGCGTGGACTACAAATACACAATAAACAAGGTGCTGCAGGACCACTCCTACCTGGTTCTGGTAGTCAGCCACGTCTTGGCCTTTCTAGCGGATGCCAAGATCTTTAGAAAGTTGGACTTAGCTCAGGCCTACCAGTAGCTCCCAATGGATGATGTGACCGCAGAGGCCCAAACAATAGTGACACACAGGGGCACGTTCTGGGTGCGGCAGTGGCTGCAGTTCGGGGTCAATGTAGCCCAGGGAAATTTCCAAAACCTAATGGACTCTCTCCTTAAAGGAATTCTTGGGGTACAGCCCTTCTTTGATGGCATTTTAATTGCTACCCCCACAGACGAGGACTTCGCCAGATGACTGTGCACTGTCCTGCAGTGGTTCCAAGTGACTGGCCTCAAGGTGAAGAAATGCCTCCTGGGGGTTCCATGGGTTGAGTTCCTGGGCTTCTCTGTCAATGCTGAGGACATCCATATGGCCCCAGACAAGGTGCACACCATTGTCAATGCCCCTGCACCAACCTCCAAGCTGGAACTCCAGACCTTCTTGGGGCTTCTGAATTTCTATCACTTCTTCCTGCCCCACAAAGCTGTGATCGCAGAACCACTTCACCACCTCCTTGACAAGAAGGCCCTTTGGGTCTGGGGTCAGAAACAAACTGCCACATTCTGGGCTGTCAAGGAGCTACTCATCTCCAATCACATCTTGGCCCACTTTGATGAGGTGCTGCCTGTCATCCTTGCCTGCAACGCTTCCCCATAGGGTGTAGGAGCCATCCTTGGACATCAGCTACTGGACAGCCTTGTCTTTGGTCGAGTGCAACTGCACACAAATAGACAAGGAGGTGCTGGCTATCATGGCAGCGGTGAAGAAATTCCATGACTACCTCTATGGGTGGCCATTCACTGTCATATCAAACCACAAGCCCCTACTGGGCTTGCTGGCTCCAGATCGCCAGACCTCCCAGATGCTTTCACCCCGGGTGCTGTAATGGTCAATCTTCCTAGCAGGATACCAATACTCCTTCCTTCACCACCCAGGGAGGGCTATGGGACATGCTGATGCCCTCAGCCACCTACCACTCCTGCAATCCTGACCCTGCTCCCGTGGACCAAATCCTGCTCATGGAAGAGCTCCCCAACTGCCCTCTGCAGGTAATTGATGTGTCCCACCACATCATGAGGGACCAGGTCCAATCCCATGATTTGGACTGGGTGGGGAGGGGCTGGCCCACCAGCCAGGTGGGCTGGGAATTTGCAGCATTCTCCTCCCACCAAGATGAGTTATTGGCCCACAAGGGTTGCCTATTGTGGGGGAATCAGGTGTTGATTCCTGCCCTGTTGCACCAGCAAGTGCTATTGGCCCTGCATGAGACACATCTTGGAATTGTGAGGTTGAAAACCTTGGCCTGAATTTACATGTGGTGGCCAGGCATGGACAGTGAAATAGAGGCCCGTGTCAAGCGCTGCCAGACCTGTCAAGAAACCTGACCAGAACCTCCCAGGGCACCAGTGCACCATTGGGAATCCACCCACAAACCATGGTCCCAGCTACACTTGGACTTTGCTGGCCCTTTCCAAGGGCAAATATTCTTCATTTTGGTGGACTCATATACCAAATGGTTGGAGGTGGTGCCTGTCACCTCCACATCCTCCAAGGCAGTGATCCAGACCTTCTGGTGAATTTTCAGCACACACAGCCTACCCGACACAGTCATGATGGACAACAGAACAGCCTTCACTTTGGGGAAGTTCCAGGAATTTATGGGCCACTACCTCATCAGGCACATCTGCTCTACTCCCTTTCACCCAGCCACCAACGGGCAAGCAGAGAGGATGGTGCAAACCATGAAAGGAGTCCCTCTGGTGGATTGTCCACAGAGACTGGGACCATAGACTCACAGCTTTCCTTTAAAAAAAAAGTTTCATTAGTTTATATATAGAAAGGGGAAAGGGGAAAGAAGGGAAAAGAAAGAGTAGAGAATTAATTTTATATCTATATCTATATCTATATATACACACACACACACACACACACAAAACTGATTTAACATTCTACATGCAAATCTTCTCCTAAAAGTTTCACAACTATTATAACCATCTTTCTTATTATTCTTCATTTATTCTTTCCTTTTTGGCCACCAAGTGACCCCAAACACCACCACTGGCCGCAGCCCCACGGAACTCCTCATTGGCAGGTGCCTAACCACCCGACTGGAAGGCTGCACCCAGATTGAGCCCCGGAGCACTGCCTGTCTCCAGAGAGCCAAGAGGAGCCCAGGGGATTTCCCCCCAGTGACTCCGTCTACACGAGGAACTTTTCCAGCGGTCCTGCCTGGATTCCTGCCAAGGTCATCCAAGTTACCAGACTCCATCCTACAAGGTGTCTACCAATGATGGCCAGGTCCTTCATAGGCACATAGACCAGCTCCACCACCGTCTCCTCCCTGCCAAACCAGAGTTGCTGTCAGCGGTCTTGGAAGATTGTGACATGGAGCTGCCACAGCCACAGGAACCAGAGCCCGCGAGGGAGCTTCCAGCGGGCAGCAAACAGCCAGACGGACCAGCAGGCTCAGCACCTGAGCCAGCAGCCATGGACTGTCCTGATGTCACACCAATGCCACTACCATCTGCCAGCACCACACCAGCAATGTTGGACCCAAGTCCAGAGACCACGACCCCTCAGATAGAACCGCGACATTCAATGCGTGAACGACACAAACCAGCCTACTTAAAAGACTTTGTATGTTAAGGAGCTTTTGATCTTAGGAGGGAGGGGTGTTATGTATTCAGACTAAGCCATTTCCTCAAGCTTTACCAAGAATGGGACAAGTTTACTGCTTTAGAATAATAGCTCACCAGGATCCTGGAGCTAACCAATAGATAAGTAGTGTAATGTAAATAGCCTATAACTGGGAGTGTGTGTTTGTTGGGTGTGGTGTTTGCATGCTTTATAAGCAGGACTCGAGCCCTGCTAGTTATCTTTAGAGTTTGCTGAAATCACTTAATAAACTAGAGCTGACACTGTGATGTGTCTAGAACCCAGTATTTAATATTGTGTGTCTCAAAATACATAGCAGAGGTCCCCAGTGTGGTGCCCATGGGTACCATGGCACCTGCTGACACTTTTGTGGGTGCCTCCAAGTGTTTTTAGAAATAATAATAATAATAATAATAATAATAATAATAGTAATAGTAATAGTAATAGTAATAGTAATAGTAATAGTAATAGTAATAATAATAATAATAGATTGGATTTATACCCAGAGCCAGCCCGAGGTGTCTCTGTGCCCTAGGCGAGGCCAGCTTGTAGCGCCCCCCACCCCCCCGGCAATTATCTGGGAATGTTTCCATTTCAGGCACATCAAAATCTCATTTTGTGTGCCTTTTCCTTTGCAAATTTTGTCACCAATTCCTTCAAGTCAGGTGCTGATGCTTTGGCATGTTCAATTGATATAGTTGCCAAACCAAATAGTCTCTTTTGCAGCAGTAGGTCTCCTACAGTTTTCTCAGTTTTGTGATTCTTGATTTTGGTGTAGGGCTTGACCTGTTTGTCCTATAGAGAACAGCTATTTACATGTCCTACCATATTGTTATTCCAATCTTGCTGTATTTATTACTAAGTTACTTATGCATCTTGACTCCAATTGTCTCTTCCTGATAACTAACTCCCCTACCTGTGTGTAATATCTGAGGAAAACTGTTTCCATGTATGTGAAGAAGTGTGCACATGCTGAGTCTCTATTATCACATGTACCCAGGGTTTAGTTTGGTTTGTCTTGGGGGTTAGAGTTAGGTTGCTTTCTACCTTTATAATATTTTCTGCATCATTTGACATACCAAGCATAATTATTTTTGGTCTGTTTAAAATTGCTGTACTCCTAGTCTTATTGCATTGTTTATTAGATGTCTCCTGTGCATCATTGCATTGACTTACACTGCGTAACCCATTTTGAGTCTCAGTGAGAAAGGTAGACCATTTATAAAGTAAATTATTTATTTATTATTTGTATTTATAGTCTTCCCATCTCGTAAGCAGGCTCAGGGTGGGTAACATCATAAAAACAGTACAATAAATACAATTAAAATTAAACAAGTTAGGAATTCAAACAATAATAAACATTAAAACTCAATCACGCTTCTGACAGTCACTGGTTGTACGGTTCTTTAGCATATTATTTGGGTTAATAGATGGGTAGGTGACAACCACCTCAGGGAGGCCATATACAGATGTCCACTGCCTCAATCAAAGGCCTGATGGAACAGCTCTGTCTTAAAGGCCCTGGGGAATTGAAGAAGATCCCACAGAGCCCTAATCTCAACTGGGAGCATGTTCCACCAGGCAGAGGCCAGGACAGAAAAAGCCCTGGCCCTGGATAAGGCAAGACAGACATCCTTTGGGCCAGGGACAACCAGGAGGTGTTGATCCATAGAGCTTAATGCTCTTCAGGGCATATATGGGAAGAGGCAGTCCCTCAGATATGTGGGTCCCAGGCTGTGTAAGGCTTTGAAGGTAATTACCAACACCTTGAAGCGAATCTAGAAGTCAACTGGCAACCAATGCAGTTGGCAGGGCACCTGATGGATGTGATCCCACACAGGTGTCTATGTCAGCAGGTTTGTTGCCGCATTTGCACCAGCTGTAATTTCCGGGTCAGCCTCAAGGGTAAGCCTACATAGATTGAGTTGCAGTAATCAAGCCTGGAAGTGACCATTGCATGGATCACTGTAGCTAGGTCCTGGGGAGAGAGAAATGGTCTCAGAAGCAGAAGTGCATCAGTGGCATGACCCCTGAGGTGTACAGAGGTGGGGACCCTCTCCCAGCAACTTTCAATCTCCAAAGCAAACACGAAACACCACCACCATACCCTTGGTGAATAAGATTCCTTTGAGTCAAACAAGATGGGAGAGTCGGATCGATGCTTTGAAACCACTGAGATACCATCTTACTAGTATATATGATGCTTTAACGGAGATCTTTGATGACACAAGCATAAAAAAATTATCTGGGAATTCTTCTCAAATTGAAAGTAAGGCTGATGCAGTTTGTAAGTTCAAGTTTGTGGTATCCATTGTGGTGCAACATCCTTTTTTGAAATTAATCTTACAAGCAAGCTATTACAAAACAGGAAGCTGATTTAAATCCAGCTACAAACCAATTGCAAGTGACCAAGAATTACCTTGTGGGCTGTAGGTGTAGGTGCCATGCCCCTGATGCCGACCCGGCCACCTGCAGCCTGGACATGACACCAAGAAGCCAGGCAGGCCTTAGTCATGCAGTTGTCCCCTCCTGCCCAGGCAGGCCATGTGCCGCAAGCCTTCCTGGGCCATGCCTTGAAGTCTTCTGTGCCCGGTGTGGCCTGAACCGCAGGTGGGTCTGACCCCAGACTGTGCCCTACAGCCCCCCGGCCCCTGGGCCCAGAGTCGCAGGAAGACATGGGCAAGCCACTGCTGCCCATATGGCACCGGCTCAGCTTCCCCAGCACACCCCACTCCTGGCTCTGCACCCACAACCCACCCCTTCTGTAAATAAAGGAGGCAGCTGGGGTGGACAATGCAGCTATACCAGCCTGGAGCACACTGAGCCCCCACCCCACCCCAGGCCTGGATGTCATGGGTAAGAGCTTCCCTTGGCTGAACCCCAAGGGACCATCCACTGCTGAGCTGTGTGGCAGGGGAGGTCCTGACTTTTCCACTGCTTGCCAGCCTCAGCCCCTCCCAGCATTCAGTCACCTCTCCCTCCCCCGCCTGGCCCCACAAATGGTGTGCTGTACTGACTTGGGCCCTTCCTGCTTTGGAATTAATCTTACAAGCAAGCTACTACAAAACAAGGAAGCTGATTTAAATCCAGCTACAAACCAATTTCAAGTGACCAAGAATTACCTTGTGGGCTGTAGGTGTGATGAGGGTTTTCAACAAGCTTTGATAGATGCTACTGAGATCACAAAGGAGATAGAAATACTACTAAACTTTGAGACAGAACAAGTTAGAAAAAAGAAAAAGAAACAGCAGTTTTGAGTATGAGGCCCAAGAAAAGGCACAACAAGATCCAAAGCAAAAATCCAAAACAGATTTCTATTATGCTATCTTAGACATGACCATACTAACTGCTGAAGAGAGAGTCCAACAGCTACAACAATATAATTCCCTATTTGGCTTCCTGTTAGTGGCAAAAGGAAACCTGGCCACCAAAGAACACGGTGGGTAGACACCATAAAAGTCAACACCAACCTGGGCATGGAACAAGTCAAAGAAACAGTGCAAGACTGGAAAACATGGAGAGAGCTGGCCCATAGAATTGCTAAGAGTCAAACACAACTGAATGGCTAAGAACAACAACAATGATATATACAGTATCCACAAAAAATTACTGAAGATGTACTTAAGCCCTGCAAGAATTTGGAAAAAAATCATTGATGCACAATGGAAACAAAGATATTGATGCTGAAGAACAGTGCTGTAAACTTATAGCAATAGCTCAAAGACTTCCAAAGTCTTTGCCGCCACAAGGAGTACTTCTCTTCAACAAAAATGCCTTCTCACACTTCCAGTGTCAGTGGCAAGTGGTGAACACAATTTCTCAAAGCTCAAACTTATAAAAATGTGCATATGCTCAATGATGCTGCAAAAGAGACTACTTGATTTGCCAATTATATCAGTTGAACAAGACGAAGCATCAGTACTTTACCTGAAGAAATTGGTGACAAAATATGCAAAGGAAAAGGCACACAAAATGCTGTGCCTGAGACTTAAATTTTAACATCACAGTTCACAGGATTATTCAAAATGATTCCTGATTTGTGTGCTAAAACTGTTTTCTGTTTGAGAAAGAAAATCAAAGATTGTTGTGTTACTTATTCTTGCATTATTGTGCTTTTTATTTTTGCTTTCTATCTTTGTAATATCATTTTCTGCATTGTTTGACATACCAAGTGTAATTATTTTTGCTCTGTTTCAAATTGCTGTAATCCTAGTCTTATTGCATTGTTTATTAGATGTCTCGTGTAAATTATTGCATTGACTTACACTGTGTATCCCATTTTGAGTTTCAGTGAGAAAAGTAGACTATTTATTTCAATTCAATTCAATTCAGTTCTGACCTTTAATGGCATAACATACATAAGTATATACAGAATGGAAAAAGGATTTACCATATGTAAATAATCACACATACAGTCATACTTAGGTTTAGATATATATTTATTTAAACTTATGAGCTGTCCACCCTGCAAGCAGGCTCTGGGTGATTTACAACATTATGGAGATTAAAAATACAAGTAATATGTAATCAAAAGTACTGACAATAAAACAAAAAGTTAAAAGCAATAAAGACAGTAATAAAGTAGTTCTCCTTTGCTGGCTACACTGCTATGCTGCATGGCAGGGAAAGGTATGTGGGAGCCATAGAAGAAAAGAGAAAGGATGCCAGTTTATAATAATTATTTATAATTTTATATATAATTTTATAATATTTAAACACAACAGACAAACAAACAAACAAACATGAGAGTAATAATAATAACATTATATCTCTTAAACTACCTCATACATCTATATATCTAATAGCCAAGTTGCCCCCTCTGTGTGGATATCTAAATTGGGGGCACCTAGGGGGCAAAGAGATTTCCCTGCACATTTGAGGCAATCACCAGATGTGCAGAAAAATCTGAAATCTATTTAAATAACTATAGGGGGATACTTAAATCCCCCCCCCCCAAAGTAAAAGAGTGTTCCCTGCACATGTGCAGAGAATGCTCTGAGAACTGCCTCACCACCACTGCTTCCACTGCTGGGGTGGGTGGGAGAAGGCTTGGTAGGCCGGTGGCTATGAGCTGTTCAGGCCTCACTGCTGCTGCTGCTTGGGAGAAAACTTGGCGTGCTGGCCTTGCCACCACCACGCAGGAGAAGAAAGCTTGGCAGGTCAGCAGCCGTGAGCCATTCAGGCCTTGCTGCCTGCTCAGGAGGGGGAGTAGAGGGAGAAAGCTTGGCAGGCTGGCCTCACTGCCGCCACCACCACTGGGGAGGGAGAAAGCTTGGTGGGCCAGCAGCTGTGAGCCACTCAGGCCTCGCTGTCGGGGGGGAGGAAGGAGAAGGCTGGGCTTACCTGCTGCTGCTTCTTCTGCTTCTGTAGGCCAGGAGCTGTGGGGAATACTCCCCCCTGTGAGTATTGTGGGTCCCACTTTTTGTCTATATACATACACACATACATAGACCTTTATTGGCATGACACTGCACAGAGGAGAAAGCAATACAGTGAATCGGTTGATGAAGCAAATTAATAAATCATGACAAGTTACACCAATTTACCAGCAGAGGATCATTTTTAAAACTTTTCAGAAGTAGTGAACTCAATTGGAAGTATATCAATCCAGACGAATGCAAGAAAAAGGTTATGACTTATACACCCTTACCCTTAGCTTCCAAACATAAGCTAAGAATTTGGCAACAGATGAGGTAATTGCCAAAGACTTATCAGACAATAAAATTTTAAGATTGTTGTCTACCAAATTCCTTGAGGAAGGTAAGAGGGGACTAATCAGGTAGCTGTGCATGGTAGAGTAATGGGAGCAACGTAAAAGGATGTAGGCAACTGAATCGGGTTCGCTATAGAGGAAATTACAGGTTCTATTCCTATAGGGGATACCCCTATATCTGCCTGAAACAACAGCCGAAAGAAAGAGATTAAATCTCGCTAGCATTAAAACCCGCCGATAAAGTGGAATTGTTAAATTAGAAATATACAAAGCCATAGAGGCTTCGGGGGGAGGGAGGTCAAAAAAGCGTGGAGAGCAAACTCCAAAGCTGCTAGCATTGATTATTTGGGCTTCCATATCCCAAATCTGCCTCCGCACTACCTGCAAAATAACTGTTTCACCACAATTGTACAACAAATCCAAATCAATTCCCATAGTTTTGATTTTATGTGCTATGATTTGTGCCCAAATAGAAATATATGGGTCTGCAAGGAGTTGAGCAATAAGGCTATTAGGGGGAGCACTAAAGTGCAGGTGCAACCAGTATTTAATAGTGGTGATCCATGCCCAGGATTCGATAAGGTGGACACCCAGCTCCGCACAAAGAGAAAAGCAGGAAAAAGAGTTGGGGAAACCTAGAATCCTACAACAAAAGGTAGAGCTTATTAGTTCTACTCTTTTATTAAAATTTTGAATCCATATAGGTACCCCAAACAATAGATGAGAGATAACAGTCGCCTGAAAAATCTGAAGAGCTGCCGGGACAAACTGATTACCTTTTAGATAAAAGAAATGAATTAAAGCTGCAGTCTTATTCCTAGCTAAGCTAAGGGAATGGTCTCTATGAGGGCACCAACTTAGGCTGTAATAAAACAAAACTCCTAAGTATCTGAATGATTTAACCTCTTCTATTTTTTTTCTCTCAATTCTCCACTGTTTGCACTGCCAGACTTTAGAGAAAACCAATATTTTTGTTTTATCAAAGTTAATAGAGAGGGAGTTCCGACTACAATAAGAGTTAAACTCTAGTAAAAGGCGCATGAGTCAAATCCTAGTAAAAGAAAGAAGGACCACATCATCTGCATAAAGTAAAATAGGGACTACAGAGGAGTTCAGTTTAGGAGAATGACCACTGACTTCGGTGGCAAGGAAACAGTTTCAAGCAAGGAGAATGACCGTCAATTCTAGCTATACACCGTGAAAGGTCAGCAATAAAGACGTTAAAAAGGGAAGGAGCAAGTACACATCCTTGCTTAACCCCCTTAGTTACAGGAATTTCCTGGGTAAGGGACCCTCTTTTATCAAATCGAATCTGCAATAGCCAAATGTAATTTACGGATTAAAAACAGAAGGCATTGATCCAATCCCAAGTTATAAAGTTTGTCCCACAGCAGAGGTCTATTAACTGAATCGAAGGCTTTACATAGGTCAATAAAGGCTGAGTATAGCTCACCACCTAAATGGCGGGAATACTTCTCAGCTAAGAAAGCTAAGGTAGTACAGTGGTTTAAGGTGGAATGGTTAGCTGTGAAACCAATTTGCTCTCTTCCTGGGAAGTTATGATCGACCATCCGTTTAGATAACTTTTTAAGAAGGTGTTTGGCATAAAGCTTCCCTAAAACGGAAAGTAAACTAATAGATCTTGTCTATATATCTAATAGCCAAGTTGCCCCCTCTGTGCAACTGTCCCTTTGCAGAGGATGGACTTACCCTTGGAAACTGTGAAGTGCTGTGCAAGGAAGCTCCGGGGACTTCAGGGACTTTGCCTCAACACTGCCCCCCCCCACTCCATTTCTTCTTTCTGTTCCCAGCCTCATTTGTTTGGAATTAGTGGTGAGGACACCAAGTGCAGCTGTGAGCCTGGCCACCCTTTGCCCTTTCCATCTATCCCCTGGTGAGGGCTCAGCCACTGCCTCAATGGCAGCCTCCTTGCTTCTCCCAAAGCTCTGTTGTGCTGGGTCAGTCTCCCACACCCCGGGTGCCATTGCCCAGGTATGTGGTGGGGGAGCCTTGGAGAGGAGAGAAGGAAGGGGGGAAGGAAGCCTCAGCGAGTCTGTCCAGAGCAATTCTGAACAAGCCACCAAGAGAGGGAAGCGAGATTGTCCAGAGCAGCTCCAAACAAGCCACGGGGGGGGAGTCAGTGGGTCTGGCAGCTGCAGGGGAGCCTGGAGAGAAAGTGAGTGAGTGAGTGTGTTATGAGATTCCCCCCGTAAGTATTGCAGGCAGGCACCGCTTGTATATATCTAATTGCCAGTCTTTCAACCATATAGCCACCTAATAGCCATCTAATAACTTTACAAGCCTATGTTAAACACTACATTAAACACTGTTAAACATACACAAAAAATATTTTTAGATACTTAAGCGCTGTTAAAAACATTTCATTACCGTTTTCTATCATTCTAGATTCAAGTATATCTTAACATTTTATAAGCACATAGATCTATAATTTTCGCAATTATATAGATTAACAAAACATGTTTCTTCTGTTTAAACATTATCTAACCATTCTACAATAATCTTCTATAAGATACATTTAGAGATTAAGTAAATTTATACCATTCCCCAAATTCATACTCAAATTCCTTTCTCATTCTATTTATTCTAATTGTTTTAACGTCACCAAATAAAATTTCTATGGCCTACTACTTAAATCAAGCTGAATTCTTAAAATCAGCCTTGCTTACACATTTTAAAATAATCTTCCATTTAATAAAGTTTTTAAAGCATATCTGTATTCCCTGAACCATCGATCCCAATTATTCAAGCTCATGGGATCCTTAAACCAATCTTGTTTATATAACACCTTTTATATCAGATTAAGACCTTGGTATCTTTATAAATTGACAATCTATGCAATCTTCTGTTATAAGCCTTACCTATATATGTTAAAGTTTTAAGCATACTTCTCTAACGAATTTTATTCAAATAAACATTCATAAGTGTTCTCTAGACCAATTTTTAATACAATTTATTCTCTTATAATTTGTAATATCCTCTATTATAAGACTTTCTAAGACACTTAAAATTAATCTTCCTTTGAATATTTTAATATGGGCTATAATTTTGTAAATGTCTAAAAAAACAAACTCAGTTATAACTAATGTTAATCAGTTATACCTATATAAGGATTCCCTAAACCAATTTTATAATTTGCAGTTATATGACTATATTTATGAAAAAAGGGGTTAAATATTCCCCAGCCCAGCTTAGTCAGTTGCACATAAACAAAGGTTCCCTAAACCAGTCTTATTTATAAAGCTTATTTTTTTTCCTTCTTTTTCTGATTTCTTCTTTTCAATAAAGTCTTGATCCTATGTCTCTTTTCCTTGTAGGAAGAAAAGTTTTCTTTTAAGACTCACCATCTGTATTCCATTTTTAAGGTAGTAAAGGATTCCATAAATTCTGTTTTATCTTCTCTCTGGAATATTTTCCCCTTTATAACTTTGAGGATTCCAGAGTTTGACAAACTTTTAGTAGATCTGTTATTCTTACTGAAGTTTAGGTCAGCTTGATTATAGTGTTGTTCTGCATCTTGCACATTGGTGCTGAGGTTCCTTTTCTCTGTAGGTTAGGTCAGCTTGATTGCAGTGTTATTCTGCATCTTGCCCAGTTTGGTGCTGGGGTTCCTTTGTATTGCTTGTAATTTGGCTTAGTGTAGTAGCTTTTTTGTCTAGTATAGATTCAAAAGCCTTTTTAACTGCCAGATTTACTGCATCAACAATTATAAGCTGAAGTTCCTCCCAGGACAACTGTAGCAAGCTGATTTCTGCAGAGCTATCTAAGCATTCATCATCTGGAATTTTTTTCTGTGTGTACTGATCACCCATTTTAATGCAATAGTAAAAGCCCCAGTTCAGCCCAGCAAAACCCAAAGTCTCTGCAGATTTTTTCTTAATAGTCTCTTCAGAGCTGACTATTTACTAGATAGTAGCTGACATAGAGATATTAGCAACCAAGAATCCTTCAACACGTCAAGTGCTTGCAGTTCTACAATAGACTCTAGATATAAGCTCCTCCATTCTCAGCAATGAAACATGATGTCATAAAAAATTGCCACAAAGTAACAAATTCAACTCTAAATCTCTCTCTCTCTCTCTTTCTTTTTTCAAAGGAAACTTTATAATACTTTTTGTAGAAGCTCAAACAACAGTCCCTCTTTGCCCTAAGCAGTGTTTAGCTCAGCTTTTTTTTTTTTTGTAATCATCCCGGCTGCTTCACAGAGGAAGGGGGGAGGATTCCTCCTTTCCTTTCCTTGTCCTTTTAGAACTTTAAAGGGGCTTAACCAAAAGATTGTCAGTTTCTTCAATGTTGCTTTTACAGGTACTTATGGTACACATCTTCATCGGTGTTATGGATGAGGCTCAAAATAACTCTCTTGCTTTTGGGGTGTTCACAGCTGGTGCAGTTATGGCTGCCTTAATTGTACTGCTTCATTCTTTGCTTCTGGGATGATCCAGGGCTCCCACCCACTTGCTGCCACAAGAGGGGGGCCTGAATCAAGTCCTTTACACCAGACCTCTCTCCAGGAGGTCCAGTGGAGCTCAGGATCTCCTGAAAACTCCCCTAAAAAAAAAGAAGAGCCAGGAGCAATTCCCGGTGCCAACCATGTTGCTGCACTGCAGCTCTGTCCTCCCAGTTTTAACTGCCTGTTACTGCCCTCAGCTAAAGGCCTGGCAGAACATCTTTGCCTTACAGGCCCTGCGGAATTTCATCAGATCCCACAGGGCCTTGATATCATTTTGCAGAGAGTCCCACCAGGTCAGGGCTAGGACTGAAAAGGGCTAGGCAAGGACAGTTGAATCAGCAAGTTGTTATCAGCTGACCTCAGCATTCTTCTGGGGATATATGGGAGGAGATGATCCTGAACATACACTGGTCCCTGACTGCTCAAGGCCTTGAAAGTAAACACTGACACCTTGAACCTGACTTGGTACTCCACTGGTAACCAGTGTAACTGGCACAGCACAGGTTGTATGTATGCTTTCCGTGGTCTTCCTGCCAGGACTTGTGCCACCGTATTCTGAACTAATTGGAGAGTCTGGATCAGTCTCAAGGGCAGGCCAGCATAAAGCAAGTTACAGTAGTCCAGCCTGGAGGTGACTGTCACATGGATTACTGTGGCTAAATTGGGGTGTGACAGGAAAGGGGCCAGCAGCCATGCTTGGTGTAGATGGTAAAACACCACTTTGGCAGTATTCTCACATGATGGCATTATTTCTGGAGTTTATGAAGTTTTCTGTAATTCTGGTGAACATCTATCTCCCACCATATATCTATACATTTAAAAAATCCCAGTGCTGGATCCAATTAGAGGACTACTTGGAATCTTTGGCTAGGATTCATCCTAGAACCACAGTACTTATGGCTGGAGATTTTAATGCTGGAGTTGGGGAGACAAATGAGGACCTTTTTTGAAAAGCTATAAAACTCAGATAGAGGACTTTCCAATTATGAGCTACAGAAGATCTAAAGATAAAAAAAATAACTGATCTGGCAGACATCCTTATTACTAAAGAATGATCTAATAATATTAAATAGATGTACACAGTTTGATGGAAAAGGAGATTTTACTTGTAGAAATAATTTAGGGGCAAGTGTACTAATCTATTTTGTTGCTTCTGCTGATTTACTCAGAAGAGTGGAATCCCTGGAAGTGAAGGATTATTTGGGGGGTGATCATTATCCTGTACAATTATTATTACGTCTAGATGTTTACCATCTCTCATTTAAGGTAAAGATCTTAGCACTAACCCAGACATGTAACACCTTAAGATCACTGAGGTGGTGTTAAGCCATTGAAGCAAAAGTGAAAACACAAATGGACTTGTTAAAACTAGATATACAGGTTCCCAAATAATTGAGAACATGGGTAATACGGAATTTTTAATGGATTTAATTGACTTGTTCAAGCCTTCCTTGGTGACAGCGAAGCCCAGGGGACAGGGGACAACCAACAGAAATAAGTGGTATAACTCTGACTGTAAGGCTATCAAAAGATCATTCGGGTGCCTATATAGACAGTTTAAGAACTCTAATAGTAGGGATTTTGCCAAATATTTTGAAATTGAAAAAAGAATATAAAAAACAATTGAAATTTAAGAAATCTGAGGCTCAGAAAAGAGATTGGGAAAGTCTGCTCTGGGCCATGAAAAAAAGAAAAGAAAAAAATGGATCACAATTACAAAAGGATTAAACACATGGCTCCCTGTACCTTGTCAGGTTCCAGACAGTGTCTGGGAAGCTTGTTTTACCTCTGTTTTGGAAACAGAAACAGAAATACCCAGGAAGGTAGGCTGACATTGCCATTGGGTGTAAACAAATGGCCCATGGTAACAGCAAGTGAGATCAGGACTTTAATTAAACAACAAAAAAAGGGAAAACACCTGGGCCTGATTTAATACCAGCAGAAATACTCAAAATTGACCCAGACTGGTGGGCACAGATTTTGGCTGCTTTTTTCACTAAAATAAACAGGATGGGAAATATGCCTGAAGTCTGGCATAGTGCAATAATTGTTCCAATTTATAAAAAGGGGGACCTGTCAGACCCAATGAATTACTGTCCAGTAAGCTTGCTATCCACTATAGGAAAACTTTACGCTGCAATGCTTCTTGAAAGCTGGAATCTTGGGCTGAAGGAAATAACATTTTGAGAAATGGTTTTAGAAAAGGAGCAAGTACCATCGACCATGCCATACCCTCCAGTTCTTGGTTGATTACAGGAATTCTGAAGCAGGCATGTTGGCAACTGCCTTCATGGACCTAAAATCAGTGTTTGATACAATCTCTAGACCCTGGTTATGGGAAAAGCTGAAGAAATATGGCATTGAATTTATTTAAGACATCCTCCCTTCTCTAGTAAATTATGAATAACCTGACACCTTGAAAGAGAGGTGTGCCTAAAACAGAGTTACACACATGACACATATAATGACATAAATAATATTAAATAAATAATCAAGTTGCCTTGCCTAAGCTTTGCCTGTTGCTGTGAGCAAGATAATTCCCAGGGCTTTTTTTCTGGGAGAACATGCCAGAACAGAATTCTGGAACCTCTTTGACAAAATTATTTTTAAAGGACCCATTGAAGACAGTTAAGTGGTACTTAAAGTGCCAGCATTCTGTTGTTGCCCTGGCCTGGATGGCCCTGGCTAGCCCGATCTTGTCAGACCCTCTGAAGCTAAGCAGGGTCAGCCCTGGTTAGTACTTGGATAGGAGACCACCAAGAAAGCCCAGGGTTGTGACACAGAGGGAGGCAATGGCAAGCTACCTCTGAACATCTCAGGCCTTAAAAATCACTACGAGGTCGCCATCGGTCATCTGCGACTTGATGGCACTTTCCACTAGCAATTTTGTTGTTGCATAAGAAAAAGGCTTGACAAAACCCTTGGGGGTATGCACGTTGCACTCTCTGGAACCTTAAGTCATGTTGCCCTCATTCAGCCTCATCTAGAGACAACAACCACATGGCCCCAGCCACAGAAAGTCACTTAAATCCACACAAAAAGGTCTGCATTTTACCATCAAGTCAAAATATTTCACACCATGAGAAGGCAGAAGGAAAAAATAATACTGTCTGCCTGTCTAACAAAGTTTGAGTCCAGTGGCACCTTTAACACCAACAAAGTTTTATTCGTGGTATAAGCTTTTGTGTGCAAGCACACTTCCTCAGATACCTCAGGTGCCACTGGACTCAAAACTTTGTTCTGAAACAAGGATGTCAGTCTTCTGGGGGCTACTGTTCAGTAAGGAACATTCTTTTGCATGCATGCATATGGGAAATACATGAGATCTAATGCAAAGTGGCATAACAATAGTCCATTACTGTTTGATTTTTTTTAAAATGGAAGAAAAATAGCTTCGCTTCAGTCCAAAGTAATCTGAATGCATTTGTGATCTCAAGAGTATGCAAGAGTTACCATGAGTTACTGCTGCCAAGAGAAAAGAGCAAAAGTCCAGTAGCACCTTAAAGACTAACAAATTTGTAGCAGGGTAGGAGCTTTCGTGAGTCACCGTAACTGCTCACTTCTTCAGATATTCTTCACTTCAGATATTCTTCACTCATGAAAGCTCATGCCCTGCCACAAATTTGGTTAGTCTTTAAGGTGCTACTGCACTCTTGCTCTTTTCTTCTGCTACAGGCAGGCTAACACAGCTACCCATCTTTTGCTACCAAGAGTAATCACCTCTTCATTCTATGTTTGCCATCACTCACTCAACATTAGGGAATCCCCCCCCCGCAAAATAGGTTTCAAATGTGCCATGTGTTTTGGGGGAGGAGGGAAGACCATCTTTTTTACCAGGCTTTAACCAGCATGATTTTGTACACACAAGCATGTTTAACAGCATAAATAATCAGTGTAATTGGTGCCCCACTCACCTGTCCGCACAGCCTAGTACAGAGGGAGAATGATGATGGCACAAATGGGGTGGGCCTAGCAGCAGGAGAGAAAGCAGGGGCAAGGAGCATGCCCAGCCCAGCAGCCCGCTGCACCAAGAGCTGGACCAACCCAAGGAGGCCAGGCCAGGTGAGCGGCTGGCCTCTCCCTCCCCGCCGCAGGGCTGCCTCCCCAGCCCCCTCACCCAGCCGCTTCACCAGTGGTCCCTGGGTGAGGAGGCCAGTCAGCCAACCAGCCCATCCGCCTGCTCCTGCCCAGCCTGTGTCTCCATGGCAGGGCCTGCTGCAGTAGCAGTGGGGGCTGCTTCCCAGCTGGCTGGCAGGGAAGGTGAGGGAGGCCAGCAAGAGCAGCCATGGCACCCAGCAAGGGAGGGCAGGGACAGAAACAGGGTGGGCAGTGGCAGCAGCAGAGACCAGCGGACGGAGTGACATGCAAGTCCCACTGGGTTGGGACTCTCCAAGCCTCACCTGGCCCGCCTCCAGCACCTGAGGGCCAATGGAAAAGGGCAACAGGCAGCCGGGGGAGCTCAGGAAGGTGCCTGGTGGGTGGCAGCAGTGTTCCTCAGGTCCACTTGTCACCCAAGCCAGACCACAGCTGGAGGAAGGGGAGGGAGACACACACAAACCCCAAGAGAGACACAGGGACAGAGACACACAGGAACAGAGGAGCAGAGAGACACACACAGGGGCAGACACACACACACACAGAGGGGCAGAGAAAGACACACAAACAGAGGCACACAACCACACACAGAGCAGCAGAGAGAGAAACAGAGGGGCAGAGACACACACAGAAGGGGCAGAGAGAAACAGGGGCAGACACACACGGGTGGGGAAAGGCAATTGGGGAGCCTCTGCTGTCCTTTCCCTGCCCATCCTCATTGTATTGTAGCTCATGGAGTCCGCATGGCATTGTAGCTCATGGAAAGCACATTGAGAAGGGAAGCTGGGAAATAAAATTCTTATTTGAAATACCTGGGTTTACTTAGTCTCTGTGGTCCTCAAAGGACAGATTTGCATGGCATTTTCCAAACTGACACTAAAAGTGCTTTTACTTTGTTTTTTCTGCTATAAGATGTCAAAAGACACATCCCATTTTAAAAAGTGAGGAGAGGCAGGTACCTAAAACGGGGGGTGGAATGCCAGGTGTGGGCTGGCCCAGGTCAACTGTGGCACTCAAGTAACACCAGTTCTTGCAATGTTCCTGGAAGTCGTCCACAAAGCCCAAACCCCTGCACCTTGGGGCAGTTTGGCTCTAGCAAGGGCTGGAAGGGAAGTGATGGACTGCAGTTCTCAGTGGTGATCAGGTGGACCTCTCCTTCTCGAGTGGAGAGCATCAGGACTTTGACTTCTCCACAGGAAACAAGAAGCCTGTGTGTCACTACATGATGGGTAAAGTCGTTGAGGCTGGGAAGATCCAACGCCCGGGCAGAGACGACTAGAAAGAATGTGATTCCTTCCAAGGAGCTGTCATTCCTCAAGGATCTCTTCCTTAAATTACAGAGATAAAATAATAATAATTAATAATAAAAGGCAGCCTGATGGGGGGGAAAGAATCTCCAGAACATTCCCCCCCCACTCAGTTTCTTTCTTGCCCTCTAATGAACCAGAAAGCAGGCTGACACTCAGTGCTTTAGGATGAAATGAAATGCAATTTTTCTAATGATTTAACAATGTTATTTTATAGTAGTAATTAACATATCCACATTTTTGCATACTCTTTTTCCATAAGCACACCGTAAGTACAGAAAAAAGTGGGTTGACGAAACTCCCCGGAGTTGACTTTCATTTCGTTCACAACTTCATCCAAACACATTGAAGTACCTTTCAAAATGACATAAAAAGATTATACAGTGCAATACAAATTAAAGCTATTTTTATCCACATTAAAGCTATTTTTATATAATTCAATAAAGTATGACAATGTACCGTGGTAGTCTCTCTTGAAAACCTACTGTTCATAGACTCTTCATATGATATTTCATGCCATGATTTCAAGTACTAGAATGTATCTACAAAGACATACACAGAGTCACTTCACTATTGCAATGTACACTTATACAAAAAGCATTTTACAGTGCATACAAAAAACATAATTACAAAAAAGTTTTTGTTGAATTATTTAAAGTTTACAACTCACCCTCATCCATTCTACTGGCAAATATTGTCCTGGGCATACAAACAAATCAATCAGCCTTAACAGCTGTTCACATAGGACTGCTTATATCCTGTATTCCTACTTAGTGCTTAAAGGAAACCTTACAATTTTTACAGTAACCAATTAGCAATTATTACATCCCTCTATGTTCACAATAAATTACAAAATAACTGCTCTACTTGTTTATTTCATCTTTAATCATACAACTGGCTAAAAGCATTATTAAAATCTTCAAACAATGTAAAAAACCTAAGTCCTTGTGTTAGCCACTTCCACTAAAACTCCCTGCAGACTTGTTTTAAAAACATACTGCTAATTGAAGGGAACGTGCTCAAGGACGCACCCCTTACTAAGGGGAATGCTATTACTCATCTTAACTAAGTTAAAAATTACTACCACTGAAAACTTATGTCTACAAAAGTCAAAAAAATTATTAAAGGACTAATCTACTATAAATGTCTGAGTCAGATCATTTACAGCTGAAGGTCATTAACATTTATATTCCAACGCCACACTGCTAACTAGAGGGGGAACTCTCAAAGACACGCTATCACAACTGAATGAGATATTGGAAAGCTGACCTGCTACATGTGTCTACCTAGGTGAAAGATCCTCTAAATACTCACACCTTTAAAGGAAAGGGAAACACCCTAAACACACATCATTACTCATCTTAACTAAGCTAAAAATTAGTACCACTGAAAGCTTATTATGTCTACAAGAGTCAAAGAATTATTAAAGGACTAATCTACTATGGATGTCTGTGTCAGATCATTTACAACTGAAGGTCATTAACATTCACACTCCAACGCCACACTGCTAACTAGAGGGGGAACTCTCAAAGACATGCTATCACAACTGGATGAAATATTGGAAAGCTGACCTGCTACACGTGTCTACCTGGTGAAAGATCCTCTAAATACTCACACCCTTAAAGGAAAGGAAAGGAAAACACCCTAATACATTCCAATCTACTTCAATAAGTCTATATGACCCACATCTATTACTGAGTTTGGGGCAAAGAATTACTAAAAAAGGATAGGGGGAGGGGAGTGGAGGGAGGCACACATGTCTGCATTCCCTGGCCAATCTTCTCCAAGTTACCCTCGAAAATTGGGCCGGGAATCCAGGCATGTTTAGAATGCCTTTCTCTCCCTTCCCCAGATGGGGAAGGGAAAGAAAGGCATTTAAATCCCCACAGGCGGTGAGCGGCTCAGTCTCTGCAGGTCTTCCCTGGCCCGTCCGCCTGCACAGGTGGGCCAGGAATGGTGGCGGCAGGGGGGCAGGATCCTTACTGCCAGAGTGGCATTCCGCCCCACTCCAGCAGGAAATGACCCCTGTGTGTAACTCTGTTTTAGGCACACCTCTCTTTCAAGGGGTCAGGTTATTCATAATTTACTAGAGAAGGGAGGATGTCGTTTCCAGATAGTAGATCTGCTAGCCCTGTGAAACATGGAGCATGCAGAATGTGTACCACTTGCTGGAGTGTTTGCAAGTGACTGAAAGAGAAACTTGCATGAGATTGTGGCTTTTCTTCCATTATTAAAAGTTTTTGCTGAGCATATAAAAAAGCTGCAATCTTGCACAAGTCCCCATTCTCTAATGTCACACTGTTCATACAAATAGACCATTTATTTGGACAGGGTGTTTGCATTAATTTATTTTTCATGTAACTACACAGGTACATTTATGTGATAAGAATGTAACTTCCTTTTACAAAACAAACCAACCCCACTCGTATATAGTAAAGGTCACTGCTAATTTGCTCTTCTAAGAAAACTGGACTTTAAAAAGCTGAATCCAGGAGGCTTTGTATAGCAACTATCACAAAACTAAATAGCAATGCTAACTCGATCTGTATTTTCATGCTTGTTGCAGGGTAGCTTCCGGTGATGTCATGGTGTGTGGCATATGCAAAAAAGTTATGTTAATGAGTTATGCTAATGAGCGCCTGCACCTTTTTTTCTACAAAATGACCCCTGATGACACCCAAGCCTGAAACTCCAAGCCATTTGGGCTATGGGGCGCATATAGATGTTAAACAACATTGGGGAAAGGACTGCTCCCTGTGGAACCCCACACATCAATGGATACCTAGAGGACATCTCTCCCCCCAGCACTACCCTCTGTCCCCAACCACAGAGAAATGAAGAAAGCCATTGCAAGGCTACCCCATGAATCCCTGCATTGATGAGGCAGTGGGTCAAGAGATCATAATCGACCTTGTTGAATGCTTCCATGAGGTTAAGTAACAATAGCAGCACTGACCTGCCTCAATCCAGCTGCCTATGGAGATTGTCTTTTAGGGTGACCAACACTTTCTCTATCCTGTGGCCAGGGCAGAAGCCAGACTGGAATGGATCCAATGCTGATGTGTCATCCAGGATATTCTGGAGCTGCTCTCTCAATTACCTTGCCCAGGAATGGTAAGTTCGATACTGGATAGTAATTGGCTGGATCGTATGGATCCAGTGATGGCTTTTTAAAGAGCAGTACCACCACAGCCTCCTTAAGACCCTCTGGAAAGACCCCTCTTTCCAGGGACAGATTGATAATGTCCTTCAGTGGGTCCTGTATCCTCTCATCACCAGCTTTCACTAGCCATGAGGGACACGGGTCTAGAAGGCATGTGGTTGGCTGCACATCACACAGGATCCTGTCAACATAGCCGGATCGCCCATTGGGCGAACTAGGCGCTCGCCTAGGGCGCGCTGGCCTCAGGGGCGCCAAATGGCGCCCCGCTCCCCCCAAAAAGCCCCCCGCCGCCGCCCTAGCCGGGCACCCCTCCGCAAAAAAGCGCCCGGCTAGGGCGCAAGTCGCCCTCCCTGTCCTCCCTAGGGGGGAGGAGGGAGAGGAGGAGGAAGAGGAAGTGGCAGGCGGTGGCCAGCAGGGTCTCCCTGCTGCCGCCGCCGAGGAAAAGTGCCCACCGAGGGCGCAAGTCGCCCTCCCCCTCCTCCCGGGGGGGGAGGGGGAGGAGGAGGAGGAGGAAGCGGCCGGCGGCGGCCAGCAGGGTCTCCCTGCTGCCATCGCCTTGGAAAAGTGCCCACCGAGGGCGCAAGTCGCCCTCCCCCTCTTCCCTGGGGGGGGGAGGAGGAGGAGGAGGAAGCGGCTGGCGGCGGCCAGCAGGGTCTCCCTGCTGCCGTCGCCTTGGAAAAGCGCCCACCGAGGGCGCAAGTCGCCCTCCCCCTCTTCCCTGGGGGGGGAGGAGGAGGAGGAGGAAGCGGCTGGCGGCGGCCAGCAGGGTCTCCCTGCTGCTGCTGCCGCGGAAAAGCGCCCACCGAGGGCGCAAGTTGCCCTCCCCCTCTTTCCTGGGGGGGGAGGAGGAGGAGGAGGAAGCGGCTGGCGGCGGCTAGCAGGGTCTCCCTGCTGCCGCCACCACAGAAAAGCGCCCACCGAGGGCGCAAGTCGCCCTCTCCCTCCTCCCTGGGGGGGGAAGAGGAGGAGGAGGAAGCGGCCTGCGACGGCCAGCCAGGGCACAGCTTGCCCGCCCTCCCCCTCCTCCCTGGGGGGGGAGAGGAGGGGGGGCGGCATGGCTGGGTCTCAAGGCCCAACCGGGAGGTTGGGATCTGCCCCGCCTAGGGCGCAGAAATACCTGGAGCCGGCCCTGCCTGTCAACATCAGCAAAGAAGAGCAGGCTGAAGGTGTCTAAAACTGAATCCAAAGATGGCCAAGGGGCCTCCAGTTCACTTACTGTATAAATATTGGTGGGCAGCTCATGGTGGAGTGACAGGTCTTTATATGCCAAAAAGCTCCTGAAAGCCTCACAGCGAATAGCTGAATTTCTACTTTTTTGGTTCCCCCCAGAGAAGAACATCAATTGCCAAACTACCCTAAATATTTGTGCTGGGCATGAACTTGTGGACATGATGGAGGCAGAATAGAATTCCTTCATTGCAGCCTTCACTGCTACCTCATAGGACCTCATAAACATCCTAAAGAACAGCTCTACTTGTTTATGCCACCAAACTCACTCAAGTCATCTGAGTTCCCACTTCATCCCCCTGAGTCCTTCCATATACTAGGGGGAGAGGAGGTCAGGGGACAACCTCATCAGTGGCTTCAGAGAGACAGACACTCCTGTCCTCTTCCAGCTCATGTAATGAGGCAACAGAAGGCATTGGATCCTGCAGAGCATTCTGGAAACCAATTGGATCCATCTGTCTCCACAAGCAAGCATAAATCCACTTGCTGCCTAAGCAAGGAGAGGCCAAAACACCCAGCTGGGCCTTCAGAAACAATTGGTGTGAACATGGTACCTCCTCCTGTGAGGACAGATCCACACTGGTCCCCATGCCAAAGATCAAATCCAAGGTGTGGCATGCTTGATGTGTGGGGCCTGATACAACTTGGGAAAGCTGCAGTGCTGCCATGGAAGACACTAGATCCAAAGCCTGATTGGTGGCAGCAGCTCCATCTTCATGGATGTTGGTCCTCAAGAACCAATAATCTTGGGAACTCCAAGGCCCACTGAACCACCACCCCCAGCAGGCTCTACAGGCTGTCTGCTGGTGGCTAAGTGGTCAGTACATCAAGGTAGACCATATATAAAGTAAATAAAATAAATAAAATGCATAGGATCAGGCTGTGAGTAGGATTCTTTTCTAAGTGAACAAACATAGGCTTAAGCAACAGTGGCATGATTCCTAAGGTGCCCATAGGTAGGATCCTCTCCCAGCAATTTTCAGTCTTCAGAACAAACACAAAACACCATAACCCTCCTCTCTGTGAATAAGATTCCTGTGGATTAGCATATATTAGTTAAAGAAGATTTGTGCTCACTTACCTCTGGACCTTAATTCCTTTTCGTGTGTCTCTTGTTCTGTCAAAAATAATTTCCCCAGCAATAAGAGTTCTACAGGACTATTGTGAAACACTGTCTTGTCCTTCTGTCTTTTTCTTTACTTCTGAGCCTACTACAACACCTTTCTTATCCATTCCTTAATCTCACTCCCTGTTTACTCCAATGTGATTTCACTCCCCCCTCTCTTGCTAACTGCTAACTCTGTTCTAGCCAATTGCATAGAGAATTCACCCTTGGAAGATTTATGACAGGATTCCCACTGTTTCTCCAACTTCCTCCTTTTGTACCAGAAAATTTACACCTAATAGACATGTGACAGATTTCACACCCTAATGCTGATGATCAGTTCTGCACCCCTCTGAGGTCTGTGCTCTAGGTGGTTGTCTAGCTTGCCTAAAAGTAGCACCAGCCCTGGGTGGAAACAAGAGAAGGAAGCAGGGAAAGGGGTTATAGGGGTTTCCATTATAGTGAATGGAAAAATGAGATGTCCCACACAACTCCTTGAGGACTCCCTGCTCCTACAAATTATATTTCTCATATTTCATTATCCTAAATGTATTGTAAAATTTTATAGGTAAAAAGGAAAAATGCTTCTCTGTTTTGGTTGATTATGAAAGGCTGTAAACAGCATGATGTAATGACACTGATTTCCTAGTTTGCTTTTGTCACTGTGTGGAGGCTGGTGACTTGAGAAATAAAAGTGGCAAAGCTGACTTGCACCAAAGAAAACCCTGATATTGTTTAGTGGCAAGTAAGAATCCAAATGCATCTGATCCAAAGCAGTCTAGGATGAATAATTGTCTAGAGATGGTCTAAAAAGTTGTAACAGCCTCTTCCCTACTGTCCTTTTTTGAGGCATGACACTAATTACCACTAGAGGGCACTTCAAACTCAACAATGAAGGTACACACTGAATGCAAGTCTTTCTGTACTGCACTAACTAGCAGTGCCCAGACATTCAGGCAATTTTTACAGAGCACACTGCAAGCTCCTCAAACTGCAGAAACTCTAAGAGGTGTTTGACAGACCCGAGGAGACCAAAAGGGAAGAGGAGCATATAGTAAAAATGTAAGAGGGACCATTAATTGCTGGGTATTATTCTAGGAATCAGAATAGTTTTTAGTAAAATAAAGCCTTATGAAGCAATGCCCTTGTATTCTCACAGTAGCATGGATGGGAGGATAGAGTTAACCTTACTGCATATTTCACCACATATATGAGCCTCATAGAAGGCTGCCAACTCTGAAAAGATACAATTCTGGGATGGAGCCTGGGTGATGCTTTAAATGATGCCTAGGGCATCAGACCCTGGCATACTCTGGAACAGAAGACGGTGGTAAAAAGATGGGGGCTTGGCATGCCCTAGAGATGGAGAACAGTGGTATCATGGTAGAGCCTCATGCACTGTGAAGAAAACCTCATGACAGTGCTGTGGAATCAGGAATGCCTGAGGCAGAGCTCCCCCCCCCCAAAAAAACCCCACACACTGGTCATCTAACACTCTGTATGTGCATATAAGTCCTCTGTAATGAAGCAATGCCATCCAACCATGTAATCAGGTTATCTCAAGAGAACCCAAACTACAGTGCATCATAACCACAAAGGAAAAACTCAACGTGTATGCAGAGAAAGGAAACTTTACCACAGACTAGAAGAAGAGAGAGATTGGATTTATACCCAGCCCATCACTACCTGAAGGAGTCTCAGAGCAGCTTACAATCCCCTTTCCCTTCCCCTTCCCACAACAGACACGCTGAGAGGTAGGTGGGGCTGAGAGAGCTCATTCAAGGACTGCTCTTGAGAGAACACCTGTGAGAGAACTTGTAATTGACCCAAGGTCACACCAGCAGGTGCATGTGAAGGAGTGGGGAATCAAACCCAATTCTCCCAGATTAGAGTCTGCATTTCTAACCACTACATCAAACTGGATCTACAACGTGAGTTATATATCTTATGTACACAAATGTATAGCATTTTATTAAGGAACTAGCCTGATACTTATGCTTCGCTACAGTATTTAAGTTCTGCAAATCCAGTTATAATACTGATGGTGTGAAGTCTGAAATGTAGCACTTGTTGTAGGAATTCTAATGGAGAAGATTGTAGTGTAAAAAATGAAGTGAGACATGCATACTTTTTTTCTGTACTGAAGGACCTCTTTGAAGACCACATTCATGGTTCAGCCCTCAAGTGCTAGGATCACCAGGCTGCTTGGTGAGCTCACTCTGCAGCAAGCCACATAGAACTATCCATTTAAGAAGCAGTCGTCTGTTAACTCCTGCCACCTTTCACAAAAGTGATGGCCTCTCTACTTGTGTTCCTGGATTGTTTGACTCATATGGAGACTGTGTTGTTCTTTGCACCTCAAGGTAATCTCACTGGTACTTGGCCTGTGCAGCTCAGTGCCCTGCAGGAGTACTATGTGCAAATGTCTTTGCTGCATTCCTAAGTTGCCTCCTCCTTGTAGTGTTGGTGTATCTGGCTCGATGTTTACCAGGAGCTTTCTTGGGGGCAGTAAGAGGTGAGAGGTGTGAGGGAGTGGTGATGTAGTGGACATTTCTTCAGGTTCATGAGGGAGGCACGCATCAAAATGGCTCCTAGAAATGTCCTTTACTATCTCCCCGTAAACATTCATTAACTCAATTGCCATGCTGGCTTTTTTGAAAAATGTCTATTCAGGAGTCTTGAATCACTGATTTCTGTAACTGTCCTTAACTGTCTACAGTCTCTTCTAACTGTGTTTTTACCTCAGAACATTGAGATCCACAGCTGAGCAATCAGAAGCAGGTGGGTGCAAGCAGGCAGGTTTTACCTCAGAACTCTGAACTGCACAATTGAACAAATGGGAGGGAGTGAACAAGGAAGCAGCAGCTTGCCAGGCACATGGAAAATAATTGGGGAACAAATATTGCCCCTTTTTTACCCCCTTAGGGGTCATGTTTCTCAGAAATCTCTTCATGGGAGGATTTAATGTCATTGTAGTAAAGCACTCCTCTTATTTTGGGTTTCTTGGTGCAGGGGTTTGGCCTGGACATTGAATTTGGTGGGGAGGGCATACCCCCCACTTTTTTTTTTTTTTTTTTTTAGAACTGGGACATAACTACATATTCAAAACACCACCCGAGCAATCAGATATTAAGCAAGTTCATATGAACCAATTTTCAAGAACCCACATTGTGAGAAGTTAAATAACCTAATAAAGGGAACCACTTTTCTACCAATTTGGGGTATATTTCCATTGTGGGTGGGAATGTGGCTAAGCTAGGCCAACAGCATTGCTAAGGTGATCCTGCTGGGTTGGTGTCCCTGATGGATTAATGTACCCTGGTCCTGCTCCTATACCTGACAGACACCAGACTGTCTGGTGATGGGGGAGCAGGGGTCTTTTGGGGGGAAGCGCACCAGAGCACAGCTCTGGCAGCTCAGGAGTCAAGCCCCACCCCCAGCTGACATCCCCGGGAGTCTTTCAGGCAGCCGAATGTCAATTTCAGCTCCATTATATCCTATGGGCCATTGAAGTCAATGGTGAAAACATAGGGTATATTCTGGGGGCTGGAGGGGACAGGGTTTGAGGGAGAGGCTCCAAACTCACAGGGTAGCTGATGGAGCCTCTCCTGAAGATACCCACCAAGTTTCAAGAAAATAGAAACCAGGGGGTCCAATTCTATGGGCCCCCAAACAGGTTGCCCCATTCCCTCCATTGTTCTCTATGGTGGGAAAAAGTTACTTTTTCCCCACGGTGCTGTTAGTAGCTCTGGGGGGGAGGGGGTTTGAGGGAGAGGCTCCAAACTTTCAGGGTAGCTTCAAGAGCCTCTCCCCACATACATCCCCACATCTCAAAGCAATTGGACCAATGGGCCTAATTCTATGGACACCCAAACAGGTTACCCCCATTACCTCCATTGTTTCCAATGGGGAAACCCAGTCAGCAGCACTTAAAACAGGCAAGCAGCTAGCACCAGCAGTCAGACACTCCCAGAGAATCTCAGGGAAAGTGAACTGTCTTGGGAGGTGCTTATTTGCCATGAGAACAAGTGGCACACTCCAGAACAAGTGGCACTGTGGCAGTGCAAGCATGCCACAGTGCCACACAGAAACCCCAAAAGACCAAAAGGAACATCATTTATACATGTATAAATTGATGGTGCACCCTCATTGGACCACTCACACCACACACACCTCAAAAAGAATATTTATAGCACTGGGAAAAATGCAGAGAAGGGCTACTGCGATAATAAGAGGAGGACACTTTCCCTATGAAGAAAGGTTATCACATTTGGGGATATTAGCTTTGAGAAACAATGACTGAGGGGTGACATGATAAGAGGTTTACAAGACTATGCATGGGATACAGCATGTAGAGAAAGAAGTACTTTTCATCCTTTCTCACAAGACAAGAACTCATGGACACTCAATGAAATTGCTGAGCAGTCAGGTTAGAAGTTCGAACAGATGAAAGGTTTTTTGGTTCTTACAGGTTTACATCTTTAAAAAGTTCTGCTGGTTGCTGTTGCTTGGTGGTGGTGGGGATGTTTTTTTCCTGTCTGCTCCAGCCTTCATATGTTTGTCAAATTCCATCTAGAAGCTGTTCATGTCAACCACCACCACTACCACCACCTCCTATAGCAGTGAATTCCATGTATTAATCACTGTTTGGGTGAAGAAGCACATCCTTTCATCTGCATTTGCCCTTTTCTGCATTTTTCCCAGTGCTATAAATATTCTTTTTGAGGTGTGTGTGGTCCAATGAGGTTGCACCATCAATTTATACATATATAAATGTTGTTCCTTTTGGTCTTTTGGGGTTTCTGTGTGGCACTGTGGCATGCTTGCACTGCCACAATGCCACTTGTTCTGGAGTGTGCCACTTGTTCTCATGGCAAACAAGCACCTCCCAGGACAGTTCACTTTCCATGAGATTTCCTCCTGGTCCAATATTCTTGAAACTTGATGGGTATCTTCGGGAGAGGCTCCATCAGCTACCCTGTGAGTTTGGAGCCTCTCCCTCAAACCCTGTCCCCTCCAGCCCCCTATGTTTTCACCATTAACTTCAATGGCCTATAGGATATAATGGGGCCAAATTGCCACTGAATTTCTTTCATTCCCTCCTTTCCTTCTCTCCTTTTCCTCTTTCCCTCCTTCTTCCCTTCTCTCATTCTTTCTTTCCCACCTTCTTCTCTTTTTTCCTCCTTTCCCTGTTTCCCTCCTTCTTCCCTCTCTTTCTTTTCATCCTTCTTTCCTTCTCTTTCTTTTCCTCTTTCCTTCCTTCTTTCCTTCTCTCTACTCTCTCTTTTTCCTTCCCTCTTTCCTCCTTCTGTGGCCCAACTCTAGTGAGAAGGAGTTTAAACTTTAAACCCCTTGTCTCTTAGCTCCCTCACTCAGGCCAGCTGGGGAAGGGAAGGGGAGGCTTTTGAAGATGCCTCCCCCCCTTTTGCTTCCCCTTCTGACATCACTTCTGTTGATGTCAGGGAGCGTGGCATATGCTAATAGCCTAATAGCTCATTAGCATACCATATGCTAATGAGCTCCTGCAGCTCTTTTTCTATGAAAAGACCCCTGTGGGGGGGATTATGTTTAAAGGCATCAGGGAGACTAGGCCAGCAGCAAGGCTAAGGCAATCCTGCTGAGCAAACCTCCCCGGTGGCTGTAAACATCCCACCTCCTCTCCTACACCTGACAGGTAGCTGCCTTTCCAGTGTAGGAGGGGAAGGAGTATTAGAAGCCACTGTAGAGGCAGGGCTGGCAGGATCACCAAGGCGTTACTGCTGGGGTGGGCTCCCTCATGGCTTTAAGCACCCTGCAACTGCTGCTGCACCTGACAGACAACTGCCTGTTAGGTGTAGGAGGTGGGTGGGAGTGTGTTGGAAGCCATCAGAGAGGCTAGGCCAGCAGCATCGCTAAGGTGATCATGTTGGGGTGGTGTCCCTGATGGATTAAAGTACCCTGGCCCTGTTCCTACACCTGACTGACACCGGCCTGTCTGGTGTTTGGGGGGATTGTATTTAGAGGCATCATGGAAGCTGGGTCAGCAGCAGGGGTAAGGCAATCCTGCTGAGCAAACCTCCTCGGTGGCTGTAAGCATCCCACCTCCTCTCCTACACCTGACAGGCAGGTGTAGGAGAGGAGTATTAGAAGCCACTGTGGAGGTGGGGCTGGCAGGATCACTAAGGTGTTACTGCTAGTGGGGATTCCCTTGTGGCTTTAAGCACCCTGCAACCACTGCTGCACCTGACAGACAACCACCTGTTAGATGTAGGGTTGGAGGGAGTGTGCTGGAAGCCATCAGAGAGGTTGGGCCAGCAGCATTACTGCACCTCAGCTGTGGTGGTTGGCCATTCCTGATTTCCTCAACTGTCACGAGCTCTCTGCAGTCTCTTGTAACTGTTTTTTTTTTTAACCTCAGAACCCTGAGCTCTGCAGCTGACCAGTCAGAGAGTGGGAGGTATAAGGAGGAAGCAGCCTGGCAGCCACATAGGAATCAATGGAGTGGAGCACATTTTACCCCTTTTGACCCCCTTCGGGGTCAAATTTCTAAAAATCCCTTCTTAGTGAGCATCTATGTTATGGTAGGAGCGCTCTCCCCAACTTCGTGTTTCTAGGTCAAGTGGTTTGGCCTGGGCATTGATTTTACAGTGAGAGGACTTTCTTTTATCCTACTATATAATAATTGTGTTTTGGAGTGGCACACTCCAGAACATGCTATGCACTCCCCAAATCAGTTGGCTGCCTGATCAGGACAGAGACTCAGAAGGACTTTGTAGGCACTGGCTGCATTGCCTGAGTCCCACCCACAGAAGTAGCATGCACCAAAATTCACCACAGAACAGAACAGGACAGAGACTCTGGCCTTGTCGCTTCCCGGTGACTCTGGCTCTGCTGCTTTGTGCTGCCGCTGCTCCCGACCTGGCCTTGGCCTGCACTGAGGCCAGTGCCTACTGCCACTCTATGCTGCTGCCTGTCCTATCCCATCCCAGAGCCCCAGACACTTCTGAAGGTAAGTAGGCAGCTTTCCGCCTGGCAGGGTGAGAGAGCCATGGGTTGCCTGGCTGAGGTGGCAGGGCCTTGATCAGGGGTGGGAGGGCCATGGGATGCCTGGCTGGGGTGCTGGGCCTTGATCAGGGGTGGGAGACCCATGGCCAGCTTGGCTGGGGCAGTGGGGCCTTGATCAGGGGTGGAAGAGCCATGGCCAGCCTAGCTGGGGTGGTGGGGCTTTGATTGGGGGATGGGAGAGCCACAGGCAGACTAGCTGGGTTGGTGGAGCCTTGATGGGGGTGGGAGAGCTGCGAGCGGCCTAGCTGGGGTGGTGGGGCTTTGATGGAGGGTGGAAGAGTCACGACCAGCCTGGCTGGGGAGGTGGGGCCTTGATTGGGGGGATGGGAGAGCCATGGGTGGCCTGGCTGGAGCAATGGGGCCTTGATTGGGGGGTAGGAGAGTCACAGGCAGCCTGGCTGTGGTGGTGGGGCCTTGATTGAGTGGGTAGGAGAGTCACGGCTGGCCTGGATGGGTGCTGCGAGTGGCCTAGCTAGGGTGGTGGGGCCTTGATTGGGGTGGTGGGAGAACAGCGGCTGGCCTGGCAGGGGTGCCAGGGCCTTGATGGGGGGGTCAGAGATTCGTGGCCAGCCTGGCTGGGTGGCGGGGCCTTGATGGTGGGTGAGAGAGCTGCCACCAGCCTAGCTGGGGCAGTGGGGCCTTGATCGAGGCGAGGAGAGCCACAGCCGGCCTGGCTGGGGTGGTGGGGCCTTGATCAGGGGGTGGGAGAGACACGGTTGGCCTGGCTGGGGTGCCAGGGCCTTCATTGGGCGGGGTGAGAGCTGCAGGCAGCCTAGCTGAGGTGGTGGGGCCTTGACCGGGGGTGGGAGAGCCATGGCCAGCCTGGCTGTGGTGGCAGGGCCTTGATCAGGGGTGGGAGAGCCATTGGCAGCCTTCTTTTCCTCCCTCCTTCCCTCTTTCTCTTCCTTCTTTCCTTCCTCCCCATCTCTTTGCCTTATTTCTCTCCCTCCCTCTTTCCCTTCCTTCTTTCCTTCTTTCCTCCCCATCTCTTCACCTTCATTCCCTCCCTCCCCCTCCCATATCTTTCCTTCCTTCCTTCCTTCCTTCCTTCCTTCCTTCCTTCCTTCCTTCCTTCCTTCCTTCCTTCCTTCCTTCCTTCCTTCCTTCCTTTTTTTTGAGGAACAGATGCCTTATATCAAGTCAGAGCATAGGGATTATTAAAAAAAAAAAAACTGTGCCAGATTGCCTTAAATCCTGACTCTTATCATAAATTTTGTGGGTCACATTTAGTTTCATGTTTCACCAATGACACCACAACTAAAACAATAAAAAAATGATCTACACACCTCCATGCACTCTGTAATTGCTTAAAGATTGTTATCACTACAGGGTGCACTAAAAAAGTATTGCTCACATTTCCCCCTCTTTCTGACTTTGCCACAGATAAAGTATACTTTCATTGATACATGGTTATATGTGCTGTCATGCTGTCCTCAAAATAAAGCCAATCCGCACATTCTAGATTCCACATCACATCTTTCTAGAGCTCGTTGTATTGCTTTCACAACAGGCTTTACTGCTAGTATATATAGATTACCCATTTTACAGATGGGGAACATTAAGAATGAAAAGGTACCAATGATAAGCAATGTCTGTAGCAGAAAAGTCCAAATAGACCTGATTAAAAAATGAGCACAACTACAATCTACCGGTGAGCATGTGCATATTAAAATAACATAAACACTTTCAGCCAGTCTTTTATCTTTCTCATAAACACAGAGGATGATAACTAGAAAGAAAAAGACCAAGACTTCTTCTACACATATGTATTCTTTCTCATTCATTCATCACACATACATGAAGACTCTGTCCTCCTTGAGCTTAGCTTCTGCAGTGGTTTCTTCTCTGGCTGCTGGCTGCATAGCCCTCATGCCCCTGCTTTGGATCATTCTTTCCCTGAGCAAGGCACATAAGCACAGAAATAAGCTTTAGACAGTGCTGCAACTAGTGGTAGGATTAAATTGGGTTGGTGGTGGTCGAGAATGTATTTATATTTTGATGTGCCATCTCAAGAAAATCCTGCTCAGGGCAGCTCACAAGATAAATACCATTTTTTTGGACATCAAGTCACAGCTGAATTATGGTGATCCCATAGGGTTTTCAAGGCAAGAGATGTTCAGAGGTGGTTTGCCATTGCTTACCTCTGTGTAGTGACCCTGGACTTCCTTGATGGTCTCCCATCCAAAATACTAACCAGGGCTGACCCTGCTTAGGTTTCAACATGTGACAAGATTGAGCATGGACTATCCCAGTCAGGGTGATAAATCACATATAACAATAAAATCATAACCATGAACCTCAAAAATTATCAGAATTAAAACCAACAATAAAACAGTCTAAGAACATAAAAGCAGCATAGAACAATATTCAGCATCACAGAATAGTATTCAACAGACCTCAGGCCATAAAAACAGCACTAAAAACAGATGTAAACCTTTGGTTCAAAGCCTGGGTAAAAAGAAACATTTTGGCCTCATCTCTAAAAACTGTAAAGTAGGTCACAGTGGAGCCTCAAAGGGGTGGGCATTCCAAAATCCCCAAAGCATTCCAAAAGCCCTGCCTCTGGCTGCTACATACCTCAGTTCTGCAAGAAGGGGCATGGACAGTAGGGCTTGGGAGTTCTGAGGTGTCATATTCCATTGCTGGTCTGGATTCTGGTAGAAAGTTCTGAACCTTGTGCTGCTTGTGATGGGGCAGTCTGGCTGTAGGTTCTGCCTCATGTGGATGGGCTGGTGGCTGCTGCATCCATTAAGCCAATGACAGCACACTAATTTCAGTTCCAAGGAAGCCTACTGGCACCACTCTCTATAGCTAACAATGCCTCAATCGAGAACTATCCTGGGGTGCTAAGGAGGAGACAGAGGGAGAGAGAGCAAACGTGCAATGCCGTCCCAAGCAGAATATACCCTTCTAAGGTTACTGTAGTCAATGGGCTTAGAAGAGTGTTTCTCTGCTTCAGATGGCACAGCTAGGCAGTCAGATAAAATGGTGCATGAAACTTTGTGCATGCAACTGCTTCTGCTGCTAAATTTTCCTCTGCTTTGTCCTGAGGTTGTTTCCCCTTCCAGCTACCCAGTGCTTGCTCTAAGGCAATAATTAAAAAAATTAATCAAAAGTGCATGTCCAGACTTGGAGAAAGATAGAAGCTCTAATGGCCCTCCCGTGACCCCCCACAAAGGAAGGGCCAGAAAGTGGGGCCACAGTCTCTCAGTAGGGGAGAGAGGAGGACACAGGGCTTGCCTGTGGCTCCAGAGCTGGTCAGTGCAGCTGTAGGGCTGAGTTTTCTCAGGGCAGTAGAAGTAGGTGGTGAGCTTAAAACACCATGGCTTTAACTCCTGACAAGCCAATAATCAAAGCCACACCTCCAGAGCCCAATAGTTGCCTGATGGGTCAGGCCATAGAGAAGGCCAGAGCAAAACTAGCCACAAGAGGGTGCAGACTGTCCCCAAGCCTTTTCCATAGTTGGGAGGCAACACCTGGGAATGGCTGGTTCCCCACAAACCTGAGAAAGATGGAGGGGTTCACAGGGACTGTGGAAAACTATTTACACTCCTCCAGCCCAGAGCCAAGGAGGACATGGTCTTCTCACCACAGAGCTAGCTCAGAGAGAAGGGAAGGAGAGTGAAGGAGGAGTTCTGATAGAACAAGGTGTACTGGAGTGAGGATTCAACTCCCTCCCCTCTCAATCTGAGGTCTCTGCAGGGGGAGAAGGTGAACTTGGTACACCCTCTGGTGGCCTCAATGACCTGCCAACCAGAGATCCATGGATGGCTTTCCCTTTGTGCTGCTAGTACCAGCCTGCCTCTTCACAATGCATCAGTAAATTGGTTAGACACATAGAAAACTGGACAACACTATGGAAAAGCAATTTGGCTAAAGGACACCCACCCTGGTTTGGACACACCAAACCTGGCTAATCAGCAACCTCAAACTGATTTGTGTTACATTTATTGTCCTCATTCGGCTGATTGATTCAAACAAATAATCTTACCAAGAGGTATATGCACATTAAAGAAAATTTTATCACTTGATAAAAGGTCTTTGCTATTCATCCTCAACTAAGAAAGACTTAGACATACAAAGCTTGGAAAAAATTCCCTCCTCATATTCTAATTTGAAACAAACCAACTTTGGATGTTTGGGCCCTGTGTAGCTCATACGGTTGAATGTTTATTGCAACTATATCCAAATACATTCGAATTTGTCTGGCTTAGAATCCATGCTTAATTCTAGATGTAGCTCTGGGTACTTTGAAGGAAAAGTTCATTTCATTTTACTGAGCCATGTGCATTCTCACTGAAATCTGAGAGTCGAGTATGCAAACTTCCACATAAGAAAATTTGATCAATAAATCAAAGCAAGAATAAAAACATTTCCACACTCACTAAAGATTTGGGTTCATTAACCAGAAAAATGGGATGAGATAGGCAGTTCTGCTAGTGTTTCTATTTTATTTTATCTTTTTTTTTAGAAGATAAAGTTTGTTTCCAAAGCCAGATAAAACTTCTAAAATAAGAAAATGCAAAGACTTAAACAGATCAGATTTGATTAGAATTCATATTATTGGAACCTCAGTAGCCTGGTTACTCAAATTCACTTTGTGTTACACAGGGCTCTTTTCAGGGCTGGCCCGAGGTGTCTGGGTGCCCTAGGCAAGACAGCCTGGGGCGCCCACCCCACCGGGGATGCCAACCTCCTGGTGGGGCCTGGAAACAGTGGGGGGGGGGTGGAGCGCTGGCTTTCCTGGGCCTGCGGCACCTGCGGCATGCCCAGGAAAGCTGGGGAAGGGGCGGCCGTTCAAACGGCCACCCCTTCCTTCCCAGTGCCGGCTTTCCTGAGCACGCCACAGTAGCGGTGTACCCAGGAAAGCCGGGGAAGGGCTCGGAGCGCCGGCTTCACGAGGGGCGGGGCAGGGGGCGGTTTGGCGCCCCTGTGGTCCCAGCACCCTAGGCGAGTGCCTAGCTCGCCTAGTGGGTGCGCCGGCAGTGGCTCTTTTTGTAGCAGGAACTCCTTTGCATATTAGGCAATACACCCCTAATGTAGCCAATCCTCCAAGAGCTTACAGAGCTCTTCTTACAGGGGCTACTGTAAGCTCTTGGAGGACTGGCTACATTAGAGGTGTGTCACCTAATATGCAAAGGAGTTCCTGCTACAAAAAGAGCCCTGGTACATATGTCAGAGTTTACTCAGGGAAAGGCAGTGTAACGCTAGGCATGTTTACTCAGAAATAAATTTCATTGAGCTCAATGGGATTTGATCTCCACAATGAGTATTTAGGACTGCAGCCTTAATGTTGTCCCAAACTGTGTATATCTTTTTATATATATATATATATATATATATATATATATATATATATATATATATATATATATATATATATATATATTAAAGTCCACATACATAAATTTCCCATATTCATAATGCAAAAGCACTATGTTCTTTTTGTTTTTGAATGATAGCTATGGATAATAAAAGTCAAATCTGGGCAACAAAGGTCTCATGTTTAATTTAAAGTTTGAAATGTGGATTTTGGGAAACCTCCATTGTTCTGCTTCTTGCTTCAGTGATTTCATCACACAACATTTATGCTGGATTGTGTGTCAAATGAAAGTAGCTATGGTTAAGTCTCAGCATTTAGCAAACCAACTGAGGTCAAGGAGTAGATGAAGTGGAATGTGAAACCATGGGAACAGAATGACATGATCTAATTTGTTTGTTTTTAAAGTGTATACCTCACCTTTCAATCAAATGATCTCCAAGGTAGTTTACAGAAGACTAAAACAATATCAGAAGCAACCTTTTCAGAGAAAGTATGGCTCTTGGGTCACCTTTTGAGAATGTAGTGGCTACTCAGAATCGTGGTCAGTCTATACAGGGGGCTTAATCCCAGGAAATTGTTCTTCAGATAACATTGTAAGTGATGTGCTGGGGGATTTGTTTTAGCTTGGCCCCGTCCACATGGAGCATTTGCCCCGCTGAAGTCATGGGAGCCCTGTGGACTTTCCGTGCGCGTTCATACGAGCACATCTGGGAGGCGTAGGGCTCCTGTGGCCAACCCGTGGCTTCCCTCCGAAAACGCGGGGTAAAAAACTAGTAGGTCCGAGGTACTAGTTTCTGGAAACCCCGGGGCAAAGGCTGGCATCTGGTCGTGGGAGCGCCGGTATCCCGCGGCTTCTGACGCCCGCCCATGTCCCCGGGGTTTCCGGATGTTGTAAGTTTCCCCGGGATGCGCACCAACGCTGGACAGAGCATGCGCACACACAAGTCACTGACAGCGGCCCGCCCCCCCCAACGGCACATGCGCACTTGGGTGGTCTTCTGTGCTGCTGTTTTGCCGTGCTGCAGCAGCGTGGTGTGATCGCGGCGTGGAGCTGGCGCGTGGCAACCCGGTGGCCTGTGAGATCGGGCTACTGCGACTTATTTAGCTCCGGGGCAAACTGCCACGCCTCCCCCCTGCATTTTCTGGCCCGTGTGATCAGAGCCCTTATGACCCTTTAAATTGTTTTTGTCGACTTTGCAAAGTTGCATTGTTTGCTTGAGTTGCTTTGTGTCAGGATTGCTTTTTTGTGGTGATTCTTGGGATTGACATTGCTGCAGATTCTCATGTTATACATTGGCTGGATTTACTGGTTTTACATTTGCTAGGCTTACAGCAGTGTTCCTACTTTGCTTGGTTTGATTTGGGAAGGAGGAGGAGGAGGGGAGGAGTTTGTTTCATACCCAACCCTTCACTACCCAAAGGAGTCTTGGAGTAGTGTACAATTACCTTCCCTTCGTCTCCCCACAACAGACATCCTATGAGGTAGGTGGGGCTGAGAGACCTCTGAGAGAATTGCTCTTGAGACAACAGTTGTTAGCCACAACACCTAGGTCTCTGTTTGAATTATGATGGGGGAATTTTGCTGAGACCTTTGTTAAATGGGCGCACAAGCTAGGGAGCGCACAAGCTAGGGGTCACACTCTAACTGTACTGGAGTCAGAGCAGCACAAACGACAGACAGGAAATATCTTTTGAAGATTTATTAAGAAAACATTCCTAATACATTCAGCTAATTCAAATAAAATTTCACACACATGAGCTAAGAAATAAAGGACTGAGGCGATTGTAAGACATCAGAGACGAAAGAGGGCAAAGTGTTGATGGAGTAATAGCTATCTTCCGAAGAGGAGAGTCCATGGTGAAGAGAGACAGCTTGGCTAGCAATACCAATTTTTTCCTGAATCCTAGTATCATAACAATATTGGGACTTGTGAATATAGGTATATACTGATATTTTTGTACACACCCCTACCGTCTGGTCCAGTTTAACCTCATTCCCCTCTTTTGTCTGTGTCCTGTCTCTAGCCCCTTACCTCTGTCCCAGACTCAATTGCTGACATGGTCATATTTGTCAACTCATTCAGCCACCTCAGTCACTAGCAATCTCTTCTGTTGGTAGTATTTCTCTTGAAGAACTTTTGTGACACTGCTCCTTATTCCCCCATCAACTTGGCTCATTGTACAAAGCTTCATCTTTTCAGAAACACCAGGGAGAATCTAAAGATTACAATGTAGCTCCAATTCTATGCAGGTTTACTCATAAATTAGGACCACTAAATACAGTGTGATTTATATCCAAGTAAGGATGCAGGGAAATTGTAGTAGAAACCTATAATTCTCAATAAAGTTATATGGTAAGGTTTGTTGAGAACAATAGGACCAGCTTCCAATTAAATATGAATAGGAAAAAGTTGCCTGCCATTTTGCACAATTAAACTAGGTAATTTCAAACAAAGTTGTTTCTACCGATGTCAACTGGCTTATCTAAGCATGATTGCAGTTGAATACCTTTTAAGAAATATACTGAGTGGCTCAAACTATAAAATTAAGCCCCGATCACTTCAGTAACAAATTATGTTTTGATTCAGAACTCTTTATGGCTTTGATAGCCATTTGAGATGAGGAAATGAAAAGGGTCTGTGCTTGGGCACCAAAGAAAAGAAAACACCTTTTAAAAGGTGTATCTGTAAAGTATGGAATCTTTGTAAGGTCAATGACTTCCATTTACAGGTCAGGAAGCTGTGCAAAGAAGTGACTCAATGGCATATATATATGATCGGCCTTGAATTCCTTCTGAGCTTTTAGGAGTTGAAGGCCATGGAATGTCATTGAAGAAGAAAAAAGGTAATTTTCTATGATGTTGCAATATGGTTTCATGAGGTAACCTTGATATTATTGCATTATGACAAAGACAGGGCCAAACAAACATAGGTTTTAAAGTTTATGAGAAACACCTGCTAATTTGTAAGAGGTATATGCATATGAGGGGAGGGAGATAGAATTGTAATAATATGTAATAAAATTTATATTATTTGTGATAAATGGAATAAACCCACAATTCTAAATTTTATGAAGATGTCATATATTTCATAGCTGAATTGCCAAAGCTGTACTTGTAGGTGAAGTAAAGGGCTGCAGAATGTTATGATAAAATGTATAAATTGTACAGAATGTTGGTCTCATTCAGATGTTTCACAATCAGCTTTAAATTATTTATTATGTAGTGGATATTAATGATATAATGTATATTGTATCTACATGGTTATTAACAGAGTGGGGCCAGCTAATGTACCAACCCAAGCTCGAGCACTGATTTGCCCTACCTAAGACTTGGGGGTGTGGGAGGAAGAGACAGGCAGAAAGCTAAGGATGAATAAGCTGATAGATTGGGGTTTTGAAGGACGTTGTATTCTCCACATTTGATGGGGTCCAGCTGAGATTATTTGATTCAGTGAGGTGTCTAGCAGTTACACTGAAGCTAACAATATTACTGGAGAAGCAAGTTAATACAGCTGCAAAAAAGGCTTTTTTATGTCTTCATTTAGCATAGAAGATGGCTCCCTACTTTGACCTGACTATTCTGCCAGTGTGGATCCATGCCACAGTAACCTCAAAGCTAAATTATTGTAATGCACTCTACATAACTGTGTGTCAGGTTCCCAGTCAAATCACTCTCCACACACACTTCCTTTGATGAAAGTTTTACTAGAAGATATGAGATGTTCAGGGATCAAACTCTTTTGTCAGATCTAAGGTGCTAAGGTGGGAAAGCAATGTATGACTAAAAGCCCACATTCCATTCATGCACATCAGCAATACTACCCAGACCATGAGAGACTATACAATCAGCTCCTAGCTAAACACAGGCTTGTATTCAAGGTTGCTCCCATGAGAAGAGCCATTCTTGGGGTGTCATAGAAAAGTTACCAAAGAGAGGCTCCCTAATTCTACCAGTCTCCATACATCCACTGCCCTCCACCCCCCATAGGAATGCATTGGCAGGTGAGGGTCAATGGTAAGCATGCTGGGTTACCTAACATTTAGAAGCATAAGCGAGGGAAAATAATGACAGCAGCAGGTTCTAATACAACAGGTACAGTAGCTAATACAACAAGTACAAATGCTCATATAACAGGTACAGTAGTCCAGAGGCCTGAGCCTGACACTGTGCCTTTAAAGCCAACAAAGAGACTCCAGTTGGTGCAGAATGCTGCAGCTCAGTTACTATACTGAGCCAGGGGTAGTATGCATATCACACTCAAGTCACTTTGTTTGTTATTGATCAGTTATTGGGTTTCTAGAGATGCTGTAAATTTTTCAGTGAACCAGTTCACCAGATAAATTTAATTTGTATGATGCAATCAGGTTGTAAGCTGATCAGTGAAATGTTTGGATTGCATCAAGCTATGTGAACAGCTGTTAAATAAGTCTGCAGTTGCCTGTTGGTCAGAAGCTGACTCAGCTGATGAGAGATCAGCTAGAACATAGGTTCATATCCACTTTACCCACTCAGTAAAACAATTGGGGGGGGGGCAGAAGAAGCCAACTCACAGCTGCTCACCCATCCCATAAGTAAAAGGGAATTCTTCCCTTCACTCCAGGCTGAACAGGGACAGAAGCCCAAAGCTTTTGATCTCTGTATTGCAAGAGGGAGTGCTCATTCCCCCCACCCCAAGCTGGTCAGGGGACAGATACAGTGCTTTTAATCTGCATTACAAAAAGGAGAGGAGAAATATCTATTTTGTTTCCTTTTCTCTGTAACCCGACACTTGGGGTGGGGAGAAGAGAAGAGAAATCAGCTGGGCTCCTGATCACCTTCATGCATAAATGTGCTGCAATTCAGCAAGTCTGGGAGGTAGAAAAGTTTCCAGAATGGGCAGTCAGAAGAACCTGACCTACACCTGATCAGCTGAGAGTCAATTTCTGATACTGCAAGTACCCTGTTCATATGAATACACACAAACAGGTTGTGAAGAGCTGAACAGCCTGTAAATTAATTGGATGCCTGATCACCACTGCTGAACAGGAGTCAGCTAAACTGGCAAGTGTTCAAGCATCCCTACTCAGTTAACTTTAAGTTACTGGTATTCACCTATTCTTAATGGCCTTGAACCTACGTATGTTCAGGACTGCCTCTCTTGCTCTACCATGACAGCTTTGCTAGGGATATGCATTATGAAATTCCTGAGCTGCAGATATAAATGGTAATTGCTGGTTCAAGTGGCAATGATTTCCTAGCACAGTAAAACAAATCCAGGATTCTTAGGTAGTACAAAAAAACCATTCCCAGACAATTCATATTGTTTTTCATCTTTGGGTATTTATCATGAGCAGCAGGTATCTTGTTTTTCTTTGATTGTCTGAATTTCCCAGGCAGTGGCATTCTCCTGACTAGTCAGGACTTCCTTGAGGGAGGAGATAATACACAAAAAGTAAAATATTTATCATTTTCAGGTGATCCTTCAAAAAAGCCCAAAATAAAAACAAAATAACCCTTCCTTTTACTGCCAGTGCAGTAGGATGTTTAAAGGAGGTAATCTAAGTAAGTTATTCATGTGAATAAAGTGTTTGTTATAAGTAAGTAAAATATTGAAATAGTGATTCTCATTTAATTTATAAGATTCTAATGCTAACAATCCATAGACACTAAAGAACACATAGAGAGTTAAGATTGGCAAGAAGGTTACAGAAGTTTCATTTCTAATTATGAGGACATCGCTTATTTTCCATTTGGTTGTTTTTAAAACCTCCCCTGGCCCTCCTAATGAGGCAGTCTGAATATAGACTTTTGCCTCTAGCAGTCCAATACTCACGGGGTTGGTTTTTTAGTCATTCTGGGGTCCTGGCCAGAGGCATCCAGATGGGGCTCCCCACCTACTTTTTATACTGCCCCTCTTCCAAGGAGTGGTTTGGGCACAAGCCAGCAGTGCTTCCCCCCTCAGTAGGAGGTGGGGCCCTTTTTGGGGGCTATTTTGGCCTCCTAGTGTGCAGCTACACCCAGGATCCACTCCTAAATCACACACATGCGTGCACACTGGTGATCAGGGCCGGCACCCACTGGGGCTGCCAACCTCCCGGTGGGACCTGGAGACCGGGGGCGGAGCGTTGGCTTTCCCGGGGCCTCCGCGGCTGTGGGGTCCCCGGGAAAGCGGGAAGGGGGCGGGGGGGGTCTAGCCACCACCGCCACCCCCTCCCTCCCAGAGCCGGCTTCCCCGGGGCCTCTGCAGCTGCGGGGTCCCCGGAAAAGCGGGAAGGGGGTGGGGGGGTCTAGCCACCGCTGCCACCCCCTCCCTCCCAGAGCCGGCTTTCCCGGGGCCTCCGTGGCTGCGGGGTCCCTGGAAAAGCGGGAAGGGGGCGGGGGGGTCTAGCCGTCGCCGCTGCCCCTCCCTCCCAGAGCCGGCTTTCCCGGGGCCTCTGCAACTGTGGGGTCCCCGGAAAAGCGGGAAGGGGGCGGGGGGTCTAGCCGCTGCCGCCCCCTCCCTCCCAGAGCCGGCTTTCCTGGGGCCTCCGCGGCTGCAGGGGCCCCAGGAAAGCAGGGAAGGGGGCGGGGGTCTAGCAGCGGCGGCGACAGCGGGCGCCCGGTTAGGGCAGTGGGGGGCACTTTTGGGGGGAGTGGGGTGCCATTTGGCGCCCCTGAGGCCGGGGGCGCCCTAGGCGAGCGCCTAGTTTGCCCAATGGGCGATCCGGGCCTGCTGGTGATGATGGCAGGGTGAGGGCTCCAGCTTCCATCTGCTTGCGGACCTTTTCTCCTCTGCTTCCCCAGTTCTGGTCACATAAACACAAAAATGCATGTCTGACAGATTGCACTTTAAAAGCTCATATGTGCTGTATAAACATATAATGGACTGTGAAGTGTTAATGCCTCACAGAGCCAGAGAGCCTTGAGTGACAGGCTGCTCAAAGGAGTTTGATTGGTTAGTGTCTGTTGAACAGAAAAACTTGGGAACTGACTGTTGAAGAGAACTCAGTTTGAGTTCAGCCCTGACTGTGGAAAGTTTAACTCTGACTGAGGACAGTTTAGCTCTGACTGGAAAGGCTGGCAAAGAGGACTGGGTAGATCAATAAGAAGACCCTCATTTGGGCCAGAAAAAGTGACAGATCTTCTAGTTAGAGAAGTTGATAAGAGAGATAGCTCAAAGATTGTAGTGATCCCTCAAGTGTTTATAGAAGGAATTTGGGTACTTCTTAATATATCCCTGCCTTTTGAAACCTGAAGAGTCAGTTAAACTCAAGAAAGTGAACTGTGGTGTTCAGGAAACATCAAAACTTTACATCTTTAAGATTCTAGGACTGTAATGGGGTGTGTGGCAATGCTGAGCAAGATGGTGGTTGTCTAATCTCTCTGCTCCTTTCCCTTTCCTCCTCCTGATCTCTCAAGATAATATAAAACAGCTGCTACTGCTCCAAACTATGGACAAAAACAGAGGGACCATCCCCAATTTACCAAGGCACCCACCACCATCTTTACTTCACAAGAAGCCTGCTCAGATCCAAAAAATATTGGCACCAAAAAAATCAAGATGGTGGACAAGATCTCGATATTGCACCTTGTGGAGACTGTATTAAATAAACAGGACCTACCAGCACTTTTTGAGAAGCTGGAATGCAGACTCAAGGACCAGATGCAGCAATTAATCCAGCCAGTAAGGAACACTCTAGATCAAATCCAGTCCTCCCTAGTGCTGACCTCACAGACAGCTGAGTCAGCCTTTAATATGGGAATGGCCCTTAAGGACAAGGTATGGAGTCTGCAGGCCTTTGAAGCTCAAACACAGGACCGGCTGCTAATTCTAGAATCCCAAGCCAAGCACTTAAATCTGAAACTTAGAGGCATGCTGGAGGGGTTGGAGGAGTCCAAGGATATTTTACATTTCATTTTGGACTGGCTCTCCTCAATTTTTCACTCTGCAGTCAGAAGAACACCTTTCATTTTAAGGGCATTTTGGCTCAGACCCCCATTAAATCCGAAAAGAAAAGGTCCTAGAGACATACTGGTACAATTTGCTGACTGGGAATTTAAGAAGAAAGTGCAAGAAGCAGCAAGATTGAGAGGGCATCTTTTATTTAAGGATTGACAGATTTTAATATTCCCCAGCGTCCCTCAGGAGGCTTTGCAAATCCAAAGATCTCTTAAAGGCATAACGTCTCAACTCCAGGCTGCCAATGTCCAATATAAATGGCTGCCTTCAGGCAAGCTCCAAGTCTCCCACAAAGGATCTGTCTTCCAAGCGGCAGATGAAGACATGGGTCTTGAATTACTGCAGGCTTTGTGCTTATCAGAGGACTCTGACATGAATCGACGCACCCAGAAATGAAAACTACACCTCCCAGCATCCCCTGAGAAGAGCACGAAGATCTCTGTGTGCACCGTTTCCCCTATGGAAACTGACAAGCCTCTGAACCAGCAATGAATACAGATTGGCTTTCATGAGGCTTTACAGCCACTAATCTATTGCTTAGACAGCTCTTCTCTTTTGAATCTGCATTTGCTCTGTGCCTTTGTTGTCTAAGTAGCAGCTAAAAAAAAATGCATTATTTCGGGTAGGAGGACAGGAGGGGATTTGAGTAGATCTGCTCCCTTTGAATAGAGATCACAATTGGAGGCTTGTCTGTGGGGTGTTATTGTTATTGTTTTGTTGATTCTGGGTGTTTAAAATCCATAAGTGGTCCTTAAAATTAATCCAATGTTAATATAACATTTCTTCTTAAATATATTGTGTGTTTCTACTGAAACTCTTTTACTGTTTTCTCATTGCACTTTATAGCTACTGCTTATATAATTCATTGGGGTGATTGGGAGTGGAAGGGTTTTGAATCAATTTATTATATAATCTACAAATGTTCTGGCTTCTCAAATGTCTGTGACTCTGCTTTCCTTACTATGTAAAGACTATGTGCCTATGGGGGAAGAGGGGGGAGCTGACGGTTAGTTCTGGTGGGCAAATGCTGTGGGGTGATTGAGTCCTGATGTTTAATGTCTTTACTTTAATCCACTATATCTACAACCTTCACGTGTTTAACTTCAGTCCTAACAATAGATGTGTCCAGGATGGTATCTATCAACTGTCTCAATAAAGTTAGCTTTCTTCAAACTGGCTGGTGTTGAGAACTGATTTAACCAGGAACCTAACAGGCATTTACCACGCTGCACTGCACTAGCTTTTTACTTACTTCAGGTTAATACTTGTTGTTTCTTGATTCTATGATGGGTTCTTATAAAATAAGCTCTGTCAACATTAGGGGTCTCAACAGTTTGGTTTTTTTCCCCCAGACTCAATTATTATTATTATTATTTTCAATAAAATACAGAAATAAACATTTACATAAAATGGAACAGATATTTGGTACTAAGCTAGACAAGAATCTGGACAAATTGAAGCATCATGAAGGGACCTAGCAGAGGCTACAAAAATACTAAAGGTCTTGATAATAGCCAGGGCTTTTTTTGTAGGAGGAACTCCTTTACATATTAGGCGACACACCCCTAATGTAGCCAATCCTCCAAGAGCTTATAGAGCTCTTCTTACAGGGCCTACTGTAAGCTTTGGAGGATTGGCTACATTAGGGGTGAGTCACCTAATATGCAAAGGACTTCTTTCTACAAAAAGAGCCCTGATCGGAGCAATTATTGGGGAGAAAATCCCCAGTAGACAAGTATGCAACCACTGGAAACCAAATGGCTTGAAAAGTGTGTAGACAACCACCCGTGGAGAACACAGAGTTCTATGAAGCAATTTTTTCTAGGAGAAAATGTTCCCATAATCTGTTTTTTCAGTTATTCAGGGAGGGGGCAGCTTTGTCTTTCCATTTTTGGGCAATCACAAGTCTCACAGTAGCAAGTAGTGTAGTGATTAACAAAGGTTTTGTTTTGTTTTCCATAGGATCGGACCAGAAATTGAGTAAGAGGACTTCTGGAAGGTCGGGTAAGAGAACTCCAGTGATGAGATTGATTTGGGTAATGATTTGTAACCAGAACTTGTGTATCTCTGGACATTGCCACCAGCAGTGCAAGAAATCTTCTATAGCACCACAGTTCTTCCAGAAATATTTGTTGCTTTGTGGTTTATTCTGTGCAATCTGGCCACTGTCATGTACCAACGATGTAACACTTTAAATGCATTAAATTTTATGGCAAATACTTTTGAAGAGAAGTTGGGCAATTTCCAAATAGCCTCCCAGTCTTGAGATTGGATGCGGTTGTTGCATGCCATTTGCCAAATCATTGTGTTTTTGCTTTGACTAGGCACTAGATTAGAGATCAGGACTTTATAAATTTTCGAGATAAGGCCTTTGTTGGTCTTTGAAGAATGAAGTAGTATCTGCTCAAAAGTATTTAGAGGTTTTTCAAATACTTCTTGTTGCTTTAAGCCATGGAAAAGATGCTGGATCTGAAGGTAGCTGAACCAGGGAATTTTTTAATTTATTCTTGTTTCTAACTCATCTTTGGTGAGAGAAAGTCCTTTCTTTGCAGATCGAATAGGCAAGAAAGTCCTGCTTTCCTCCAGCCTGAAGAAATCATTACATCTTTTCTGGGAGGAAACCAGTCTTGATTAAGAAAGAAGGAAGTTTGGGACCAAGAGGGTTGAAGGAGTTTCCTGTAATGGTCCCAAACTGTCAAAGCTGTTTGCAAATATTGGTTTTGCTTGCATTCTTTAGGCCTTTCAGTTGGGGTTTTCCAGAATATGTCTTGTAAAGGGATCTGTTTAGTGTAGAATTCTTCTATTTGTTTCCACAGAGTTGCCTGTTTGTCGTTTAGTATTTTGACTGCACAGGCAAGGTTTGCGACTGCATAATAAAGAGCCAAGTCTGGTATGTTCAGGCCTCCTTGAGCCTCAGAAAATTTTAATGTCACAAAGGAAATTCTGTGTTTCTTATAGCTCCAGAAAAATTTGTTCAGTTCTCTTTGCCATTTATTAAGTTCTTTCTGCAACATGCTGATTGGCAAGGCTCTGAACAGGAATAAAAATTTAGGGTATATAAAACTTTTTAATAGGCTAATTCTGTCTGCCCATGAGGGGTTTGGCTGGTTCCAATTTTTCAGAGAGTTCTTCACTTCTTGAAGGATATTGTGGAAGTTGCAATGCAATACATTTGAAGTATCTGAAGGAATTATGATGCCCAGGCATCTCCAATTCGTCGATGACCATTGGTAAGGGAAGGCAGATGAAATCCTGTCTTTCACTTCCTGTTTGATCGAGATCGGGATTATTTTGGATTTTTGAAAATTCACCTTCAATCCTGTTATTGAATATATCTTCTTGAATACCTGTTGCAGTTGTCTAAGTGAGGCGTCTAGATTTGAAAGGAATATGATCATGTCATCTGCATACAGACTGACTGAGTGGGTCCTGTTATGGATTGTAATACTGGTTATTGAGGGATTTGTTCTGATGGCCGATGCTAGTGGTTCTATTGCCAGTGCAAAGAGTAATGGTGACATCGGGCATCCTTGCCTAGTGCCCCTCTGTAGCTTTATGGATCTGCTTGTGTTGTTGTACATTAAAATCTTAGCTTTAGGGGTTGAGTACATGGACTGTATGGCTGGTTGAAATTTGGAACCAAAATTCATAGCATCCAGAAGGTGATGCAAATAATTCATTTCCACACTGTCAAAGGCTTTTTCTAGGTCTACAGAGAGGATTAAGGAATCAACAGATTGAGATTTACCATACGAGATGATGTTTAAAGTGCACCTTATGTTGTCTATTAGGAATCTCCCAGGAATGAATCCCATCTGGTCAGAGACAATATAATGGATGATATTTGGGTCAGAAAGATGTGGGAGATTCTCTGTTGCCAGTTTCTTTGGGAATAGGTATTATTAACTATTCTTCCCAGGACGGAGGCATTTTCTCTGTCAATAGGATATGATTACAGGTGTTGGCAAGGTGATCAGCTAATGGAAATTGGAACCACTTGTAAAATTCCAGTCCAAAACCATCTGTGCCTGGAGCCATATTTGGTTTCATCTGTGAGAATGCCTTTCAAGACTTCCTTTGGAGTGATGGGAGCGTCTAAATAAGCGTTATGTTCTGAAGCTAGTTTTTAAAAAAGATCTGAGTTTTGCCTGAATTGGAGAATATCCTCCATTTTCAGGTTGGTAGAAGTGTACAATTCTGTGCAAAGTATTTTCCAATATCTGAAGGTTTGGTCAATATGGAATTTTCTTTAGTTCTCATGATATGAATCTCGTGCTCATTACATTTCTGTTTAATGGCTAGAAGTTTTAAGCTTTTGGGATTTTTTTGCCAATGTTGTTGCTTAAGGTAAAGGAGCTGTTTCTGGATTTTCTGCATCTCAATGGATTGTTGTTTTTCTTTTTTCAGGTGTGTAGACTATGATCTTTCCCCTCAACACTGCCTTAAGAGCATCCCAAACCATGTATGTATCTACTTTACCACTCTTGTTGCCTTTAAGGTATGTTTCAATGGAGTGTCGGATTTCCTCTTTGGAGCTGTCATCCAATAAAATGAATTTATTTAATTTCCAATGTCGTTGTTTATATTCTTGGTTTTGATGCAGCAGATGTAATTGTACAAAAGCATGATCTGACCATATAAAGGGTCCAATTTCTGCCTTAGTAATGCTATAAGCAAGAGAGTCAGAGATCAGCAGGTAGTCAATACTTGTATAGGAATGGAATCTGGGGGGGAAGTACATATAGTCCCGTATTCCAGGATGCAAATTTCTCCAAGCATCTTGTAGATTGTGTCTTCCCAATATTTCCTTTAGTTCTGAACAGCCAGTTTTTAAAAACTTTTTTTCTCAGAGCCTGTCTCAATCTGTCTAAATGAAAGTCCATAATAAGGTTAAGGTCACCATCAATGACTACATGACCTTCTTTAAACTGATCTAAGGTTGATATGGTATCTTCCACAAACCTCTCCTGGGACTCATTTGAGTGAAATAAACATTGTCTAGAGCCTTTAACAAAAATAAATCTGCCATGGGGTTCTCCTAGTATACCATAACATTTGAACTAAACTGTCTTTGCAATAAGAATGGCCATACCTCATGCCTTCGATGAACCACTGGTGTATACCAGGAAGTGTTTAGAACCTGGTCTTTCTCTGGTTTTAGATGGGTCTCTTGAAGAAACAAAAGGGAGCGTTTCTCTTTTAGAATAAAGGCCGTCATACGTTAACGCTTAATGATGTTATTCAAGTCATGCATGTTAATAGATAAGAACATAAGAACATAAGAACATAAGAGAAGCCAATGTTAGATCAGGCCAATGGCCCATCCAGTCCAACACTCTGTCACACAGCGGCCAAAATATACCAGGTGCCATCAGGAGGTCCAGCAGTGGGGCCAGGGCACCAGAAGCCCTCCCACTGCTGCCCCCTCCAGCACCAAGAATAGAGTGCATCACCTGCCCCAGACTGAGAGTTCCCATCTATACCCTGTGGCTAATAGCCACTGGTGGACTTCTGCTCCATATGTTTATCTAATTTCCTCTTGAAACTGTCCATGCTTGCAGCTGCCAGATCTGATGATATAATGGTCAGCCATGTTGTTCCCAACAAGTTATTGAACTCCATGTATCTTATTAAGATCTCCCCTTATATCTAAAAACACACAACCATTTTTCTTCGGGGTCCAATTCTATGGGCCTCCAAACAGGTTGCCCCCATCCCCTCCATTGTTCTCTATGGTGGGAAAAAAGTTACTTTTTTCCCATGGTGCTGTTAATAGCTCTGGGGGAGGGAAGGGGTTTGAGGGAGAGGCTCCAAACTTTCAGGGTAGCTTCGGAAGCCTCTCCCCACATACACCCCCACATCTCAAAGCAATTGGACCAATGGGCCTAATTCTATGGGCACCCAAACAGGTTACACCCATTACCTCCATTGTTTCCAATGGGGAAACCCAGCCAGCAGCACTTAAGGCAGGCAAGCAGGCAGACACCCAGCGGTCAAACTCTCCCAGAGAATCTCAGGGAAAGTGAACTGTCCTGGGAGGTGCTTGTTTGCCATGAGAACAAGTGGCACACTCCAGAACAAGTGGCACTGTGGCAGTGCAAGCATGCCACAGTGCCACAAAGAAACCCCAAAAGACCAAAAGGAACAACATGTATACATGTATAAATTGATGGTGCAACCTCGTTAGACCACTCACACCACACATACCTCAAAAAGAATATTGACTGCTGGGTGGCTACCTGCTTGCCTGTCTTAAGTACTGCTGGCTGGGTTTCCCCATTGGAAACAATGGAGGTAATGGGGGTAACCTGTTTGGGTGCCCATAGAATTAGGCCCATTGATCCAATTGCTTTGAGACATGGAGGTGTATGTGGAGAGAGGCTCCCGAAGCTACTCTGAAAATTTGGAGCCTCTCCCTCAAACTCCCTCCTCTCCAGCCCCCAGAAAATACCCTATGTTTTCACCATTGACTTCAATGGCCCTTAGGATATAATGGGGCTGAATTTGACATTTGGCTGGTGGAAAGATTACTGAAACTGACATGCGGGAGCCTTTCTGCCCTCTGAAGCTGCCGGAGCTATGCTCCGGTGCGCTCCTCCCAAAAAAGACCCCTGCTTTCAGGTATGCTGAACTGATTAACAGACTCTTCATATAGCTGGATGTTGTTTATGTTCAAAAATTTAATCCTCAAGTTTTGCAGTCTATTGGTAATATGTAGTTGTTCTTCAGATGGAAGAGCTGAGAAGGAATTCAGTAGATTCTCTTCAATACAGTTCAAAAGAGTTTTCAAATAACAATTGATCCACAGCTGTTTTTTTCCTGATTAAACTAATTTTTTTGCTGTGTCTGCTGGTACAGTATCTATATCTCCTTTGTGTAATTTATCTTCAACCTTTAAGTGATGAAGTTTTTGCTTTTTTGGAAACAAGGGCTTTACTAATAAGTCCTCAAAAACCTGTACCAGAAGAATTCCTTTAGTGTGCAAAAATTTCTTTCTATGCAGCAATATCCTTGGAATCCTAGGGCTTTCAAAAGTAAGTAGAATTCTTTGTATTTGACTCTGATTTATATGGGATTCTATAGAGCGTAATTCAGCAGGAAAAAAACTTTCTTTGAAAAGGGTTCTTAAATGTAAAATAATCTGTCTTCTTGAATTCCAAGAAATCACTTAGCTTTTATATTTGCAAACATATAGACCCACTTTACAAGGCTATAGCCTTAGCTGGTGCTGATTCTGAAAATTAACTTTATTATGTGTTATCCCAGGAACAGGGGCTTTATATTTTTCATAGGGTCCAGAAGAGTCAAGGCTGTCACTACAACACCTATTAGGCCTATGAACACCTTGATCAATTTTGGCTTCAATTGCCTTTATCTTCCCTAGAATACAGTCCACAGTTTTTGCAATCAGGAAGACCAAGTCAGAAAGATTGTTATTGTTATAGTTGTTATCCACCTCTCTGGACTTAGACACCTTATAGTCTCTCTTCCCCTCCTCAAATGGGGTAAAAGTATCTCCTCTCTCTTCACCTCTCTGTTCTATTAAGTCAGTATAAGAGGTATAGTTAGCGAGGGGGGCAAAGTGATCAGAAGTTGAGATCATATATGTAGGTGGGCTTTGAGTTAAAAAATAATTTATTTTTGTCTATTTGCAGGCTGGAAGTGGTGTTAAATCATCTGTATCATGAGCTCTTTTACCAGCGCCCATTACTATAGGGCCAAGTACTATTCAGAAGCAAATTAACTGCTGTAAATTACCTTAACTATATACACTTCCAAAGATCCATTAAATGCATTGCCTTACTGTAAAAAACTTGAAAAGCAAAAAAAAATGAGAATCCCACGTTCAGGCCAGGTAAAATACACAAAAGGACTTATCTACTGTTCTTTTAATCCTTTCAAATGGTGAAACTTGTCAGCTGGTATCAATTTCCTGGCTATGTTGAGTAGCACATGTCTTTCATCTGGTTACCACCAATTATTTTCTCCAGTGTTGCCAAATTACCTTTGAATAATCTGTCTATCTTATCTTTCTTTTCTTGTGAGACAGCATGAATTCTAATCAATTAGCCGTGCTGTGAGTGGTCACTTCCACTACATATGGACTTCCAAGAAGACACCTGGAGAGCAGCCAAAGCAAGTTAAAAGTATCTCCGACAGTCTGAAACTAGAATCAAAGCAGCCAGGGGCTTCCCAACTTTTGTTTTAAAATCCAAGCTTCATTTAAAACTCATTAAACGCAAAAAAAATCACAGAGCTCAGTGCTGCTCCACCTTCAAGTTTGATCAAGAGGAAAAGAGTATTACATTTAAAATACCTTTGACCTCATATTTTATTTTTGCAAGAATCTCACATCAGAACCACAAAATGTCCTATCCTGAAAACACCACTCTTCCCTCTTCCATTTCAAGCACCATGCTCATCCAAAGCCAGGGTGGCAATTTTATTTGCCAAGGGCGTCAACTTTGCACTGGAAGCATCTCTAATGGACCCTCTGGATCACTTCATCTTTGTAAAGGGTAAGATCAATGGGAAACATTTTACATTTGAAGAAGAAGAAGAAGAAATTGGATTTGTACCTTGCCCTTCACTACCCAAAGGTGTCTCAGAGCAGCTTACAATCTCCTTTCCCTTCCCCTCCCCACAACAGACACCTTGTGAGGTATGTGGGGCTGAGAGAGCTCTGACAGAAACTACTTTTTTTCAAGAACAGCTCTGCCAGAACTATGGCTTGCCCAAGGTTATCCAGCAGGTGCAAGTGGAGGAGTGAGGAATCAAACCCGGTTCTCCCAGATTAGAGTCTGCACACCTAACTACTACACCAAACTGGCTCTCACACCAAACTGGCATTGGTGTACACCCCAAACAGGGATCAGATTATGTTTTTGGATGATGTCTTCTCAAAGCTGCAATCTTTCCAGGACAGAGAACTTATAATTGGGGGTGATTTTAATTTCATAGCAGATGGAAAACTGGACAGATTCTTCCTGAAACCTAGGCAAGTTTGCTCAGCCTCCTCAGCAATGAAACTTGCCAAATAGTTTAGAAAATACCAGTTACAGGATGTGTGAAGATCATTGCACCCAACCGAGAAAGACTACACCTACTACTCAGCCAGGCATGATACCTTCACTAGGACTGATTATCTGCTTGTCTCCAGCTCGGTACGTCCGCTAGTCTCTTCAGCTAATATTGGCCCTAGGCACCTGACTGACCACGCATGGTTGGATTGTCACTTTGCACTTACTTCTTTGGCTACTAAAGACAGACAATGGTCTCTTGATACAAGCATTTATTACAACATTTGGTTCGGTAGAAGCTGGATTCGGACATCAAACACTTCTTCAAAGACACAGCACCTGCAGAAACTAATATTCCAATAACTTGGGACACAATCAAGGCTGTTCTGCAAGGCTCCATCATCTCTAGTTCATCACACCAAAAGAAGGAGAAAGACCAAATCAGGGCTGAAACATTGTTCTGCATCACATTGTTAGAACAAGAACATAAACATACAGGCAAGAAACAGACATATGTCAAATTATTAGCAGAATGGAAAATCCTGGAGAATCTGGAAATTACACAGATACAGAAAAAAAAAAATGTTCCTGAAACAACGCTACTGGCAAAAATCAGCTAAAAATATTAGATTGCTTGCTTGGAGGGTTAAAGATAAAAGGAAAGCCTCTTTGGTGGAATTTTTAAAAAGCCCGGATGGCACTCAATATTACTTGTCTATAGAGAGAGCCTACACTTTTGCAACCTTCTATGAAAAATTGTATTGCTCAGAAAACCCTACTTTGGAAAACATTGACAATCATCTGGACTCTACAGTTTGTTACCGACATATCTCTTCTGCACATAGAGCTTTCATGGATAACCCCATTACCATGGAGGAACTCCAGAATCATTGAAATCAAACAAAGCCCCAGGTGTTGAAGGTCTTTCATCAGAATTCTATAAAACATTCTGCTCTTCTTTAGCAGAACACCTGTTATGTGTCTGCAACAACATCCTCCAAATGGGAGAACTCCCTCCTTCTTGGACGGAATCATCCATTGTGGTCATTCCTAAAGTCTCGAAAGACTCATCAGAAAATGCAGCATATTGGCCAATTGCTCTTCTCAATAATGATGCAAAAATCTTTACAACTGTTCTGGGTACTAGGCTTAAATTAATAATCCCAGATTATGTAGTTGAGGACCAGACTGGCTTCATATCAGGCAGGCAGCTGATAGATAACATCCATTGCACTCTCAATGTCATTGCTTATGGCAAATGCTCTTCATAAGATTCTCTAATATTGGCTCTTGACTCTGAGAAGGCGTTTGACTCTCTTGAAATTTCATATATACTTAGATTAATACAAAAGATGGGATTTGGACATTTTTTTTTAGAGTTCTACGATCACTCTGTCCAAACCAAAATCTAGAGTGAGGATCAATGGTCACAACTCATGCAATTCTCAACAATTTAGAAGTACTAGGCAAGGATGCCCACTCTCACCTTTAATTTTTGCTCTAGCCATGGAACCTCTTGTGGAAGAACTTCAGCAAAATAAGGACTTCTCAGGGATCACTATTGGAGACCAAGAAAATAAGGTGAATCTGTACACAGATGATTTGACACTTTATATAACAAATCCTTTACACTCTCTTCCTGCTATACAAAAGACTCTTTCAAAATTTGGTATGGTTTCCAGCCTCAAACTCAACTCTTCAAAATCAAAGTTGTATCCAATATCACTTACTACAAAGATGCAAACTATTCTAAAACAAACCTTCCCTTTTAGTTGGTGCAAGCACTCTTGGAGACATCTGGGAATTCAGATCCCTTCGGATTTGAGAAACTTGCTGTCATGTAATTTCAACCACCTACACCAAGATATCCAACTACAGTTAACGGAATGGAACACCTTACAGCTCACTTTATCAGACCACCTCTATCTGATAGTGTTTTGTCTTTCCTCGATTCCTTTTTCTTTTTAGAGCTTTACCAATTTACATACCATATGCAATCTTTAGCAAATGGCTACAAACACTTTCTAATTTCTTCTAGGCATTCAAGAAAGCCTGTATCAACCACTGAGTGTTAAGCCAACCTGCATCACTTGGAGGACTAGACCTACCACTCTTGCGTACCTACTATCAGGTGGCAACAATTGATAATGTTGTATGAATACTGGATGCTAACCCTTTAACAAGCTGGCTGCAGATAGAGCAGACATCCATCTCTCCAATTCAATTACAAGAAATATTCTGGATTCCTCCTTCACATTGTCCAGAACACCTACAGAATAACTGCTTTTTAACAGCCACACTTAAAATTTGGGATGGCAGGAAGGCACTTCTGGCCCCAGATATCTCACAGTTCTCTTCTTTCACAAACCAATTCTGGTTTCCTTCAGGAAGGGAACCAGGAGTTTTTCAGGACTGGAAAGCAGCAGGCTTATCATGCCCCCTGGACCTGGTGAAGCATGGCAAAATATGGGACAAACAATATTTTGAGGCGCTGTTATGGAATTCGATTCCATGGTTTCGCTATCTGCAATTAAAAAGCATGATAGAATTCCTAACCAAGTCTGGTACACTTGAGAGACCGAAATCGGATTCTGAGATTCTCCTTTCCACATTACATGATCTTGCCGTTGACTGACTGTTCACACTCCATACCCTGCCAAAAGAGCTGGAAGGATGACCTTCAGACTGACCTGCAACACTCCCATTGGCTCTCTGTCTGGAACTCACCTGCTAACACTTTAATATTCAAATTAATTCTTTTAAACTTATAAACAGATGATACTTCACACTGAAAAGGTTTCATCATACAAACCCAAGAGATAATTCATTTTGCTGGAAAAATTGCGGCTCCCTAGGCACATATTTCCACTGCTGGTGGGAATGCCCAGTCATCCAACAATTTTGGGGTGAAGTCACTTCTCAAATCAACAAAATTACTTCGCAATCACTGCTGGCAATGCCAGAGCTTTTACTTTTGAATCTGTGGGACTCCTCTTCTTGGGGTGACTTACACAAAAATTTTACCTCCATTCCTCTTGCTGCTGCAAGGCTAATGATTACGACAGCTTGGAAATCCTCTACACCTCTGAAACTGACAACTTGGTACAACAAGATATGGGATCAATTTGTTATGCATAAGACCTCCAACTTCTTAGATCAAGCACAATATGGCTCCACAAAGATCTATAACAAATTTGTGCTTACCTGGGCCCCAGTGCTACATTTTATGGTGGAACAAGACATGCTCCCCTCCAATTTGAGTTACCACAAGTGGCTTCCCTTTTAATCACATCTTTTGTTCTGACTTTCTGTTGAGATTCTTTTTGTTGACAGAACTGCAGGCATCTTGGTAAACCAATGCTCAAATTTTGAACTTGTTCTGTGCATTTAAGCTTTTAGGTTATTGCACTTATTATTTGACTTCCTGAACTGTTACATGTGTTTCAACTGTATAAACTGGCTTTGTTACTGGAATGGCTTCAGATTATACACTTTTTTTACCTCTGTGAATTTGTCACATTTTGTTTGCTGAGGTTCTGTACATTATCTTTGACTTTAATAAAACCTTTTTGAAAATAAAAAAAAGGTTCTAGGACTATTTGAAAAGCTTTAAACTCTCACTTGCTGGAAATGTATGAATGTGAAATTAGTAAGTTACTTCAGAGTTCATTATTGATTTACCTCAGACATTCTACCCCTGATTTCACCAGACTTTGCCTGATCTTCCCCCCACGTTGAATAAAATATCTTGTTTATTTTTGAACATTGAATATTCTAAAGCATTTGAACATTCTAAAGCATCTCATTTACCATTTTCAGAAGTTTAAGAGGTGATCTTGTCTTTTCCCTCAAGTTCCTGTGCTGAGCCAGTAGTACAATTAAGTGATAGGTGGGAAAAGAAGAAAAAGAGGCTGCTCAACCAGAAAGGAAGAAAAAAAGGAGGGAAAATCCTGTGTTTAAAAGAAGGAATGGTGCTAAGTTGCCATAGCATGCTTGTCAATGAGGGAGCAATCCACCAAGACTTGGTGTTCCAGCATAGGCAGCCACCCCATTCCTTGTAGGGTATAGCATTCAAGCAGCCCCCTGGCTTCAGTGTCCCACCAGATTCCTTTGCAAAAAATCAAGTCCTATTTTCCTCTTGTTGGAGAGGACCCTCCCAGCAGAATGACCAAGGTGAGAGGGGGAAATGGGTGTTTAATAAATTAGGTGTGAGGGGGAATCTGATTGTAAGTGATTGTACAGCAGCTAGCAGCCTAGTCCCTCCCAGAGCACTCTGCTAGATTCTTGGCCACAGAGCCAGAAACCCAAGGCTATGGAGGGAAGGACAGTTGGAGGGAAGCTCACTCTTTAAGGGGGCTGGAGCAACTCCCCCAGATGCTCTGTGGCTAAGGCTGTCCCTAAGCTCAGAAGCTAGAAACACAGACATCATCGGTGGTGGTGGGGGAACCTCTGCATTCTTGGCTCTGCTAACTATGTGGCTTTAGAACTAGCATAGGAGACAGATGGCAGGGCTGCCTCCTTGTTGCTCCCTTAACACAAAAATTCTGGCTATGGGCCTGGGCACATGCCCCTGCAGCTGACCTCTGGGAAACAGGATCGATCTACATGGAAAATTCCACAATCCTACAACAAAACGATAATTCAAAATACTTGTGTAGAGATTTGTTACACAGAGTTAGCTTACCATCGTCCGTCCCATTTCTGGCAGGCTGAAAAGCCCTCAGGACATTGCATAGAAGACAGGAGGCTGATCTCATTCTTATTCCTCCCCACTTCTTAGAATGTGAACTATATGCAGTATCATGTATTCTGTTCCGAATCTACACTGTGCTAATAAGAGGTTTGTGTGCCTTATTTTGCACATGATTTCACAAACATGACTCAAAAAGTTATTTACTTCATGGTAGCATAACATGGTTGGCTCTCATATAATTAATAATAATGTTAATGTTTAATCCTCTGTAGCCCTGAGCCACTGCTTTCTGTGCTACTGCATAACCTCTTTTTCACTGTCACATTGCAACATGGATTGTACTTTCCATGAGCAAGTCTTACTTTTTAAAAGAGATTTTATTCCATTCCCCAATGGTTAATTTTGCCAAGTCTCATGACCAAAGCCAGCAAATAACACCACTTAAGAGATTTTCAATGGGATAATCACCCTCATTCAAATGGTAATGACTATTAATCCACTGGCCATGCCATCATTGGGAGGCCAGGTAGGCTCTGCTCTGGGGGTGGATACTTTAATTTTGAAAGTCCCCATAATTTTGAAAGCCCCCCAATAGCAATACAAACCAAGAGCTCCTCCCCCAGGAAGTGATGAAATGAATTACAGTCAGAAGTCAGACTGTGGCATTTGTAGGAAAGAACAGGTTATGGGGAAACACATTGGACAATGAGAAGAGGCTTCCAATGCTCTGCCGTAAAGGAAATTGTGAAGGATGTGGGCAACTCTGCACTTAATAGAGCCAGGATACAAACATCAAAGCCCATCATACAGGTAAATTTCTGTCTTTAAAACCAGGTTTGTTGCCTCCGATAGAAAGTGGATGTTCAATTCCAGATGGAAAAGGGCACATGGGCAAGTGGACAAAATCCATGATAAAGGATTTTAAAATTGCTAGCCTGATACCCGTGCTTTGCTATGGTATTTAAGTTCCATAAATCCAGTTATAATACTGATGATGTGAAGTCTGAAATGTAACATTTGTTGTAGGAATTCTAATGGAGAAGATTGTAGTGTAAGAAATGAAGTGAGACATATGTACTTTCCTCCCCTCTACTGAAGGACCTCTCTCTAAACCACATTTGTGGTTCTGCCCTCAAGTGCTAGGATCACCAAGCTGCTTGGTGAGCTCACTTTGCAGCAGGCCAAATAGAACTGTCCATTTAAGAGGCAGTCGTCTGTTACATCAACTCCTGCCACCTTCCACAAAAGTGATGACCTTTTTACTTGTGATCCTGGATTGTTTTGCTCATATGGAGACAGTGTTGTTCTGAGCACCTCAGGGTGATCTCACTGGTACTTGGCCTGCACAGCTCAGTGCCCCGCAGGAGTACTATGTGCAAATTTCTTTGCCACATTCCTAAGTTGCCTCCTCCTTGTGGCATTGGTGTATCTGTCTTGATGTTTGCCAGGAGCTTTCTTGGAGGTAGTAAGAGGTGAGAGGTGTGAGAGGGAGTTGGTGTGAGGGAGTGGTGATATGGTGGACATTTTTTCAGGTTCATGAGGGAGGCACACATCAAAATGCCTCCTAGAAATGTCCTTTACTATCTCCCCATGAACATTCATTAACTCAATTGCCATGCTGGCTTTTTTGAAAAATGTCTATTCAGGAGTCTTGAATAGCTGATTTCTGTAACTGTCTTCAACTGTCTGCAGGCTCTTCCAACAATTGGGGGGACACATTTTGCTCCTTTTTTACCCTCTTAGGGTAACCCCAACCTTTTTTTTACAAAAATGCTTCTTATTTATGTTACATTTAAAAAGTGGGACATAACTACATATTCAAAACATCATCTGAGCAATCAGATATTAAGCAAGTTCATATGAACCAATTTTCCAGAACCCACAATGTGAGAAGTTAAATAACCTAATAAGGAAACCAGTTTTCTACAAAGTTGGGGTATATTTCCATTGTGGGTGGGAGTGTGGCTAAGCTGGGCCAGCAACATCACTAAGGTGCTCCTGTTGAGGTGGCGTCCCTGATGGATTAAAGTACCCTGGCCCTGCTCTTATATATGACAGACACCGGCCTGTCTGGTGTTGGGGGGGATTATGTTTAAAGGCATCAAGGAGGCTGGGTCAGTAGCAGGGCTTAGGCAAACCTGCTGAGTAAACCTCCCTGGCAGCTGTAAGCATCCCACCTACTCTCCTACACCTGACAGGCAGCTACTTGTCCAGTGTAGGAGAGAGAGGGCGGAGAAGTATTAGAAGCCACTGTGGAGGCTGGGCCAGCAGGATCACTAAGGCATTACTGCTGGGGTGGCTTTAAGGACCCTGCAACTGCTGCTGTACCTGATAGACAACTGCCTGTTCGGTGTAGGAGGTGGGGGGAGTGTGTTGGAAGTCATCAGAGAGGGTGGGCCAGCAGCATTACTGCACCTCACAGGTGGTTGTTGGCCATTCCTGATTTCCTCAACTGTCGTTAGCTGTCTGGAGTCTGTGGTAACTGTTATTTCTTTTTACCTCAGAACACTGAGTTCTGCAGCTGACCAGAGAGTGGGGGTTGCAAGGAGGCAGCAGCCTGGCAGCTACATAGGAATCAATGGGGGGGCACATTTTATCCCTTTTGACCCCCTTAGGGGTTTCTAAAGGGGTTTCTAAAAAACCCTTCTTAGTGAGCACCTACAACATGGTAGGAGCACTCTCCCTGAATTTGGTGTTTCTAGGGCCAGTGGTTTGGCCTGGGCATTGATTTTACAGTGAAGGAAATTTTTTTTATATATATAGATGCATGGGGTGGAGAGAGTAGACAAAGAGAACTTTCTTTCCCAACTTAGTGTTTATAATGGAACACCCAATAAGATCAATTAACTATCTAGTGAAAGAAATATCAAAATATGGTAAGGTTGCAGTCTGAAAATAAACCTTCATAAGACTAAAATATTATCTTTAAGAATTTCGCAAGAAATTGTTGTGAAAATACAGGAAAGCACAAAAATAGAGATAGTGAAAAAACTCAAGTATTTGGGAATAATAACCACAAACAGAAATAGCGCATTAATGAAAAATAATTATAAAAAAATATTAGAAGAAATTAGAAAAGATCTACATAAATGGAAATATTTACAACTGTCATTAATGGATAGGATAGCAACAATTAAAATGAATATTCTTCCACATTTTTTATTCCAAGCTCAAAATCTGCCAATTTTGAAAAACAAAAAAATATTTCATGGATCTGGATACAATTACTAGACAATACATTTGGTATCCCAAAAAGGCTCGTATAAAATGGAAAATGCTTCAAGAAAAGAAAGAAAGAGGAGGGCTGGGACTTCCAAATTGGGATTTGTACTACCAGGCTGCAGCATCAACGTGGATCAAGGATTGGTTAACTTTAGAAAACCAGAGGATGTTAAAACTAGAAACCCATGACTTGTGTATGGGCTTACATGCTTATCTTTGGTACAACAAAGATAAGATCCACACAAATTTTAGCCAACATATTACAAGAGGACCATTGATAAGAATCTGGGCAAACTTTAAGGGACAATTCTACAACAGAATACCAAGATGGGTTTCACCTCTTGAATCATTTATCAAACCTACTCTTCTAGATGGGGAAAAAATCCACTTGTATGAGTCCTTGTTGGATAAAAGCAGTAATCTTAAAAATATGCAAATGTTGAAAACCCTTAATATAAATCTGACCTGGTGGGAAACTACACAGCTAAATTCTAGATTCTTGAAAGACAAGGCCGTAGGCTTTTATGTGAATAAGACTGAATTAGACACAATTTGGTTCTTGTCAAAAGATGATGATACAAAAGATATATAATTTTTTGCTGGCAGATTATATGCAAGATGAAGTAATCAAAGAAACTATGATAAGATGGATGCAGGATATAGGATACAATATTCCAACTGATCATTGGGCTAAGACCTGGAAATCAATAAAATTCTTAAAAGCTACAGCTTATAAAGAAGATATAATTAAAATGTTTTATAGGTGGTACTGGTCACCTGATTGTGGTACTGGTCACCTGCCAAAGGTTCTGAAAAGGTATCTAAGAATTGCTGGAAATGTAAATTGAATATAGGAACTTTCATGTCCATTTATGGTGGACATGTGAAAAAGTTTATAAGTTTTGGAAAGAGGTTAAAAAACTGATATTAGATTTGCTAGATATTAATATGGATTTGTCTCCTGAGATCTTTTTGTTAAACATTATACTGAATGGTATAGATAAAGATGCTACTTATTTGATAAACTATATAGTAACCTCAGTGAGAATGATATTGGCAAGTCACTGGAAATCTGATAAAATACCTTTAATAAAATAATTATATCTCAAGCTGTTAAATATAGCAGAAATGGAAAAATTGACAATGTTGTTACATGGCAAAGATGAACATGAATTTTTAAATCATTGGTCAAGAGTGTATTTGCATTTGCATGGAGAAGGGGCGGACGCTCGAAGAGGATAGACGCGCGGGGAAGAGCTCCTCGTACCTCTATTGTTTATCCACTCCCCCTGGCTTTGTATTTTTAGCCAAATACTTCTGGTTTTTAGGAAGTTATTTGCAAGGGACTTAAGCCCAACCTGAAAGAGCGGCAGTTCTTTCGGGGGGTCTTTTTCTTTTTGGCTTGTCCCAATGCAGGGGGTGGAAGAAGGCAGCAAAGTTTTTCTTAGCGGCTTTGCTGTGGGAACTCGAAGAGCTTGGAGGGATTGGGAAAGTAATCTAAAGGAAAGAAACAAGAGAAAACTGGCGATTTGGAAAGGTGTATTTTGTTCCAAAAGGCTGGAGGAATAGCAGAGTAGCTGAAACTGGCGTAAGGCGAACTGGGAGAGAACTATAAGAAGCAGAAGACGAAGAGACGGGGAACAACGAACAACAAATATATACAACCAAAGCTAAGTATTGAAAGGGGGAAAACTTTTCAAAGGGGAGAGGGAGAAGAGGTTCTTAAAAGAAAAAATAAATGTAAAAGAGAGAGAGAATGTAAGCTGGATGACTAAGGGAAAAAAATAGCGAGCTAGGACTTTAAGCGGCCATTGAAACAGCAAAAGGCTTAAAGCGGCAGTAGGAAAATTAAGTTAACTAGAAAGGGGAAGATCACAGGGAACTATAGATGCTACCTTGTTTAGTATTTGTGTGTTGACAGGAGAACCGAAGCGGGAAGCTGGCGGAGGGTGCAGACCTATCGGAGTGAGAGTTGGTGTCGGAAAAGCGGAGACGAGTGATTCCAGGAGGTGTGGTAGAGGCTCAGAGAGCGAACGGACGTGCTGAGCGAGTGGAGAGGATCCGAAGAAAGCTGAGGAAAACTTGGAGAGTGACGGAAAAGCACGAGGGCTGTCCGGAAGACTCGGAGAACGAAGTGCCATCCCAACGGAGACGATTAAAGAACAAAGTGGAAAAGACTTTATGTAAAACAGGAAAGGAGCGGGAGATAGTAAGAGGAAGGGAGACTGAAGGAGAAAACGAATCTGGAAGGCTTATTTATATTTTAAAATAGAAAAAAGGGGTAAAGAAATCCTATAAGAAGCTAGATCTATTGTGGAAGTGGTTGATACACTTAAACAAAGCCTCTGAATCTAACGTATTTCTAATTAATATATTGCAAATTAGTTTAAGCATGGCCTCAGGTAGAAAAGGATCTTCTGCATCTCCTAGTCAAACATCAGGGCTAGCTCTAATTAAACCAAATGTAACAACTGCAGATTTGCAAAATATGATGCAAAATTTCTTACAAATGGCAGCGGAGCAAAACGCTGAAATTATAAGAAAAGAAATGGAACCATTACAAAATAAAATGGACCATATTGCTACACAATTAAAAAATGATACTGAAGAAATTAAATTAGAAATTAAAAAATTAACTAAAACTACAAGACATCTAGAAGAAAAAATCGAAGACATTGACCAAGATGTATGGGATCTAAAAGCGAAAACAGATAGAATGGAGGAAACTTTAATGGTACTTGAGCTCGAGAAAGCAGAACATACGCTTAGGTTCCAAAATATTACTGAAAAATTAGGAAAAAATTTAAAGGAGGAACTTACAAGAAATATTGTCGAACAATTCAATATATCAGATGAAAAAGATTTAATAGAGAATATACAGACAATATACAGAAGAAACTCGGCATATTCAAAAAAATATAAAACTCCAAGGGAAGTGCACGTAAAATTTGCAAGGAAACAGATAAGAGACCGAATATTACAAGAAGCAAATAAAAAAAAAATGTTAATAGAAGGAGACGAAATTAGGATTTTGAAGGATATACCCTGGAGAATTAGGGAAAGACGACATAAATACACTACCATAGCCGAACTTCTAAGAAAAAACGAGATCCAATACAGATGGTTAATACCAGAGGGTCTCCAATTTACATATAGAACTCAAAGGTATAAACTGGACTCTGTTTTCAAAGTGGAAAACTTCCTGGAAAGGTTTGGGGAAGAACTGGGCTGGCAAAGGCCACAAGAAGAGGAACAAGAGGAGGAAGAAGAGGAGAAAGACGAAAGAGAGGATAGTGAAGGCAGAGAAGATAGAGAAGGAGAAAATTATAAAAAAAGAACATCAGCAGCTCAACTGAAAGACATCCAGAAAAGAGACTATAAAAAATCTCAATTAAAATATAAAACGGCGTCACAAATCCAAACAAGGTGGCAACTTAAAAACATAGTTCATAAAAAGAAAGATGGCGAATAAAAAAGTATCATTGATTTCAGTGAATGTCAATGGTTTAAATAGTCCGCATAAAAGAAGAAGGATTTTACATCAAACAATTAAATTAAAAAATGATATCACTTGCTTCCAGGAAACCCATATAAAGAAAGATCATGAAAAACATTTAACTTGTAAGAAATTGGGTATAGCTTTTATTGCATCAGACAAAGTTAAAAAAAGAGGGGTAGTAATGTATGTTAAAGAGAATTTGAATCCTACACTTAAATTTAGATCCAATAATGGGAGAATTATTGGAGTGCAAGTACAAATTAGGGAAATTGAAATTCTAATTGTAAACATATACGCCCCAAATCAGAATCAAGATTTATTTTTTGCAGAACTGAGGAGTTATATTTCTAAAGAAAACCCAAAAAATATATGCTTAGTAGGAGATTTTAATGCAGTGTTAGACCCTAAAGAGGATAGGAAAAAAACAAGAAAGTCACTAAAATCGGGAGCAGTTCTGATGAAAAACTTTTTGAAATTAGCAGATGAATTTAATTTGTTGGACTTATGGAGAACCAGAAATCCACAAAAAAGAGATTACACTTTTTTTCTAATAGACACAACTCATGGTCAAGAATAGATATGATCTGGGTTAATATAAATATAATAAAAATCTTCTCAGAGGTAGAAATTTTAGCAAATACATTCGCAGACCATAATCCTATGTGGACATCTATACAGGAAATATATAGTGGTAGACGATGGAGATTAAATGTAAATTTAGTGAGAGATAAAGAGTTTGTTAAAAAAATCAGACAAGATATAAAAGAGTTTATTGAAATAAATAAGAAGGAGCCAACTAATTTGAATATTATTTGGGATACTCTTAAAGCATATATTAGAGGTTTATTTATAAATCAAGAAGCAGGGAAAAATAAACAAAAGAGAGAAAAATTTAAAAGATTAACTACAGAATTAAGAAATTTAGAAAAGATAAGCCAAAATAAGGAAAACTTAAAAGAGATTAGATTAAAGATAAAATTGAAGCAACATCAAATAAATTTAGGCCTATCACAAGAGATAGCCAAAAAAATTGAATATACGAAAGCGTATTTTTTTGAAAATGCGAATAAGCCCTCTCGATGGTTAGCCTATAAACTTAGAAAAGAAAGAGAAAAAAGATTTATTGCTGCATTAAAAGATGAAAAACAGGAAACAAAACACAAAACACACGAATTAAAAACAATTGTGGAAAACTTTTATAAAAGTTTATACAAACAGACCACACATAATAACCAGGAAATTGAAGAATTTTTATTGAAACATGTAACAGGTAAATGTACAGAGGAACAAAAGAAATTACTGAATGAAAATATTTCTATGTATGAACTGACAAATGCAATCAAAACCCAAAAGACTAAGAAATCACCAGGCCCAGATGCCATTCCAGCAGAAATCTATAAGGTTTTAGAAGATGAATTAACAGATCTATTTAAAGATGTAGTGAATAATGTTATGATGACTGGTAAAATTCCCCCAACATGGAAAGAAGCTCTGATAACGCTTATTCATAAACCGGATACAGAAAATACAGACATTAAAAATTTTAGGCCCATTTCATTGTTAAACGTAGATTACAAAATCTTTGCTTCGATCTTAGCGAACAGGTTTAAGAAGATTATGGCAGAAACCATTCATAAAGATCAATCAGGCTTTATTCCGAGAAGACAAATTAAAAATAACATAAGAAATATAATTAATATTTTAGAATATTATGAGCAAAATCCCGGAAAACAGCTGGCCCTAATCTTTCTAGACACAGAAAAGGCTTTCGATAATGTTAATTGGGAATTCTTAAAACAGAAGATTACCTTGTGGAATTGTGGTGAAAAATTCCTTAACTCAATCAAAGCCATATATGAAGATCAATACGCGAAAATTATCGTTAACGGAGAAGTAACAAATAGTATTCCTATACAAAAAGGTACGAGACAGGGTTGCCCCTTATCACCGTTATTATTTATTTTTGGATTAGAAACATTAAATGATATAGTGAGAAATAATGGCAATATAACGGGGACAAAAGTAAAAAAAGAACAATACAAATTACAGGCCTTTGCAGATGACCTGGTATTTATTTTGGAAGATCAAATAAAAGCAATACCATACCTATGGGAAAATTTACATGAATATGGTCAAATTGCAGGCCTAAAAATCAACATAAAGAAAACAAAAATCATAACTAAAAACTGTACGAATGCGCAAATAATGAAAATTCAAGATATTTCAAATATTCAGGTAGTTGAAAAAATAAAATACTTAGGAATAACAATGACAAACAATAACAAAAACCTTTATAAAAATAATTATATAAAACTTTTAGAGGAAATAAAAAATGATCTTAAGAAATGGCAAGATTTATACATTTCATTCATGGGCAGAATTGCCACAATTAAAATGAACATTTTACCCCGTTTTTTATTTTTGGCCCAATCCATTCCCATATTAACGAATAAAAATTTTTTTGAAGAACTAAATAGAATAGTTAAAATATTTATATGGCACGCTAAAAAGCCGAGAATTAATAGAAGATTACTTACAGACAAGAAAGAAAGGGGAGGCTTAGGATTGCCGAATTGGAATTTATATTACCAGGCTGCTGCAATGGGATGGATACGAGAATGGATCCAACTAGAAGATGAAAGAACTTTGAAATTAGAAGGACACAATTTACCTATGGGCTGGCATGCCCATATCTGGTACAACATGGATAAAAGCCAACAAATTTTTGAAAATCATGCAATAAGGGGTCCCTTAATGAAAATTTGGAAAGAAATCAAAAAGAGATACTATCCCAAAATTCCGAAGTGGATATCTCCAGTGGAAGCATTTACACTACCATCGCTATGGTCTAAAGAAAAAAAAATTAACTTATGAAAAGTTACTGACAGAAAACATAGAATTAATACCATTGGACTCACAAGAAATACAAAAAATAAATTTAACTCACTGGGAAAAATTACAGTTAAAATCTAGATTTATTAAAGATAAAAAAATAAATTTTATGACTACTTACTCCCAATTAGATAAAATTTGGCTTTCCTCAGCAGATAAGTTAATACAAAAATTGTATAACTTCCTCTTAACAGAAGATTTAATGGATGAAACGGTAAAACCAAATATGATCCTTTGGATGAAAGATATAGGGCAAAACATTACTTTAGAACAGTGGTCTAGATCATGGAACTCTCTTAAGCTGCTCAGAGCCACAAACTATAAGGAAAACATCTATAAGATGTTTTTTAGATGGCACTGGACCCCGGAGAAGGTCGCAAAATGTTATAAAAGAGCATCAAATGTATGCTGGAGGTGTCAAAAAGAAGTGGGAACATACTTACATACTTGGTGGAACTGCGAAAAAATAAAAAAGTTTTGGAAAATGATCAAAAAAATAATAGAAGAATCCACCAATTTGAAATTGGAATTAGAACCAGAGACTTTTCTGCTGAATATGATATCGGAGAGAATCAAAAAAGAAGATCAAAGAATAATCTTTTATATAATTACAGCAGCGAGAATCAGAGTTGCAAAATACTGGAAACAAGAGAACATCCCCAAGGAGGAAGAAATTATAGATTCCATACTGGAAATAGCCGAATTAGATAGATTAAATCTTATACTTTCCGGAAGAGATGACCTAATTTATACAAACAGATGGAAAAAAATTTATGATTGGATTGGAAAAAAGGTATAAACAAAATAAACAAAACAAATACTCCCAAAACCACTCCTAATTTGCATAGATAATTGAACAGAAATAGATTTAATCAAGGTATATACGCAAAAATGTACAAAGATTATATGTAACTTTATGTAATTTTTTGTTGTTGACTTGGATTTGGTTCTTTGTGTGTATACGTTGGAAAAAGGATAAATAAAATATATATATAAAAAAAAAAGAGTGTATTTGCATGAAAAAAACCAAAAATTACTAAAAGACTCCCGTGATGTAAAAAGATAAGATATACATATATGGTTAAACACTGTGAAAATGACATAAATAAAACTTAAAAAAAAGAGAACTTTCTTTCCCTGTCCCAAAATACTAGAACTCAAGGGCATCCAATGAAGCAGGATGGACAAAAGGAATAAATACTTTACACAGAGAGTAGTTAAAAAGTGGAATTCTTTGCCAGAGGATCTAGTGATAGCCACAGGAATAAAAAGCTTTAAAAGGGTATTTGATAGCTTCATGGAGGACTAGGAATGAGGCCCGTTGTGGAAATAAATACAACAAGCTCTAGAAAGAGGCTCTGGGAGAATGCTAAGGTCTGGGACACTCAATTTGCTGTGGTGACCTCAGCAGGGTATAATGACACAGAGTCCACCATTTTTTCCAGAAGAACTGATCTCTGCTATCTGAAGAGCAGTTGTAATTTTGAGTGATCTCCAGCCCTCACCTGGAGGTTGGCAACAATTGTTACCCAGGAGGAAATGGCTGGTTTGGAGAGTGGAGTCTATGGCATCATACCTGTCTGAGGTCCAACCCCTCGTCAAATCCCACCCTCTCCAGGCTCCACCCCTCAAATTCCCAGGAATTTCCCAGCCTGGAGTTGGCAACTCCATCTCCTTTCCAGCTAACCATCAACCTACCGTTATCTGCCTCTCTGCCTGCATCTGACTTCTGCCCTCCCTCCTGGAGATCAGTTGTAATTCTGAATGATCTCTACTCCACATCTGGAGATTGGCAACAATGGTTCCCCAGGAGGTAATGGCTGGTTGGGAGGGTGGAGTCTATGACATTGTACCTGTCTGAGGTCCTACCCCTCCTCAAACCTCACCCTCCACAGGCTCCACCCCTCAAATCTCCAGAAATTTCCCAACATGGAACTGGCAACCCTATCTTCTTCCCAGCCAAGCATCAAGCTGCCATTATTTGCCCCTCTGATTTCAACTTTCCATCTCCTCCTCCCACCCTCCTGGAAATCAACTGTAATTCTGAGTGATCTCCACCCTTCACCTGGAGATTGGCAACAGTGGTTACCCAGGAAGGAATGGCTGGTTGGGAGGGTGAAGTCTATGGCATTGTAGGTCCCACCCCTCCTCAAACCTCACCCTCTCCAGGTTCCATCCCTCAAATCTCCAGAAATTTCCCACCTGGAGATGGCAACCCTATCTCCTTCCCAGTCAATCGTTAACCTACCTTTATTTTCCCCTCATTCTTCAGCTTTCTATCTCCTCCCCTCCTGCAGCCTCTACCATGCTCTGAAGCCCTGACTACCATGTCACATTGCCTGTCATGGGGGGGCCATCTCAGCAGGGTATAAGGACACAGAGTCCACCATTTTCTCTAGGATAACTGATCTCTGCCATCTGGAGAGTAGTTGTAATTCTGAGTGATCTTCAGCCCTCACCTGGAGCTTGGCAACAATGGTTTCTCAGGAGGAAAAGCAGTCTTTCTCTGCAGTGGGGACCAAAGCAGTTGACATCATTCTCCTCTCCCCCTTTTGACTTGCACAACAGCCCTGTGAGGAAGGTCAGGCTGAAAGTCTGTGACTGGTCCAAAATCACCCACTCAGCTTCTACAACAAGAACCTGGATCTAGCAGACCTTGCTCTGAAGCACTGACTGTGATGCCTAGGGTAGCCAACCTCCAGGTGGAGCCTGAAGATCACTAGGTATCACAACTGAACTCCAGACAACAGATCTCCCCCCCCCGAGAAAATAACTGCTTTGGAAAGTGGCCTTTATGGCATTCTGTTCAGCTGATGCCTCTCCCCTCCCCAAACCCTGGCTTCCATAGACTCTTCCAGAAAATCTCAAGGAATCTCCCTACCTGGAGCTGCCAACCCTAGTCAGGACTGGCACAATGAGTTCCTCGCAAAGGCCTATGAAGGGTTTCCTTCCTTTGTCTGAACCAAGCTTGGTTGCCTACTGTGGCAAAATGGGCTCCAGTTTACAACTCAGCTGTTTGCCTCCCACCCATGGGTGTATCTCACTCCTTAAGTTTGCTGCCATGACTCACTGAACTGTCACTGCCTTTTTAGAGGGACAGTGAGAACATAAGAGAAGCCAATGTTGAATCAGGCCAATGGCCCATCTAGTCCAACACTCTGTCACACAGTGGCCAAAATATACCAGGTACCATCAGGAGGTCCAGCAGTGGGACCAGGACACTAGAAGCCCTCCCACTGCTGCCCCCTCCAGCACCAAGAGTAGAGTGCATCACCTGCCCCAGACTTAGAATTCCCATCTATATCCTGTGGCTAATAGCCATTGATGGACTTCTGCTCCATATGTTTATCTAATTCCCTCTTGAAACTGTCCATGCTTGTAGCTGCCACCACCTCCTGTGGCAGTGAATTCCATATGTTAATCACTCTTTGGGTGAAGAAGTATTTCCTTTTATCTGTTCTAACCCGACTGCTCAGCAATTTCATGGGGTGCCCACGAGTTCTTGTATTGTGAGAAAGGAAGAAAAGTACTTCTTTCTCAACCTGCTCAATCCCATTCATAATCTTATAAACCTCGATCATGTCACCCCTCAGCTGTCGTTTCTCCAAGCTGAAGAGCCCCAAGAAGTTTAACCTTTCTTCATAGGGAAGGTGTTCTAACCCTTTTATCATTTTCGTTGCCGTTCTCTGCACTTTTTCCAATGCTATAATATCCTTTTTGAGATGTGGTGACCAGAACTGTACATAGTATTCCAAATGAGGTCGCACCAATGATTTATACAGGGGCATGATGATACTGGCTGATTTGTTTTCAATTCCCTTCCTAATAATCCCCAGCATAGCGTTGGCCTTCTTTATTGCAGCTACACACTGTCTAGACATTTTCATCGAGTTATCCACTACGACTCCAAGATCTCTCTCTTGGTCCGTCTCTGCCAGTTCAGACCCCATCAACGTGTATTTATATTTAGGATTTTTGGCTCCAATGTGCATTACTTTGCACTTGGCCACATTGAACCCCATTTGCCACGTTGACGCCCACTCACCCATCCTCAACAGATCCCTTTGGAGTGCCTCACACTCCTCCCTGGTTTTCACCACCCTGAACAACTTTGTGTCATCTGCAAATTTAGCCACTTCACTGCTTACTCCCAATTCAAAATCATTAATAAACGAGTTAAAAAGCATCTGACCGAGTACTGATCCCTGTGGTACCCCACTGCTTACCACCCTCCACTGAGAAAGTTTACCATTTATACTCACTCTCTGTTTTCTATTTATAAGCCAGTTTTTGATCCACAAGAGGACTTGTCCTTTTATCCCATGACTATTGAGCTTACTTAGGAGACTTTGATGAGGAACTGTATCAAAAGCTTTCCGGAAGTCAAGGTAAATAATATCTATTGGGTCCCCCTTGTCCACATGTTTGTTCACTCCCTCAAAAAACACTAACAGGTTAGTGAGACAAGATCTTCCCTTACAGAACCCATGCTGAGTCTGCCTCTGGCTGAGTCCCCCCCTCTGGCCAAATATCCCTATTTGGAGATGGAATCCCCAATCTTTGGGAGAACCCTGGAAAGTTGGCAACCCAAGGGACTGGCTTTCCTTGCTTCCCTAGACTACCCCCTCTCTTTAGTATTGTGCATTTTGATACAGTTGTTATGAAGAAATAAAGAGTTGAAACAAGCAGATATTGCCTTTTGGGACAGTACTGAATGGCAGGGAATACAATGAGTAATACTAAATAAGCAGAAACGGTATAAATAATAACATAACAGCACTGACTTTTTTGTTTATGGGAATCCATCATCAACATAAAGGATTCTGGAAACTATTCACCTTCCACACCCCCTCTTGTTCTACAGTTTCAGAGTTATCTGTCCAGGATAGTGTTTCAGTGATACCATACATCCACAGTTGTTGTTCAGTCGCACAGTTGAGTCCAACTCTGCAACCCCATGGACCACATCATGCCAGGCCCTCTTGTCCTCCATCATCCTCCTGATTTTGCTTAATTTCATGTTCATTGCATTGATAACACTGTCTAACAGTGTTGCTGTCTGAAATTCCAAATAAGGCTTGGACCATCACATGCCATATACTCAGGGCCAGTGCTTCCATAAGGTGGGGTTAGGCAACTGCCTTAGGGCGCCATGTGAGAAGGGCACCCTGCTGGCCTGCCACCCCACCCCTCCCCAGCCTTGCCTTGCTCACCCACCAAAAGCCCTGGATGCTGCTCCACTTGCTGGCACTTCTCCGCTCACCCTCCAGGCTTTAGGAGGGTGCTGGCCTGCTGAGCGGCAACAGGTCCCTTGCCCTCGCCCACCACTTCCCTCCTTTCTGCCCTGAAACTTGGTAGTGCTGCTGCCACTGCTGGCTACACAGGGATCCCCAAGGCTGGTGGGGCTGAGCAGCATGTGCACCTCTGGGTGCTGGAGCCAGGCCAGGCGAGCCATGGAGAGCCCCAGCCACTCTATCCGCCACCATATATTCAATATGTATACATACATAGACCTTTATTGGCATGACTATTCAATATGTATATTCTTCTAGGAGCTTGCTGGTGTCTATGTGCACATGAGATCCCATTGAAAGCAATGGGGGAGAGGCTGCGGCTGGTTAAATGGGTCAGACAGGATTGCGGAGCGGTGAGGAAAGGAGCAAATAAGATAAAAATTCAGCCACCCCCAAACTGCCTGCTGCATCTGTATTTCTTAAACCAATCAGAAAATTTAGCTATGAAATGATTAGACCTGCAGGTCTAACGCATCCAAGTTGTGGCTCTTCCTCTCCTGTTAGGCCTGTGCTGGAACGAGTGGTCACACAAGTGGTGCTCTCTCTGCATATTCTTTTGACACCAGGGGAGCATCCTCCAGTGCAATCCTGTTGCTTTCCCAACCTTTGCTCATTTCAGTTGCCCCCAAACTGCAGCATTTGGGGACAAGCCGGGAGAGATGGTCTGTTCCTGCAGCCCTGCTAAAACTCGGTATCCAACACTTCAAGCTTCCCTGTGAAACAATACATGGGGGGGGGGGGCAAAGCCAGAGCAAAACAAGGAACCTCTTAGGGAAGTAGCTGTGGGGTCCCTGCCACCACTGCCCACCCTCTTTCTCTCCCTGCCCTTGCCAGGAGCCAGGGCTGCTTTCACCGGAGTTGGACTCCCTCGCCTTTACTGCCAGCTGGCTGGAAGGCACCTCCTACTGCGTGCTCTCGGCCCCTCCCTGGGCGGGCCTCCGGTGGTGAGATCCACTGGGGAGATGTGGGCAGGCTGGCTGACTCACCCAGGATCTGGGACCACTGGTGAAGTGGCTGGGTGAAGGGGCTGGGCAGCTCCGCGGCGGGGAGTGGGAGGCTGGCTGTCCAGCTGCTTGCCTCACCCGGCCTGGCCTCCTGGGGCTGGTCCAGCTCTTAGCTTGGTGGGCTGCTGGGCTGGGCAAGCTCCCTGCTCTTGCTCTCTCTCCCACTGCTAGGTCCACCCCACTTGTGCCATTATCATTCTCCCCTATACTAGGCTGTGCGGACAGGTGAGTGGGACAGTTGGGGGGAGTCACTTGGAGCCAATCATCAGTTGGTGGAGCCTGAGTGAAGTCAGGGCAGTAGGGGACAGTAGTAGTGAAGGCGGGAGAAGGGGGAGCAGCACTGCCCCAGTGGAAAAGTAGAGGCATCAGCATGACCCCCCCCCTTCAGGACAAGAGATGTGCAGCTACAGAAGGGGCCTCCTGTCCCAAAGAAGGCCTGGACAGTTGGAAAAGCCCTGAAGGGGCCAGAGAAACCAGCCCTCCTGCTGGACCTCTGGAGCAAACGAAAGTGGGGACACATCTGTGCCTTCTTTATTTAGGAACCTCCTATATATGCTGTGTCTCCAGTCTCCTGCTCCAGGTGGCCACAAGTTCAAATAGTAAAATAATCCATTCTCAACTTGCACATCCAAACCCAGTCCAAACACTGGTTCTAGCACCGCAAGTGCCTCCAAGAGGACTGTATTTTCAAGGAGATTTGAATAAGAAACTGGCATGATATCATGTTCTCTGAACCCCAAATTAAGGTTTGAACCACGACACTTCATAAACTCCCACATTCAGGGGACCCTTCCCTTCAAAGGGACATCTGCTGTTTCCTAGTCCAAACCTCAGTTCTTGCACCAGCCACTCCAATGGGCTGCCCACAGGACAATCATACAGGTAGACACTGGGGCCAGGCTGTACCCTAAAAAAATCTTTGGACCATCCCAAGTGACACATCCCCACACTCCAGAGACTGTCACTTGCAAGAATGCCTGGTCCAAACACTGGTTCTGGCACCACAAGCTTCTATTTGGAGAACCACCAAGAGGAAATGGTATATGTCCTCTTGAAGGGAAGAGTCCCCTGAATGTGTGGGTGTATGGAGTGTGGTGGTCCAAACCTTATTTTGGTGTGCACAGGGCAAGTAGTCATAACAGTTCCTTATTTATGTCTTGTTTGAAATACAGGCCTCTTGGACCAGGAACCAGCATATGTCCCCTTGAAGGGGAAAGTCCCCTGAATGTGGGGGTGTTTGATATATGGTGGACCAGGAAACTTCAGCCTGCTCTTCATAAGGTGATTGTGAGGAGGGAAAAATGATGTTGAAAGCCATTGGGTACAAAAAGTAACTATTTCTCACTCTGTAGTTAGCTAGTCTTCTTTCTGCTTTTTGCTACAAAATAGAAGCTAAATAGATGCAATATATTTACACAGAACAAATATAGTTAGGTTGGTGAAACCTTACAGTTCTTCTTCATTATGTTAAAATAAGTGAACAAGCATTCTTGTCAATGACACTGACATACTCCAGGTGCAATCCTGAACATGCTTAATGTGAAGCAATTGCCACTAGGCTTATTGGGAACTGTTTCTGGATATGCTTAGGACAGAGCTATTAGGTTCACTTCTTGTTCCCATTATCATATGAATTGGTTACTGAAGTGCAGGCCTGCCCTGCCCACCTGTAAAAAAGTTCTTGAGTAATACAGCTGTGCCAGGCTGAAGTTGGGGACCAGTGGTGGTGCAGTGGAAAGAATATTAATGATCCTCTGGCATCATCCCATGGGAGTAAAAAGCCTGCTCCTCAGCTCGGGATGGACATGGGTTCTATTCTGCAAACCTGTGCATTTTTCTGTGAGTCATACAAAGCTACCTCTCAAATACTGTTAATGTCAAGAGAACAATACAGTATGAACCAGGCCCATAGCCAGGATTTTTAATTCAAGGGAGCCTTTAAATGTCGGTGGCGCCCCCCCCCCACACCCCAAGTGAGCACCTGCTCCTGCTCTTTCCTGAAATTTAATTTATTTACTTCCCCCCCCCAGCTTCCCTGCTAGCAAGTGAGGGGAGGGCAGGGGAGGGAGTTGGGAGAGTTTCTGCCGCGGCGTGCCAGCCCAATGGTGAGGAGGGAGAAGGCAGTGCAATATTACTGCATGCCCCGGGTTCCCTCCCCTCCCCCTGCCAACAAAGGAAGGAGGATGAAGGAAGGAAGGAAAGAGCTGGCATGCGGCGTGCCAGCCCAAAGGCCAGGTACTTCTCCAGGGGGAGGAGGGAGGGAAGCAGCACCATGTGGTGTGAAAGGCTGCATGAGGCTTGCCAGCGGCAGCAGCATGGGGCTTGCAGCTGCCTTGCTGAAAGTGAGAGAGAGCGGGCAATGAGAAAGAGTGGCGCAAGGCTTGCCGCCACTGCTGGCAAGCACAATTAAAAATTGGAGGTTGGGGTGGAAAGTTGGGGGGCCTTGGTGGAAAGTTGGGGGCTGGGCCCTGAGAAGCTTCAGTGTAGCTATGGGCCTGTACTATCAAGATGGTTAGATCTGCCTGAGGCTGAGGCTGCATTCTTGAAATGGATTATTATTCTGTCCAAATTCTAACCGTCTCCTCAAGTGAAAGGAAAAAGAAAGGGAGGGAGGGATAAAGTTCAGCCTGGGAAAAAACGGGGAAAGCCCAGCCCTAACTCATAGGACTGCTGTGATGATAAATGAGATAAGGATGGCAAAGCACTTTCTGCTTTGCTAAACAAATGATTATTCAGAAACAAGCAATGATGTAAAATGAAATAATCAGATTAAACACACAGGGATAGATTCAGAAGCAAGTGATGACAGGGAAACAGAGCCAGATCTTTTGGCAATCAGCATTCCTGTGTATGCACAAGGTATTGGGAATTGTCCTTTCCTCACCACACTCGCATGCTCCCCTGGGGCCCTATTATCCTATGTAACTGTGAGGAAGCCAGTTCCACTATAGTGGTAATTTTTACTCCTTTTGTGTTGCCTTTCCAGTTTGATTTCATGTTTGCCTGTCTCTTGGACTTCAAGTGCCCAAAAGCTGCATTCCATTCACATTGCCATCCCCTTGCTTCCCCCAGGCCCCCTGGGGGCTGTGACACTTGTTTCATGGAGCCAAACCAAAAGTGGACTGTATATTTACCATGGGAACAAATGCTTGTTTTCAAACACTATAAAATAAACTCAGGTAGGTAGCTATGTTGATCTGAAGCAGCAGAACAAAGTTTGAGTCCAGTGGCACCTTTAAGACCAACAAAGTTTTATCTTGGGTATAAGCTTTCATGTGCATGCACGCTTCAGATGGAAACTTATACCCAGAATAAAACTTTGTTGGTCTTAAAGGTGCAATTGGACTCAAACTTTGTTTTCTAAAATAAACTGGTTCTCTCTTAGGCCCTTTAATGATTTGATCCATTTATCTGTGGAGCAAGAGATGTCCTTTTAAAAAGCATTAACTTTTGGTAATAATTATTCTTTTGGAAAATGTGTCACTGGGGAAGAGAGCAAGCATTTATATTTATTTATGATCTATAAATATGAGGGATTTTGTACCTCTACAGGGGTACTGCAGCAGTTTATATTTTCCTTGCTAGTGGAGTCCGTATATTTCAGTGTTGAATAAATAGTACCTGGTGATGTGTGCAGTGGCTCCAAGACTCCCTGCTGAGAGCCTACCCTTAATACAAACAATGCAACACATTTATTCTAAGCTGACCAAACTGACCTCCAAAAGTTTGTTCCCTCCATTGGGACTGCTCAGTCCTTTTCAGAGAGTTGAATGGGCCACACAAAGCCCTTCTTACATCTACCATCCCCTTCCAAACAAAACTAGGGACTGGAGGATTGGGGTGGGGGTGCGTGAAGAAGGAAGAAGAAATCAGCAAACCTTGACCCTTCTACCTAAAAAGAAAAATTAAGGAATTTGCATTTTAACCCTTCAGCATCTGACTGGTCACTTTTTAATGGCTTCTTTTCTTCAGTGTGGAGAAATTCTAGGGCCTGTGTCAGTCTTGCTGAACTGAGGGCCATGCAAAGATCAGGATCCCTACTGTGAAGAAAGGCTTGTCTTTTCTTTTCCGTGCATTCTTATTTGTCTAGAGCTTTAAAAATGCTGTGAAATAGACTCTTTTTTCCACAGTTGCAATTCTCCTCTCACCCCTCCTTTTTCTGCCACAGAGGTCTATCTTTAAAGAGATCACAAACACCCCTCCATCTCTTGCTCTCCAATTGTGTGTTGGTCTTTTTAAAACAGCAGATCTTCCCAGACTAGAAAATGGAGGGATGATTGATCCAATATCCTGTGAAAATTGCTCATTCTTCTATTACCTCTCCATTCATGAATCTCGATGACTTAATTTCCCCCCCTCATTGAATGATCTGTCACTCTAGGAAGGAATGTCCTGTATAACCCTCAAATGAAAGATATTTCTTCATGTTGTAAACAGCAAGACATTCCAATATGCAAAGTCTTCTTTGAGTTTCCTGGCTTTTAGGTCAAGGCCATTTATACTCTATATTCCTCCCCAATGTGGATCCAAAGTGGCTTACACTTTTTGTACAGGGCTCAGGGAAACAAACATTGTTCTACTTCTCCTCCATTTTATCCTCACAGGAACCGTGTGAGGTAGGCTAGGCTGAGATTGTGTGACTGGCCTAAGGTCACCTACAGCTAGATGCCTATGTTCACATCTTTAGCTAAATGGTTGGCATCTGGTGATGGGGACCACATGTTCAGTCTATGCACTTTGAATGTGGCTTATGATGGAGCTCATGTAGGGCCACTGTGGTTGGTAGGGAGCAGGAACGGGGTGGGTTAGAAAGTAGCTATGACTCATCTAATGGGAGAAGGAAGACTTTGTGGGGTAGTGGCATATGCAGAGTGCAAAGGAAGACACCCAGATAGCATGTAGCTGTGCTGATGCCTAAATTTCCTGCTCTCTTGGGAAAGCTGAAAGATTTTTGACACATCCCAAGAATTTGACAGAATTTCCAGTTAGCCAAGCCTCGCAGAGATGGTTTGTTTGTTTTTTTTGCTAATGTGGGACATGGTTTCCTTTAGGAAGGAACTTACTCTTTCTTTTAAAGAGGGTGGAGGAAAAGGGAGCAGATAATGGGAATCCATTTGCTGCACTACTGTCTCTTCTTTAGTTTCCTGTCAATTCTGACAGGCCTGGGATTACAGGGTGGGTTACAATGGAGCCTGACAGTACATTACCCATTAATGGTGCAGAATGTCTTAACAACTCAGCAATTGGAGGTGCATTCAGAAGAGCATGTGAACATCCGTTCTTCTTCAAAGCTCCTGCTAGACCATGTTTTCTTTTGTAGTTTAACTTTTGTGTTTACAAAGAAGCTGACACAAATTGTGCTCCTCCTCCTTTGCCTTAGCTTTTAGAGCAATCCCCCCCAACACATACACTAAATCACAAGAGTCAATGGATCTAGCATAAAGAAAACAAATTTCATTTTTTTAAAAAAGCCATAGATTTTCAGTTACTGAAAATGTCATCAAAGTTCATGCTAATTGTGTATCAGGCTGCTATTGTGAAAGCATAGCACAATTGCTATGGGCAGTACCATAAAGTTGTGATGCAACTGGAATCATCATCATCATACCTTTATTGGCATTATAAAAGGGAGAACATTAAGCAAATATATAGAAGAACTAAACATAAAATGAATCTCGAATTAAAATATCCCAAGGTTACAGTATATTACTTTGTATAAAACCAGCAACATATAAAAATTTGCCACTGGATCAGTTATATTGTCATCAGTGTTGTTAAGTAGAATTCATAATGCTGGATAAGATTGCCAGGAAATTCCATAATGCTGGATAAGATTGGTGATAAAATGATTTGCCTGATGTTATTATAAGGACATTCTAACAGTACATGGGACACTGTTTCAATAATTCCATTTAAACAGGGGCAATGTCTATTAATAAGGGGTATACCCAGAAATATTCCGGTTAAAATCACTTACGGTAAGACATTAAGCCTGGCAATTGGTAAAAATAATTCAAGAGAAGTCCTACAGTGGAGAGTATCCCATGGCTAAGAGGAGGGCATATCTTATTGGCTTCATTGTACAGATTAGCTAGCTCTACCTCCAATACTCTGTTCCTTATTTTTTGAAATGTCTCCAATTCTGAAAGACTCGAGGGGGGTATTCAGAGTTCCCAGTTTACTCTTTATGGTTGCTAGCCAAAGTGGAGACTCAGATTCCGTTAAAAACTGGTAAGTATAACTGGAAGGGTCAGAGTTATAATGCAGCCGAAGCCAATATTTAAAGGTCACAAGCCGTGCCCTAGTGGTCATAAGATTTTGGCCACATTCCAGACATAGGGCTGTATATGAGACACAAGATGGAATGCCCAATATCTTCCATAAGGAGGACAGATGTACCTGTTCTATTGATTTGTTTACTGTGTCAATCCATATAGGGACACCATAAAGTAATTGGGGCCTTATTTTCAAGTTAAAGACTTTTAGTGCAACCAGTACATATTGATCCCCTCAGTCAGAAAAATAAAATGGAAGAGTGCATTGATATTCACCTTGGAGTGGTTAATTGTCACTCTTTGCTGATGGGCCCAAGATGCAGTGGCTTGAAAATGGAGGCCTAAATACTTAAAAGTTTTTACTTGTTCGAGCTCATAATCACCTACTCTCCAGGTAAATTGTTGTCTGGATTTGGAGAAAATCAAGACTTTAGATTTCTCATAGTTCAGTTCTAATTGATTGATGCTACAGTAGTTCTGACAGCTATTCAACAAATGGAGTAAACCAATCCAGGAACAGGAGACCAGAACTGCATCATCAGCATACAAAAAAATTGGTACATGAATGGAACCTAATTTTGGGCAATGTCCATCTACCTGCGTCAAAAAAGATGCAAAGTCACTAAAACAAAAGTTTAAAAGAAGGGGTGCAAGAATGCAACCTGTTTGACCCCTTTATTGGTGGACATTTTGGGGTTCAATCTTCCAGATGTAGAGCGTCTAATTTGGCATGAAGTAGCAGTATATAATCTGCCAATAAGGAAGAGCAGCCTCTTATCAAGAGATGTATAGACCATTTTGTCCCATAGGAGATTGGAATCAATTTAATCTGCCTGGTTATACAGCTGGCTGAGTGGGAGAGAGTCAGCCTATGTAAAAATGAGCAAACCCCAAAACAACAGCTCTTAGGGATACAGTTGTTATTCTTATCCACTCAGCCACTTATGAATATGTCAACCTGTGCTGTGCAAATCCATCAAACTAATGTAGTTTTCTGGAGTTATCCTAAGCAGACTTATACCCTGCTAGGTCTGTTTAAGTCAATTAACTTGAAATGTTGTAACTCTGCTTAGGGTAGCACTGTAATCCCGACTAAATTTATTCTGTAATGTACAATATATGAGTAATATGGCCAGCACCTCAAGCAATGGCCTTTACTTTGTTTAATCCAATAGATTTTGTCACTTTTTCTGTTAGACAAATGGCTTGAGTTAATGTAAATCAATATTTATCTACTTACCTCATTTATACACTGCCTGCAATATGTTTAATCCCTATAGAAGTAAGCCACAATATTTTGTCAAGACAAATTTATTTTCTGAAGATTTCAATTTGATTGGGTGACATATATTTGGGGGGAGGGGAAAACCACATTTCCCCTGTATTATATTGGTCTGAATTCCAGCGTGATGGATAGTGTAATCCTGAGGAGGATGAGAAAGAAAACAAGAGGACTTTCTCTGCAGTAGTATTCCATCAATAACATGAAGACAGAAATTATAAGTACAGTGAATGTTTTATAGGATGTGAAATGGATATAGATAACCTCATCAAGAAAACCTTTCATTGAGCAACACTGCCCCAGTCACATGGGCCAGATAATGCGGTGGGGAGGCGTGGCTGTTCACCCCGGAGCAAAATAAAGCACGGTAGCCTGATCCCACGGTCCCCCGGGTTGCCACGCATTGGCTGTTAGCTGCTGATCACATGGTGAGGCTGAAGCGTGGCAAAGAAGCGGCACGGCACGATCACACAAGTGGTGCTGTTTTTGTGTGTGCATGCGCCGTTCCAGGGAGCGGGGCTGCTGTCAGTGTCTTGTTTGTGTGCATGCGCTGTTCAGTGTTGGTGTGCATCCTATGGAGACTTACAACATCTGGTTTGCGATGGGACGTGGGCAGGCGCCGGATGCCACAGGATACTGGCGCTCCCATGGTCAGAGGCCCGCTTTTGCCCCACATTTCCTGGAAACTAGTACACTTTCCACGGTATTTTTTAACTCCGCATCTTCGGCGGGATGCCACGGGTTGCCCACGGGAGCGCTACACTTCCCAGATGTTGTGGTGTAATTACACCCTGAAAATGCGCTAACATTCATGCCTTCTGCGCATCAAATTCTCCGTGTGACCGGGGCCTTTGTTTATCTATATAATTCCTGGACTTTTTTTTCTCCTGTGTGGATACTTAATTTCACCAACAGACAGCTCACTCTTCCCCAACAGCTCTTTCTACAGACTCAAGGGCCTTTCTGTGTCTGCAGAAAAATCCAAAAAGTTTTTTAAAAACCCTCATGGAAGGTTGAATTCCCCTCAAAACCTTTTGAAATGGCCTCCACAGGGATCTACTCCAGGCATCAATGCTGAGAGATTAGAACATTGTGTAGAACTGTCAGTAAAAGGTTAGGAGAAGGGCCCTTTCCAGGCCTCTTTCAGCCTTTGAGGGAGAGAGCCAGGCCTGACAAGAGTTGCCAGTGCCAGGCTGGGGGATTTCTAGAGGTTTTGTGGTAGATTCTCAGGAGGGCTGGGTTTGGGGAAGGTGAATTGATCTCTGTAGCTGGGAGATCTATTGTGATTCCAGGAGTGCTTCCAGTGCTGTTATGAGGAGAGAGGAAGCAGACAGGTGGCTGGGAGTACTGGAAGTAAGAAAAGGTGGGACAGAAGGGAGAAAGAGTATGAGGCACGTAGGGAGAGAGGGGAGGAAACAAAGGTGTGAGGAATGGGATGACTATCCCACAAGTTTCTTGTGGGTCTCCACTTGTTTGTTACAATTTTTGTTTGCCTTACCTTCATGGAACGCTTTACTCTCACAACAATCCTATAAGGTAGAGTTTGGCTTTTAAAAGGAACTTTATTTTAATATAGGGGATTTAAGCAGTTCAGTAAAAGACAATTTCCTTTTGAATGACTAACACAATCAACTAACCTCTGAAATGAACCTTAATGTGCTCTGCAAATGATTCACATGGATTATTTACAACAATGCTATCAAGTATGGAAGTTCATTTTATAGAGGCTGATTCTGACTAAAAATCCACATTTTAAAATTCACTGCAAATGACATAATCTGCAGTGGTGATTAATCAACAAATGTTTTCTGTTCTAATAACTATCACACAGACTGTTCCTCTTGGGGGGGAAGGAAGACTCTGGCTCAGCCAAGTGAATTGGAAACCCCCTCTTCTTCTGTGTATGCACTCAGTGTGTGTTTGCATAAAGGCATCACCTAATGGGGAATATATTTGTTTGGATTTCACTAAGTGAAAATCTCTCAACCCCTCAGAAGTGCTCCCTTATTTTCTTGTCTAGTGGCTCCTCAACAGTTTCTACTAAGAAAAACTGGGGGGGGGGGGGCTTCCTATTTGTGCAAGCTCCTCACTTGTTCAAGATTCTCCAGTGACTTAAGTTTATTGGTTTTTACTGAGCTCCAGGCATTTGAATTGCAAACAATGCCTCCTTCCCCAGAACGATGTGATGGACCCAAAGAGAACTAGGAAATGCCGAAGGTCTTGAAATGCCTTTTTAGGCCTGAAAAGATAAGGGTGGGTGCTTGCTCTCCTTTCCAGTCTCTTGCATTGTTGCTGGGGATGTCTGTGAAAGGGAAGGGAGAAGGAGGCCAACTCATGTATGATAATCAGAGATCTCCTCCATTTCATTTATTTATTTCCCTCTACTTAGAAGTGAGTCCCCTAAAGGGGATTAACTACTGTGAACTTTTAGGGACAGGATCCCTGTAGTATGGAGGACAATGCTTTGGGGATGGGCTGTATATGTAGGTATCTAAAGATTCTCTGGCTAAGAGAAGCTGCTTCCTTCTCAGACTAGAATCTTGATTTATGGTAGACCTCTAAGGAATTTGGGAACCATTCTTATCTTGACAGAACCAGAGCTAATCTAGGGGAACCCTGTTTACAAGTTGCATAAACTGCATCAGCACAATGGTTTCAGGATTTATATCCCTCTGTCAATGCAAAAGTATATTCTGTTAAATTTAGTTGCCTCTCTCACAACAGGCTGCAATGCAAAATTCCAGAGGGGTAGTTGTGTCAGACTATTGTAGCAAAACAAAGTGGAAGCCAAGTGGTACCCTAAAGATTAACATTTATTTCAGCATGAATTCATTAAAGTACTGTTATAACAACGTTAATTAATGTTGACCTCTTTATGAGGTTTTAGGCTATATTCCTGTTCACATCAGTTGAGAAATAGATAGATGATAGCTAGATAGATAGCTAGATAGATAGATAGATAGATAGATAGATAGATAGATAGATAGATAGATAGATAGATAGATAGATGAATACAATATGTATGTGTGTGTATATACACACACACACACAAATAATGTTTTAAAACAAAAAACAGAAGTCCCTCAACTATTTTATTACTAAAATTATGCTTCAACATTTTCACTATTGCCCATTTTCTATTCTATTTCCGATTATTGTCCATTTTCACATTTCACAGGACAATTTATGCAAAACTACGTTTGATTCTATTCACTTTGTAGTAGCTGTGGAGCTAACAATATACACTGTGAACCTTTATGTAAAATGTGTCCTACGTTTTCTACATAGTGCACTGTCTCCTGAAAGTTTTGGCAGCAGATATGGGTGAATGGTGACTGCTTAAACTGATGGTATGCTAGAAAGCTATCTGCTGCATTGTGGGTTGTGTAGTTCATTAGGAAGTGATGCTGATGTCCTCTTCTATTGACTCAGCTACTACTAATGAGAGGTGGAATTGAAATTGAGGGTAGGGTTTAGATGCAAAGTGTAGACATGAGCATAGGGATCAAAACACTAGAGCAATTGGATTGGTTTCCTGTTTGAATTGGGATATTCATTGGACTCTTCCTGATGGGGTGGAGTAAGCAATAATTGGTGCACTGTATGGTTGTGAGTGCAAGGGCACTGCTATACATTACTGATGCTATGCCTATGTTGGCACAAATGGTCACCCTCCTGAGACAAAGCCAGTTCACCAGAAATATATAGAAAATCGCCAAAATACTTTTCTGTGCCTGCCTAGAATTGCAAACCAGGGAGCTGTCAAGCATCTGGCAACAGGGTCTTATATTTGCTTGGTTTGTTTGATGTAGTGGTTAAGTGCACAGACTCTAATCTGGGAGAACCGGGTTTGATTCCCCACTCCTCCTCTTGCACTTGCTGGATGACCTTGGGCAAGCCATAGTTCTGGCAAAGCTGTTCTTGAAAAAGAGCAGTTTCTGGCCGAGGACAGACTGGCAATTTGCCGCGGGATGGGACCCGGGCTGACAACGACTCAATATCGGATTAAATGGAATGTTCACACAGGCACATCTGCCTGGCGTCCCCCACCCGTAGCCTACCGGTGCTCTCGCGCTTCACTGCCGGATTAAAAAAAACACCTGATAGAAGCCGACGCAAATCTTGAAAGCCCGCGTTTGTCGCGCGTTTCTCCGCTTCCGGGGAGTCTGAACGCGCAGCCGAAAAGCCGGGAGCAACCCGCGTTGGGCATGAGGCAGCAGTGGTGTGATTGGCTGCGCTCCGCTCCACTGCCCAATGCGGTGCCGGCGTTGCAGGGCAAAAAAAAAAAAATCGCCAAAATGCGCTTATGCGCACATACGCCCACAGCCGAAATAATGGGGAAACAGCGAATATAGCGCGCCTCCGGCGCGGCAGTCTGAACACTCCCACATGCCTACGTCCAGTATCTTCCGGCAGAGGCCCCCGCTGTGTGGACGGGAAAACCCGGTATCGTTTACTCCGGGGTTTTTTTGCCGCGACTCGATACTGGGGCAAATTGCCAGTCTGTCCTGGGCCTCTGTCAGAGCTTTCTCAGCCCCACCTCCCTCACAGGGTGTCTGTTGTGGGGAGGGGAAGGGAAAGGAGTTTGTAAGATGCTCTGAGACTCCTTTGGGTAGTGAAGGGTGGGGTATAAATCCAATCTCCTCCTCCTCCTCCTCTTCCTCCTCTTCTTCTTTGTGGCCTAAGAAATGTGTAGTCTGGAAATCAGATAGTCAACCTATCTATAGCATTTTTCCTGCCTTTCATTCAAGCTGCCCAATGCAGCACATGTGGTTTTCGTGTCCATTTTATCCTCCTATGAAAAGGATAAATTCAAGGAAAAAAGGCTGAGAAAAAGTGACTGGTGAGTTTTATGGCTCAGTCATGATTTCACCCAAGTTCTAACCAATCCTATTCCAGGTGTAACTGCTACTCAAAACTGGCATTTTTGACAGTATAATTAAAAGGGGTTCCAGTATACTAGAACTGTGTGCAATGAAGCAGCAATTATTATCTTGTGACAAAACAGCTAAGCTAGAAAGCATGCTTGCTCCTACAACTAAAATGGAGTCAGTGTAGAGAAGTAGGTAGAGTTTCCAGCTGCTGTCTGGTAACCAGGGCAGATGGTGGGGTGGTGGTGGTGGTGGGGCAAGTGGCAGCACACCAGTGGCACAACATCACTTCCAGCAAATACCAGAAGTGTAATCACATTACCAGCATTCAATTGATGTGATTCTCTAAGATAAGGGCAAAACTCTGTGGTAAAACTATAGCATTTTGTCCAAATCCTGGAGTGTTGCATCAGTGGTATTTCATTGATGTGAAGCATGGAAAGATATAGGGTTGCCAGGAGGAGGAAGAGACAAAATAGTGTGGGAAGGGGATATAGCAGAAAGTGAGGTACCAACCCAACAAGTGCTCACAAGTTCCCTATTGCACAACTAGGCTCAGCCTAGTGGCTAGTGCCACCCAACAGGGCTGGCACCATGCAGTGGCTAGAACTGAGCAATGTTTTCCCAGAGAGATGCTGCCAAAGCATTCTTAGTAACCCACAGTATTATCATTGGGGAAAAGCTAAAACAGAATGAAAAAAACTTCTGGGACTTTTCCCACTGAAATCACTGAAAGATTCAATCACTCATGAGAAACTGAGATTTTCTTGTTGTATAATAAGTCCTGGCTGTCTTCCTCAAGATTTTATGTTGCAGTACAAGACAGTAAAAAGAGAGAGAGAAACAGCTATAAAAATGAAGACAACAGAACTACTCAAGCAAGACTCTGAAAATTTGATGAACACATGAAGTTTTTAAAAATATATTTGCATTATAAAGTTGGAAGGTGTTTTTTAAAAAATCAGAGACCATTTGTACTATGATCATAGTGAACTACTCTTCCCCTGAAGTTGTATGATGTGTTATGATGTGATAAATGATGTATGATGTGATAAATGTTGTGGTAAATGTCTCTTGACCTGAAAGTTTGCAAATGGAAACAAAATGCCTTGTCTTTATCAGGGGCTGTGCCTGATAATGAAAATCTCTTTTGGGCTCAATGCTATATATTTTTTTAAAAAAAACTCTTGACTCCAAGCATACACACATTTCTAGATTCCTCAGGTTTCACCTCCCACCCGCCAAGGTAATAGAAGGAGTGTCTCGCTCCATATGAACCCAAATGCTGTACTATCACTGTGGCAATGACAATGGTGGCAGCTAGAAGCAGGGCCTATATAGCAATAGCTTCTAAGTTCCTGAACTTCATTCTAGAGGTTATTTGTAAATTCACAAATTTTTAAAATTCTGGAATGGATGTGAAGTATATCTTTGCAAGTTATACTCTTTTAAGCCTTATAAGCCCATTCAATGGATTTAGATGAGTGTAACTCTGAAGATAATTTCAGTGATTTAACCATCTGTAGGTGGGCATGCTGGTCCACAGTGCCCCTGCAGTGGAGGCGGGAGAACAAAATGCCTGGAGAGTGATTCCAATCTATTCCCTCCAATTATTCAGACAATAAATGTTGCTGAATGTGCTCAAGTTGCAGCTATTCTGTAATAAGCAAAACCACTAGGTCCCTGGCCTGGACAGATACTGCACCATTGACATGAACATTGAAATCACCCAGGATCAGGAGCCTGGGATATTCCAGTGCCCAGCCTGATACAGCATCTCACAGGTTGGACGGGGTGTCTGCTGGTGTGTTAGGTGGTCGGTACACTGGCCAGATATCCAAACTCTTCTCAACATCACATGCTAGACCTACACTTTCAATGCCGGTAAGTGACCTGAGGGAACAAAAATTATGGATAAAAAAAGCCACACACACCCTGCCCATAGGTCCACGACTGGTGAAAGACCGAGAACCCAGGTAGAGTAAGCTGGTTTAAGGCATCATTTTTGCCATCTCTTACCCAGGTCTCAGTCACACAGGCCAGGTCTACACATGACTTCATGAGATAATCATGGAGCACGTGGGTCTTATTATTAATAGACCTGGCATTGAATAACACCAGTGTTGGAGAAGGGTAAGTTTCCCTGGTCCCACAACCAACATCCCTTGGAATGGGACATAGATGGGAAGAAGTCCAAGCATTTCCATATCTCTAATTTCTTTCATTCCAATTAAAGGAAGAGCACCTATGCCCACCACTATATCTCCCCGGCCCTGTAATCACTAGTATCCCTGACCCTTGTATGGCCCCCCTTCATCGGTGCTGTCCACCCCAACACTCTCCAACAATCAGCAAACAAACAATAGTGCTGCAAAAAACAGTGGCATGCATTACAGCCACTCCAGAACAATACTCCAGAAGTGAAAACACAGAACTCCCACCCTTTTATTAACCCGTTCCAGGCCAAAAAGCCTCTGGAACGGGCACTAAATAAACAATAGTGCCGCAAAAAACAGTGGCCTGCATTACAGCAACTCCAGAACAATATTCCAGAAGTGAAAACACGGAACTCCCACTGTTTTATTAACCTTTTCAAGGCCGAACGGCCTCCGGAACATCCTGGAATGGCCCGGAGCAGGCAGTAAACATACAATAGTGCCACAAAAAGCAGTGGCATGCATTACAGGCACTCCAGAACAGCATTCTAGAAGGGAAAACATGAGACTCTCATGCTTTTATTAACTCTTTCCAGGCCAAAATGCATCTGGAAGATCATGGAACAGGTTGAAATGGGCATTCAGCAAGTAACAGCATCACTAAAAATGGTGGGATTTGTTACAGACACTCCAGAACAATATTTTGGAAATCAGTACATGGAAATGTTGTGCACTCATTAACCCTTTTGAGGTTGAAATGCCCCTGGAACGTGGTGGAGGGGCGTGTTTCATACTTGAGTGGATGCATTTCTACCTGAGTGTAATTTTCAGGAGTCATGCTGGGTAACTGTTGCTCACTCTTTTTGTCTTTCTGCCATGGGGTTCCACAGACGATTGTACCTGCTTGCATTAGTACCACATTCAAACAAATATTTAGGGCTACCTCCACCAGTTGGTTAAATTATTAGATCACTTTGCTATAACTTCAGCTGATTTCTCAGTGACAGTTACTTTGTACTTGTAATGTACCCAAGCCGACCATGTGCTCTGACCAGTTCTAACTGGTCCACCATGCAGCCAAGCGAAATGCCTGAGCTTGGACCTTGAGGACAAAAGACTGAGGGTCTCCAATCAGGGAATTAGGATCCGAGAGGTTAATGCAATTACTGTAAATAGACCACTCATGGGTGTTTGGGGTGTGTGGGGTGTGGTTTCCTTAAGGAATATAAGCCGGTCTGCTAGCCGACTACTTTTCTTGTTCTTGATCTAATAACGTATGTGAGAGCTGAAATCACTCGTCAGTTCCAGTACTTTTCACTGGTGATGAAGGTGGGATGCTACCTCCCATGAACAGAGACCCTGCATCAAGCATTGCATCAAGGCCAATGAGGAGAACCCTTCACGCTGCCTCTCCAGTTGCTGCTTCCAGCACCGCTCCTAGACCCGAACATCGCATCGCTAACCCTGAGAGCAGCATGGCACCGCTCCTAGTCCACCGCCACTGCTTCTGAGGCTCCATGTGGAACCCATAAGATGGCTGCTGCCTCCGAGAGCCTCCCTGCCTTCGACATCTCTCAACCTACCCAATGGGAGACTTGGCTGGAGACCCTGGAGTGCCACTTCACCATATACAATGTCATGGAGCCGGGTAAGAAAAAGGTGTACTGTGGAATGGCAGCACACATCCTGCTGAAGGATTTATTTATTTATTTAGGGATTTATACCCCACCCTATCCAGTAGCTCAGGATGGCTAACAAGCGGCCAAGCTGAGTTTCAGAACATCCCCGGCTGCCCAAAGACGAGTCCTACGCCACTGGTCAAAGTACTGACCAACCACCTGGCCCCTAAGCCCACAAAATTTGTGGAAAGGATGGATTTTTTTGCGAAGGTCCAGGGTCTGGACAAAACCACCTCTGATTTCTTTGTGGCTCTGTGCTGGGCTGCCACGAGGTGTTTGTTCCCCAATTTGACAGACGCACTGCTAAACCAGTTCCTCATGGGATTACAGGACCCCAAGTTGTGGAGGAAGCTGATTAGCCAAAACGACCTGGATCTCGACAAGGCGATCTGGGAGGCTATGGCATACGAGAAGGCCCACCGAGACTGCCACACCAAGGCGGTCCACCGCACACAAGCAATGGTTGGGTCTGACATCTCTGACAACGAGGAGGTCCTACAGTTCTGACGCCACCCAGCCCAGCACTCCCAATGCCCCACCTCCGCACCCTGTGCCAGCTGCGGTGAACTCCATGAGATTCTGGGACGCCGTCTGCCATACCTGCCACAAGACAGGCCACATCGCCAAGGTTTGCCGCTCAAAGGGACAATGCCAGCAAACAATGGTACAGCTTGGCTCATTGGATCTCCACACCATTTTGGTCCACCACCAACAAAAGGTATGTAACTTGCCCCCAGACAGCCTAGACAAGGTGCATGTGACGGTCCTTATCGAGGGTCCCCCTGTCCCATGGAAATTGACTCCAGCTCATCATTTTCCATAACCTTGGCTGAAACCCTCCGTTCCTTGTGCCCTAACAGGGGACCCCATCTGCACAAGCCACAGGGTCTCACATTGCAGGATTTCAATAAGAACCCTGTGGCGGTCCGCGACTGGGGCAAGTTCTGGGTCCAGTTTAAGGGGTTCTCGGGACTCCTCAACCTGTTGCTGGTGGAAGGGCACCTCACTAGTTTGTTGGGCCTCTCCTGGTTCATGCCCCTGGGCCTCAAAATATCAGGGATCAACCAGATCTGGATGACGGATTTGGAAGCGGTCTGCAGAGAGTTTCCAAAGGTGTTTGACAGGACTCTGGGGAGGTACACGTCTCTCTGGACCTTGACCCAGCAATACAGCCCATCCACATTAAGGCACGGCTCCCCCCCTTAGTGATGAGAGCAAAAATAGAGGCCGAGCTTGACCACCTTGTCGAGCAAGGGGTGCTGGAACCAGTAATGTCTGTGCACTGGGAGATCCCCATTGTCACGTTGGTTAAACTGAACAGTGACATGAAGATATGTGCCAATTACAAGTGAACTATCAGCAAAGCCCTGCAAGACCATACTTACCTGGTCCTGGTGGTAAGCCACGTATTGGCCTCCCTAGCGGGATGCAGCCGCCGCTGAGGCACAGACAATCACCATGCACAAAGGGGCGTTCCAAGTAACGAGATTGCAGTTTGGGGTCTGTGTGGCACCAGAGATTTTCCAATCATTTATGGATTCCCTTCTTAAAGGCATTCCAGGAGTACAATCCTTTTTAGATGATGTGATTCTCACGGCAGTGGACTCCACAATTTTCACAGACTGGCTCCAACAAGTGCTCCAGAGGTTTGACTCCGCCGGTCTCAAGGTGAAGAAATAAAAATGCCTTCTAGAGGTGCCCTGCACTGAATTTCTGGGGTTTGTGGTGGATGCTCAGGGAATCCACCCCATGGACAATAAAGTGAGGGCGATCACATGTGCTCCCCCCCTTCCAAGGTGGAACTGCAGGCTTTCTTGGGCCTGCTCAACTTCTACCATGTGTTCCTGCCCTTGAAAGACGCAGCAGCGGAACCGCTTCACCACCTACTGGATAAAGAGGCAACCTGGGCCTGGGGACCCGAGCACGTGGTGGCCTTTCAAGGGGTCAAGTACTTGCTCACCTCAAATTCTGTCCTGCACCATTTCAATGAGGCACTCCTGGTGGTCCTCGTTTGTGACGCCTCCCCCTACGGGGTTGGGGTGGTCCTGGGCCACCAGCTGCGGGATGGCTTGGAGGTCCTGGTCACTTATTATTCACAGACTTTGTCTTCTGCGGAGTGCAACTACATGCAGATAGACAAAGAGGCATTGGTGATAGTGGCTGGGGTCAAAAAATTCCACCACTACCTCTACGGTCGGCCCTTCACAGTATTGATGGATCATAAGCCTCTCCTGGCTCCGGACCACCAGACGCCCCAAATGGTCTCCCCCTAGGTCCCTCAGGTAGTCCATCTTCCTGGCAGGGTACACCTACACCCTCCTACATCACCCCGGGAAAGCCATGGGCCACGCAGATGCCCTCAGCCTCCTGTCACTGCTAGTGACAGACCCCGACCCTGCTCCCACCCACACAGTTGCCCTGTTGGAGTCGCTTCCCAACCACCCGGTCCACGTGAGGGAGGTGGCCCACCTCACAGCCCAGGACAAGGTCCTCTGTTGGGTCCTGGACTGGGTGGGGAGGGAGTGACCTTTGGCCAAAGAGAGTCCAGAGTTTACACCATTCCACACATGAAAGAATGAACTGTCGGCATATAAAGGGTGCTTGATGTGGGGAGGCTGGTTGGTGATACCAGGCCTGCTCCAGCAGCGCATCTTAGAGGCTCTGCACGAGCACCATCCAGGGGTCTTAAGAATGAAGGCATTGGCGAGGAGCTATGTCTGGTGGCCGGGCCTTGATCAGGACATTGAAGAGAAGGTAAAGCAATGCCATCCCTGTCAAGCCTCTCACCCCGACCCGCCCAGAGCACCAGAGAGAGCTTGGGAGTTCTCCCACTGCCCCTGGTTGCGACTCCACATGGATTTTGTGGGGCCATTCCAGGGGCAACTGTTTTTCATTCTTGTGGACGCTTACAATAAGTGACTGCAGGTCTTCCCTGTCTCCATAACATCATCAAGGGTGGCTATCAAAGCGATGTGGCGGATCTTCAGCACCCAGGGCCTCCCAGACACCCTAGTGATGGACAATGGGACAGCCTTAATGTCTCGGGAGTTCCAAGAATTCACCATTACAGGATTCGTCACTTGGAGAAATGACGGCTGAGGGGTGACATGATTGAGGTTTATAAGATTATGCATGGAATTGAGCAGGTTGAGAAAGAAGTACTTTTCTCCCTTTCTCACAATACAAGAACTCGTGGGCACTCCATGAAATTGCTGAGCAGTTGGGTTAGAACAGATAAAAGGAAGTACTTCTTCACCCAAAGAGTGATTAACATATGGAATTCACTGCCACAGGAAGTGGTGGCAGCTACACATGGACAGTTTCAAGAGGGAATTAGATAAACATATGGAGCAGAAGTCCATCAGTGGCTATTAGCCACAGGGTATAGATAGGAACTCTCAGTCTGGGGCAGGTGATGCACTCTATTCTTGGTGCTGTGGGGGGCAGCAGTGGGAGGGCTTCTAGTGTCCTGGCCCCACTGCTGGACCTCCTGATGGCACCTGGTATTTTTGGTCGCTGTGGGACAGAATGTTGGACTAGATGGGCCATTGGCCTGATTCAACATTGGCTTCTCTTATGTTCTTATGTCCACTCAGCCCCATTCCTCCCTGCCACCAATGGATTGGACTCCATCGATTGGGATTACAAGTTGGCCTCTTTCCTTTTCAGCTAAAGAACAACGCCACACTCCACAACGGGCTGGAGCCCGGCCAAGCTGCTGATGGGCAGATGCCTCACATCAAGGCTGGACTGTCTCCATCCAGACTGAGCACTTGAGCAAGAGCCGGCCATCAAAACTCCAGAAGCCACCTGAGGGTTTTTTCCTGAAGATCCCGTTTATGCATGGAACTTCACCAGAGGGTCCCCTTGGATTCCAGCAAGAGTAGTGAGAGTTCGAGGGCCCCACTCCTACGAGGTCTCCAGTGAGGATGGACAAATACTACACTGCCACATTGACCAGCTCCACAGACGAACCCTGCTGGTGGAGCCGGAAGACTTCGCAGAACCAGACACGCTTGAGACCACCGATCTGGTAACCACACCGGGCCCATTGGAGGAACTGTGCAGCCCAGCCATCGCTAGTCAGCCTCCGGACCCTGCAGGGCCAACCTAGGGGCCTGCCAGCACATAGCCTGTGGACAGCACTCTGCTGAGAACGGCAGCGACAGCTCCAGCTTCAGCGACGTCGGAACTCCACTGCTCAACCCGAGAGCACAAACCGCACCCATACCTGAAGGACTTTATTTGTGGGTATCTAGTTTCAGACCAAGGGGGGAGGGGTGTAATATACCCAAGCCGTCCATGTGCTCTGACTGGTTCTAACTGGTCCACCATGCAGCCAAGCGAAGTGCCTGAGCTTGGACCTTGAGGACAAAAGACCCTCGGCTCCTGAGTCCCCTCCAATCAGGGAACTAGGATCTGAGAGGTTAATGCAATTACTGTAAATAGACCACTCATGGCTGTTTGGGGTGTGTGGGGTGTGGTTTCCTTAGGGAATATAAGTCGGTCTGCAAGCCAACTACTTTGTCTTGTTCACGATCTAATAAAGTATGTGAGAGCTGAAATCACTTGTCAGTCTCAGTACTTGGCTGTGGTGAGTCGCGCTGTGTGTGAGAGAGAGACTGATAACAGTTCCAGCCCGAGCGTGTTGAGAAAGCCGGAGGAAGCATGGCTTTGGTGCCAACAACACAGGTGGTGGACAAGCTGACCTCCACGAATTATGATACGTGGGCGTTTCGGATGAAACACTATCTCATCAGGGAAGGTCTCTGGGTGTACGATAACGACCCTCCTGATCCAGTTCCAGCAGCAGATGTGGCAAAGGTCGAGAAAGCTCTGGCATGCATCATTCTGGCCGTGAGTGATGACCAATTAATACATATTTCGTCTGCGATTGATGCGAAGGTAGCGTGGGATCCCTTAAAGCCGTCTATGTGCAAACATCAGCAGGTACTATTATGTCTTTGATGCGACGCCTGTACAGAAAGCTTCAGGCTCCAACAGAGTCTGTCCGGGAGCATGTGAACGCTCTGACAGAGCTGTTTCAGCAGTTGCAGGGAAGAGGAAAAATTATAAGCCAGGAGGACAGGTGTTAATGTTTATTGAGTTCATTAAATGAAAACTTTGACACTTTAGTCACCTCCCTGGAAGGTTTACCTGTTGAACAATTAAATCTGCAAATGATTGTCGGCCGTGCGCTGGAGTATGAGGCTAAGTTCAATACAAAGCACTTATCTGTTTCCTGGCAGCATGCCCAGCCTGTGGAATGCAAAGGGGCCGGCTGCAGGCAGAGAGAGCAACTCAGCGTGAAATGCGAGCCAGCAAGAGCTCTGCGCGTGAAAAAATGCTTCCTATGTGGGTCTGTGTCCCATTTAAAAAACCCCTGTCCCTTGCAACAGAAGAAGAAACCCATCTGTGGACAGCAGGACGTGTTGTCTAAACGTTCTAATGCCTCGCTTGTGTTGACAGGTACTGATTTAACACATGACTGGGTAGTGGATAGTGGGGCGAGTCAGATATTCTGTAAGACTCCAGATATGCTCCAGAATCAACGAAAAGCACAACTACCACATGTGACCCTCGCTGATGGTCACGTGGCTACTGTATCTTGCTGTGGAGAGTTAACTATTTCCTGTCTAAACCATACTTTTCAGAATGTCCTCTGTGTACCCTCCCTTGAGAATAATTTGCTCAGTGTCCTGGCGTTGGACAGAGCTCAGTTTGAATTAGTGTTTGCAAATGAGTCTTGCAGCATTAGCAAAGGTGGGAAGGTGAGGGCTACTGCTAATTTGAAAAATGGTGTGTATGTTTTAGATTGCCCTGAAACGGCAGCGACAGCAAGTGTGCCTGGGAACAAGAATCCACACCATGAATGTTTACATCTTCTTCATCGTCGCCTAGGCCACGCCTCCTTCCATTCCATAAATCAAACCCTAGCTCTAACAGGCAGGGAAGGAGTGAATGATTGTAAAACATTCCTTGACTGTCAGGTCTGTAAACAAGTTAAGTCACAGGCATTTCCTGTAGCTTGTAAAAGTGACAGAGTATCAACGCATGCTTTGCAATTAGTGCATGTGGATCTAATGGGTCCGTTTCCTCCTAGTTTATCTCATAATCGTTATGCGTTGACGATAACAGATAATTTTTCTCATTATTCATGGGTGTATATTTTAAAGGCTGATACTTGCCAAACCTTGAAATACTGGCACAAGAAAGTAAGAAACCAATTGGGTGAGTTAAAAGCCATGCAAACTGATATGGGGGGAGAATTTATGTCAAATGCAATGAAACAATGGTTGCAAAAAATAGGGGTTAAACACAGAGTTGCTAACCCAGCAGCACCACCCGAGAATGGGGTTGCAGAACGAAAAAGCTCCACCCTACAGACCATTATGTATGCAATGTTGGCTGATGCCCAGTTACCAAAGTCATTTTGGGCTGAAGGTTTGAAATGTGCAGTGTATGTATCAAATAGGACTTGGTCAAGAGTCTTGAATAACATCCCTTTTTTTCTGCTCCATGGTAAAATGCCAAAATTGAATTATCTGCGTGTGTTTGGGTCTAAAGCGTGGGTTAACATACCTGTAGATCAGCGCAGAAAAGGTGGTCCCAGATCAAAGCAAATGCTTTTTTTGGGATATCAGTCAGGTATGAAAACCTACAGGTTCTCTAATGACCACCATCAGATCACTTTCAGCAGGTCTGCCAATTTTTCTGAGGGCAAGAATTGGCACAATATTCATGCAAACTCTCTACCTGAGCAAACAGTGTTGCCTGTTACTGGTGAAACAGATACTAATGTAAGTTCTGAGGTTCCAGAGGCAAGTTCTTCTCAGCCTAGTGTAACAGGTGGTGTTAAAACAGAAAGCACCACACCCAGAAGGTCTGAGAGAAGTACAAAAGGTGTTCCGCCACAAAGATATGGGTTTGATACACAGGTGGCAAATTTTGTGTGTGTAAAAGAACCTACTTGTTACAATGATGTAACTATGATGCAGGAAACTGAAAAGCAAGCATGGTTAAAAGCAATGCAGGTGGAGTATGATTCTCTATGCACAAACGAAGTGTTCGAACTGTCTGAATTGCCTGAAGGAAAAAAGGTCATAGGGTGCAGATGGTTGTACAAACTGAAACCTGTGCAAGGTGAAATGCCTCAGAGGAAGGCTAGATTAATAACACAGGGGTATACTCAGCAGTTAGGGGTGGACTATGATGAAACATTTGCTCCTACAGTAAAAAGTAATACTTTGAATGTAGCATTGTCAAAGGCAGGTGCAGAAGGGTTGAAGGTTCAGCATTTTGACTTCACAACTGCATATTTGAATGCAGCTCTGGATGAGCAACTATACATGAAACAAATACCTGGTTTTGAAAGTACAAATCCCAACCTGGTATTAAGGTTGAAAAAGGGATTATACGGTTTGAAACAGAGTGGGCATTTATGGAATGCATGTCTCACTGGTACTTTAACCAACATGGGGTTTAAACAAAGCGTTGCTGACCCATGCATGTTCCACAAGACAATTAATGGAGAGAAATGCTACCTAATGGTGTTTGTGGATGATATCTGCTTTATGTACAAACAAAATGCACAGTTGGTTTGGTTTGAAGAAACTACAAAACAGCACTTTAAAATGAAGAATCTGGGTGAAATCAAGTACTATTTGGGTAGGGAGATTGCCAGAAATGAAAAGGGTTACTTTACCATTAGCCAGGAAAACAAAATCGAAGCCTTATTAGAAAAGTATAAGATGGCTAATGCAAATCCTGTTTCAATGCCTATGTCTACTGGCTATGTTAGGGAGCCAGATGATAAGCTGTTTGAGCAAAAACAATTGTACCAATCGCTTGTGGGTTCATTGACCTATCTTGCCACATGGTCTCGCCCTGATATTAGCAATGCAGTCCATTTACGGTGCCAAAAGAGTTCAAAGCCCTATGTAAGAGATTGGAATGCTGCCAAAAAAGTCTTGAAATACTTAAGGGGCACATCCAAATACAAGTTGGTACTGGAAGGGAACCATTCTCAACAGGTTCTGGCCTACAGTGACTCCAACTGGGGTACAAACAATGATGCCAATTCTACTACTGGCTATGTAATATTTGTAAACGGATCCTTGGTTATGTGGAAATCAGTGAAACAATATTTTATTTCCACTAGTATGTGTGAGTCCGAATTTGCAGCCATTAATGAATGTGTTATTCAATTGGAGTGGCTAAAACAATTATTGGATGACTTTGATGTGACTTGTAATATGCCAATGACTGTAATGTGTGATAATGCGGCTGCAACACAAATAGCTGATTCCCAAGGGATTAAGCCTAGGTCCAGGCATATAAACATCAGATATCAAAATGTGAGAGGTCCTGTACAAAGGAAACTTTTTAGTTTGCAACAGTGTTCATCAAAGGAAAACATTGCTGATATGTTTACTAAGAGTGTTGATGAAACCAAATTCCTGACCCTTAGGAAGAAATTGCATCTGATCTAACTTTGCTGTCTATTAAGGGGGAGTGTTGGTTGCTAATATCCAGCAGCTAGATCAGCATGATCTAATTGACAGCTGGCAGGCTGCTTGGAACAAGTCCTGACCTGTTCAGACCGGCCCAGGTATGAGGTCAGTGGGCAATGACTCAGCATGATGCTGATTGGTTGTCATATGTATAAATGTATATGTCTTGTACTGTACAGTTCTTCTTCTCTCAAAGTGTGTGTCTGGCGGAGCAGTTTGTTGGAGTATCTTGTGAATAAACACTGTATATAGTTTTCCACAGCTCTGACTCTGTGTGGTGCTATATAGCAGTTACTTTGCTAAAGTGCTGGAGTTGCTGCTGTCAGGTAGTCCTGCCATGATGGATGGAGGGGAGGGGAGGATGGCTATGGGCGCCATGGTGGCGTGACGGGCGGGAGGTTAGGATCATAGGGGTGTTGATTTATGCCTGGTGTGTGAGAATGGAATGTGGCTCTGGTAACCCCTATCTTTAGTAGACTGAACAGTCTGACCTTGGAGAGTCAAGCTGCGAGCTTTCCTATCGCTTTCAAAGCTGCAGCTTTGCTGAGATTAATGGGGGCGGTGGGAACTTCATTAGCGTAGTAACTTTCGATTCCCATTCGCATGTTATTCCCTGATTGGTAGAAGGGGGGGTCCCCATTCACCCCCTTCCCTGTATAACCGCCTGCTTTGTGTAACCAAGTTATTCTGAACAATGTATCTGCTCCAGTAACCTTCCTATTGCAGCTTTTCAATAAACGCTATTCTTGTTTGAACTACAAGGCATGGTGTTTGGCTGACTAAGTTAGGGCTTCTGACAGTTTGTTCAGAATCATCATCAAATTCCGGGACTGGTCAGAAACCCGCGGCTCCAACATGAGTAGCGGTGAAGATGACACTCTCCCGATCGAAGATGAAAAGAAAGAGGATAAGAAACCTCTTGGGAAGAACGTACCCAAAGAGACCCCTGACACGTACGTGCCGGGAATGTGGGGTCAGGAGTACGACTTCGGAGGGCCCTACGGGGATCCATATGGGGCCGCTTATGGAGGGGTGACCACCCGAGTCGGACGCAGACGAGACTGGGTGAAACCCCTGGCGGAAACCCATGAAACGTGGTTCGGTACCCCTCGTGCATCGGTGGGGGAGGCCACCCCGAAAGATCGGTCCGCAGACTGATGACGGCGGGGACCCTGGAAGACACCGGCTGAGACTCCGAGATCCCGGAAGGTGCCGTGGTGAGAAGAAGGTGGAGTGGGGAACCGAGCCAGGACCGCCTGATGCGCTTCTTGGATGAGTCCCTCGCCCGCATCCCACAAATGATCGCGGAGGGTATCCGGGAGGAGCGCGAGCGGCAACGGCGGGAGGAACCCCCAGACCAACCTCCCCAGGACCAACGCCCGGTGCCGGGTCCAGACCAGCAGAACGTGCCAGCTCCGCCTCCGGTGCAACCAGCGGGACCGGGACCGCAGGGGCCACTGGGGCAGCCACCCCCTCGTCCATGGGGGTTCTTGCCACCAAAACCTGCGGAACTCCTAGACGCAGATTTTGATGGAGACCCAGAAAAGTTCCCGTTTTTCCTTGTGAGAGCTGAAAGATTCATCGAGACCTGGGGCCACCTTTTCCAACGCGAAGACCGCATGGTAGACATCATAGCATCTCACCTGAAGGGAGCGGCAGCTGACTGGTATGTCGGGCTTCATCAAGCCGACGGGCGAGAGCTGAGAGAGATCGATTCTTTCATGTGGGCCATGAAAGAGCAATTCGAGGACGTGAACTCCAATAAAGCGGCTAAGGCGACAATCCGGGCCCTCAAGCAAGGCGCAAGATCGGTAAGGGATTACACAGCGGAGTTCCGTAGATGTGCGGCCAAAATCCGAGGAGTGCAAGATGGAACCCTCGTGGAGTACTACAAGTTGGGGCTCAACGCGGAGATTCGCCGGGAAGTCACCAAGACCCAAGACCCAGACACACTGTCTGGTTGGATACAAGCCGCCATCACTATGGAGAACCGCTTGAAAACCATCAAATTGGATGATGCAGCTGCGATGATCAATCGGGGCCCTACACTGGCCGCCCGAGGAAAACATCCCACACCGAACCCAAAACCGAAGGATGGCACGAGGGAACTCCGGATGAAGCAAGGGTTATGCCTCAAGTGTGGGGAAGGAGGCCACTTCGCCACGAACTGCCCAAGCTCCCCTACCTCGACTGGGGCACCCAAGGGAGTCAAGAAGAAGTTCGACACGTCCACACCAAAGCCGGTAGCAAAACCGAGAGGGGCAAAATCTCTGCAAGCCAAGCCGCTCAGCGAGGCATCGGACTCATCGAATGGCGAGACCGTGCCACCGGGAAACGAGACGGACCTGCTGTAAACAGCGCTGAACAGCAGGTCCTGGACTCCCAGGCGCAAATCCCAGTGAGCAAACCCCCCTCTCTTTTCTTTCTCACGGTGACTTTAGTGGACCCGGGTCTATTGACCCATGTGAGAGTACGGGCTCTCATTGACTCTGGGTGTGGGAGAGACCTCATCAACCCCACACTAGTGACAGGACTGGGGGCGAAAGTAATTAAACTAAACGACCCCTTGATTTTTACGCAGATGGACGGCTCCACCATGAAGGAACCCTGTAAATACGAGACTGTACCCTTGAGGGTGGGGATTGGGCATCACTGGGAGGAGAGGCCCTTCGTCGTCACCCCGTCTGCCCGCTTTCCCCTGGTACTCGGGAGCACGTGGTTCTTCGATCACGACCCACACGTTCTATGGGGGGAGGGGAAAGTGAATTTCATCGCCGAGAAATGCCGGTCCCACCTGTGGAAGAAAGAATGGGGACCCATGACAGGGGGAGTCCCTAGTGATGGTGGGGGTGGCAGAAGCGGAACTAGAGGGGATCCCTCCAGAGTATCGCGATTTAGCTTCTGTCTTTGGGGAAGAGGAAGCCGATGAACTGCCCCACCATAGGAACTCAGACTGTGCGATTGAGATTTTGCCTAACCAGAAATTGCCTAAAGGGAAATTATATTCTATGAGCCCCTCGGAGAAGGTGGAACTGAGGAAATGTATTGACAAAAACCTGAGCAGGGGGTTTATACGGCCGGCATCCTCCCCGTTTGCAGCTCCCGTGCTTTTTCGGAAAAAGAAGGACGGGGGGTTGCGGTTGTGCACCGACTATCGTGGCTTAAATGCAGTCTCCAACATGAACGCTTACCCTATGCCACTAATCAAAGACTTGTTGGCTGCAGTGGCTGGGGGGAAAATTTTCTCGAAGCTAGATCTCAGAGATGCCTACTTCAGGGTTCGAATACGGGAGGGAGATGAGTTCAAAACGGCATTCAATACCCCCCTGGGTCAATTTGAATACTTGGTCATGCCGTTCGGGCTTCAGGGAGCGCCGGGGGTCTTCATGAATTTGATCAATGAGGTGCTCCACAAGTATTTGTTCAAGGGGGTCCTTGTTTACCTTGATGATATACTTTTGTATTCCCCTGACCTGAAATCTCACGTGAAACTGGTGCGGGAAGTTTTACAAACGTTGCACAAGCATAAACTCTTTGCTAAGCTGTCCAAATGTGAATTTCACAAGTCGGAGATCCCTTTCTTGGGCTACCGCATATCCCAAAAGGGAATCGAGATGGACCCTGACAAAATAAAAGATGTGGTGGGGTGGGAGCCACCCAAAACCCGGAGGCAACTCCAAGGGTTCCTCGGATTCGCGAACTTTTACAGATCATTCCTGTTGAACTTTGCTCAAGTGGCTCTCCCCTTAACTGATCTGCTTAAAACGAAGGGGAAGTCACCCGACTGCACTCGACCCGGGGCCAAATTAGAGTGGTCTCCGGAGTGCCAACGGGCATTTGACCAATTGAAAGCCCTTTTTACGTCGGAGCCTGTGTTAGCTCACCCGAATGAACTTAAGAAATTCATTGTCCAAGTAGACGCTTCCGACGTTGCTATGGGAGGGCGATCCTCCAAGAAGGGGAGGATGGTAAATTGCACCCCCTTGCCTATGTCTCTAGAAAATTTAACGACACTGAACGGAATTGGTCGGTGTGGGAAAAAGAAGCGGGATCGATCCGCTTAGCGTTGGCTACCTGGCGCCATTGGCTAGAGGAAGCGCGGGTTCCTTTCGAGGTATGGACTGATCACAAAAACCTCGAGCTTCTCCGCTCCCCCCGTTCCTTGAACGCCAAGCAGCTGCGTTGGGCTGATTTCTTCTCCAAGTTCAATTTTACACTGCACCACTTCCCTGGGACATCTAACTCGCTTGCCGATGCACTGTCACGCCTCCCACAACACGACAGTAAGAGGGAGGAGATTCGTGACTCAGTTTTCACGCCTTCCCAGTTGGGAGGAGCAGTAACCACCCGACAGCAAGCCAAATGTCCCCCTCCGTCTCCAACCCCTCCCACCAATGACTGGATGACAAAATTCTCTACAGCTATGTCTGACGCTGATAGGGAGGAGGTGAGGGGAGAGGACGGAGTCTCTCAAGATGCGCATGGCTGCTGGAGAAAGAATCACAAACTGTTTGTTCCCCGTTCCCTTAGGGGGGAGGTGATGGGCTGGGCGCACGGCTCGAAACTGGCTGGGCACACGGGGTTTGTAAAATCTCTCCAGCTCCTACAGAGACAATTTTGGTGGCCTGGGCTACGAAAGGACATTTCGTTATTCACATCGGCTTGCCAAACGTGCTTGATGAGTAAGCCCAGACCCGGTAAACCCCCAGGAGCACTACAACCCCTCCCCACGCCGGCTCGTCCATGGGAAGTGATCTCTATGGACTTTATTACTGACTTACCCCCTAGCGGGGGGAATACTGTCATCTGGGTGATAGTGGATCTGTTCACTAAACAGGCTCACTTCGTTCCGTTTGCCTCCGTCCCCTCTGCCAAGAAACTAGCCTCAGCATTCTTGCAGCATGTTGTGAGGCTCCACACTTTACCTGCTAAGGTGATCTCAGATAGGGGGTTCAATTTGTTTCGCATTTCTGGAGTGCATTGATGTCACTGCTTGGGGTGGAGAGGGGGTCAGCAGTGCATACCACCCGGAAACCGATGGGCAGACTGAACGTGTGAACCAAACTCTTGAACAATATTTACGGTGTTTTACAAACTTTCAGCAGGACAATTGGCACTCTCTTTTGCCTTTGGCTGAGTTCTGTTACAATAATACTCAGCACTCATCGACGGGGATGTCCCCATTCAAGGCGGCCCATGGATATGACGCCCCGCCTTTGCCATTTTTGAATTCTCCCGACCTCCCGGCGGGAGATGCTGGAGACTGGTGCAAACAATTGCAAGTGGCTTGGTCATCTTTAGCCAAGACTCTAGATGAGGCTAAGAACGCCTATAAAACCCAAGCAGATAAGAAACACAGTCTCTCCTGGGTTCCTAAGTGTGGGGAGTTTGCTTATTTGTCCACGCAGAACTTACGTGGCATTCAGCCGAGTCACAAGCTTGGTTGGAAATTTGTTGGACCATTTGAGATTGTGAGAGTTATTAACAATGTGACTGTAGAACTTGCCTTGCCTAAGTCTCTAAAGTCTGTTCATCCTGTTTTTCATGTAAGGCTTCTACGCCGGGCGCCTGAGGAGAACAAATGGAGACCGAAACAACCCGCCCTGCCTCCGCTGTTGGTGGGGGGGGAATCTCACTACGAAGTCTCGCAAATCTTGGACTCTAAGATCTCTCGCAATCGCTTGTTTTATCTTGTAGAATGGGTTGACTTTGGGCCTGAACAGAGGGAGTGGGTACGGGCGGAAAATGTTCTGGCCCCCCGGCTAGTCCGGGCTTTTCACAAACTGTACCCCCACAAACCAAAGGGGTAGATTTATTTTCAGGGGGGCTGCATGTCAGGTAGTCCTGCCATGATGGATGGAGGGGAGGGGAGGATGGCTATGGGTGCCATGGTGGCGTGACGGGCGGGAGGTTGGGATCGTAGGGGTGTTGATTTATGCCTGGTGTGTGAGAATGGAATGTGGCTCTGGTAACCCCTATCTTTAGTAGACTGAACAGTCTGACCTTGGAGAGTCAAGCTGCGAGCTTTCCTATCGCTTTCAAAGCTGCAGCTTTGCTGAGATTAATGGGGGCGGTGGGAACTTCATTAGCGTAGTAACTTTCGATTCCCATTCGCATGTTATTCCCTGATTGGTAGAAGGGAGGGGTCCCCATTCACCCCCTTCCCTGTATAACCGCCTGCTTTGTGTAACCAAGTTATTCTGAACAATGTATCTGCTCCAGTAACCTTCCTATTGCAGCTTTTCAATAAACGCTATTCTTGTTTGAACTACAAGGCATGGTGTTTGGCTGACTAAGTTAGGGCTTCTGACAGCTGCACAATCCTGGTGGCTCAAGATGGCTACACCTTGCTTACGCAGTCTGCACATCAGGGAGTTCCGTGTTTTCACTTCTGAAGTATTGTTCTGGAGTGACTGTAATGCTTGCCACTGTTTCTTGCGGCACTATTGTTTGTTTAGAGCCCGTTCTCGGCTGTTCCGGGGTGTTCCAGAGTGTTCCGGAGGCTTTTTGGCCTGGAATGGGTTAATAAAAGGGTGGGAGTGCCGTGTTTTGACTTCTGGAATATTGTTCTGGAGTGCCTGTAATGCATGCCACTGTTTTTTGTGGCACGATTGTTTGTTTAGTGCCCGTTCCAGGCCGTTCCGGGGTGTTCCGGAGGCTTTTTGGCCTGGAATGGGTTAATAAAAAGGTGGGAGTGCCGTGTTTTCACTTCTGGAGTATTGTTCTGGAGTGGCTGTAATGCATGCCACTGTTTTCTGCAGCACTATTGTTTGTTTAGTGCCCGTTCCAGGCTGTTCCGAGGTGTTGCGGAGGCTTTTTGGCCTGGAACAGGTTAATAAAAGGGTGGGAGTGCTGTGTTTTGACTTCTGGAGTATTGTTCTGGAGTGGCTGTAATGCATCCCAGTGTTTTTTGCAGCACTATTGTTTGTTTAGTGCCCGTTCCGGGCCATTCCTGGGTATTCCGGAGGCTTTTCGGCCTGGAACGGGTTAATAAAAGGGTGGGAGTGCCGTGTTTTCGCTTCTGGAATATTGTTCTGGAGTGGCTGTAATGCATGCCACTGTTTTTTGCGGCACTATTGTTTGTTTAGTGCCCGTTCCAGGGTGTTCCGGGGTGTTCCAGAGTGTTCCGGAGGCTTTTTGGCCTGGAACGGGTTAATAAAACGGTGGGTGTGCTGTGTTTTGACTTCTGGAGTATTGTTCTGGAGTGGCTGTAATGCATGCCACTGTTTTTTGCGGCACTATTGCTTGTTTATTGCCCATTCTGGGCCATTCCGGGCCGTTCCGGCTTTTACCCTGTCCCCGTATAGTCTTCTCTAGCTAATTAAATTGCTATCTAATTTACCCACCCTACTGCAGCTAAACCAATTGAGTTGACTAATTAAACAACTAGAATCAGTCTAATCAACTCCAATATAATAAACCAATTTGATTTAAGAAAACCAGTAATCAGTTAATCAGTGGGCAAGGAAATTTAGGTTGGGGGAAATTATATAAATCAATCAGTCAAATTACCCTCTCTCTAACCCCCATCCCCCACTGCATTAACATAAAATTATCAAATAATTGATTGATTAATACAATATGAAATTAATTTAGTCAATTTAAATATAACCAAATCATCAATTAATCAAACTAATCGAACTAATCATTAACTGCAAAGGGCAAGATATAAAACAGACCTAAAGCCTAGTTATTTAGAAAATTCTACATTGGTCTTTAAATTGTTTGTCAAACCAAATCTCTGCCACACCAAGTCCCACAGTTGCTGGAGTCTGTTGTTCTTGATTGCAGCGTTGTTTATGTTTCTGCAAGACCCTCAGTACTCAGTCTGACAATCAACAGTAGATTGACAAGACCAGCTCCAGCCCGCCCAAGAGACTTTCTCCAAAGTTGCTCAACTTTGAAACAGAGAAACAGTTTCACACTTTGCAGGTGCCAGCAGAGAGATGACCTATATTCCTCAGCGTGTTCACTCAGATTCAAAGTTCCCTTCACATTGGTAGTAATGCCTAGAGTCTGTGTCTTTCCCATTCCGGCTGAAAGAAAACCACAGCCAAATCAAGCATGTGGAAAGAAGGGCATAAGGTCCCAGCAACAACACCCAGGGGCCTGCCAGCAGCTCAAAACAAAGCCGAGTCAGAGCAAGGCACACAGAAAGTACCAAGCTAACAGACTGTGATTCACAGCAGCTTGCAATGTCGGGCTCCGAAGACGTATGTCTGAGAGGTAGAAATTAGGGACCGGGGAGAACCTCTGGAGTTGGCTGCCTTCCCATGCCAAGTCCACCAGGGACTCCCCCCTCACTGATACCATCAGATGAGAGGCTTCAGCTGGAGGTCCTCCGGGTGCCGACAAGGCACTCAGCGACTCCCATAGAGCTGCACCAGCTCCAGCAGATGAAAAGCCACCCTCAGGAAGCTGCCAGCCAGCAGGAGATGCAGGAAACTTCACGGTCGTGCGAGTCATACGGGTACGGTACACTTCAGGAAATCCAATCAAATCTCTCCCATAATCATTGTTTACCTCCAAAAACCCCATTGAGTTATTGTTTGGGGGGCAAATACATCAGTGAGAATTTTTCCTGTATCTGGATTGCCTAGTCAATGTGTGTCCCTGGATATCCCACACACACCCAATTGTGTGTGGGTCCTCCCTTCATGAAACACTGGTTGTTTTTCTGCTTCTTCTGTGGCCCTCTATCTTCTAGATTGGTAATTATAAACCTCCCCAAAATTGCTTTCTCCGCACTCTCCCTGATTTTCTCTTAGCTAGCCCTGTGTGTGTTTTAAGTGTGTTATGTGAGTGTTTTGCCTTTTTAAAAAACTCTTAATAAAAAACCTTTCTGGTCAAACATCAGCCTGCTTATTTTGAGAGTTTTCTAAGGGAAAAATCCCTGTAAACATTAGTGGAGATCTCGGTTACCCCTGCTCACATTCTCTCTTTTAAAGCTAATTTCCCCCAATTAAATGGAGAACTGTCTCTTTGGGTAACAAGGCAGTCAAGAATCCAACCAAGTGTCAAGTCTTCTAGATATGGGACAAGTCTTTTTAATGAAGAAATCAGAAAGTCTAGAAAAAGACATTTATAGAAAGTAGGAAACCCAAGAGCAGTCCCATTCATGATTTTGGAAACTGGGCTTAGAATCAATTCAAATAAGACCAGAGTGATTTACACAGAGCTAGAGAGGCTAACAGAGTTTTGTCAAGGGAACACACTGGTCATAGCGAACACCCTCTTCCAACAACCTAAGAGGCGACTCTACACATGGACATCACCAGATGGGCAACACTGAAATCAGATTGATTATATCATTTGCTGTCAAAGATGGAAACGTTCTATACAGTCAGTAAAAACAAGACCTGGAGCTGACTGTGGCTCAGATCATGAGCTACTCATTACAAAATTCAGTTTCTTCTTTTTTTATCTTGTAATTGTAAAGTTAATTTGTCCATTTCTGCTACTTCCATAAGTTTGTAAATTATTTCCTGTTTTGTTGGTGTTTCATCTTTTTTTCAAATACTTTGCATATAACATTCTAGCGGTAGTTACAACCTGTATAATCATATGTACTTCTGGATTCTTGTAATTCTGTGATATAACATTTAATAAAAAAAGTTCTGGTATATTTAGATCTAGCATTTTTTTTTGTAGTACCTCATGTATCCATATTTAATATTTTTGGTGACCTTACAGGTCCACCACATATGGTAAAAAGAACCAGTATTTAGTTTACCTTTCCAGCATACATTTGACATATTTGGATACCATTTAGCTAAATCTTCAGGTGTCATATACCATCTATAAAACATTTTATATATATTTTCTTTATAGGAGACGGCTTTTGTAAATTTTATATTAACTTTCCATACCTTAGACCATTGCTCTAATTGTATATTATGGCCTATATTTTGTGCCCACTTAATCATTGTGTCCTTTACTTATAGTAAGCTACATCTGTTGGTTAGAATTATTCCTAAATATTTTATTTTCATCTGAACCTCAATGCCGGAGCAATCTTGTAATGCCTGTATTTGTTCTCTAGTACAATTTTTGTCAGTATTTTTGTTTTCTTAAAGTTAATCTTTAAACCCACATATTGTCCATATTATTTTATTAAGTGTACAAGTTGGTTAATAGATGCTTGTGGATCTTCCAAGATAAATACCAGATCATCTGCAAATGTTTGCAGTTTATATTCTTCTCCTTTGCACTTAAGTCCCTTTCTTTCAGTATTTTTTCTAATCATGTTATTTAGTGCCTCAAGGGCAAAAATAAATAAGAGAGGGGATAATGGGCATCCTTTCCTAGTTCCTTTTTCAATTTCAGTGCTTTGTGAAAGGTCCCCATTCACTATAATTTTTGCAGATTGTTTTGTGTATATTGGTTTCACCAATGTATAAAAATATTCATCACATTGCCAAGCCAATAATTGTTCCAACATAAAGGCCCAGGTAAGGTTGTCAAAGGCTTTCTCAATGTCAAGGAATCCTGATGGATTCTATTACATTCAATATGGTTCTCACGTTGTTCCTCATTTGTCTTTTAGGCAAAAATCCTGATTGATCCTGATGAATTTTCTGGATCAAAACTTTTTAATCTATTTGCCAAGATAGATGCATAAATTTTATAATCAACATTAAGTAATGAAATTGCTCTATAATTTTTAATTTCTTTTCCATCTGTGTCTGGTTTATGTATTAGTGTAATCAATGCTTGATTCCAGGACTCTGGTAATTTTTTTTTTGTTCAGGTACGTTTTGGATAGTATTTTTCAATGGTAGTGCAATTTGATCTTCAAATATCTGGTAAAACTCTGCAGGTAATCCATCAGGACATGGGGTTTTCTTTTTCTTCTGGTTTTTAATTGCCTCGATTACTTCAGAGAATGAAATTACATCATTCAAAGTTTTTCTTTGTTCTTCTGAGAACTCTTTCTTACTATGTTCTTTTTTAAAAAATCTGTAATCCGTGCATGATTGATGTTCCCTTCCTGATACAGGTTTCTGTAAAAGGTCTCAATAATACTCTTTAACTCCTTATGAGAGTTTTTCTCTTCCCCTCTTTCATTCTTCAGTGTTTTAATGTATTTTTTCTGATTCTTTTCTTAGCTTATATGCCAGCCATCTTGTAGGTTTATTTGCATTTTCAAAGTAGTTTCATTTTGCAAATATTTTCTTTGCAATCTCTTGTGTCAATAAACAATTGAGTTGATGCTGTAGATTTTTAATATTTATCCTTACTTGCTCTATTGTAGGGTCCGATTTAATCCTTTGTTCTTCTTGTTTAATTTCTCTTTCAATCTTTGTATATTTTTGGTTTCTTGTTTTTTCATCCATGCATCATGCTTAATAAATCAATCTCTCACGTATGCCTTAAAAGTATCCCAAACTATGTCCATAGAGATATCAGGTTGGATATTCAGCATAAAAAATTCTTGGAATTCTTTTCTTGACTTGTCTACAAAATCTGGATTTTTTAAAAGCCATAAATTCATGGACCATCTGTTCTTTTTTGGGGTATCTTGTAAAGTCAAAAGTAGAGGATTGTGATCTGCAAATGTTGAAGTGAGGATTTCTGTTTCTATGATGTCATTTATCATATTTGTTGATATCCAAGCCATATCCAATCTTGACCAAGATTTGTGTCTTGTTGAAAAGAACATATAATCTTCTTTATTTATGTTTCTAATTCTCCAGGAATCCACCAAAGTAAATTCTTCAGCCAAATGTAGGAAGGAGTTAGGTAGCTCATTCCATCTTTTCTGTTTCCCTGTTTGACTTTTCCTGTCAAGGGCTCTATCAAATACAGCATTGTAATCCCCAATTATGCAGGTTTCTTCATATGTTTGGGTTGAAAACATCTCCTGTAGGGTTTTTGGAGTTTCCAGCCTCTTAGCAAGGCCTCTGGAGGCCCGGGGACTGTTTTGCCACCCTGTGGGAAGCCAGGGCAGCAACAAAGCCATGATGCTGTGTGTCATGTCATGAGGGTGGAGCCAACTCTGCTGAACAGCCAGACTCCGCTCCCACCCAGTGTCAGTTGATTTGAGTGCTTGCCCACCCTCCCACCCTGTTCTTAGTGTAGGCTATGGCTGGTCACCTATTGGGGCCAGTGTCCGATCTGATGTAGTTTTAAGTGTCACTGATCTTTTGGGCCACCCACGGGGCCAGGACGACACTCTGGCTGGGAAGACCCTTGTGTTGCAAGCAGAGGCAGACCTTGTGATGATAAGAGCAAGATGGTCCAGAGTGCAGATAGTCTGGCCAACAAGGCCCTTGTGTGACAAGCTGAGGCAGACCTTGCAATGATAAGAGCAAGATGGCCCAGAGTGTGGATAGTCTTGCCGACAAGGCCCTTGTGTGACAAGCTTAGGCAGACCTTGTGATGATAAGAGCAAGGTGGCCCAGTGTGCGAATAGTCTGGTTGGTTATCTGCCTTGCCATGAAGGGCAAGGCCCTGATGTTACAAGTGGAGGCCGACCTTGCGATGGTAAGAGCAAGGTGGCCCAGAGTGCAGATAGTTCAGTTGGCTATTCTGCTTTGCTATGAAGGACAAGGCCATGGTGTTACAAGTGGAGAATGACCTTGTGATGATAGGAGCGAGGTGGCCCGGAATGCAGATAGGCTGGTTGGCTATTCTGCCTCACCATGAAGGGCAAGGCCCTTGTTGTTACAAGCAGAGGCTGGACTTGTGATGATAAGAGCAAGGTGGCCCAAAGTGCAGACTAACTCAAGGTGGGTGACCCACCTGAGAAAAGGAATGGGAATTCTGTCCCACCAGGTATAGTGCATTTGGGGAGACCCCCACTAGGCAAAAAGTTAATGGAAGGTGGTTTAAGGTAATTTTGCCACACCCCAACATATGGGTCGAGTTCCAGGACCTGTATGGGGTTGACGGGGTGCACCTATCAGACAGGGGTAATGGGTTCTTTTTGCAGGACTTGTGGCAAGGGATTAGCTCAGCCTTGGGCTGTTAGTGGGGAGCAAAGGCCAAAGCAGAGGCTTGGCCTTGGCTATGGCAGGTTTGTGCGGGCAAGTAATTGGAGCCGGTGAGCACGTTATGGCATTTTTCCCATTAGAAAACAGGGGGTCATCAGGAACTGCTTTCAGATTTCTAAGGTCCAGGGTGGGGAATGGTGATCACCTCCTCTGGGAACCTCTTAGGGTATGCTCCTCTCTGCAAGTTGTAAGGCTTCAGGGGTAGGCGCTCCTGGGTGGCAACCAGGTATGCTGGGCTGCCGGTTGTGAGCCAGGCCAATGGCTCAAGACTGGAGCTGGGTGACCAGCCCGAGAAAAGGGCAAGGAGGTTGGTCAGGTGAGTGACACCTGCCTTGCCTGTTCCGTGCTCGCTTAGCTGGTCCCTTGCCGCAATGTTATGTTAAATAGTTAATAAAGTGGCCCTTGTTTACTTCCAAACTGTTGTCTGTCTCATTTTTCCGACTGGGGGGGCAAATAGAATTTTTTCTGTTGCTGGTTTGGTGCATGGATGTTAACTATCAGAATCTCTTTTGCTTGTCTTTGTATTTTCACTATCAATACGCTTTCATCTTCTGAATCATAAATAAATTCAGGGTGCAAATGTTCTATTTCATAGGTAACAACTCCTCTCTTTTTCTTTTGCTTATCCACAGACACAAAGGTTTTCCATTTTTTTTACTTTCTAAAAGTTTCTTATCTGAATATTTGATATGGGTTTCCTGTAGCCAAATAACATCTACTTGCATCTTCTTAATTTGTTGGAAGACTTGTTTTCTTTTTTGTGGGGCATTCAAACTGTTGACATTTATAGAGATTATTTTTAGCTTCTTCCTATCCATCTTTGGCATCTTTTTAGATTCATTTCCCTCCCCTTGTCTTGGTATCTCGTTATCATACAGCATGGTATTGCCTTAGGTTTTTTCTTAGTAGTTCCTGTTCTGAGTCCTGATGCTCCTTGTACCTGTTGTCCTCCACTCTCTTCATCTGGTTCTTCTTCCTTGTCCTGTTCCTCTCCTGCTTCTTCTTCTTGGGCTCCTAATTGCTCTCTATATGTTTTTAAGAAGTCCTCTACTTTAAATGTTGAATTTATCCTAAATCTTTTCCCTCCATGGGTAAAGAAGACGCCTGCAGGAAAGAGCCATCTGTAAGATATTCCATTTTCTCTTAATAATCTTGTAAATTGAGTGTAGCTTCTTCTTCTCTCCCTTACTCTCCATGGAATCTGTTTTAAAATTTTCACTTCTACCTCCTGCACATATAATATCTTTTTATTTGAATTTTTTAAGATGTTATCTCTCATAATTTTCTTGTAAAATCTTACATGAATCTCTCTGGGTATTTGGTTTCTTCTTGCATATGCAGAATTCATTCTATAGGCCACATCTATCTCACCAGAAATGTCTTGGGTGCTATATTCTTCTAGGTATTCTGCTAGTAGTTTTGTCATTTCTTCTTTGATGAATTCTCCTTTCTTTTCTGGAATATTTTGAAATCTTAGCACATAAGCAGCTTTATCTAATTCTAATCTTGTCACTTTATCTTCTAGAAGATCTTGTTTAATCCTCATATCCTGTAATTGTTGATCTATGTCCTCAGTTTTTTCTTGTAACTGGGTAGTGGTCTGTTTCAATGTAGAAATTTGTTGTATATTCCCAAGTATCTGTTGTTTATATTCTTCAGTTTGAGAAGTCACCTGTAGGGCCAGGGCATCAAATCAAAGCTTCCAAAGGCTCAACAGCCAATGGTATTGCATTATTTACTGCTTGAGGAATTGCAGTCTCTATTGCCTTGTTAACAGCCTCTTTAATTAAAGCCTGAATTTCTTGTGTTGACATTTTGGCTAAACTTGTAGCTACAGTCTTGGCTGTACCTGGAGAGGGCCTGCTTGACCCAGAAGACATGTTTCTATTAGAATCACAGCCAAACTTCAAAATCCCCTCCTCCCTCTCTTTTCTCCCTTTGCCCTGTACACAATAAAATGTTTCAATAAAATGTTCCAAAATATTCCAAAGCAGATGTAACTACAATACCATTTTCAATTCTCCAATTATAAACATTAACACAGTTTCCTTTCAGCCTTATCAATTGTTGACATAAATACAAGAACAGTCTAAACAACAATTCACAGTTTTGTAGCAGAGACAAACACACTAGTAAAAAAACCAACACATTTTCTCATACGTCATACGTTTAAATAATAGCTACCATTTCTTGAACTACACCTTAAATTTTATTATTGTCACTAGTCAGTTCCAAACTTTTTTCTTCTTTTTCTGGCACAGTTCCCAAGCCTTACCAATACCTTCTGTTTCTTGTTCTTCTTCTGTTACATCAGGTGTAAAGAATATCCCCTATAGCCAATGAGGCAGGAAAGGCCTCCTAATGGGGATAATTTGTAAATCCACAAGAGTGTAATTTATAAATCCAGTGGATGGAGATGAGGTTCCCACAGTCTCAAATTTCTTCTTGATGCAAGCATATTTGAAAATGAACATCCCACTCCAATAGACCTCTTAGCCAACAAAAAGCAGTTCTTTAGTATGCCTTATAAAGGGGGGCAACAAGCCATTGTGAAGCATTCCAGAGGGAGAAGGTAGAGACAACAGCCAGCAAAAAACAGAGATGAGACAAGCCTTGCCACAATCAACAGTGTAAAGCCTCCTAAATACAACACAAAAGAGTCCAAAAGCCTTCAAGAAAAAGCAGTCTCCACTGGGAAAAAACAATAGCCTTTCAGTATTTATATAAGCTATAAATCAGGTTCCCAAATTAATAAATATCAACTGTCCAGTGTCTTCTAGGTCCTTTAAGCCTCCATACAAAGTAGTAAAAAGACTGGGTTGCACTTCCAAGCCGCGAATCTGGGGGTGAAGGGGAATCCTTCCACTCTTCCATTCTCTTTGCCCAGGACTTTTAAAGTTTAAATGGACCTCTCCATTCCAAAGAAGCAGAAGTAGATAAGTCAGTGCTCTAAGAAGTTCAGCTACTCACGGTGTGCAACGAGGAAAGTTTAGAAGGTAAGATTCCCTAGTCAGAGTACAGCTCCAGAAGTGGTTGATTGCACCTCTGTGCTTCAATGGCTGCCCATAAGCGCTCCCTTCCTGTTCCCTGCTCTGGAGCGATGAAAGGTCTACTTGCATACCACTGTACACGAGAACCCCCAAATAAAGCCCCCTGCAAAGAGCCTCCCTCCAAGACGGCTCTATGGAAGTCTGGAGCCCCAGACCTCCTGCTGGGACCAGGAAGTTCAGGGGTTCCTCAGGAGCTCTCCCGGGAGCCCTCCAAAGATGGCGAGTCACAAACCAGAAACCAACCCTAGGAGCTAGGCTTCAGCAGTATGTGGATAGAGAACTGCCAGAGGTACAAGCTGGGTTTCGAAGAGTAGAGGAACTAAACATCAAATTGCCAACATTCGCTGGATTATGGAGAAAGCAAGGGAGTACCAGAAAAACATCTACTTCTGCTTCATTGACTATGCTCACAACGACAATCACAACAAACGACTACGATCACAACAAATATCATAGACAACTACGATCACAACAAACTATGACAAGTCCTTAAAGAGATGGGAGTACCAGACCACCTCACATGTCTCCTGAGAAACCTGTATAAGGGTCAAGAAGCAACAGTTGGAATCAGATATGGAACAACTGATTAGTTTAGCATAGGAAAAGGAGTATGACAAGGATGTATATTGTCACCCTGCTTATTTAAGTTATATGCAGAATACATCATGCAAAATGCCGGACTGGATGAATCACAAGTCAGAATTAAGATTGCCAGGAAAAACATCAACAACCTCAGATATGCAGACAATACCACTCTAATGACAGAAAGTGAAGAGGACCTAAAGAGTCTCTTGCTTAGGGTGAAGGAGAAAAGCATAAAAGTTGGCTTGAAACTCAACATAAACCCCCCCAAAGATTATGGCATCTGGCCCATCACTACTTGGCAAATAGAACGGGAAGTCTTGGAAGCAGTGACAGAATTCACGTTCCTGGGATCCAAGATCACTGCAGATGGTGACTGCAGCCATGAAATTAAAAGCCGCCTGCTTCTTGGGAGGAAAGCGATGGCAAACGTAGACAGCATAATAAAAAGTAGAGACATCAACCTGCCAACAAAAGTCTGAATGGTCAAAGCAATGGTAGTCCCAGTAGTAATGTATAGCTGAGAGTGTTGGACCATAAGGAGGGCCAAGTGCCAGATGCTTTCAAATTATGGTGCTGGAGAAGACTCTTGAGAGTCCCTTGGACAGCAAGGAGATCAAATCAGTCAATCCTAAAAGAAATCAACCCTGACTGTTCCCTGGAAGGCCAGATCCTGAAGCTGAAGCTCAAATACTTTGGCCACCAAATGAGAAGGGAGAAGACCCTGATGCTGGGAAAGCCTGAAGGTCAAAGAAGAAGGGGACAGCAAAGGATGAGATAGTTAGATAGTGTTATTGATGCAAGAAACATGAAGCTGAGCAAACTCCAGAGGACGATGGAAGACAGGAGGGCCTGGCATTATGTGGTCCATGTGGTCATGAAGAGTCGGACTCAACTGTGCGACTGAACAACAACAACAGAGAGCTCCAAGTGGAAGACAAGGTCTAGAACACAATGAGGCTAAACAACCTACTCCTTATTTCCTCTTGCAGTAACTAAAAAAAAAATAAGCAGAGAGGCCATAGCACATCCCCATTAGAAGCCAGAACAGGACCCAAAACTTGAAGCTAAGTATAGTTATGCAGCTTGTGAAGAAATGCATTGTCTCCTGGAGGGTTGGCAAGCAGCAAAAGCCTTCCCTTTGTAAACTTACAAGCTTTTTTCTCTAGTCAGAGGAGAAAGTCTCTTCACTGGCACCTCAGCTCACCTTCTTACAAATGCTAATGACTATCAGGAAAGATAATCGGATGCTCAGAATTCCCCCTTCTCCCCTCTTGAGGCAGAGAACAGAGGCTGGAGGTGTAAAATGCTAGATAGTCTTCAGAAGCATGGAGACAACAGAAAAAGACTTGACCTGGGCTGACCGGGGTTGAGGGAGAGGAGGAAGAGAGGATAAATCATTTTGGGAACAGGAAACAGGTCTCATTTCCTTGGGATGCTGAGCTGAATAGACAGCTTGTCTGAGGTTGGGAGCAGGCAGCAATTTTGGACCATGTGGCTGGACTAAAGAGCTGGGAGAAAGCTTTGAGGTAATGGTAGATCTTTACAGATCCGGCACACCTAAGATAAGGAGCCTGTCCTATATTTTATCATCAGATCAGGCACATATAGCTGAGATGGACAGAGGATTTGTGTTTTACCAGGGCTATTTTTGAGCAGGAATGCACAGGAATGGAGTTCCAGCTGGCCCCTGAGTTGGCCACGCCCAGCAGGAACTAATTAGCATAATAGGCTACACCCAATAGTAGAAACTCATTTGGATTGGCTACATTAGGGGTGTTTGACCTAACATGCAAAGGAGTTCCTGCTACAAAAAAAAGCCCTGGATTTTGACAACAAACAAGGTAAGCAGAATAAGAAGCAAAAGGTGGGTGTGGCTGGATGACCACACTTCTGGTAACATGGGTGCGTGGATTAATATGCTAATGAGATGTGCTGTCAGGGGTGTTGTCTAATATGCTAATGAGTTTCTGCTGTTGAGTGTGGCCTATTATGCTAATGAGTTCCTGATGGGCTTTTTCTACAAAAAAGCCCTGTGTTTTACCAATTTCTTTTTTTCTTCCTTGCTTCAATCTGGTGTGGTGCTAAAAATATGCTTATAAAAATTTCCTTTTTAATAAATACTTTATAATTTTGGATGCTGGTAATGGTTCTCTGTACCACCACCACCACCCATTTTGAACACATAAATTTCACTCATAAATTTTATTACTTTCCAGAGAATGAAAACCAACACAATCTACTATGATGTACTTTATCCTCTTCACAGGAAGTAGCTTGCTTGACTTCTAACCCTGATTCAATAGGATGTTAATTGTAACCTAAGCAGCGATCAGATAGGCCAGTTGTCTGGAGGAGGAATTCTGATTTATCTGATCTTGACACCCTTACTTCCCCATGGGCTGCTAGAATTACTGGAAGAGCTGCTCACATTCCTCCAGCCACAAATCACTGATTAAAAGCCAGTTTGCTCAGAGGGAGCACAATAAAGCAGGTCTCTCCTTGTGACACAGGACAAGGATCTATGGAGAGAGATGTCCCTTATCTTAATAACAATCTGATGAATAGCAAATACAGCCAGTTTGGGCTGTAGGATAGAGTTCAGCAGAATATTTTAAAGCATTCTTTCAAAGTCAAAAGACAGTTTGGAGGTGAACACCTGCAGCTGTTGATCTCTGCTACATTGCTATATTTAGGCTAACTTGTATTTGTGTGTATCTCACAAGTCGGGGGGCTGGTTTACAAATATATGCACAGCAGTGGATTATGCAATATCCAGTGATGACTTGCATTCACATGCAAGTTTAAACCCCTCCTCTGGAGGACCTTATTGGTAGCCAAATCAGATTAGAAAATCTGATTCGACTGAATACATAGCCGAATGCACACCCCTATCAGCCAGTACTTCTGTGTAATCCTGCTTCCTCCCTCCATCCACCATATGTTATGCTTCAAGATAATAGCAAGGGATTAGGGAGTTCATGAAATAAGAAAGCAGAAAGTGTGAAGATTTGATCATAAGCAATTATTTTATTTGTAGTTTGGATTTCCCCCCCCCAGCTGGTAGATGCAAATGCTTAGTGTTACAATGGTTGAGCTTGCCAGTGAGAGTTCTGTTTTTTTGATCTCCACTGTACAGTAGAGCACAATTCACTGGGAATGTCTTCTGCAAAAAATGGAAAATGTGCTGGAAGAACATATTTTAATGGTTTTTACACAGAGGATGTTCCCAGTGCTTTTGTGTAACCCTTATTTATTTCATTGTTCTGATAGGTTCTGCAAATGTTTTTCTTAGCTAGTTTTTTTCCAACTTGCCCATAAAAGGTACCTTTTCCTGTCTCTTCTTTTAAAAGTTAGGTTTAAAGCTGATCAGTAGAAACTAATAATAAACTATTAGTTTTATAGTACTTAAATACCAAGCAATGGTTAAAACAAAGCAGCCAGTGTATAAGCTTACAATCCAATGGAAAATTTTAAACTTGCCAGCATAAAAAATGCAACTGAACAGTAGTGTTTATTTTCCTCCTACTCTGCTCAGGTGAGTCACAGCTCTATCTCCACAACTCAAGCTGCCTCCGTTCCATGCACTGTAAACTATGTATGAAGACGGTAACTAGCCCTTTGTGATATGATGGGATATGATGGGTGACCCACCAGGAAATGAATGTGTAACTGTGATAAGATCCCCAAGAGATATTTCATTTTTTGGAAAATAGTCTTCCCAAGAAAACAAAGGGCATGACAGGTTTCATTATGATTGCAGTTTATATGAGCGCATCTAGAAAAATAGCTGATCTGATTTGGATTTTGGTAGATATGATTTGTATAATTAATATAACAGAAGCTCCTCTGTTTCTCTCTCATAATGAGTTGCACCATGATCCAGTTCCTTGTTAACTCACTGATGGCAGAAGAGCCATCTAGCTTTGTTTATCCATGTGGAAAAGGCTCCCTAGCTTGGCCATCAAATAGTTAACAAGATTTCCTCACCAGCAATATCATTTGCCATATCCAAACATATTTTACATTCATGCTAAGGCAAAATAAATTGTCTCAAGATTTTAAAAGCATAAGTCTTATAAAAAAGGATGATAGCCAATCTTACTAATACCACATCATAGCAGCAACAATGATAGCTGACTTCTTTGAGCTTTCAGTTTTAAACTGAGACATATTTTTAAAATGTTTAGCTTTAAGATGGGGATGATGACTTGTCCAAGTAAATGCTGGTTAGAACTGATCTGAAGACCTGTTCAATTACAGTGATGCCAATGGAGAAGGCTTATGTTATTGCCACCATTCTTATTTTTCACAATGCTATCATTGGATTTTTTGTGAATTGTAAGGGCCTTTGTTTTTACACCTGAAATGACTGGCTACCATCCTCACTGTATTGCTAATCAATGTCCAGATAAAATAATTTGCACACATTCAGACTCAAGTTTGAATAAAATGGATGATAGTTCTCTTAGAGGTGGTCTGCTCTTAATTGTGTGGATAAATTTCAGTTACTACACCTCCATCAGGACTCTAAGTATAGCAGCATCAAGAGGGATGCATCTGAACATTAAAACAGCATTCGTTGATGGAGATTTGTCTAAGGAAATCTATGTGGAACAACCAGAAGTTTTTTAAGGAAAAGAGAATATTTTATGCAACTTCAAAAGAGCATCTATGGACTTAAACAAACTGCCAGAGCTTGGAATGAAAAGTTAACTTTCCTGCTGCAATGTCAAGGCTTTCAACAAGGAAAGGCAAAACCCTGTTTGTTCTCAAGGCTTAAAAATGGACAATATCAGTGTGTGCAGATTTCATGCTGCCAAAACGAGGAGGATGTGCAAGAAATACTTGTGTTCAATTTGCATCTCTCACATGGAATGTCATTTGACAGCGATGTGCTTGCTTCTTGCCTTGATGCTTTCACTCTTTGATAAGGCTATGCTGGCTTGATTGTCTTCAAACAAGGTTATTGGTTTAGGCTCATCAACACCAAAGTCTTTCAGCAGACAGATGATCCATTCAAGTTCATTGCAGGCATTTGAGGCAGATATGTATTCAGCTTCAGTTGTTGATTTTGCAACTAAAGTTTGTTTTTTACTAGTCCAGCTAATCAGGCTGTTTCTGTAGAAGAACAGGTAGCCTCATTGATTTACAGTCAGATTTGTGTATACCCCAGTCAGCATCCATGTATCAAATCAGTCTTGGGTTGCCACAAACTGAGAACTGCTTATTAACACAGGAAATAGCAAAAAAGATAATGTATGCCAAACAAACCTATTTTGAAAATGCAAATAAACCAACCAGATGCTTAGCTTATAAACTTCATAAGGAAAAGGGAAAAAGATACATAAAAACACTTTAAAATGATATGGGAGAAGAGAGAAATAAATTGGAAGACTTGAAAAAAAATGTGGAACTATATTATGAAAATTTATATAAAAAAACAAAAGCACCACCACAACAAATTAGAAACTATTTTGAAATCTACAAACCAAAAACCTTTTCAGAAGAGCAGAGGAAAACTGACAGAAGCTTTAAAAAAGCAAAAAAAGGGGGAGGACTCCAGGTCCAGATGGGCTCCCAATGGAATTTTATCACATTTTTGAAGGTCAACTGATAAGGCCCTTAAAAGCAGTATGTCAAATGTTGAAAGAGACATACCAGATTCTTGGAATGAAGCCTTGATAACACTTATACACAAACAAAACTCAGATGAAAAAGAAATTAAAAACTATAGACCTATTTCTCTTTTGAATGTGGATTATAAAATTTATGCTTTTATTTTAGCAGCAAGAATGTCTTGTCACAAATGATTCACAAAGATCAAGCAGTCTTTCTCCCCAAAAGACAATTCAGAAATAATTTGAGGATGAAATTAAATGTTTTAGAATACTATGAAGCTCAGCCAGAAAAACAAATGGCTTTAATTTTTTTCAGATTCAGAGAAAGCCTTTGATAATGTTAGTTGGAATTTTATGCTTGAACTACTTTCATACTCCCAAGCTGGTACAGATTTTCACAAAATGGTTGAAGCAATTTATACTAAACAACAAGCAAAGATTTGTATTAATGGAGATCTATCACAAAGTATTGATACATAAGGGGACTAGACAAGGTTGTCCCTTGTCACCTCTATTGTTTATCTTTGCTCTTGAAGTCCTAAATGAACTAATTCAAGCAGATCAGCAAATCTTAAGCTAAGAGGAGAAGAATACAAACTTTTACCATTTGCAGATCATCTAATTTTTATTTTGGAGAATCTATCTAACACTATAAATATATTGATATCTGCCCTGCAAAAATATGGAGAAGTGGCAGGACAAAATTAATTGCAAAAACCCAAAAATGCTGATTAAAAATATGACAAAACCTTAAACTCATCACTTACAAGAAATAACAGGAGATCCAGAAGAAGATCAAATATTTAGGAATAAACATAACAAATAAATGTAGTTCTTTGATGGAAAATAACTACATGGAGTTGTTGAAAGAAATTAAGAAAGATCTGGAAAAATGGAAAAACCTTCAAATATCCTTAATCGGCAGAATAGCTACTATTAAAATGAATATATTACCAAGATTGATTTTCCTATTCCAAATAATACTGATTCTTCCAAATCAAATGCATTTTAAAGAACTTGATCAAATGATGACTCACTTTATCTGGCAAGGGAAAAAACCAAGAATAAAACTTAAAGCACTTCATATGCCAAAGATAGAGCTGGTTTTGCATTGTCAGATTGGTCACTTTACGGCTGAGTTCAGACTTGCAAGTTGCTCCGGAAGCCAGTCATGGCAAAAAAGCCCTGGAACAAACTGTTCTGGGGTTTCCCGGTCACACGGGGCTGTCTGTTGCAGGAGCTTACCAGGAGAAGGCATGCCGGGAAATTCAGACCGCTGGCCCAGATTAGGGGAGCTCGCCACAGATTGCTGATTGCGGGAGGATCCCGGCACTGCATTGGGCAGTACAACAGAGCACGGCCAATCAAACTGCTGCTGCTCTTCCAGCTTGCTCCCAGCATATCGGTCACACTGCCAGGAAGCGGACTGATGCAGGTTAAAGGCCCTCTTCACGGATTTGCTACCACTTCAATGAGGTATCTATTTAACGCAGGAAGAAAGCAGAACAGTGCGGGTTGCCCATGGGTGGGGAACGCCAGGCAGATGTGCCTGTGTGAATGCCCCCTTTAATGCAGTTTTAAAGCATCGCTGAAACATGGCTCTACCGGGGCAACTTGCCAGTCTGAACTCAGCCTACTATAGAGCTGCAGGGCTGACTGGATAATCCTGGCACATGTCATGACCTTCTGTTAGGATGGTACACCTTTATTTGGTATGAGAAAGTGGATTCCCACAAATACTTTAAACAAACTCTTTACTGAAAGTTTGGGAGAAAACTAGAAATTACTTTTATGCTAAGACTCCAAGATGGGTGGCTCCATTAGAAGCCTTTACAAATCCTAATGTATATCAAGAAGAAATAATTTCAAGTTATCAAGACTTGTTGGATGTTAGAAACAAATTGAAACCAATACAAGAGTTAAATTGGTGGCAAAAGATACAAATTGAGTCTAGATGTAGTAAAGATAAGCTGCTAGGTTTCTATGATAACTGTTTAGAAATAGATAAGATTTTGATGTATGTTGAACAGAAATTTATTCAAAAAAAAGTATGTATTGCTGTTAGAAAATAAGACCCAAGGTGAAATGGTTAAAAACGTTATGATCAAATAGGCACAAAATCTGGGATGTAACATTGAACTAGACTAATGGTTACGGGTGTGGAAAAAAATATAAAAGTTACAAAAGCAATTTTTATAAGGAAAATATATATAAGATGTTTTATAGATGGTACATTATTCCTGATATATTGGCTAAATTTGATTCTAAATGCTCAAATGTGGGTTGGAAATGTCAAAACAAAGTTGGATCCTTTTACCATATATGGTGGTTGTATGATAAAGCTAAAAAAAAAATTGGGCTTGGATTCATGAAATGCTCCCCCAAAATTTGAAATGCTCTGTGCCCTTTGTTCCCGAAATATTTTTGTTGAGTATCCTACCTGAAAATTGTAAAAAAAAAAATGACTCCTATCTTATATTGTATTTGATTACCTCTCCTAGAATTTTATATGCTAAATATTGGAAAAGAGCAGATACACCATCCAGAGAAGAAATTATCAACAAAATCTTAGAAATGACAGAAATTGATAAATTGACTTTATTTTTGAAAAGCCATCCAGAAAGTACATTTAAAAATACATGGTCAAGATTTTATACTTGGTTTGAGAACTACACTAAGTTAAGCAACATAGTCAATTAAATTTATTTTTTTCCCGAGGATACTGAAGATATTACTTTACATATACGCAAAATAGACTTTAAATCTATGAGACGGTTGTAGTAGTAGAATTTTATTACAGTTGCTACACCAGCCACATACATATAATTATAATAAAAGTTTTAACAAGCATACAGAATATGAAATATACAAAATGTACAAAGATAAAAATTTGAATTTAAAACCTATTTAAAACACAGTTTCCGTAACCTCAGTATCAGTGCACAAAATCTAGCTACCTGATAGGTGATCTTAGAGTTCTTATCAGATAAAAGGCAATCAGGCTTGACTTTGTGCAACCAGGAATCTTATCCAGCAATGGAGTAATAATCTCCAAATGAGCCTCCTTATAATATGGGCAACTAAAGAACATATGCTCAATGGATTCGGCCTCCCTTAATGGGCATGTACATAATCTTTCTAGGTAGAGGATTTTCTTATATCTGCCTTCAAGCACTGCAGAGGGTAGTGCAGAACTCCTTGCCAAGGTGAACACCCTTCTAAAACTGTTTATTTTCAAAGAAGCCAGATAAGTTGCTGGCACAACAGCATATTTGACATTTGACAGTTCAATAAGGTTTGGTACATTAGAAATGTCAGTTTGGCGGTTTATATAAAAGTATTACAAATTTGGCATAAACATGTTAAATATTTGGAACTAAAATTGCCCCCGTGTGTTTATGTACGTTTATGTATGTTATGTGTGTTTAAAATAAAGAAAAATATTATTAAAAAAAAGAACTGAAAATTTATCTCCCTGATATTTTATTTTCTTGGCCACACCAGAGACTGCCAGTAAGATTTGCTGCTTCCCATTAAAGATAATATTTATTTTCTTTTGAGATACTCATTTCCACCCCTAATTGGACTAAGCAAAATCAGCAAATTTCTGATGTAACAAAGAACCTAATTGGATATAAGTAAATGGAAATAAACTACAATTGGAGACAAGCAGCCATTTTTTCCTCTTCTTTTCCTGTCAAAGGCTAACTGCGGCTATCTAAAACACTGTGAAACTATTTTTGGAAGACTGCTATTACTCTGTGTCTGCTTTGTTTTGTCTTTGTGTTTTGCAGCTTTCCCTTATTTTTCTACTTCTCTGAGTATTGCAGTCAAGGGGCTCACAGTAAATTACAAAAAATCAAAAATCATAGTTTTTACTAATAAGTTAAACCATAAATGTAAAGCATGGAAAACTAAAGATGGAGAAATAGAATTGACAACTCATGTTAAATATTTGGGAGTGGTCTTCTCCAAGAATTTATCATGGAAACATCATCTTAATTTAGCCCAAGATATCATTAGACCAAATGTCAATGCACTTTTGAGATACTATTACTCGACAGGTGGCCAATATATCCCTATGGCTATTAAAGCATTTAACACAAAAATAATACCTCAGTTCCTATATGGGGCAGACATTTGGATTTGTGCAGTTTCTGAATCCTTAGACAAAGTATTAACCCAATTCCTGTGTTGAATTTTGGGAGTCCCCAAGTGTGTGGCGGGAGCTGTTCTTAGGTGGGAGCTAGCACAATGCTCCTTAGAACTTAGAGCTTGGTTGACTGAAGGTTTGCTTTTCTAGTCCATCATCAGGGAGTTTGATTTACAGTCTAAAGGAGGATAACTATAGAAATACTTGGTTAAATCAAATAGACAAGAAACTGAACCTCCTTGGCCTCCCGATATCAACACTCAAGAATATATCTCAGCAAGAAGCATGGAGACAGATCAGATTGAAAGGAAGTAATTGGGATAGGGCTAGTACCGTCACATGTGCCAGGCGTGCATGTTCTCCTCTAGCTCTGGGAATTCTTCCTTCGTTGACCCTTCCATCATATCTAAGCCATCTTACCACCCCCTCTCATAGATTTGCTTTTACTCTCGCAAGATTAAATGCTGTACCAGCTGCAGAATTAATGGGACATTTCTCATGAACTCCGTATTCAGACAGGCTTTGTACCTGCACTTCTGGTAAGATTGAGACACTGACACTGACACATCTCCTTTTGCTTTGTTCTCATTGGTTAGCTCTTAGACCATATTGGGTATATCCAATTTTATCTAAATACCATCTTCCACTGGAGCCATGGGTGGTCTCTTATCTGCTGACAGATACTGACCCGACAATCACCACTTCAGTAGCAAAATACTTAGCTATTATAATAGCACAAGTGGAGACCCGCAAGAAACTTGCAGGATGGTCATCCCATTCCTCATACCTTTGCTTCCTCCCCTCTACCCTTACCTATTTCACACTCTTTCTCCCTTCTGGGGGTGGAGCCATAGACTCAACCCTCCAAAGCAGCCATTTTATCCAGGGGAACTGATCTCTGTCACCCGGACAACAGTTGTAATTCTGGGTGATCTCCAGCCCTCACCCAGAGGCTGGCAATGGTAGTTCTCATGGAGGAAATGGCTGGTTTGGAGGGTGGAGTCTATGGCATTATACTGGTCTGAAGTTCCTCCCCTCCTCAAACCCCACCATCCCCAGGATCCACCCCTTAAATGTCCAGGAGTTTCCCAATCCAGAGTTGGCAACCCTATTTCCTTCCCACCCAACAGCCAACTTAACCTTTATCTGCCTTTATCTGTCTTCAGCTTTTTGTCTCCACCCCCTCCCCCACAGCTTCTACCAAGGAAAATTATAGTCTTTCTCCACAGTGGGGACCAAAGCAGCTTACATTATTCTCACCTCCTTTTTATCTGCACAACAACCCTGTGAGGTTGGTTAGGCTGAAAGTATGTGACTGGTCCAAAATCACCCAGTCAGTGGGGATCTGAACCTGGGTCTTGCAGACCCTACTCTGAGGCTCTAACTGCTGCACCACTGCTGGCTTTCATAGGGTGGCTGCTGAACAGCAGCAAGCAGCCAGGCCAAGTTGAGTCATGCAAATTAGGTGGTATCAAGTCACCCAGAGGGTGCTGCCTAGGGATGCCAGCCTCCAGGTGGGATCTGGGGATCCCCTGGAATTACTGCTCAGCTCCAGACTACTGAGATAACTTCCCCTGGAGAAAATGGATGCTTTGGAGGGTGGACTCTAGGGCATTGTACCCCACTGAGGTCCCTGTCCTCCCCAGGCTCCATCCCCAAATCTCCAGGAGTTTCCAGACCTGGTGCTGGCAACCCCACTACCCCCATCCCCTGCCAGTGCCCATGGGGGGAACTGGCAACCCTAGACTGCTGCCAGGCCTAGGGGTGGCAACCTCCAAGTGGGGCCTGCTGGAGAGTGAACTCCAGAGATCTGTGAACAACAGAGATCTGTCTCCCTGGAGAAAATGGCTGCTTTGGAGGGTGGATTCTGTGGCATGATACCCAGCTGAGGCCTCTCCCTTCCCCAAATCCTGCCCTCCTTGCACTCCACCCCAAAACCTCTAGGAATCCCCCAGCCTGGCCCCAAGGCTCCCCCCTCCCTCCCCCCTCCCTCCCTCCAAGGCCGAAAGAGGCCTGGAAAGAAAGGGCCCTTCCCCCCACCCTTTGACTAACAGAGCCAGTCAGAAGCCTCCCCCCCCAACGTTCTAATCTCTCACAGTTGATGCCTGGAGTCAGGTCCCTGCAGAGGCCATTTCAAAAGGCTTTTTGGGGGGAATTCAGCCATCCCTGAAGGGATTTCCTCACTTTTTGGATATTTCTACAAACCCAGGAAGTCTACTGACTATGTAGGAAAAGCTGTTGGGGGAGAGTGAGGCCCCTGTTGGTGGGAATAGGTATCCGCACAGAAAAAAAAAAGTCTGGGAATTAGAATAAGGATTGAAGCATAAATGATTGCTGCTAAGGGGAGGTGTGCACTTTTTGGTTCTATTTTTTTTTCAATTTTTTTCTATTTTATGAATGAAATGTCTCATAGTTTTATATTTTAAACCTTTATACAGTTTATATTTTAATTGGATTTGAAATGTTAACAGTTTTTAAACTCTTACATTGGTATTTTACATCTTTGTTGTATTCTGTGCGTGTGCTTGAGACCATTGGTCATGTGAGCCAAATAAACTGATTGATTGATACTTCTGTCTAAGATAGAATAAATCCATTTCCACTTTTTGATTATTCATTATTTGGGCTCTACATTACTTGCTTGCTTTTTCTTCCCTATACCAAACTGGATTTTAAAAGACTACATTCTCCTAATTGGCGTATAACTGGAATATATTTCACCAGCAAGAATTCAAAACTACCAAAGGAAACAAGGTAAGTATTGACTAAGAATTCTTTTCCATACTGATCACTCCTTGAATTATCACTTATTTTGTATATTTTATATATATATATATATATTCTTTTGAGTGAATATAACATTTAACAGGCAAAATAATTAGGCTTTTGCTGCTATCTGATAGATAAGATTGAAATTGGTAAGACTGTAACTGACCAATGAACTGCTTTTTTAAAATCAAGGTTGCAATTGTAAAAAAATATTAATATCTCAGAAATTTAAATAGAAAACATTTATATGTTGGTTGAAGAAAAGGGGGGAAACAAAGAAGAAAATATTTTTGGTAAATGCATTTTGAAAATATATTTTGAAAACTTTTTGCACTTTCTATAAAGTATAAATTATTTTTCTGTTCTTGTTATATACATAATTGTTATATAAAACATAGCAATAATTAGTATCAATTTTAGCATTTATACAAAATATTAATAACCAATAATTTGTAATGGTTGTTTACAAAATTGAACAAGAACGTTTAAACAAATTATCATTTTTATCGTCATATGTTCATATTGTTTAAGATTGTTTAATACTGTTTAAGATTGCTCAAGATTATACCACTCTGATCATGTAGATATATGGAAAGGCTATATAAAGTGCAGAAGAAAGTTAGCAAAATTGATAAAGATGACAGCTGAAATGAGAGCAATCAAAAAAGTAATTAGAAGAAAACATTGATATTATTAGAGAAATCCCTCTCTTACCAAACTGAACTAAAACAAGAGAATAGAGGTTTGCTAACTCAACTTCAACAAGATATCGAAGAAGACATTTAAAAAAATAACTGAGTTTTCATATGAACTGCAAGAAATAAGCCAAAAAATTAAAGTCATAGAATCATAGGAGAGTTGGAAGGGGCCACCAGGGTCATCTAGTCCAACTGACTACAAAATGTAGAGAATTCACAAATACCTTCTCCCACACCCCCAGTGACTGCTGTTCCATGCCCAGATGATGATAAAAAACCTCCGGGATCTCCAACCAAACTGTCCTGGAGAAAATTTGCTTCCTGACCCCAAACTGGTGACCAGCATTTTCCTGGGTGTGTAAGAAAGGGCCACAAGAACTGTCAGGAAGTTCTTACTGATGTTTAACTGAAAACTCTTCTGATTTAATTCAACCCACTGGTTCTGGTCTGGGGCAACAGAAAACAACTCTGTACCATCCTCTATATGACAGCCCTTCAAGTACTTGAAGATGGTTATCATGTCACCTTCAATTTTTCCTCATAGTCTCCAGACCCTTCACCATTTTTATTGCCAGCTTGTCTACGTCCTTCTTAAACTGTGGTGCCCAAAACTGAACAAAATACTCTGGGTGAGGTCTAACCAGAGCAGAGTAAAGCAGTACCATCACTTTGTGTGATCTGGACACCATAGTTTTGTTAATACAGCCCAAAATGGCATTTGTCATTTAGCTACCATATCACACTGGTCTACTAAGAGTCCTAGGTCCTTCTCACACATACTACTGCCAAGACAAGCCTATCCTATAATTATGCTTTTGATTTTTCCTACCTAAGTGTATCCTGACTCTGTCTTCTACCACATTTGCCACCCCTCCCAATTTAGTGTCATCTGCAAATAAAAAGCATCCCCTCTATTCCTTCATCCAAATCATTGAACAAAACAGGTTCCAGGACACATGCTTGAGGCACTCCATTCAAGAAAACAAACAAGAAATCCAAGAAATTAAGACAAAGCAAAAATAACTTGAAGGAAAACAAGACAAAGTTGAAGTGGTACAACAACACCAAGAAGATGTACTGATTTAAAAAAAATCAAAAGATATGATTTTATTAAAACATAGAAAAGAACCATTTAAAATTGGACAAGAAATACAAATATTTCAAGATCTTCTGCCAGATAACATTAAGAAAAAGAAAGATTTGGAAGTCTAAAAGAAGTGATGCAACAGAAAAATATATGATACCACTGGAAAATTCCCTCTACTTTAGAAATATTCTTGACAAAAGGTAAGAAAACAATAACACCAGCAGAAAAGGCAGCAGAACCACTGCAAGGATTGACAGCAAACGACAGCGATCAAAGCTCAGGGGCAGATGAAGGAGGAGAGACAAAGACAAAAGAAAGAAACAAAGGGCGGGGGGTGAAGGAGTTCAAAATAATCTCTGTGAATCTGAATGGATTAAATTTGCCATTCTAAATTATCAAATCCCTTTCATCAGTTGGAGAACTTCAGAGTAGATATCTTATGTATCCAAGAAACCCATATCAAGAAAAATCAAGAACATTAGCTAAATTGGAGAAGAATGGATAAAGTCTATATTGCATCTGCACGAACTAAGAAAACTAAGAACAATATATATCTATAATCAAAGCCTATAAGTCCTTGAAGAATTAAAGGACCAGAATGAAAGATATCTTATTCTGAAGATCAGACTACCAGAAGGGCAAATTTGGACACTGACATCAATATATACACCAAATGAAAATAAGAATGAGTTCTTTGAAAATTTCTACCAAACACTATTAGACTTACATGAAGGTGAAATTCTGATCTTCAGAGATATAAATGGTGTTCTTGATCCTAAAAAAAAAAAAATCTAAAAATGTTGGCGGAAAACTCCCAAAGAATATATTTAAATACATGGCAATTTTAGAAATTGAAGATATTTGGTGAACCCTTCACTCAGATGACAAAGAACTTAGATACTTTTCAGACAGACATCTATTATATTCAAGAACTGACTTGTGCTTAATATCCAAAACTTTAATTATAAAGTGGGGAAAGTGGAGATTTTACCCAAGACTCTAGCAGACCACAAGAGATTAAATGATACACTCTTACAACAGGTTGAAATAAAACAACATCGCAGGAAAGATTTAATACAATACTTCAATACTAACAATACTAATGAAATTACAACATCAACAATATGGGAGGCCAGCATGGGTTACATCAGGGGAACCTTATTGGTGAAAGCTGCAAGAAAGAAAGAAAAATAAGTTTCTATTAAAAAATAGGAGATAAAAAAGGTATTGTAACGGGAACACAAAACCACTGGCAATAAGAACAAATTGAAAGAGATGAAACAACTGAAGAACCAATTGGATCTGTTAGAAGTAGAAGTAATACAGAAAAAATAAAATACCTAAAACAAAGACATTTTGAATTTGCAAACAAACTGGGAAGATATCTAGCATACTGTTTAAGAAAAGAATGGGGAAAGAAAAGGATACCAGGAATTAAGAAAGGAAATCAATTATGGGCTGCATTCACACACACTAAATAATCCACCTTCAAGGCACTTTCAAACTGGATTTTGCCAGGTCACACAGTAAAAATCCAGTTTAAAAGTGCATTGAAAGTGTATTGAAAGTGGATTATTGATTGTGAGATCGTAGACATTCTATTCATAGTAAGAAATGACGGAACAAGTACAAAACTTTTTTCTAAATCTCTACAAAGAAAAGACTATAGATGGAAAAAATACCCACTTGAAACACCATTCAAAAGATTTACATTTGAATACAGAAAAATATTAAACCAAGTGATAACAGTACACGAAATCAATCAAGCTATTAAAAAAAATTAAAAAGACAAAGCTCCTGGACCTGATGGTCTGACAGCTTTTTTGTTGTTGTTGTTGTTCAGTCAGACAGTTAAGTCCAACTCTTTGCATGGACACAGCAACATACTACAAATGCTTTGAAGATTACTCCTTCAAAAAGCAATGAGAAAACAAATACCACCAACCTGGCAAGATGCAAATATAACCTTAATAAATAAAGAAGGGAATGTTCCATTATTATCACATTCTTGCAGACCAGTCTCATTACTAAATGTAGATTAAAAGATTTTTGCAACAATAATGGTTGATAAGCTAAGAAAGTGACTCCTAGAACTAATCCATGAAGATCAAATGGGATTCACCCACAAAAGGTATATGCATTACAACATCAGATATCTCCTGAATGCAATTGAACATTCCAGGAGAAAAGGCAGAAAAATGGGATTTATGGTTTTGGATGCAGAGAAAGCCACTGACAATGTTCTTTGGCCATTTTTATTGAAAGTATCACAAAACATGAATTGTGGAAATAAATAACAGGATTCAAAGTATTTATACTGATAAGCACACCAGAATTTTAGGAAATGGTACTTTAATGGTAAAAATTGAGATAGCAAAGGGAACCCAACAAGGCTGCCTGGTGTTACCATTATCATTTACTCTGTCAAAGGAAATATTGGCCAATGAAATAAGAGAAGATAATAAGATTACTGGAATAAAGGAATTTTCCAACCTGGAATTGGCAACCCTATTTCTTTCACATCCAACAGCCAAACTACCTTTATCTGCCTGTCTTCAGCTTTCCATCTCCACCCCCCCCAGCCTCAATCTAGGAAAATTACATTCTTTCACCATAGTGGGGACCAAAGCAGCTTACATTATTCTCTCCTCCTTTTTATCTGCACAACAACCCTGTGAGTTGGTTAGGCTAAAACTCAGCTCCCGGTGACCCAGCAATGCCGCTGGTTGCCGGGGGCTGCTTTGCTGCCCTGAGGAAGCCGGGCAGCAAGAGCAGTTACGACGCCTTGCATCGTGACATGGGCGGGGGGCGGAACCGGCTAGGATAAATGGCCAGGCTCTGCTCCCGCCTGTTGTCAGTCTCTCCGATGTGCTTGAGCTGGTAACAGCTCAGAGCACAGGGAGAGAAGTCCAGGGCCTTTGTGGAGGGCCTGGGAAATAGCGAGCCGAGTCGACAGCCAGGGCAGAAGGCTGGGGCCTCGGTCAGGGCGTCGGTGCTGCTGCGCTGGCTGGAGTGTTGGGCCGTGGCACTGGTTAGAGCATCATGCTGCAGCTCTGGTTGGAGTGTCGGGCCGTGGTACAGAGCCAGCCAGAGCTTCAGGTCATGGAGCAGAGCTGGCCAGAGCATTCGACCGCAGAGCAGAGACGGCTGGGGGGGTTTCTGTGGCAGCAGTTGCCAGTAGCGACCCTGCTTTGCGGAGCGCGGAGGCGATCTCTGGAGGCAGCAGCTGGTTTACAGGCCTGTGGAGTGGCGTGGCACGTGATCACGGCCGCCTGTGGGGCAGCGTGACTGCAGCCTCAGTTCTGGAGCACCTTGGAGGTGGCTCGTGGCGGCAAACAGCTTGCCGTGGCGCCTCTTGTTAAACAAGACACACAACATAACACACATTACACACTAAGGCTTTTAGTTAGTGTGGCAGTTTGGTGAGGCTGCTGGGCCCCAGTTCAGGTCTTCCTTTTGCTCGACTCCCTCCCCCCCAGGAGACCTGGAGCAATTAGCCAGCAGGCTGGGGCTCGGAGTGGTGGTGATTTTTATTGACTGCTGGGGTGGCCATTTCAGGACAGTGCAGGGGGCGGCCACCTTTGTTGGGTTTTTTCCTGAGGAGACAAGGTGAAGGTAGCGGCCATTTTAGGTGGCACTTGGTAGTGTCAGCCATTTTGTGGAAGTCCCTTCTAGGCAGCCAATGACAGGGGCTGACATTTTAAATTAAACAACAAAACACAGCAGGTACCCAGCCCCTCGCCTGTTTGATTGCAAAGGTGAAGCCCCACTGTATCTAGGTGGCTTGAATATTTGAGTGAGTGAAGTGGGGCAGTGCAGGTCAATAAGAACTGCACTGCTGATAGTTGAATAAGGTGGTGCGGAGGTGTCTGCTCCTCTCTGTCTTCATATGGTTGAAAGCCATTTTTCTGGGTAGCCATTTTAGATTCCAGCAGCCAATTTAGGTGGTTTAGAGGATGTCAGTTTGTTAACGGAACAGTGTCTCAGAACGACCAAGGCTAGTTGTAAGGGAAATGGCCTGCCCTGACATCCATATGCAGCGGGTGCAGGGCTGGTATAAATCCAATCTCCTCCCTCCTACCTTCCTTCCGCCTTCCACTGTTGATGGCGGGATTTTTTAAGATTGGATTTATACGTGACCTGATCTCTGTATTAACTGCCTGAGGGCATTCCAGGAGGGGATATGTCTCAGTGAGAGATCATCTGCTTGGCATGCAGTGGGTCCCAGGTTCAATCAGTAGCATTTTTAGTGAGGGATTTGGCAGCAGGTGATATGAAAGACTTCTGCTTATGATCTGGGGAGCCTTTGCTAGTCTAAGTTAACAATCCTCAATTCAGCAAGCTTGAAAGCATAGAGTGCCGTAAAAATGGGCTATTCCTTATTTAAAATACATAATTAAACATAAAATAAATACATAAAAATGGATTCCATACTTATACAGCAGGGCTTATTTATATTTGAGACTGTGGACCATATGCCATAGCATTTTGACGTGGTTTTATGTGGAGAAATATGTTATAAATTACCAATTTTTTCAGATTACAATATTTGGCCCTAAAGCAATGGGATGTAGTTCTAGTGTAGTGATTGAGAGAGGTGGACTCTAGTCTGGGGAACTGGGTTTGATTCCGCATTCTTCCACGTGCGGTCAGCTGGGTGGCCTTGGGTCAGTCACAGTTCTCTTGGAGCTGTTCTTTTAAGAGTGGTTCTCTCAGAGCTCTCTCTCGACCTCACCTACTTCACGGGGTGTCTTTTGTGGAGAGAGGATGGGTGGGAGACTGTAAGTCACTCTGAATGAAGAGTGGGGTATAACTCCGGTCTCCTCTTCTTCTCTGTATACCATAGAAGCCTTTATTGGTATCCAACTGTAAACTATGAATAGAAATTGAACTTGAGGTGTGGGAGTGCAGTCAATGGGAACAGCTACTTGAAACTGGGTAGCTCGATTGGGCACTTAGGGTGTAGGGGTGAAACCAAGTGTAATCTGAATGGAAAATGAGTAAATCGCTACTGGTTTCTGTTAAGTATGCATCTGAACAAGGTAGAGATTTCAGCAAAGTGATTTCAGCTTTGTTGTAACAGCAAACTCAACAATCAGACAACACGCACACAATAGTGGAGCACAGCTCCCCTTTTTAAATTATCCAGGCTGTCAAAGCCATGCCATACGACAGTTATTAACCAATAAGAAAATAAGGATACCACTTACAATCCCTTCTTATGTCTGAAGCTTAACATGGGAAAGATAGGGCTGATTACAGCTTCAGGACATAATAGTTTCCTTGTGTGAAGGAATCCTTATCAGCAATATGGGACTTTGGCAGTGTGAATATATGCTGAGTTGGCAAATTGGGTTAGTCTTTGTCATGTGTTAGGATTCATAATATCCATTGCAATACGTCATTAGTACTTTATGTTTTCTGTTTTAGCAGGGATGCAATGTGACTTCCAATTTGATGCTGTGATCTGGGAATCTGACAGCTGGCATGTTGTTACACATCACTGGTTTAGTCATAATGAGTGTTCTTCACAGGTTTACTAGTGCATTTGTATTTCAAGGGAGGCCCAGTGCTTTGCCAGGGCCTAGATGAGTGGTGTTGGTTACAACAGGCTGTTGGAGGTGCCGGCTGGGATGTGGTGGTGCAGCCACAGCAATAGGAGATGAGGCCAACTGCTTCCAGGTAGGTTCCAGTGGGGGGCAAGGGTTAAGCAAGACCCCAGAGGATCAAAATGGTTTGGGAGGCCTGACGGCTGTTCTGCACATGCACTTGGAAATGAAACTGCTTCTAGACCTGGCAACCCAGCCTTAGTTACATTAGATAATAGGTGCTGCTGGAGCCATCTTCACGTTTTGGCACGTGAGCATACTATCTGCATGTATCTGCATACATCGGATGGTAAAAAGGAGCCAATGCACATTTCTGTGTGCTTGTCCTAGTCTTTATGATAGGAACCCAGTTTCTATTAAGAAATGACAGGTACTGTGCACTCTTAAGGGTAATAAATAAATACCAAACAAGCAAACAAAATTAAATTATACAGGTTTAAAGTGACACCACATTGTAAATTGGCAACATCACATTTTTAAAGCCGAACTCACTGGTTGGCTTGGTTGGTTCTTAGTGGTTGTTAAAGAAGCATTTCATATAGCTAGAAGCATTTCAAAATGCCTTATTGGGACGGTTACTTGACTTTAAAACAATGGATGCCTCCCTGTTTAGGTCTGTTAGTAATAGTTGATATAGTTCTTTAAGAGTGCCAAGGGGCTAAGTTCCAGTTCTCCTCCAGTGCTGTTTCCACATTTTGACTATCTGGGACTAGATCAGAGAGGCTTTCTTCCAACATAGATTTCAGCTAGTGACAATTCCAGGCCTCAGTTGCCTATCTTTCAGGATGCTGGTTGTCAGAAGATCTGAAGCAAAAGAGTCTTGTCTGTTTAATAGAGATTTAAGGCATGGAAATGCACAGCAGTAGTTTTTTCCTGGCTTGGAGGTAAATAACATTGCTTGATAATCAACATCCCTTTAAAGTGAGGGGGCTTCCTTTGCTACAGGAATAAAAATAAGATAGGTCATTTGATTAGGGCACACATAGGCCCTATGATAGTTGGGCAGCCCCTTGCTGATCGCCATGGCTGTACAAATGCAAACATTTGGAGATGCAGTGGAATTCTACAGAATTCTATGAAGATCTTGGGGACAGGGAGCTCTAGAGGGACAGAGGCAACCTATTTATCTAGCAGTGAAATAAGGGTCAATATTGCAACCAGGGTGTTGCTGCACTTCAGGTTAAGGTGGTTACTGCTTTGGGCATGCGGATGGACCTTCTCTGATCAGGCACCCCCCCTTTGCAGCAGTTTGCACTCGGGCTTTGGGCAAGTTGGCCTTTCCAGGGGTGAAGTTTGGAACTCACTCTTCTCGGTTCAGTGACGCATCTTCTGCAGCTGCCTTGCAGATCGCCTTGCTGTGTGGTGGTGTCAGTGGAACCTTGTTCAGATTGAGACCTTTGTCCGGTCACTGCACTCCAGTCTGGGGGGTAGCGTATGGAACAATGAGCTAGGGGCGGGCCTTCATCTAGTGTTCAAAGACTGTAATTGCAAAGTTTTAAGTTATTACTGAGATTTTTCTTTTAGGTGCTGTTGGCCTTGAGGTGGGACAAAGAGTCAAAGTTTGCAGCCATGGCATGGTCATTTGAGCCACCCACCGGGCCAGGAGGACACCCTGGCTGCGAAGGGCCTTGTGCTACGAGCTGAGGCAGACCTTGCAATGATAAGAGCAAGATGGCCTAGAGTGCGGATAGTCTGATCGGCTATTCCACTTTGCCATGAAGGACAAGGCCATGGTGCTGCAAGTGGAGCCTGACCTTGCAATGAAAAGAGCAAGGTGACCTGCGGATAGTCTAGCTGGCTATTCTGCCTTGCCAAGGATGACAAGGACATGGTGCTTTGAGTGGAGACTGACCTTGTGATGATAAGAGCAAGGTAGCCTGGTATGCAGATAGTCTGGTGGGCTACTCTGCCTTGCTATGAAGGGCAAGGCCCTGGTGTTACATATGGAGGTTGGCCTTGCATTGATGAGAGCAAGGTGGCCCAGTTGTGCAGATTGTGGGGTCGGTTATTCTGCCCCGCCAGCCATGGCGCAATTGACGAGACCCCGCACAGCTTAAAGCCACCCTGCTAGATGATGAACGCCTCGGGGGTGGTTGAGTTCCAGGACCCATATAGGGCTGATGGGGTGCACCTATATGACAAGGGCTATTGGTTATTGGTTATTGTTGCAGGACTTGTGGCAAGGGATTAGGTCAGCCTTGCCCCTTTTGTGGTGGGGAGCAAAGACCAAAGCAGAGGCTTGGTCTTGGCTGTGGCAGGTTGGTGTGGGCAAGAAACTGGAACCGGTGAGCACCTTACGGCATTTTCCCCATTAGGGAACTGGGGGTCGTCAGGAAATGCCTTCGGATTTCTACGGTCCAGGGTGCGGAACGGTGATCACCTCCTCTGGGAACCTCTTAGGGTATGCTCCTCCCTGCAAGTTGGAAGGCTTCAGAGGTAGGCGCTCCTAGGTGGCGACCAGTTTGCTGGGCTGCTGGTCACAAGCCAGAACAATGGCTCAAGTCCAGAGCTGGGTGACCCACCCGAGAAAATGGCAAGGAGGTTGGTCAGGGGAGTGACACCTGCCTCGCCTGTTCCGTGCTCACTTAGCTGATCCCTTGCCACAATGTTATGTTAAATAGTTAATAAAGTGGCCCTTGTTTACTTCCAAACTGTTGTCTGTCTTGTTCCAACTGGGGGGGGCAAGTATGTGACTGGTCTAAAATCACCGAGTCAGCTTCCAATAACAGATGGGGATCTGAACCTAGGTCTTGTAGACCCTACTTTGAAGCTCTAACTGCTGCCTCACACTGGCTTTCATAGGGTGGCTGTGTTGAAGAGTAGTAAGCAGCCAGGCCTAGTTGAGCCATGCAAATCAGGTGGTACCATGTCACCCAGAGGGTGTTGCCTAGGGGTGCCAGCCTCCTGGTGGTACCTGGGGATCCCCTGGAATTACTGCTAATTTCCAGACTACAGAAATAACTTCCCATGGCAAAAATTGATGCTTTGGAGGGTGGACTCTATGGCATTATACCTCACCAAGGTCCTTGTCCTCCCCAGGCTCCACCCCCAAATCTCTAGGAGTTTCCCAACCTGGATCTGGCAACCTTACTGCCCCCATCCCCTTTTGGTGCCCGGCCTAGGGTTGCCAACCCCTAAGTGGGATCTGGAGACCCTCCAGAATTACAACTGAACTCTAGACAACAGTGATCTGTATCCCTGGAGAAAATGGCTGCTTTGGAGGCTGGACTTTGTGGCATTATGCCCAGCTAATGCCTTCCCTAAACCCAGCCCTCCTTAGATTCACCACAAAATCTCCATGAATTTCCCAGCCTGGCATTGGCAACCCTTGTCATGTCTGGCCCCAAGGCTCCCTCCCTCAAAGACCAAAATAGGAGGGGAAAGGGCTCTTCCCCCCCTGCCTTTTACTGATGGAGCCAATTAGAAGCCTCCCCCTTTGAACATTCTAATATCTCACCATTGATGCCTGGAGTAGATCTCTGCAGAGGCCATTTCAAAAGGTACTAGAGGGAATTCGACCGTCCCTGAAGTATTTTTTTAAAAAATAAATGGGATTTTTCTGTAGACCCAGGGAGTCCGATGAGTCTGCAGAAAAAGGTGTTGGTGGAAATAAGTATCCACTCAGAGAACGGACTTTGGGAATTAGTGTGTGTGGGTGGGTGTGTATGAATGATTGTGTGGGTGTGTGTATATGTGTGGGGAAAGCCATGGATGCGGAATGAAAGAGCAAGATGCTTTAGGCACAGAAGATAGCTGAGAAGATAGATCATATGTAACTGTTTTTATTGGTTCCAAAGTCTGAAAGTGGCTGTAATGTACCCAGCACATAACATGTGCTCAGGCCAGCCATGTGCTTGGACAAGTTTCAGCCAGTCCAACATGCAGCTGGGTGAAGTGCCTGAGCTTCGCTCCAGAGGACAATGGACAGTAGGATCCTAGCTCCCTTCCAATCGGGGAGCAGTGATCCTAGGGGATAACTCAGTCACTGTAAATAGTCCAATCACGGGGTTTGTGTGTGTTGGGGTGTGGTTTTCTTTGGGAATAAAAGCAGGCCTGCAAGCCAGCTTTAGTTGTCTTGTTCCTGATCTTCAAATACAAGTATGAGCTGATTTCACTCTATGAAATCTTCAGTCTCAGTACTTTTCACTGGCGATGAAGGTGGGATCCTGTTGAGCATGCCTGACTCCAGCTGGCACTGAGCATCAATCGCCCTGCATTGCTCCCCAGCAGCACCACATCACACTTCACTCCATGGATCATTGCTCATCGCCACGTGCTCAAGTCATGGCTGCTGCTCCAGGACAGATCTCCACATTCAGCCCAGCACACCCCAAGCTGTGGGAATCATGGGTCGAACAGCTAACCCACTTTTTCAAGACACAGAAAACAACAGATGTGGAACTGAAAAAAACGTGGCTCCTAAGCACATGCGGCGTCGCCACAATCCGTCTCGCCAGAAGCCTAATTGTTCCAAAAAAAATGGAGGAGGCCACCTACGATGACTTGATCAAGACTTGAACGGCTACTACACACCGAAGCCTTCAGCCATGGCCATGCGGATGAATTTCATCACCCGGACACAAAAATCTGGTGAGACCACCCCCAATTTTCTGGCTGACATTGGATGTCTGGCTATAGACGGCGAGTTCCCCGACATGGAGGATGCGCTACTCACACAATTTGTGTGGGGAATCTGCAAACCAAAGCTCAGGTGCAAATTAATCGGCCTTGAGGAGCGGAAACTAGAGAAGGCCCTCCAGATGGCAATGGCATTTGAGACATCCCAACGGGATCAACAGGCTTCTGCCACCGCACAACAGACCTACGCCATCGCGGACTCTGGCGACTGACACCGAAGAGGTACTCCAGGCCAATCGACAGCCATCCCAGTGCACTCAAAGGGGCCAAGGGTCATCCTCATCCAAAACTCAGCATCCCGCAGCCTGCGCTAGCTGTGGCAATGCTCATGAGCAATGGACTTGCCGGTTTCGCAACACCATCTGCCAGATGTGCAATAAGGTGGGGCACATTGTAAAGGTCTGCCACTCCAAGGGACAATGGCCAAAGACCATTGCACAGCTCAATGCAGAAGATCTCCATACCGTTTCAGTCCATCACCAACAAACGGTATGTAACTTGCCCCCAGATGGCCCGGACAAGGTGCATGTGACTGTCCAGATTGAGGGGTCCCCCTGCTCAATGGAAATTGACTCAGGCTCATCTTTTTCTATCATCTCAGCCGAGACCCTCCATTCCCTATGCCCGAAAGGGGGGCCCCGGTTGCACAAGCCACAGGGATTCATGTTGTGGGACTTTAATAAAAACCCTGTGGTGGTCCATGGCTGGGGCAAGTTCTGGGTCCAGTTCAAGGGGTTCTCGGGACTGCTGGACCTGTTGGTGGTGGAAGGGTGCCTCACCAGCTTGTTGGGACTCTTGTGGTTCAAGCCCCTGGGCCTCAAGTTAATGGGGTTTAACCAGATCTGAATGGCCGATTTTGAGACTGTTTGCGGAGAATTTCTCAAGGTGTTTGATGGGACTCTGGGAAGGTACACCAGGGCCCCCATTTCCCTGGATCTTGATCTGGCCATATGCCCCATCCGTATCAAGGCCCGAGTCCCTCCCATTGCAATGCGGGCTAAAATAGAGGTGGAGCTCAATCGCCTTGTTGAACAAGGGGTGCTGGAGCCAGTCGTGTCCGCACGCTGGGAGACTCCCATTGTCACACCAGTTAAACCGAATGTTGACGTGCAGATCTGTGCTGATTACAAGTACACCCTGAACAAGGCCTTGCAGGACCACACTTATCTGGTCCCAGTGGTGAGTCACACCCTTGCCTCTCTGGCGGGGGCCAAGGTCTTCGGTAAGCTTGATTTGGCACAGGCTTACCAGCAGCTACCTGTAGATGCCACCGCCAAAGCCCAGACCATTGCTACACACAAAGGGGTGTTCCGGGTCATAAGGCTGCAGTTTGGGGTTTGTGTGGCTCCCAGGATTTTTCAGTCTTTCATAGATTCCCTCCTAAAAGGCATCTCCGGAGTACAACTTTTTCTAGACGACGTGATCGTCGCGGCGTCGGACCCTGCCTCCTTTGCAGACCGGCTCCGACAGGTTCTTTAGAGGTTCGACTCTGCTGGCCTCAAAGTAAAGAAGGAAAAATGCCTCCTGGGGGTGCCCCGAATCAAGTTCCTGGGGTTTGCAGTGGATGCCCAAGGCATCTACCCAATGGACGATAAAGTTAAGGCAATTACGCACGCCCCCCCGCCCTTGTCCAAGACTGAACTGCAGGCTTTCTTAGGCCCGCTCAATTTCTATCATGCTTTTCTATCCCTCAAGGCAGCTGTGGCAGAACCGCTCCACCATCTCTTGGACAAGGACGTGCCTTGGGTCTGGGAGCCAACACACACAGCGGTGTTCCAGGGCATCAAGGATTTACTGGTTTCTCATTTGGTCTTGCACCACTTTACAGAAACTCTTCTGGTGGTCCTCGCATGCAACGCCTCTCCCTATGGGGTCGGGGCTGTCTTGGGCCACCGGTTGCTGGACGGCCAGGAAGTCCCAGTCGCCTACTACTCGAGGACCTTGTCTTCTTTGGAGTGCAATTACACACAGATAGACAAGGAGGCGTTAGCGATAGTGGCTGGTGTAAAAAAATTTCACCACTATCTCTATGGCCGGCCCTTCAAGATAGTGACTGACCACAAACCGCTCCTGGGCCTCCTCGCACCAGACTGCCAGACACCACAGATGGTCTCCCCCAGGGTCCTGAGATGGTCCATCTTTCTAGCAGGGTACTCCAGTTCCCTCACCCATCGGCCCAGTAAGGCCATGGGCCATGCGGATGTTCTCAGCCACCTGCCCCGCCTGTCACAGACCCCCAACCCGGCTCCAGCTCACATGGTCGCCCTCTTGGAGATGCTTCCCGACTGGCCAGTCCATGTGTGGGAAGTGGCCCGCCTCTCAGCCCATGATAAAATCCTCTGCCGGGTCTTGGACGGGGTGGAGAGGGGGTGGCCAGTGCCCAAGGAGGGCCCCAAGTTCGCTCCATTTATAATGAGGAAACATGAAGTGTCAACATACAAAGGGTGCTTGATGTGGGGAGGCTGGGTGGTGATTCTGGCTCCACTCCAGCAGCGCATCTTGGAGGCTTTGCACAAGCATCACCCGGGAGTGGTATGTATGAAGGCGTTAGCTAGGAGTTACGTCTGGTGGCCAGGCCTTGATCAGGACATCAAGGACAAGATGAAACAGTGTCAGCCCTGCCAGGCCTTGTGCCCTGAACCGCTGTGAGCTCTGGAGAGAGCCTGGGAGTCCTCCCACCACCCCTGGTCTCGGCTCCACCTGGATTTCGTGGGGCCATTCCAGGGGCAACTCTTTTTCATTCTGGTTGACTCTTACAGCAAATGGCTTGAGGTCGTTCTAGTGCCATCCACTTCCTTGAGATCCTCCATTAAGGCCATGTGGTGGATCTTCAGTGCGAAGGATTGCCGGACACTCTGGTAACAGACAACGGCACTGCATTCATGTCCTGGGAGTTCCAGGACTTCACTGCTTATTATGGGACCTGGCATGTGCATTCCGCTCCGTTCCACCCTGCCACTAATGGCCAAACAGAACGGATGGTCTGGACTGCCAAGGACACACTACACCGGCTCGACTCCCCGGACTGGGATTACAAACTGGCCTCCTTCCTTTTCAGACAACGCATCACTCTGCACTCCACCATGGGATGCAGTCCAGAAGAACTCCTCTTGGGTCACCACCTCACAATGCGCATGGACCAGCTACACCCGGACCGGGCCCCAGAGCACAAGCTGGGCACCGAGGACCAGGAAGCCACCCGAGGGTTCTTCCCAGAAGATCCCGTATATGCTCGGAACTACACCAGAGGCCCGCAGTGGATCCCAGCGTGGGTGATAAGGGTTAGGGGGCCCATGTTCATACAAGGTTTCCTGTGAAGATGGCACCGTGCTCCATTGCCACATCGACCAACTCCGTTGCCGTGTGGCACCTCTAGAACCAGATGACTCTGAGGAGCCCAAAGCCCAGGAGGCCCTGGAGCAACAACCTTCCCTGGTGTTCCCCAGCCCAGTGGAGACCCCAGCTATGGCACCCATCAACCCATCTCCGGGAGCCCCGACCGCCTCGAATGAGTCCTTGGCTGCAACGCCACCTTCACCGGCACCAGTAAGCTCCCCACCCAGAACACTGGCGCTGGCGTCTCCAACAGCCCCAGCTATGCGCCACTCTACAAGGGAAAGAAAGCCTCTGGCTTACTTAAAGGACTATGTCTGTGGGTGTCTTTTGGACCAAGGGGGGAGGGATGTAATGTACCCAGCACAGAACATGTGCTCAGGCCAGCCATGTGCTCAGACCAGTTTCAGCCGCTCCAACATGTGGCCGGGTGAAGTGCCTGAGCTTTGCTCCAGAGGACAATGGACAGCAGGATCCTAGCTCCCTTCCAATCAGGGAGCAGTGATCCTAGGGGATAATTCAATCAATGTAAATAGTCCAATCATGGGGTTTGTGTGTGTTGGGGTGTGGTTTTCTTTGGGAATAAAAGCCGGCCTGCGAGCCAGCTTTAGTTGTCTTGTTCCTGATCTTCAAATAAAAGTATGAGCTGATTTCACTCTATGGACTCTTCAGTCACAGTACTTTTCAGAGGCTCACCATTTTTCTAACAGCTTCAGCCACAGCAAATGATTTAGAGAGAAAATCAGACTTTACAAGAAAACAAGCCTCTTTTGGAATCTCTATTTTATTCCTTCTGACTCTTTCATTTGTTCTCTTCTGTTTTTTTCTGCTCCTTTTATTTCTTTTTTTCTCTTACGCTTACATTCTTTCTCTTTTTTCCATGCTCTTTATTTTTTCTCTTTCACATCTCAAAAGCCAAAGTTGTTACTACCCCTTTTTTAAAAGGAGAGAACTGACAAAATTCCTGTGTTGGCATGGCTGATGTTAATGGCTAACATTGGGAGCAAAGGTCCTTGGAGGCCCCCACATCTGCAGCTTTGTACAGGCCTCACCTCCTAAAGGCCTCAAAGTGTGTAGCCAGCCAAGGCCTAATGTGCATTAGCAAGACAAAGGCCTGAGGAGGGGAAGGGAGGGGATGAGCTTTAATTTACTGAAGATTTATTAGGGCCTCATGAAATCGGCCTGAACCACCCATTTTCTATATCATCTGCACACATCTAAAGGGGGTGGCTTTGTTGTAGGGAGATGGTCATTTAGAATTATCTAACAACAAATCTTGCCAGGATAAAAGCTACAGAGACAGGAGCAGGATGGAGAGGCAAGTTAACACTCTGCATTCAGAGCCCCAGACCTAAGTATATGTAAATGGATAAATTGCTATTCAGGTTGGAGCCTTCTCTGCTCCTCCTTTTTTTTAATTTGCAGGTTACTGGCTGATGAATTTTCTTTACATTAAACCTTGTTTACTTGCATGGATTAAGTGGCTGTATGGAGTGCTAGGAGAGATAAGTTGTGAAACTTATTTTGTGAAAGGAATTATTTATATAAAATAAGTATTCGGTTCCTAATGCTTCATTCAACAGATTAGCTAACATTATGATACTACTTCCAAGGGAGTCTTAATGGAAGAATTGCCTGAGTACAACAACTCACTCTCTCATGCCTGACTTTTTAAAGATGAAAATGAAATACAAACTTTCATTCTGGAGTTGCCCTCGCATGAAATGAAATTCAAAGTTATAATAACTTTACATGCACAACATTTACATTTCAGGGCTGTTTCAGCCATCCTTTTCATCCCTTTGTTTTTCAGTCTGAGTTTTAAAATTGTGAAATGACTGTTTCAATTACAAGGCTGACGTTGGTTCCTTATTCCCAGTTCCTTATTCTTTCCTTATTCTCAACATTCATGAATTCAACCAAAAACATTGAGGAGAATTTGAAAGCTCTGAACCCCAAAATAAGGTCTGGACAACCATGCATCTTACACCCCCGGGTTCAGAGGACTGTCCACTACAAGAGGATATATCCTGTTTCCCTTGTCCAAAGCTCAGTTCTTGTGCTAGCTGCTCCAAAGTGGGATACCCCAGGACAATCACACAGGCAAATACTTGGGCCACGATGCAGCCCAAAACAGTCTTTGGACCACCCCAAATGACACATCCTCACACTCTGGAGAATATCCCCTGCAAGACAACATGCAGTGGTGCCTGGTCCAAATACTGGTTCTGGAGCTACAGGCTTCTATTTCAGTTGCCCCCAAGAGGCCTGTATGTCAAAAACAAGATTTGAAAACGGAACTGGTTTGACTGCTTGCCCTCTGCACCCCAAAATAAAGTTTGGACCACAACATGTCATACACCTCAATGTTCAGTAGACACTCTCCTTTGAGGACACACATGCTGTTTCCTGCTCCAAAGTGTGTCACCCCCAGGACAATCAAAAAGGCAGACACTGGGGCCAGGCTGCACCCACAAAACAATCTTTGGACCACCCAAAATGAAATATTCCCACACTCTGGAGCAGTGCTCTTTTTGTAGCAGGAACTCCTTTTGCATATTAGGCAACACACCTCTAATGTAGCCAATCCTCCAAGAGCTTAGAGAGCTCTTCTTACAGGGGGTCACCTAATATGCAAAGGAGTTCCTGCTACAAAAAGAGCACTGCTCTAGAGACTGTCCTCTGCAAGAAGACTTATAATGGTGCCCAGTCCAAAGACTGGTTCCAGCACCACAAGCTTCTATTTGGAGTGCCTCCCAGAGGTCTGTGTTTCAAAGAAGGTTTTAAGAAGAGACTCCCCTCTGCACCCCAAAATAAGGTTTGGACTTCCACATATCAGACACCCCCATGTTCAGCAGACTTTCCCCTTTGAGGGAACATATGCTGTTTCTTGATACAAAGCACAGTTCTTGTGCCAGAAGATCCAAAATGCAGTTCCCCTAGGAAAATCAAAAAGGCAGACACTGGGGCCAGGCTGCACCCACAAAACAATCTTTGGACCACCCCAAATAGAACATCCCCATGCTCCAGAGACTCTCCCCTGCAAGAAGACATACAGTGTTGCCCGTCCAAACTCTGGTTCTGGCACCACAAGCATCTGTTTTGGCTACCACCAAGAGGACTTTATTTCAAAGGCAATTTGAATAAGGAACTTGTTTGACTGACATCAGTACCAGAGCTTGCAAGAAACCCAGATGCCAACTTGGTTGCCACATACACCCAGACAATACAATCACTGGACCTAACAACATCAGCTGCACCATCTCAGGCTTATTCACCTGCTCATTTTCTAACATGGTGTATGCCATTACATGCCAACAATGCCCTTCAGTTTTCTATATAGGACAAACAGGTCAAACCCTACACCGAAGAATAAATTGACACAAATCTGACATCAAGAATCACAAAACTGAGAAACCTGTAGGAGAACATTTCAACCTCCCAGGGCACTCAGTGGGTGATATCAAAGTAGTTGTTTATTTCAAAGGAATTTTAGATCAGACTGGAATGGGAGATTGCTGAACTGCAAGTTATTACAATGCTCAGGATAATCGAACCCCCAGGGTTTAACAGAGATATCAGCTTCTTATTTCATTACACATGTAAAGTCATTCTGTTCTTACTTATACCCAGAAATTAAACTATTATACCCACACACCCCACCACATTAACGCCCCCAAGCAACCAAAAGGAATGCAAGAACTCTAAAACAATGAAAATATCAGAAACCAAAACTTAAAAAAGATGCAAAAATAACACAACCCAAGAGAGAACTAGTATGAACAGAATAACAAGGCACACAGTAAACCAAACAAAAAGAGGAAGAGGAGGAGGAGGAAGAAGATGATGATATTGGATTTATACCCCACCCTTCACTCAGAGTCTCAAAGTGGCTTACAAACTCCTTTCCCTTCCCCTCCTCACAACAGACACCTTGTGAGGAAGTTGGGGCTGAGAGAGTTGTTTCTAGAACTGTCCCTGAGAGAACAGCTCTGACAGAACTATGGCTTGCCCAAGGCCATCCAACAGCTGCAAGTGGAGGAGTGGGGAATAACACCCGGTTCTCCCAGATTAGAATCTGCACACTTAACCACTACACCACACCCCCCGAGCTCCCCCCAATAACCCAAAGCAATAAATAATACAACTGTTCAAAAGAGCAGCAAACTTTTAATTTTTAAAACAGGTTTTGAAAAAAAAACAGAAAATATTAAGCTAAATCCAATTAATGCTACACAAAACACATACCCCGACAACCAACAGGAGCCACCCACCCAATCAGAGGCCACCCACCCAACACAGGAAAAGTGAGGCGGGAAAAACTTTTAAATTTTATCCCTTTTATATATATGTTTTAAAAAATCTGAACTGAAGATCTTTACCAGGTGATGTTTTCAGGGGTTGAAGTCCAGTCAGGTAGTCCACTCCACAGTCCACACAGGCAGGCCAGGCAGCAGAGGAGCCAAGGCAAGCAGTCTCTCTCCAATCCAGCCAAGCTGCCAGCCAAAATGGAGTGAGTCCAGCCACAGGACACCAGCTGCTTAAATGCTCTTTGCCCACTGTAATTATTCCTTGTTTTAGTGTGTCTGTGTGTCTTTAAATGTTTGGTTGGAGTGTAGTGCTAGTAGAGTAGAATGATTGAGGGAGACAAGTGTGCTGTGATTGCAGGATGACAGAGTGTGGGAGGAGTTGTTCTGAGTGGATCTGTGTGTGTGTCTAAAAGTCAGATAGAGAAGTCAGTTAAAGAGCAGTTGTTCAGTTAGTGAGCCTGTCAGTGAGTGATGACAGAGTGCTGTGTGGAAACTTAAAGTATTCAGTATATATGCCTTTGAAAGTTTAAATATGGAAGAGTTATGAAAAGGGTCTGGGAGACTCTAAAGTTTTAAAAGAGGATTAGAAAAGAGCTTAGCTGTTGTGGCTGCCTACTGTTTCCTGTCAGAGAGGGATCTTATGATCAAAAGACTGTGTGTAATACCTTGCCAGTTTATTTTACCAGTTTCTCTCCCCAAAAACAGTTAAAATTAGCTAAAGTTAACTAGCAAATTATTTTTGTTCTTTAATTAATAAATCATACTTTGTTTAAGTTTAACCCAGAATTCAGTTCAATCCTTCCTCAGGGCCAGAGAGACCTCTGAAAAGCCCAGACACTGGGTCACATTACCAGCAACAAAGGAGAGAAGATTTGGAATTTGTTTAAATTCCTGGTGGCAGTAGAAACTACAGTTTACAAAAGCAAGGAGTACATTTAAATTGAAAAACAGTCCCTCAAATAAGCAGTACGCCACACCTAGGCACACAACAGTCTGAAAAAAATAACACTGCCCTGTGATTGGTCAAAGAGCATTACTTGCAATTCTATTGGCAGGGTTGCAGGTTCTTCCTCCCTCTCTCCCAAGCAAGGTAGGCAGTGCTGTGCTGACTGGGGTAGCCCAGTCCAGCAGGAACACACACCTTGCAGAGCTGTGCATACATTTGCATTTTTAAAATGCATGGCAGTGATTGGATGTTAGGTCCCCTCTTTCCCCTCCCCCTCCCCCCTCAGCCCTGGGAAGCATAGGAAAAGGCAGGCAAAGCCCTGGAACAGTGAGAAAAGGAGGTAAGTGCTGTCCCTTTGACATTTAACCCCCCTTCCCACAGTTATTCGGGGCCCTGAACACTTGCTAAATACTTAGAGTATTTGGGGCCGCAGTATTCAGCTAGCCGAATCAGACCAGAGAGTTTGATTCAGCTTATTCAGCTTCAGCCAAGCTGAATAATGCCTGTATTGGGGGAAGTATTCAGCTTGGCTGAGCCAAATGCACACCCCTAGTGGTAACTGAAACAGAAGCTTGTGGTGCCAGAAGCAGAGTTTGGACTGGGCACCACTGCATGTCTTCCTGCAGAGGACACTCTCCAGAGTGTGGTGATGTGTCATTTTGGATGGTCCAAAGATTGTTTTGTGGGTGCAGCTTGGCCCCAGTGTCTGCCTGTATGATTGTCCTGGAGGCACCACACTTTGGACTAGGAAACAGCATATGTCCCCTTGAAGGGGAGTGTCTGCTGAACATGCAGGTGTATGACATGTGGTGGTCCAAACCTTATTCTAGGGTGAAGAAATCAAGCAGTCAAACCAGTTCCTTTTACAAATCTCTCTTTCTCTCTCTCTTTCTCAATACAGGCTTCTTGGGGGCAACTCAGAAGCCGGTGGCTCTGGAATCAGTGCTTGGACTGGGCACCACTGCAGGGGATAGTCTCCAGAGTGTGGGGATGTGTCATTTGAGGTGGTCCAAAGACTGTTTTGGGCTGCATCATGGCCCAAATGTCTGATTGTCCTAGGGGCACCCCACTTTGGAGAAGATGACACAAGAACCAGGCTTTGGACCAGGAAACAGGACATATCCTCTTGAAGGGGAGAGTCCTATGAATCTGGGGGTGTATGATGGTCCAGACCTTATTTTGGGATTCAGAGCTTTCAAACTCTCCTCAGTGTTTTTGGTTGATTTCATGAATAAATTGCGAATAAGGAATGAATAAGGAACTGGAAATAAGGAACAAACATCAGCCTCATGAAATCTCAGGGAAATATAATAGCCTCAGAATTGCCAACATCATTAGTAAACTTGCTCCTGTAGCTTTAAAAGCAGTCTGGCATGAAAAAATTAAAGGACTGAAATCTTTTCTCATAATTTTGTCTCTATTGCTAGTGTTGTCAACTATAGTTGGTAAATTCCTGGAGATTTGAGGGCAGTGCTTGGAGAAGGTCCAGTCTAGGGAGGTATTGTAATGCTACAGTCCACCCAGATCAGTTGTAATTATGGGACATTTCCAGGCCCTACCTTGCATGTCAGACTGCTCAGAGTAGGGTAGGTTTGTGCTGATACTTTGAATACGGTCCTTACTGATTGATTGATCGAGCTTGTTATACCCTAATTTTCTCTCCAACTGAGAGCTTAATGGCTTATGACATTGTTTCTCCCCCCTCCATTTAATTCTCACAAGAAATCTGTGAGGTGCGTTAAACTCTGTGAAAGCGAGACTGGTCTAAGGTCACCCAGTGAGCTTTGGCTTCCATGGGCAAAGTACCAGGTCTCCCAAATTCTACTTTAACATTGTATCGATGACACCTGCTTCTAGTATTTAACTCAACAAGAAAATAGCTAACCCTCCAAAGTACACATCTTTGCACAGGTCAGTTTCTGCTGTTAACATAATCACTACCCCAAGATGTCAGGGTGAGAAATATTCAGATGAGAAGACTGAAAGGCTTGATGGCCTTTGAAAACCGTTTCAACTGGAAGAAAGAACGTAAAAGTGGAAATCAAGACACATTTTTTTCATGAACGTAATGGGCCTCCTGCTTCGTGGGCTGTAAAGTCTCTTCTGTGTTGTGAAACTCACCAGAAAATGCAAATTAACACACAATTGTCTTGTCAGTAATTGACAAAAGCAATCTATCCCTCCTACTTGAACAAATGCCCATATCCATCGCCCCTTGAAAGCTCTTTAAGGATTATGTGTTTGTGTCTTTCTCTCTCTCTTTTAAATAGATTTTACCTATGTTCAAAGAAGCAAAGCACACAGAAGAAGGAAGGATAAAAAAATAAAGCAGATTGTTCATTAGTGCTGCACCTGAACACTTAAGGCAGAAAGCCCAGTCAGCTTCGACATTCTTTTAATCCTGAATGTGACTCTTATGATGATGCGTGTCAGGGCTAACAAGCTGAATTTACCAGTGCTGCAGAGAACTCAGTGGGACATGACAGAAGTAGAATAATGTTTGGGTATGAGATTTTAAAATGCTGAAAAACTGGGGTGGGGGGTGAGTAATGCTGTGTGCTAATAGACTTGGTAAATAAAGAGCCTCACACCCATGCAAAAACAGGAGCATTCTTTGCATTCTACCATTGGACTACTGGTATAGGATGCCAGCCTCCAGTTGTGGCCTGGGGATCCCCTTGAATTACAGCTCATTTCCAGACTGCAGAGATCAGTCCCCCAGGAGAAAATGGATGGTTTGGAGGATACAAACTATGGCATTCCACCCCACAGAGGTCCCTGTGCTCCTCAGGCTCTACCCCCAAATCTTCAGGAGTTTCCCAACACGGAGCTCACAGCCCTTATTCCCCACCCCCTGGCAGTGGCCAAGGAAGACCTGGCAACCCTGATTACAGCTGTTTGGGTGCTGCTGCTTCAATCCTGTGACAGACCATGCAGGTCTGCAATTCAAGGAGACATTTTGAATGGTGGAGCAGGGGTATCAATAGTCTCTAATATGAGGTATTAAGGGTCTTCTTAGATCAGGTGGACTAGTACATCTTCCCTGTCCTGGTGATTGTTTTAAGTAACAAGGCTTTAAAGGGTTTTAAAATAGTCCCACTTGCCTCACAGAGGACACCACACTGCTGCAATGAAAGAACTACATTGCCCAGTAGTTCTGGATCACTAACAGTGCTATCCTAAGCAGAGCTACACCCTTCTAAGATCACTGGCTTCAGCTATTGTAAAAGAGTGTAACTCTGTAACTAACTTTAGAATGCCTTCTTGTTTTAGAATCCCTCCTTTATAATAAAAAGGGGGGGGAACATACATTCCTTGTTTGTTCATTTATTACGGTCTTTAGACCAGCGTACAATTTTATACATTCCCTTGTAAAATGTTTTTATTTATAAATTGTATATATATAAATTTTAAATATACTTTAATGTATATTTAAAAGAGTTTCCACTAGAGAAATTATTTAATTATGCTCATGAAAGCTCATAGAAAAATATGAAAAGAAGGTTTGGGTAACAATGGTGGATTTATTTGTTTCAGGGGAGGTTTTCAAACCTGATTGAAGTTCTGGGGCTTGGTATAATCTCTCCTTTATATATACATATGTGTACATTGATGTTCCTGGGCATCAACAAATCCTCTTCCACCACACTTCTGGGCTGGCCCACTTTCTTCTTTGGAAGAAAACAGACTAATTGGCCTGTAGTTGTCAGATTTAGAATAATCACCTTTTTTATATATCGAAATGACTATTGAGTTTATCCATGAGTTTGGTATAAAGCCAGAGTGGGAAACGTTAGAAAAAAAGGGAGCCAACATCTTATTCCTGCCTGAAATGTTACCCTTAAAGAGTTCATTTACTATATAATCAGGGCCAGGTGCTTTACCAGTTTTAAGTTTGGTAATATGGTTAGCTGTTTCTTTCGCCGTTATTGAAGGCCAAAAGGGGAGATTATCTGAGAAACTATGTACACTAGTATCAGTAGACAGAGTAGTAGAGCCAAAAATCTCTCCAAAATAATTCTCCCAATCATTAGGAGGAATATGACAACATAATCTAGAACCATGGTCAAGATCCTTATTAGGACTTTCAGTTTCGGCAGAGCGAATGATGGCCACCTCTCGGGACGCTCCCGGAGGTGGTTAGCCCACATGCAGTTGGGGGGGTCTTCACATATGCGAAAGACCCTAGTGAGCCTTAGGCAAAGGCTCCAAACCGGGGGTGCTTGGGGAGTAGCCTCTTTGCCTGCAAACAGCCGGGAAATTGAGGCTTTCTCCCCGCCCCAGTCGGCCCCGCTGCGTTGTGCCCGTATGGGAAGTAGCAACGCCACCGACTTCCAGGAGTGGAGAAGCAGCAGAATGAATTAAAATAAAAAGAAGAATCGGCAGCGAATTGTGAGTTGGAGATCTATTTTTGAAGCGGCATAAATGTGCTCCCCCCGTAAACGTATAAGCGCATGGGAGGAGGGAGGAATCCCCACCCCCTTTGAAAAACGGGACTGTTAAAGGAAGAGTGAAGGGGGGTGAAGCAAAAAAGCGGCTTGGTGAAAGTACCTTTGGGGTTTTACTGAAGATTAAGAAGCTAGCTCATCTCCTGGGTGACGCGGCACAAACTTTGTTAAAGTAAACAAACAAAAAAAATGTTGGGGCAGAAAAGGGTCCCTGAGAAGCTGGTAAAGAAGGGGGGAGGGACTTCCGGTCCTGGCAGCCTCCCCCTAGAGCCAGCTGTCAATCAACAGAAAAGCGAGCCACTGCGCCCTCTGCTGGATCAAATGCAGAAAATCAGCGAAACCCTTTGCAACATGGAAAGTGTTCTCAACAGTCAACAAAAACAACTAACAGAAACAGCAAAGAAGATGGAGGAGATCGCACAGAAGTGTCTGGTCTCAACGGAAGACACCAAGAAAATTAAGAAAAGGGTCAACAAATTAGAAAAACATCAAGATACGCAAGAAAAAAGAATTTTTATGCTTCAGATGGAGAAATCAAACCTGACTCTCCGCTTTCAGGGCATAAAGGAAGAAGAGAAAGAAGATCTTAGAGCTATACTGGCGAATGCCTTGGCACCCCTAACTGGCAGAGAAGCGCAAGAATTAAAGGATGAGATGGATATGGCCTATAGAGCCTATTCCAGCTTTACAAAGAAAAATAATCTGCCAGCAGAAGTGGTTGTCAAGTTTATCAAGCAGCGTACTAGAGATCAAATTTTGCGTGCAGTTTCAGCGGTGCCCTTGAAGATTGGAGAGCAGACTATCAGAACTTTAAAAGATGTTCCATATGAAATTCGTATGAAAAGGAAAGCATACAAAGGATTGACCACATTTTTACAAAGACATCAAACCATTTACAGATGGTGCTTTCCCGAAGGACTCACGTTCAAATTCAAGGATGAAAGAGAGAAGATTGACTCTGTCTTCAAAGCTCAAGAATTTCTGAAGAGACACGCCAGCTCAGAGGAAGATGCAGAACTCGCCAATTGGACAGAGTTAAGCAGCGAAGAGGACAGCGGCCCAGAGGAGGGAGGTGCCGGAGTGGGAGACGAGAAGGCAAAAGAGGGCCCATCATACAATCTGAGAGACTTGAAAAGAAGACATCCCAAGATGTAGCAGCTGTTCGTGAGGCGGCAGAAGGGACCTGATTAACAACTAACCCCAAAGGACTTTACTAATTTAACTAACAGAGTTATTTTGGACTTTCGGTAGATGAAAAGAAGATCTTCCAACCATGGTGGATGCCAAAAACTGTATTTGTACTAACTAAAACTAATACTTTAACAGAAAATTCACTCCAATCTTTTTCTTAGTCCATCTATATACCCTACCCTTTTCTTATCAAAAAAAAGCAATAAAATACTCTCCTTTTTAGGAGAGGTTTTTTTTACAAAAAAAAGATCCTTATTAATCAAGGACCAAAAAGTTGGAGCATCATGGTTGTTTATAGCCATAATCATCCTATTCCAACTTTCTTTCTTAAACCTAATCAGGTACTTTAGTTGCCTCTTACGATTTATCAAGGTAGCCAGTAAACTCTCAGAGTTTGTATGCCTATAGGCTCTGTAAATTCTACGTATTTCTTTATGAGCATGATAACAATCTCTGTCAAACCAGTTTTTTTGCCTAAAAAAGGATTGTGACCTTAATTGTGTCACCCTTTTAAATAACAAAAGATCAAAAAGGTGAAATACTTGCTCCAAAATCATTGCTTGCTTAATAGGTGAAGAATCAACAGAAAGCTGTTTCATAAGGTTCAGACAGGTGTCCAAATAAAAGATAGCATAGGCCTCATTGAATTTATTAACATCCCATCAGGCTCTTTTTATAATTTGACCTGAATAAATTACCTCAGTTTCTTGTTCAAACTTCTCACCAAAAGGGAGTATTACTTCTAGATGGAGGGGCAGGTGATCACTACCCAATGGTTCACCTACCCTAAATTTAGAACAGTAGGGTAGGAGACTAGGATCAATTATGCATGTTAACTAGATTTGAAGTATTGTATTCTAACTTGAGAAATATTGTTTGTGGCAAAGACAATATTGAATCACCAGTTACTTCGCTCTCTCCTCTGCCATTAACTCCTAGCAACCCTCCCCCGATTAATATCATAAATACATGTGAAAACCTGGACACTACTACTCTCATGGATTCCGAAGACATACCAACTTCCAAGGCAAGGGTTCCACTAGAACCAAATATAATAGTTGCTAACAAGCCTAAGAATTGCACACAAGTTTCTGAATAGACTCAAAGCTTATTAACTTTGAAAATCCTTTTCTGGAACCTGGCTGGTTGGCTCTCCCGCATTTCAGCTGATGAGGTCCAAGAATTTATTAGTAATTACGATATTATTATGTAGCAAGAAACCTGGTGCAGAGACCATATCTATTTTTCAAACTACGTAACCTTTGTTAGTCCTGCCAAACCTAGCTCTGAGGGGGTGGGGTAGACCTAAGAGTGGCCTTGCTTGTTTGATCTCCTCTTCTCTTAGATGCCATAACCTGGAATTGATTTTAGATTTAGACCATATATTAGCTGTTAAACTTGATTTTGAAGCTTACCCTCTGTTCCTGTTCACTGTCTATATCCCCCCAGGTCTAATTGTGATTATTCTTGTTTATGGAAAGATATTGAGTGTAAAATCTCTTCTGTCCTACATGTTTCTCCAAAGGCACTTTCTTTGTTAACTGGGGACATGAATGCACAGATAGGCAGCAGTAATGAACCCATCCTTTTTTCCATCTGTGGGCTTGGCAATGATGCGTGGGATCTTCCGATCTTACACAGAGTCTCTAAGGACCGGAAAACAAATACTAGGGGAAAGATTTTTTCCCACTCCACTGTCAAATTGGGTTTTAATATTTTAAATGGATTTAGTAAATTAGGGGATCAAGGAGAATTTACTAGGATTAATGGAAATGCTGGTGGTGTTATGTCCTGAGATCAGGAACAGGCGTCAGCCAGAGGCTGCCAAGCTTCAATCCTGAGAACAATAGGGACTAGGCTCCTGAATTTGGAGTAAGGAGGCAATAGGGACATTGGTGGGAAATTTGAACCTGCCAATAGAACTATGGGGTGTTCCCTCCCAATGTATATAGTTGGCCTCTGGCCGTTGTTGTTTGTCTTTGTTTGTGTGAAGTACTAATAAACGCGTCTTCACCTATGTCATGGTCCGAGTCCTGATGTATGGAACCCAGTACTTTACAGGTAGTATGGTTGATTTTTGTCTAGCCTCTTCTAGTCTCCTACCCTAGTGTTCTAAATTTAGGGTACGTGAACCATTGGGTAGTGATCACCTGCCCCTCCATCTAGAAGTAATACTCCCTTTTGGTGAGAAGCTTGAACAAGAACCTGAGGGAATTAATTCAGGTCAAATTATAAAAAGAGCCTGATGGGATGTTAATAAATCCAATGAGGCCTTTGCTATCTTTTATTTGGACACTTGTCTGAACCTTATGAAACAGCTAGCTTTCCCCCTAGACTAAGTTTCCCTGAGCTGGGATGTCAAAATATACCTTTTCCATGAAACACTAGCTGCATCACTTTACAATCAGTAATTGCCTGTCCTTGAGATCACCACACTAACAGTAATAAACTGAAACAGCTGCACTAGCCACCAAATTATCATGTAAGTTAACCCTTCATGGGCACTTTTGCTTCACATTCCCCCCCAGAAAGCTGAGGCTTATGGGTTAAGCCATAGTCAAAGCTATTACATTCTTCATAAGCAAAAGGAAACCTTAACATATTAGTTACAATGCACATCATATTACTGTCATACATTCAGTTAGGCATTTTCATTCTCCTCCCCATCAAGATAGACTAGCAGCCAAAACATTCTGACTCCTGGGAATGTGGATCACCTGAAACTCAAGGTCTTGCAAACTTAACACCCATCTTAAAATTCAGGCATTATTGCCTTTCATCCTGTGAATGAATGACAAAGGATTATGATTGGTTCTCACTGTAAACAACTCCACTCAAATATGGGTTCAATTTTGTGAGAGCCCACACCAAGCCCAAACCTTCTTTTTCTATAGTGGAGTATGCTTGCTTCTGAGATAGAATCTTACGACTTATGTAAACAATGGGATGAAGCTCCCCATCGTCACCCTTTTCAAGTAGGGCTGCCCCAAGACTCCTTTCAGAGGCATCCGTTCTTACCACAAAAGGTTTCTTATAATCAGGGGGAATCATAACGGGAGCATGGACCAAACAGTCCTTTAGTGCATTGAAAAACTGTTGGCAATCAGACCACATTGGGGGGGGGGGGCTTCTTTCTACAAAGATCAGTCAAGGGAGAAGCCAATGTGCTGAACCCATTGATGTATCTTCTGTAAAAATTAATTAGACCAATGAATGATTGTACTTCCTTTTTAGTACGAGGTTTAGGCCACTCCTTAATGCTAGCAACTTTGGCTTCCTGAGGTCTCATATTCCTTGACCCCACTACATGCCCTAAATAAACCACCTGATTACACCCCATCTGACACTTAGCAGCCTTTATCGTAAGTCCAGCTTGCTGTATTCTTTGTAGGACTTGGCGTATGTGTCCCAGATGTTCCCCCCATGAGGTACTATATATGGCAACATCATCCTGATAAGCTGTTGCAAATGGCAAGCTTTGCAAGACTCGATCCATGAGTCTTTGAAAGGTCTTGCTGGCCCCATTTAATCCAAAGGGCATTTTTACAAACTGATAGTGGCCCAAAGGAGACACAAACACAGTCTTATCGGAAGCCTCCTTACTGAGTGGGACCTACCAATACCCAGAGGCCAAATTGAGGGTGCTGATATAAGCAGCTCCAGCCAAATCCTCTATCAGGCTCTCTAATCTTGGAGTAGGGTAGGGATCTACTGTAGTCAATTTATTACGTCTTCTGCAGTCCACACACAAGCGGTATTCAAGGGGTACATCTTCCCTTATTTTCTTTTTTGGCACCATAACAATTGGGGCTCCTCAGTCTGAGTGTGACTCTTTAATCACCCCCCACTTCAACAACTGCTGTATTTCGGCCGCAACAACCTCTGTCATTGGGCCATTCAAGGGTAAGGTCTGCACTTTTAAGGTACCTGATTTCTTGTCTCTGTATGATGTTCAATTAAATTAGTTTGACCAGGCTCATTAGTAAATAAGGACTGAAAACATCTCAGCACCTCCAACAACTCTGCCAGCTGTTGTTCCAACAGGAATGGATCTGTAGGTATTTCTTCCAATACCTCCTTCCCCTCAGCCTGATTTATCAACTCTGGCATATCCCAATCCTCCTCCAGAGCCTGTATTAAGGATGTATGGCATGGTCGTTCTTGAAACAATTTTAAACTATTGATATGGATGACCTGAGTGCTTTTACTCTCCAGCTCTTGTATCAGATAGTTATCTCTTTCTAACCTTTGCAATATCACAAAAGGGCCAACCCAAGAAGTCTCTAGTCTGGTCACATGATCAGGCTTTAACAACAACACCTTATCTCTTACATCTAAACTTCGGGGTTGGGCCTTCTGTTTAAATTGAATTTGATCCAAGAACTCTCTGGCTGTGGTCCTAGCCTGCTCCAAAGTCTGCTTTAGTTTTGCCAGATATTCAGAGGCATCTAACCCATTTTCCCCTGCACTACCACCTTCCCAATTAGCTCTTAATAACTGCAGAGGACCAGCAATTCTTCTTCCAAAAATTAATTCATTTAGCGTATGCCACCCCAGTCTAGCAGTGGATGCATCTGTGATGGCAAACACTAAGAAATGTAAAGCCTCATCCCAACCCCCTGAATATTCTTAAGCATAAGCTTTTAACATTTTGCTCAGTGTCTGCACATATCCTTCCGCCAATCCATTAGCACTTTGATGATGAGCTAACACGGGGGCATGACTTATCCCAGCTAATTCACAAACCTTCTGCACCAGCCTAGAGGTAAAATTTGTCTCCATATCTGAAGTTATAACCTCAGGCCATCCAAAGATAGAACTAAATTCCATCAACACCTTTGCTGTACTATGTGCTGTAATAGTTCCCATTGCATAAGCGGTGAGATATCTAGTGGCATGATCTACAATCAAAAGAACATACTGCTTGCCTGACCAAGTTTGGGACAGTGACCCTAAGACATCCACTGACACTCTCTGAAAAGACTGAGTAAGCACTGGAAAGGGCCTTAATGGTACATGGGGCTGATCCTGCAGATACCCTACCCTCTGGCATATTGAACAGGTATTACAATATTCCTGTATGCTCTTATGGATATGTGGCCAATAGAAGGAGGCTGAGGCCTTTGCCAGGGTTTTCTTTATCCCTAGATGCCCCCCAAAAGGTGAATCATGTGCTACCCTCAGAACTTCATTTCTGTAATTCTTGGGGACCACTAATTGACTAATTAATTTAGTCCCTCCTGTACCTATTTTGTGGAGATACTCCCTGTATAGTAAACCATTCCTCCATACAAATCTACAGGTACCTAATTCATCTAGCACTCCAGATTCCTCTTTAGCCTGAGCCCTGCAATCTGAAAGAGTTGTATAGGAATGCTGTAAGTTCTTAAAGGACTCAGATATTTGAAAACCCTTCACTTCCTTTTCTTTAGCATTCAAAGGTTCAGGAACCAAGACTTGGTGGGTAAGGGTGAGATTAAAACTCACCACAGGCTCATTCTGCAATGTCCCATCCTCCTCTTGGCTTCCTTTCTATGTCTGCTTTTCTTCTTCACAACTGCAACATCCTTTTCTGCAGGTATTTTCATTGACCTCCCTTCCTGCCTAGGAGAAGGATGATCTGAGGATACCAACTCCAGTACTGGTGAAGGCTCTTCATTTTCCTCAAACAAATACATCCAAGATTGGATTTAGACAGAGAAAAAAATATAAGAAACATATTGGTGCATGCAGACATTTTGGGGAATACCTCTCTGGTTCCTCACAGAATCATAGGACATAAAAAGTATGGTAAATGCTCCATCTGTAAATACACCTTGGAAGTAACAGAGTTTGTTAGTCCTTTAGTTGCTGTAGATTTTCTGGGTTGTGGGCTGTGGTCTTGGCATTGTAGGACCTGACATTTTGCCAGTAGCTTTGACTGGCATCCTCAGAGGTATAACACAGAAAGATGTAGTACTCTTTGTGTCCCTGACATCTTTCTGTGTTATACCTCTGAGGATGCCAGTCACAGCTACTGGTGAAATGTCAGGTCCTATAATGCCAAGACCATGGCCACACAACCCAGAAAATCTACAGCAGCTACTGAACTTTGGCCGTGAAAGTCTTCGACAACATATTTGTTAGTCCTGTCAATGGTTATAGGATTAAATTTCATCATTATTCTATGTGTTTAAAAATATTGTGTATGCCATCCTCTGCCCCTGTAGAAAATTATATGTTGGGATTAGTACTATAGCTTTTAAAATTCATATCCTGGAGCACCGCTCCAGAGTTGCTAACAACGTTAGGGAAGCACCTTTGACTCAACCCTGTCAGGAGCAAAACCACAACACAGAAGATTTAAAATGCTGTGTAATTTATAGACATCAGACATCAAAACAACTCCTTTAGAAAGGAAAATGTACAAAAGATCTTGTTATGAAAGGAAGCAGAGTTTATCTTTAAATTAGGGGCATGTGAACCTTTGGGACTCAATGCATATATAGATTTTACTGCATTCCTTTAACTGACACCACTGTTAAGCTGATGAGGCAATTTGCACCTGGAGGGCATGAATGGGCTTTAAGTATTAGGAGATACTTGGTAGCTCTCAAGAGCTGTCTTTACATTCATCTAGATGGAAGAACACCTATAGAATCAGGTATCTATCATGAACAAAGGATAAGATATTTAATCTTTATTGGCAAGTCAGATTTTAGTGGCAAGGTGGTCTTGATGTTGATATATGTTGTATACAATCTTACTTTAGAGACATTGCTGTACAATAAGACAGTTTGGAGGCTTTTTGGCCGAGAAGTTTCTGTGACTGTGCCTCTCTGGGAGTCCCCATGTGCAGTCCTGATGAAGGCACCTAAAACTCATTGAATAATCTGGAGGATGAATTGACTGCAGCCTACCTCTTATTGTTTGTCTCAAGTCTTAAGGACTGGAGCTACTTGCTGTTTACAACGTGCTTTATATTGTTTAATATTGTTTATCTTAAGAAGTGAATGTACTTGCTTTATGAACATTTGAAGTCCATTGAAATTATAAACTTAGAATTTATGAAGTCTTTTTTTTGAGACTGTCAAATAGTAAATGTTTGATATTGCTTTAAATCTCCAGCCTATTGGTTGTAGTTCACATATTTCATGTATTGAATACTGGTGCACATTTGAGAAATTTCTGGAGCCTTGTGTGATGTTAAGTCATATATGATTCATATCTGTTCATATATTTCCTTAAAATACATGAGGCTCAGGCAGTGCTGGCTCTCTGAACTTTACTTCCTTTGACATTCTTTGTGCTTGACTCAGAGTCACCACTTTCTGCTGAATCTTAATCTCTCCCTTCTGACATATAGCATTTCTATATAGGAGCTCTCCTTCTATCAAAAATTTTGGGTCCTCATCTGAGTGTACCAAAACTGGGATCTCCCCAGAAAATTTTCTGAACTGCACTTTCACAAGAGCCATAAGTTGATTTGTAATCTTAGCATTATAAGTATGCAAAGCCATTGAATTGGAAGCTCTAAGGCAGTCTCAGGGACAGAGGAGAAGTTTGAACCTGAATCAATGAAGGCTCTCAAGGCTTTATTTCCATTCATAATCACCACGTCATCATGTAATTCATTCAGCCACTGTTTTTGCTCAGCAGAGATCACCAATTTATAGGCAGCCGGGTCATTTACACTGCCCTCAAGGATCTTTAGCTCAGCTCTTTTATGTGGTTTACATTCTAACTGTGCACCAGCTGTCTTAGATGACTCATCTCACTTTATTGTAGTGATTAGAGGAATTTCCTCATCTCCACGTCCCTCTTCCCCCTCCTCCCAATCTTCAGTGACTTTTTCAGCCACATACCTCATAGTGGGGGGGGGGCTTCCTTCAGCTTTAACTTCGGACATTTTTTTCTGATATGCCCATATTCATAACATAAATTGCATCTTGTTTTAGGAGTTGAGGTATTTCTTGCTTTGCTATTCCATGCCAGGGTGGGGCTTTGCTGGCTATATTGGTCCCCAAAATCCATCTTATCATTCTCTATTGGAGCCGCTTCTCCCTTTTCCATGGATGATTTCCACAGCCCTGCTCTCCTGGCATCATATTTCACCTGAAACTTAAGTTGGTCAGTAAATTATGCTAAGTCATTCAAGGAAGATGGATTATGGGCTCAAATTAAAGCTGCAATATCAGAACTGAGTGCCTGGAGAAACTGCTCCCTTAATTACAAATCACACAATTGAGCATATGTGTTAGCTTAAGCTGCCTCAGTCCAAGCATACAAAAGTCTCTGCGGACATGCCATAAAAGCAGCGTATGTTTCTTTGGGCTCCAAATATGCTTTTCAAAACTGGAGCCTCAGCTGCTCTTCAAACAAGCTCAAACGTTGTCGAGCTAGCCTCTTAACTTCATAATAGTCCTGAGACCCTACTGGCAACTCACCCATCAGATTTCCTAGTTCTCCATGCACATGAGCCCGCAATATCTCCAAATATTCCTGATCTGGCACTTTGTAATCCATACATGTGGCTTCAAAGCTTGCAAAATAATGCATGGGGTCTTGACCAATGATCCCTCTAAGCTGTGGAGTCTTGTGAGTAAAAATTATGCTTTGTGAGCTACTAGCATTAAAGTTGTGAGCGAGCAATTGGGCTGCTGCCTAAATTAGTTTGCTCTAGAGCCATCCTTCCTGAGCTAAGACAAAAAGATGTGAGCCAGAGGCTAAAAAACTATGAGTTAGCTCACACTAACTCAGCTTAGAGGGAACACTGGTCTTGACCCTTATGGAAAACAGGAAATTTCTTCTTCTCCTCCCAACTCTGCCCTTGATGTTGATTCATTAAGTTAATCTGCTGGGTTTGTAATTCCAGAAATGCTTTGATCAAGTCTCTTAAATTATCTGGCTGAATCCTTGCAGCTTCGCCCTCAGACTCCTTTCAGATTCTCACCCCCAGACTCCTTTCAGATTCTCACCCCCAGACTCCTTTCAGATTCTCAATTGCAGTTTCTATGTGGGTGCCTAACTGTTCCCCGCCACTCACGACTTCTATGTCTGATCTCTGGGGTTTACCACGACTTCCATCTTTTCCTCCTCTTCTGACCCACTTAAAGTATCTGGATATTGTTTGCCAGCTTCATTTTCTTCACCCATAGCTGACTCTTGTAGGGTCACTTCAATCTCTGCATCGTTATTCAATATATCCAGTGCCTCCTGACCTACTCCTTCCATCCCTAACTCTTAAAATAACAAACACTCTGTTCCCCCTGAGGAAAGTGCTGGATTTGCTCACATGTGCCCAAAACCCTGATCCCACCGCTACCACCATGTCAAGATTAGCAAGGCTTTCTTGTGAGTCACAGGATTTTTAAGCACATACAAACCAACAGTTTGGTTTTAAAATCAATTATTTATTTTAAGAAAAGGAAAATGAAGAGATAAAGCAAATCCAGCAACAGACTGCTTCAGGGAGTACAAAGGAAAATAAACAATACTCCCTTAAACTACCTGACTTGACAGCATGGTCTTCAGGAGGCACAGCAATTAATCAGAGATGAGGAGCATGGCGTTGTTGAAGTCCGCCAAGCAATAACCATACAGGAACTCCCAGAATCCCCTAGACTAGCTTCCCCCCAGCTGGGGTGTCAAAATATACTCTTTTCCATGAAACACCAGCTGCATCACTTAATGGCTCTCTTAGTAAGGTTAATTGGTACCTCTGCCTGTCCTTGAGATCACCACACTAACAGTAATAAACTGAAACAGCTGCACTAGCCAACAAATTATCATGTAAGTTAACCCTTCATGGGCACTTTTGCTTCACACAAGGTCACACCAGCAACTGCATGTGGAAGAGTGGGGAATCAAACCTGGTTCTCCTAGATTAAAATCTGAGCTCCTAGTCACTAGATCAAACTGGTTCTCATAGGTATGTTGGATGAAAGCTATTTAAAGGTTAACCCCAACATTTTGGTTAATACATCAATGAAAGCACCTTGGTCAACATAGTCCTAACTAGCAAAGGACATGAACCAGAAAAATGTGGTTTGGTTTGTGGTGCACCCATGAACTGAACCATGAACCCTCATGGACAAAAACCTGTTTGCACAAACTGAACCAGTTTAGGAAAACCATGATGCTGTAGAAAGCACCCCCCCAGCATGCTAGAGACACCAAACTCACAACATATCTCCAGCAGATTCTTCTCTACCTGCCTTCCAAGTTTGGTGAGGATTGGATTTACAGGGCCCAAGTTACACCCCCAATAAAGGTGCCCCATACTCCATTGTTTCTAATGGAAAGGTGAAAACAACTTCCATTACAACCAAGCAAGGGCAGCAGAACAGAAAGTCCTCAAGAATCTCTCCAGTAGAAACAGAAGGGGGGGCATTTATGCCAGCCCAGCAGAACCAGGGCAATGTGCCCTGAGACCCAAATCCAAACCAGTGTGCAATGACATATGTAGACATGGTAGCTCCAAGCTCTGAAATGTATGTAGATATGGTGGCTCCAGGCTCTTGAGACATAAGTAGACATGGTGGCGCAAAGCCCTGAGAAGGAAGTAGATGTGGTGGGTCAAAGGCCCTGAGAAGAGAGTAGATGTGGTGGCTTGAAAGTCGTGAGTCCACCCCTGACACCCAGATCCCAAAGCATGCCCTGTTGAATATAGATGCAGTGGCTCCAAACCCTGAGTCAGCCCCTGATAACCAAACCCCAAAGTATGCAATGGTGTATATAGATGTGGTGGTTCCAAGTCCTGAGAAGGAAGTAGATGTGGTGGGTCAAAAGCATGAGACTGAAGTAGATGTGGTGGTTCCAAGCCCTGAGTCCACCCCTGACACCCAAACCCCAGACTTTCTGTGGAGGCTCCCCAAAGCAGGAAGGGACTAATTAAAAAGGGTACTCAGCCAAGGAACCCACAAGCTAGGATGGAAACAGACAGGTGCAGAGCACACCCACCAATGGGTGATTTATTTGATTCTGCACCTGAGTCTGGAGCATACCCAGTATCCAAAAGAGAGATGGAAAGGCAGGAACCCCCAGACTTTCAATGTGGGCTCCCCAAAGTACCCACATGGCAGCAATGAGGGTGTGGAAATATTTCCATAGGTTGGACTGGAAATGAGGCCCCATGATTTGAGCAGGTGGGACTAGGCATAGCTGTTTTCTGGCACTGGGCTGGGAGGCACCAGAGGGGGGTATACTTGAGAGAGCAGGAGCAGGAGGGAGTGGGGCAACAGGAGCAGAAGGAAGTTGAGATCAGGTAGGAGAAGATGCTTCCTCCCCAGTCTGTGAGCCACTGCTGTCAGAGGATTCCTCTCCAGAGAATTCTAGCAACTGCTGGTGTTGGGACATTCCTAATGCCTCTGTTTCCTTCTGGGAAAGCTCCAAGGACAGAGCAGGGGAAGAAGGGGAAGAAGGCTCCGAGACCCCTAGTGATGCCCTGCTGGGGCAGGACTTGTAGGGGCTGGATTTCATGCCTGGGGAAAGGGGCCTCTGGTTCTCTGTGTGGGGAGGGCTTCTTCCCCCCATGATAAGCATCTCTTCCACCCACTTTCACCTTCATGGTGTTCACTGAGCCCCTGTGCTCAGCATGAGTGCAGGAACAAGATGCCAGTCTGATCCCACCACCACCTGCATGTAATATTTGAGGAAATCTGGTTCATGTATACGAAGTGCGCAGGTGCTGAGTCTCTGTTCCTGCATGTACACAAGGTTGAGCCTTGTTAGTCGTAGGGGTACTGCTGGACTCTAGCTTCATTTTCACTTCTTCTTGTTAACTCTTGCATTTACATGCTAATTTGCTGCTATCCATTGATCTTGGTCACTCGATCCAATTTCAGTTCCTTATTAAAATCTCCTTTGAAATACAGGCCTCTTGTGGTAACCCAAACAGAAGATTGAGGTGCCAGAACAAGAGTTTGGACAAGGCACCACTGTATGTTTTCTTGCAGGGGACAGTCTCAGGAGTGTGAGGATGTGTCATTTGGGGTGGTCTGTCTGTGCATCATGGCCCAAGTGTCTGCCTGTGTGATTATCCTAGGGGCACCCCACTTCAGAGAAGCTGGCACAAGAACCATGCTTTGGACCAGGAAGCAGGATGTATCCTCTTGAAGGGGAGTGTCCTGTGAACCTGGAGGTGTATGATATGTGATGGTCCAGACCTTATTTTGGGGTAGAGATTTCAAACTCTCTTCAGTGTTTTTGGTTGATTTCATGAATAAATCATGAATAAGGAATGAATAAGGAACTGGCAATAAGGAACCAACTTCAGCCTTGGGACGGAAGGTGAGGAATAGAAAGGCACCTAATAGCAAAGTCCCTGTGCTTGGCATGAGGACAGAAAGAGCATAACCAGATCCATGGTTCTAGAAAACTCCTACCACCCACAGCAGACAGCAGAGGAGATCAGTAGTGGGGGGAAGGGGGAGATGGACCAGAACAGAACCTGATAGCTAAGCCCCTGATTCCAAGAAAAGTGACATTTTAGGTTCTAGCTACACAGTTAAATCCTAAGGCACAGTTTATTTATTTGTTCCATTTCTATCCCACCCTCCCGCCTAGGTGGCTCAGGGCAGCTTGCAACATCATAAAACCCATATACATAAGAACAACATAAGAGAATCCAATGTTGAATCAGGCCAATGGCCCATCTAGTCCAACACTCTGTCACACAGAGGCCAAAAATACCATGTGCTATCAGGAGGTCCAGCAGTGGGGCCAGGACACTAGAAGCCCTCCCACTGCTGCCCCCTCCAGCACCAAGAATAGAGTGCATCACCTGCCCCAGACTGAGAATTCCCATCTATATCCTGTGGCTAATAGCCACTGATGGACTTCTGCTCCATATGTTTATCTAATTCCCTCTTGAAACTGTCCATGCTTGTAGCTGCCACCACCTCCTGTGGCAGTGAATTCCATATGTTAATCACTCTTTGGGTGAAGAAGTATTTCCTTTTATCTGTTCTAACCCGACTGCTCAGCAATTTCATGGAGTGCCCATGAGTTCTTGTATTGTGAGAAAGGGAGAAAAGTACTTCTTTCTCAACCTGCTCAATCCCATTCATAATCTTATAAATCTTGATCATGTCACCCCTCAGCCGTCGTTTCTCCAAGCTGAAGAGCCCCAAGCGTTTTAACCTTTCTTCATAGGGAAGGTGTTCCAACCCTGTTATCATTCTAGTTGCCCTTCTCTGCACTTTTTCCAATGCTATAATATCCTTTTTGAGGTGTGGCAACCAGAACTGTACACAGTATTCCAAATGAGGTTGCACCAATGATTTATACAGGGGCATGATGATACTGGCTGATTTGTTTTCAATTCCCTTCCTAATAATCCCCAGCATAGCGTTGGCCTTCTTTATTGCAGCTACACACTGTCTAGACATTTTCATTGAGTTATCCACTACGACTCCAAGATCTTTCTCTTGGTCTGTCTCCGCCAGTTCAGACCCCATCAACGTGTATTTATATTTAGGATTTTTGGCTCCAATGTGCATCACTTTGCACTTGGCCACATTGAACCCCATTTGCCACTCTGATGCCCACTCACCCATCCTCGACAGATCTCTTTGGAGTGCCTCACAATCCTCCCTGGTTTTCACCACCCTGGACAACTTCGTGTCATCTGCAAATTTAGCCACTTCACTGCTTACTCCCAATTCCAAATCATTAATAACAAGTTAAAAAGCATTGGACCGAGTACTGATCCCTGTGGTACCCCACTGCTTACCACCCTCCACTGAGAAAGTTTCCCATTTATACTCACTCTCTGTTTCCTATTTATAAGTCAGTTTTTGAGCCACAAGAGGACTTGTCCTTTTATCCCATGACTATTGAACTTACTTAGGAGCCTTTGATGAGGAACAGACGATACATAAAAACATAAGCATCTCATCTAAAAAAGTTTAGCTAAAATACAATAAATAACAGTATCTCCATCTACCACAACATAATCCCCTAGTGGGTCGACATGGCTCAGCTGGCATGGCATTGATCTCATTGGTATGCCCTGCAGAAAAGCTCCATCTTCACAGCCCTGAAAAATTGCTGAATATCTCACAGGGCCTGGATCTCACTGGGGAGCTCGTTCCAGTACATTGGGGCAGCCACAGAAAATGCTCTGGACCTAGTTGTTGCCAGCCTGGCCTCTTTGGGGGCAGGAAGGGGCAGGCGATGTTGTGTCCCAGATCGCAGTGCTCTCTGGTGGACATACAGGGAAATGCGGTCCCTCAGGTGGACAGGCCCCTGACCATATAGGGCTTTAAAGGTCAGAACCAGCACCTTGAAGTGGATCCGGAATGCTATTGGCAGCCAGTGCAGTGACTTAAGGACAGGCTGGATGTGCTCCCGCATAGGGAGGCCCATCAGCAGCCTGGCCACTGCATTTTGCACCAGCTGCAGTTTCCGGAGTTGCCCCAAGGGCAGCACCATGTAGAGAGCATTACAATAGTCCAGCCTCGAGATGACCATAGCATGGATCATTGACACCAGATCTTTGTGTTTGAGGAAGGGAACCAACTGCCTGACCAGCCGAAGATAGTAAAAGGCTGCCTTGGCAGTGGCTGCTACCTGGTCCCCCATTGTTAAGGAGGCATCCAGAAGCACTCCCAAACTCTGGACCTTCGTCGCTGGCACCGAAGGCACCCCATCGAAGGCTGGTAAAGGGATCCCTAACCCTGAGCCACTCTGATTCAGGCATAGGACCTCCATCTTCGTCGAATTCAATTTCAATCGGCTCAGTCGCAGCCATTCCACCACATCCTGAAGCGCCCGATCCGGGTCTCCCGGGTTAGAGCCCGACTGGCCACCGAGCAACAGATAGAGCTGGGTGTCATCCGCATATCGGTGACAACCCAGCTCATGCCTCTGGACAATCTGGGCAAGGGGGCGCATATAGATGTTGAACAGCTTCGGGGAGAGTACCGTCCCTTAAGGCACTCCACAAATTAGTGGGTGCCTTCGGGACAGCTGCTCCCCAAGAGCCACCCTTTGTCCCTGACCCTGGAGGAAGGAGACAAGCCCCTGAATCCCTACGTCGGCGAGGCGGTGGGCAAGCAGCTGATGATCGACCGTGTCGAATGCAGCCGACATGTCTAACAACAGCAGCACCGCCGTCCCGCCCCGATCCAGATGCCTTCGGAGGTCATCCATGAGGGCGACCAGTGCTGTCTCCATCCCATCACCTGGGTGGAAGCCGGACTAGCAGGGATCAAGCGTAAAAGTGTCATCCAAAAAGTTTTGCAACTGAATTGCCACCGCCCTCTCTATTAATTTGTCCAAATAGGGCAAATTAGAGACCAGCCGATAGCTGGCCAATTCGGCCGGGTCCAATGATGGTTTTTTCAAGAGAGGATGGACCATTGCTTCCTTGAGAGCCCCTGGAAACAGTCCCTCCGAGAGGGACCTGTTGATAATATCCCTGAGGGCTCCTCAAAACCCCTCGTGGCCAGCTTTAATAAGCCATGAGGGGCACGGGTCAAGGCTGCATGTGGTTGGGCGTACTGTTGAAATCAGTCTGTCGACTTCCTCAAGGCAGTTACCAGGTTATGCTTCTTGAGTGAACCCAGGCAATCATTTCAAGTCTTCTTTGTAAACCAGATGTGCCTTAACCTGTTGTAGGATTAACCCATGCCTCTGGAGAGTTGAAGCAGGCTTGTCCAGCTGACACAGACAACAGAAAATGCTAGCTACTTAAAGTCTAAGATCTGGACAGACTGAGGGCTCTTCCAGCCAATCCAAACTCAGATTAACGAAGTTGCCTTGACATGGCATAGAGAAGCAGTTTATGACAGGAGCTTCTCTCTGTAGTATAGATCAAGCATCAAAAGAAGTGAGGCGTGTGTTAGCTTTGGGTGACCAAATGGTTACTCCTTGATACTGTTATTCAAAGAAACAGTTCAGATTTGACAACTTTCTCATGACAAAACCCCAGATGTCTCCTTTTGATGTGTTCCCCATGTTCCTGGCCTAAGTTTTGATAAGAAGCCTGAACCAAAGTTTAATTCTATGGGCCAATCTGCATTTAGCATTTTCTCTGTTGTTTTACCAAACCCATACTGGAACAGAAAAAGATGCAGTTCAGAACCACATCCAACTATCCCGGGCCAAAACTGTAGTGACTGCAGAGCCATCCCAGAATGGCCATAAATCTATGCAGACAGCCACTATAAAACCAGAGATCAAACGATCTATATAACTGTATTTGTTCACTGTGCTTTTCTCTTTTCTTTCATCTGTATCTCTCCAAGAATTATCTTATTCTAAGCTCTACTGAGAATAGTAAAAACACTCTAAAGTATATCTAGTGGAGGCTAATGTTCTACTGGGTGTGTGTCCCAGGTATGGTTGGACATTCATGAAATAGATACCTTGCTGCTGAAGTCAATAAAATCTGATTCTTCTCAGCCATTCTCATATTCATTAGATGGGAGACATCTTGGGAATTTCATTGTGATCCATAATGGCAGATAGGCAGTATATAAATATAATAAAATAAAAATGGCTAACACACACAACAATAGATACTGACTGACAGTTGCAGAAATATGATCACTTGCTAACTACTATTGAAAAGATAGTATTGGGAGAAATGTCTTGAAATTACAGGAAACATCCAAGAAACACTCTAGTGACACAAACATAACATGTGATCCACTAAAAGGACACCTTAGTAGTTACCCTGGCAGTATTTAAAAGTATATAAATGTTATCAGGGTAACTGCTGAGAATAATATATGGATTTTGAAAGCACTGATGAATCTGTTCACCTTTTGGTATCTCCTGGGTTCACATTTTGGTATCTTCAGATAAGGGATGTCAGATACTTGAGTTTCCAGTGAGCTCATGTCCATTAGAGAAGATAATATTGACTTGGACAGGTCAGTGGATTGACTCTGTACGAGACAGGGTTATATGTAACTGGCTGAGTCAGTTGAGCTGAGGCAAGGAGTGGAGAGCACCTGGAGAGTTGCTGATAGAAGGTAAGGGATTTTTCTTTCTCCCTTTGCCTTCCTAGCTGCTGTGTGGGAGCTGAGAGAGAGTTGGGTTCTTTTGTAGCCTTATAGAGAGTGTTGCTGTTTAAGTCTCTTTGGGGCTCTTTGTGCTTTGGTGGTTGCTGGAAGCTGAGTGAGTTGCTGTGGAGTGGTGTTGATTGCAAGCCCCATCCCCTATTGTGGTAGGCTCTGCTGTGCTGAGCAGGAAGGGGCCTTTTGGAACAAAGGGCTGCTCCTCGCCAGAGAACCGCCTGTGGGTCATGCTTGGAGGCCTTGTAAGAACCTGAGTAGAGGGCTGCTACTGAGTTCAGGAAGGAGAACTGCTGGTAAGGTAGCCATTTGGTCAGTCTCAAAGTTTTCAGGGTACATCACCACAACAAAAATTTACATCGGAGTTCAAGGAAAGTTCCTGAGGCTGTAGAAGATAGTATTGCTCCTAGGCAGATGGATAATGAAGGATCTATTCCAGTGACCTGCCTGGTTGCGCCATGGTCATCTTTCTGCCATGCCATGAAATGCATTATACATGCTGCAAGTGCAATCTTATAAGAATGCTTGAGGAGAAGGTGAGAGAACTCGAGGCACAAATCTGTACACTGAGGAACAATGGGGAGGTAGAAGGCATTTTAGACATAATGGAAGAAGGGCTCCTGAGAGAATGGCAAGACCTAGAAAGTCCTAAGCAAGAGGAAGGAAGTAACAAGAAACAGGTGGGTGAGTGGAAGAATGTGACCTTGAGGAGTAAGATAATCAGGAAACACAGCCAGTGGAGCTGCAATTGATACCAGCCGCTTCTGATGATGGAAGCTCACAATAGCACACTCCAAGATCAAAAGGATGTGACTGATACACAAGCACATAGGCAGAGAAAGAACCAAGCTATCCCACAGAGGAAGAGACAAGTAGTGGTGGTTGGTGATTCCCTACTGAGAGGGATGGAAGAAGTTGTGGGCAGACTGGACAAGGAATCTTGAGAGGTTTGTTGTCTTCCTGGAGCATGTATCTGAGATGTGACTGAGAGAATTCCATGACTGGTCAAGACCTCTGATCGCTACCTGCTCCTGCTGATCCATGTGGGAACAAACGATATGGCCTGAAGAAACCTTGAATGGATCTCCAAAGACTACAAGGCTCTGGGCAAGAAGGTGAAAAATCTGGGGGCTCAGGTGGTGTTCTCCTCCATTTTACCTGTTGAGGGCCATGGAGCTGGAAGGGAGATAGTGGAGGTGAATGGCTGGTTATGTAGATGGTGCCATCGAGAGGGATTTGGATTCCTCGACCATGGTATGTACCTCCAAGATGAAGGACTGTTGGTGACAGATGGGGTGCACCTTACAAAGAATGGGAGGAATGTCTTTGCTGGAAGACTTGCAAACCTGGTCAGGAGGGCTTTAAACTGAAGACCTCGGGGGTGGGAAGAAAAAGTCTGATGTGTGACATCCCCAACATTAAGGTCAAGAAGGGGAGTGACCAGATAATAAATGAGTGGGAGAGAGGTGAGTTCAGTAGTTTTCAGGTAAATTTGAAGGGACCTACAGTAGGAAAGGATGTCTGTAATCTGAGATGTCTTTATACTAATGCACAGAGTATGGAAAATAAACAGGAGGAACCTGAACTTCAAATATTGGAAAATAAGTATGATCTGATAGGTATCACTGAGACTTGGTGGGATGAGTCTCATATATGGAGCACAGCGATTGAAGGATATACTTTGTTCAAACGGAACAGAATAAACAAAAAAGGAGGCAGGGTGGCACTATCTGTCAAGAATGAATACGCTTGCACTGAAATTCAGGATTTTGAGAGTTGCCCTGTTGAAAGTGTGTGAGAAAGGATAGAGCGGGGGGGGGGAGAAGGGGATATTTTTGTGGGGGTATACTACAGACCTCCAAATCAACTGGAGGAACAGGATAATGCATTTGTACAACAGCTTGCTAAACTTTCACAGAGACAGGATGTTGTGGTTATGGGAGATTTCAACTATCCAGATATTTGCTGGAAATCTAATTCTGTTAGACATGGAGCATCCCACAGATTCTTGAATAGTCTTGTGGACAACTTCATCTCTCAGAAGGTAGAGGTGGGAACCAGAGGATCTGCTATCCTAGTTTTAATCCTGACTAACAAGGAAGAACTGATTGATGAAGTTAATGCCGTAGGATCCTTGGGGAATAGTGACCATGTCAGCTTGGAATTTGACATAGAGAAGGATGTGAAACCAGGACATAGTAGGACTAATATCCTGGACTTCAGGAAAGCTGATTTCAAAAAACTCAGAGAAATATTAGGTAGGATCCCGTGGCTGGAAATGCTGAGGGGGAAATCTGCACAGTAAGGATGGGTGATGCTGAAAAATGAAGTGCTGAAAAATGAAGTGCTTTCTTACTGTTCCTGTAAGAAAGAAAGGTGGGAGACGGGTGATGAAGCCGAGGTGGCTGAACAAGGAACCCTCTGAAGAGCTGAGACTAAAAAGGGAAATGTACAGAAAATGGAAGGAGGGTCAGATTACTGAGGGTGAGTATAAGAAGCAGGCTCGAATCTGTAGGGATGGTGTCAGAAAGGTTAAAGTGGAGCTGTGGCTTGCGAGGGATGTGAAAAATAACAAGAAAAATTTTGCTCCTACTTTCGGAGCAAAAAGAAGAACAGGGATTGGGCAAGCTCATTGCTAGGGGAAGATGGTCAAGCCTTAACAAGGGATGAAGACAAAGCAAAATTACTCAACTCTCACTTTGTGTCGGTCTTTAACCATAAGGCGAGCTGTATACAAACTGAAGAATGCAGGGCATATGAAGGAAGGGGGAACTGCCAGTCCAGAATAAGTAAGGAAATGGTTAGAGAGCATCTAGCTGCCTTAAATACTTTCAAATCTCCAGGGCCAGATGGCTTGCATCCTAGGGTGCTAAAAGAAATTGCCGATGTTATTTCAGAGCCTTTGGCTCTAATCTTTGAGATGTCCTGGAGTACTGGTGTTGTGCCGGAAGACTGGAGAAGAGCTGATGTTGTCCCAATCTTCCAGAAAGGAAAAAAGATGGACCTGGAAAATTACAGACCTGTCAGTTTGACATCAATACCTGGGAAAATTATAGAGCAGATTATTAAACGCTCTGTCTGTGAGCACCTTGAACAGAATGAGTTAATTGGTTGTAGCCAGCATGGGTCATGCCAGACCAACCTTATCTCCTTTTTTTGACAGAGTTACTAAAATGGTTGACTCTGGAAATGTTGTGGACATAGCGTATCTAGATTTCAGTAAGACATTTGACAAAGTTTCTCATGATATCCTTGAGGATAAGCTGGTTAAGTGTGGGCTGGATGGTGCAACCACTGGATGGATTCATGGTTGGTTGAAAAATTGTACCCAACGAGTGCTCGTAAATGGCTCTGCATCTACGTGGAGGGAAGTCTCGAGTGGAGTGCCGCAGGGCTCGGTCCTGGGCCTGGTGTTGTTTAATGTTTTTATAAATGACCTGGAGGAAGACATAGAGGGGATGCTTATCAAATTTGCAGATGACACAAAGCTGGGTGGGATTGCTAATTCTGAAGAAGACAGTCAGGATTCAAAATGATCTAGATAGGCTGGAACAGTGGGCTGAGACTAATAAAATGAATTTTAATAGAGATAAGTGCAAAGTCCTACACTTAGTTACAAAAAATCAAAGGCACATATATAGAATGGGAGGGACTTGGCTTGACAGCAGCATATGTGAAAGGGATCTAGGTGTTATGGTTGATCACAAGCTAAACATGAGCCTGCAGTGTGATGTGGCTGTGAAAAAAGCTAATGCAATCTTAGGGTGCATTAACAGAAGCATTGTGTCCAGATCACGGGAGGTGGTAGTTCCGCTCTATGCTGCTATGGTCAGGCCTCACCTGGAGTACTGTGTCCAGTTTTGGGCACCACACTTTAGGAAGGATGTTGACAAGCCCGACCATATCCAGAAGAGGGCAACCAGGATGGTGAGAGGGTTGCAATCCAAGTCTTATGAGGAAAGGCAGAAAGAGTTGGGTATGTTTAGCCTAGGAAAGAGAAGGCTTAGAGGCGACATGATTGCAGTTTTCAAGTATTTGAAGGGCTGTCATGTAGAAGATGGAGCAGATCTATTCTCTCTTGCTCTGGATTGCAAGACTAGATCTAATGGGTGGAAATTACAAGGGAGTTGTTACCGACTAGATATCAGGAGAAACTTCCTAACTGTAAGAGTGGTTGAGCAGTGGAACAGCCTGCCTTGGGAGGTGGTGGATGATCCTTCACTGGACGTTTTCAAGCGGAGACTGGACAACCATCTTTCAGGTATATTGTAGGTATGTAGGTATATAGAGCTATCTTTTGGCTATGCTCCTGCAGAGTGCAGTGGGTTTGACTAGATGACCTGCAAGGTCCCTTCCAACTCTAACATTCTATGATTCTATGATTCCATGAATCAAGAATGATGTTACTAATGTTACTAATTATCAAAGCATATTTCATTTTTAAACTCAGGAGGGAAGCATTACAAGACGGGTTGAGTACGGCTGGGGAACACCTGACAGATGTCCCTGTGTGAACTGGCCCTTTAATCTATTTGTTTAATGTTTCTGAAACACACCTATACTGGGCCAAACTGCCAGTCTGAACTTGGCCTAATACTTGTGTAAATGTTGAAAATGATGCAGTCAAATCTTTAAATGCAGAAGTGAAAAAAATTGCATGATATATTTAAAGGAAGAAAAAGGCTCAGGAAAGTTAGAATGGCAGCTTCCCATCTGAGGGAGATAAGAAAACCAAAACAAGAAGACTTTGACAACATAGACTATATGGAGAGACTTTCAGAGACATTCTTTTAACAAATGCAAACACTCAGCAAATGCAAGCTGTCACTCTTCAAATACAGCAATCTGAGCAAAACACACAAGAAAAATTAAACAAGAAATCAAGCAAGAAACAACAAATCTCAGACAAGAATTTAAAACAGGTCTTGCAGAGATTAAAACTCAACTTCAAGCACATACTCAAGAAACAGGCCAAATTAAGGAGAAATTCAAAGAAATAGAACTACATCAGCAAACACAAGATTTATCCAAAAAAAAAAAGGCTGCTCAAAAGTTAGAAGTTTTGAAGGTCTTATCAGTTAATATTAATGGCTTCAAAACAATCTAAGACATTTAATTGGTTAAAGAAACAAAATTTATCTATCATTTGTATGCAAGAAACTCATGTTAAAAAGGACCATGAGAAAATTTTATATAACAAGAAACTGGGCAAACCTTATATAGCCTCAGCTGATGAGAAGAAAAAAGGTGTTGTGATTTATATAAATGATCAATGCTTAATTGTAATAGAAGAGCTAAAAGACCCCGAGGGAAGATTTTTTAAAAAACAAACAAACAAACAAACCTTAGATTTCCAGAAAATAAAATCTTTACTCTGGCTTCAATTTATGCCCCAAATAATGCAAAAGAAAAATTTTATGAACTTTTTGTTCAAAAATTTCTGGATTTCCAAGAGAGAGAAATTTTAATCTTTGGTGAAATTAATGGAGTTCTAGATCAAAAAATAGACAAATCTAAGAAGTCTAAAGGAGGTAAACTACCTAAGAATGTCATCAACTTTATGCAAATGTTGAATTTAGAAGATTTATGGACAACTTTCAATCCTCACTCAAGGGATTATACTTTCTTCTCAGACAGACACCAGACATACTCAAGAATTGACATGTGCTGGACAGCTATGACTTTACTCATAAATTTCAGATCCATTGAGATCCAGCCAAAAACAATTGCTGATCATAACCCATTATTGGTCAAATGGCAAAGAGAAAAGTTTCTAAGGAAAAGACAATTTCTTGCTGCAGGAAGATACCATAAAAACTTGTGAACAGGATATAGAAGAATTTTTTAAACTAAATATTACAGAGGATCTTTCTATGGCAACTATATTGGAATCAAGTAAAGTGTACATGAGAGGAAAGATTAGAAAAAAATCAAGAACTGTCAGAATTCTTAGAAGGCCAGCATAAAAATCCTTAAAGAAAACAGTCTTAGCAGAAATCAAACAACTACGAAATCAGTTAGATTTGCTTCAAATCAAAGAAATGCAGAAAAAGCTTTTAAAACAAAAACATTTTGAACATGCAAACAAACCAAGAAGATACCTTGCATATTGTCTATGTAAAGAAACTGAAAGAAATACGTTATTACTTATGCAGAGAAAGAAATTCAAGAACAATTTGAATTCTTTTTCTCAAAACTTTACCAAAAAGACATTTCAACTACAAATGAAATGGATAAATATATTAAAAATGCCTTAACTAGTAAATTTTCAAATGAAGACAGAGAAATTTTGAACCAAAGAATAGCAGTTCAAGAGATATCACAAACCATCAAGAAACTAAAAAAGGACAAGGCACCAGGACCAGATGTATTAATTGCAATCTATTTAAAAACTTTCAAAGAGAAAATAATTTTGCCTTTACAAAAAGGTATGAATGGTATAAGCAAAAACAGCATAACTGCCACCATCTTGGCAAGGGGCTCAAATAGCACATATATAAAGAGAACAATAACCCAATGTCACCACAATCATACTGACCCATTTCATTGTTAAATGTGGCCTAATTTTTTTTTTGCCTCAGTAATGGCAGACAGACTAAAGAAATGTATTCCCAAAGAAATTCATCCTAACTACACTAGTTTTGTAGCAAATAGATATATCATTGGCATTGTTAACTTCATTGTTGCTGCAATAGAATTTGTAAAACATAAGGATGAAGAAGCAGCTTTTCTGTTCTTAGATGCTGAAAAATCCTTCAATAATGTGTTTTGTTTTTTCCTACAAAAAACACTGCAATACTTCTCATGTGATTCTAGATTTTTGAATTGGATACAGAATATCTATACTAAACAACATGCAAAAAAACTAATGGGGTCCTGACAAATGGATTTAAAATAGAAAAAGGAACCCATCAAGGGTGCCCACTCTCTTCACTTCTTTTTATCCTTGTGATGGAAAATTTTGATTCTAAGATAAGATCCCAAAATCAAAGTAGATGGAGATGAGTTTAAATCACAGAGCTATGGTTACTATGTGGTCCTTACAATTTCAAACCTCCAACTATCTCTCCAGCATGTAATGGAACAAACTGACAAGTCTGGACTCTTTTCAGGCTATAAAATCAATAGGAAGAGAAAAAAAAACTTTCAACAAACCAAGACGAGGAAAAGATCAAGAAAATCTCAGGATGTGATATAACAAATAATCCAGTCAGATATTTAGGAACATAACTCACAGGACAAAATGATATATTACTCAAGGGTAATTACATGACAACTTGGGTCTAAAATACAAAAAGACCTTGCAAGATAGTCCAGCCTACAACTATCCTGGCTAGGAAAGATTTCTGCTATAAAATGAATGTATTTCCTAAACTACACTTTTTGTTACAGATCATTGTGATCTCAATTCCTGAAAAGACTCTGAGTGACTGGCAAAAACAAATAAATTCATACAGAATGGCAGGAAGCCAAGAATAAGATTTAAAGTACTGCAAGATGGGGAAAAAGAGGTGGCCTGGTAATACCCAATATCAAATTATATTATCAAGCTGCGGGGCTAGTTTGGATATCAGACTGGATCAGAAATCCTAGTGGAAGACTGATAAAATTAGAGTCTTCAAATCTTGATGATGGATTAAATAGCTATTTGTGAATTAAAAAATCCATATCAAAAAGCATAACTCAAGATAAAAGATATATAATTAGAGATAGCTTATTTAAAATTTGGGAAATGCTCAGAAAAAGAATCCCACCAGTAATGTCACCAATAGATGCTTATTATTGTTGGAAAATTTGGTGAAAATAGTTAGATATTCAGAGTTTGCAATGGATCTTTGTCCACTGGAGAGAAGGCATTTTTTTCTGTGTAAAAATCTTTATTTCTAAAAGGAAAGGTGCACGGGAAATCTACAAAACAACAAACACAAGACTGTTACAAGCACAACAACAGACAGACTGACCACACAGTTGGTAATGGAGATTCTTCTTTCTTCTTGACCCTAGAAGGAAATCACCTGAATACATTAACCAATGATTGTTAGCAAATAGGTTCTAGTTTCCTGGGCTTTCTCTCCATTGGCTATGTGCCAGGTTCTCTTCCAGGTCAGTCTAAACAATAGCACACAAGGTAAACACCTTATAATGACTGAATTTAAACCTTGCAACACACATTTCCAACAATTATGACAACCACACAAGGAAAATTACATAACCTCTGGCAATATGGTAAATTCACAAGGAGAGATTAAGACGTGGCAAGAGATCAAAGAAGAAGAGAAATAAATACAATGGTGCCTGACACAACCAAAACATGAAGTTCTCTTTGGGAAGGAATAAAACTGTCAAGTTCTCCAGATAGTCAGTCAAACACCAGGTTTCATAAGAAGATAGCGTTTATTGAAACTAATCATAGAGTTACATGAACAAGTCAGTGATACCTGGTATTACAGCCCAGCTTCAATTATAGCCCGTTTGAATTGCCCCCCCCTCACTACAAGCCAATGGTTACATTCCCCACATGCGGCAAAAGAAAGAAAAACAACACATTCACCTGAAAATCCTCTGATGCCAAAAGGACCTGGGACGCAAGGGCAAGAGTGCTGATAAGAAGTTACACAGACACAGTAATTCAGAGCGCCTGGAGCCTTAGTGATACTCCCGCATTCCAGACAGTGAAAGATGTCTTTCCCCCCCTCATCCATGTAATGGCAGGGTTACCTGACAAAAACTTTGCAGCTGTTATCAAATAATTTATTTCCTGTTTCTGAAACACAAAAAGCTACAACTTGGGCCCCGGCGTTCTTGGTTAGGGCTTGGCCTGGCCACTCTGGGCCTCATCTCTCAGGCAAGCTTTTTTCTCCAGGTTCATGCTGGTGAGGGATTCATGTCCTGTAACAGCCCATTTTCCTGACAGCATCCTCATGGCTAGAGGTGTGAAGCAGGGCTGCGTCCTTGCTCCTCTCCTATTCAATCTTTATATTAATGACATAATTGTGAACCTTTCAGGCGCTGATCTTTTTCTTCCCCATCTTGGGCCAAGAAAGATCTCAGTTCTTCTTTATGCTGATGACATGGCCCTGCTGTCCATAACTGGTACTGGCTTGAGAAGGTCACTGTCTAGGCTTAGCACCTTCTGTAAGGAGGAGCACCTACAAATTAACTACTCAAAGACCAAAGTGATGGTCTTTGGGAACGGTGGCGCATTTTTAGCTGGACATTCGATGGGTTTCCAATAGACCAAAGCCAAAACTTTAAATATCTGGATATTACGTTCTGCGACACACTTTCTTGGAAGGCACATACTGACATTATAAAATCAACAGCACTTTGGGTTATGGGGCAATCCTTAAACTTTACCATACTAAAGGGGGTTATCAGATAGAACCAGCCCTAAAGCTTTTCCAAAGTAAGTTAATCACCCAACTTTTATATGGTGTCGAGGTTTGGGGATGGAATGATTCCCTGATCATAAACTTGGAGAAAGTTCAAAACCTTTTTCTAAAAAGTCTGTTAGCACTTTCCCCAAACACTCCAGCTGCACTGTTGAGGGCTGAAGTGGGTCTTCCCTCCCTTCAGGCTCGTGCTCATAATTTTTTCTTTAAAACTATTGGCATAGATTGAAAAGGGCTCCAGCAGACAATCTTACCAACCTTTGTTTCTCTGAAAGCTTGAAAGACTCTGACTGGCAATCTAAGTACAGTACGGTCCTCCAGATGTATAATCTGCCGGACGTTGTCCATGGATCCTTTCAGGCTGATTTTGATGGCAAGGTGCAGATATACACACATGATGCTGGTCTAGATAGAGAAATTATACTAAGAAATAAAACATCTCCTTGGCATAAACTGATTAAAGTTGATCATCACAGGGCACATTATCTGACTAAAATTTCTTTCATTAACTTGCATTCAGCATTTACATCCCTTCGTTTCCAAACTATGCAAACAGCAGTGCTTGAAGGCCGATATACCAAAACACCAGCGACTGAGCACCTTTGTATATGTGGTGGCTCTGTCCCTGAAGATCTGTGTCATTGCCTCCTGGACTGTCCACTTTATTCACTCCCAAGAAAGAAGTTTCTTGGCACAATCTTAGATAAATTGGGCCCTTATTCTACATCTGGAAAATTTTTAACTTTACTTGCAGAAGTAGAGCCAGAGTATTTGTACAAGGTTGCACTCTTTGCCCTAGCGGCAAAGAAAATCCACAGTAAATTGACTAAATCCTCTCCAGCTAAATAGCCAGAGCTACGTCAAGGTATTTAAGGTCCTTTTTAGCAACCTTACCCCAAAACTTATTTTATTTTGTATGTTCTAATTTTTATTTTATATTATTTTAAGCAGTTTTATGCCAGACATATATATTTTTGCTTCCTGTGTTTTAATGCAGATCCTATTCTGCATTTTATAACTTTTATTGTATTGTATTGTATTTGTAACAGCCATTGGCCATATGCAATAAATCAAACTGAACTGAACTAAACTACAATGGTGGATGTATTTTCAAATCACTTCTAGATTAGAAGACAACATTTGTATAAAAACAGGAATTCCAAAAGAACTGACTGATTTCGAAAAGATTGTCTCGCAATCTAAAGACCACTTACTAAGGTAAATTTACAAATTATTGCTTCAATAAGATTCTGAAGATGAACAGGTTAAACCATGCATGATTAAATGTATGCAAAATTTTGGTGAGGAAATACAGATTGAATGATGGGAAAAACTATGGACTAAGGATATTAGATTCCCAGCCAGTGAAGCACTAAGAGAAAACTGATATAAACTGTTTTACCAGTAGTATGTCACCCATGGATTATTAGAAGCTGGGGGGGGGTGACACTCCACTTGCCCACCTCAACTAGAAACAGCTTGGAGAATTTACCAGCTTGGAGATGCCATCTGTGTAACTGCATAACCCCCATATCTCTTTCTCCTCTTCCTCCCAGGAAGTAAATGCCAGAGAAGGGAGAGAAGGAGTTTGCAACTGGCAACATCATTTCCTGCAGATTGTGGCTCTTCTTAAAGAGGCACTATCCAAAAAGTTTGCAAGGTAAATTTATTTTTTTTAATTAATCCCATCTGGAGTGGGATTGCACCCCCTACACCTAGGCCCTTGATATGCCACAGGACACAGGCAGCCCCTTTATTGCTTTTTCAGTTTTTGAGACATTGCTTTATGTTTAGGGTCCTTTCAGATATAAGGAGAACTAAGAGTAACAAGTTGCTGAATACATAGTGAACTTCTTCAACAGATCACAGAGAGAAGACAGTCAAAACAAGCTGGGCAAGTGAGATGTGTTAAGTCCAATTTGAACATAATTCAAAACCCTCCACATCAAAACAGGCCAGTCAAGTGGATGATATACGATTCTAATTAAAACACAGAGAATCTTACCTTCTGTTTAAAACCCCATCAGTCCCTCCCTTCCTTTTCAAATAAAAGCAAAAATCAGCAAAATAAAATAAGATCACATTATTACCAGGATCTGTCTGTGTGCTCTTGCTCTCTGCACTTGGTACACAGGTTTTGTTGGTTTCTTCTCCCACTACACACCTTCCAATTTGACCCTCCATGCTGTCTATGGGGATCCTCTGATGCCTAGGAACAGTATTGCAGGTGGTCTGCAGTGGGAAGGAGAGGCAGGAGAATTCTACTTCACGCTACTTGCAGTACCTTATATACAAACCAGTATTAATATTTTAATAGAACTTAGATTTGGGGCACATAATAAAGATAAAATTTAGAGATAAAATATTACAAGAAAATCCAGATAAACAATTTCTTACATGTTTTAAAGATGAAGCTATACATATCAAGATCATTAACATAAAAAAGATTATCAAATAAAATTGCTACTATCAACTATTGCAAAATCGGTATTTTTCTTATTGGACAATAAACTGCCTGAAAAATCATAGAAACCAATTACTGTTGAAGGGAATGTGTTTATGTGTTTTTAATTATGTTTTAAAGATATTTTAACAGTATTTATTCTTGCTTGTGCTATAGTTGAGTATGTAATGGCCTTTTTTTCTCATTTAGGGATTCCAGCCTCAAGGTGGGGCCCAGGGATTCCCCAGAATTATAGCTCATCTACAAACCACAGAGATCAGTTTCCCTGGAGGAAACAGGTGCTTTGGAGGGTGTACTCTACAGTATCGCACCCCACTGAGGTCTCCCCAGGCTCCATCCCTAAATCTCTGGGAGTTTTCTAACCTAGATTTGGCCAAACCTAGGGATGCCAGTCCCCAGGTACAGATGGGGTTCTCTCAATCTTTATGGTTTCCCCAATGCTCACCAGCTGGCTGCCGGGGTAGCCCCACCCCCAACAGTCATCTGCAGCCCCATTTGAAAAGAGCGGGCACCTCTGGTGCATGCCCTGCAGGCAGTCAGTTCACTTCTTGTATGGCAGGAGTGCCTGGCGCCCACTTTTTCCAAGTAGGGCCTGCCGGCTTCTGCCTTGCAAGAGGTGAGCACCTCTTGCAGGGCAGAATTGCCTGGTGCCTGCTCTTTCCAAGCAGGGGCAGCCAGCTCCTGCCTTGGGAGAGGCGATTTTGCTTCTTGCATGGCAGGAGCACTTGGCCCTCGCTTCCCCCACACCATTTAAAGAGAAGTTTCCCTTTAAATGGTAGGAAAAAAGCAATGATGTGATGACATAAGAACATAAGAGAAGCCAATGTTGGATCAGGCCAATGGCCCATCCAAGTCCAACACTGTCACACAGTGGCCAAAAATACCAGGTGCCATCAGGAGGTCCACCAGTGGGGCCAGGATACTAGAAGCCCTCCCACTGTGACCCCCCTCAAGCACCAAGAATACAGAGCATCACTTGCCCCAGACTGAGAGTTCCTATCTATACCTTGAGACTAATAGGAAGTACTTCCTTTTATCTGTTCTAATTGGACTGCTCAGAAGTAGCATTGAGTGTCCATGAGTTCTTGTACTGTGAGAAATGGAGAAAAGTTCTTCTTTCTCTACTTGCTCTATCCCATGCATAATCTTGTAAACCTGTGACATGTCACCTCTCAGTCATCATTTCTCCAAGCGAAAGAGCCTGAAGCGCAGGAGGCTAAAGTTGGTTCCTTATTCCCTGTTCCTTAGCCATTCCTTATTCACATCTTATTCATGAATCCATCCAAAAACACTGAGGAGAGTTTGAAAGCTCTGAACCCCAAAATAAGATTTGGACCCCCAAACTACATACATCCCCCATGTTCAGGGAACTCTTCCCTTTAAGGGGACATATGCTGTGTCCTGGTCCAAAGTGCAGTTCTTTTGCCAGCTGCTCCAAAGTGTGGTGTCTTTCCAAGAAGATTTGAATAAGGAAGTGACCTCTGCACCCAAAATGAGCCTTGGACCCCCACACTTCATACACCCCCATGTTCAGCAGACTCTCTCCTTTGAGGGGTCATATGCTGTGTCCTGGTCCAAAATGTGGTTCTTGTGCCAGCTGCTCCAAAGTGCAGTGGCCCCAGGACAATCACAGGCAGACACTGGGGACAGGTCGCACCCCATAACAATCTTTAGACCACCCCAAAAGACTCATCAGCGTGCTCTGAAGACTGTACCCTGCAAGAAGACATACAGTGATGCCCAGTCCAAAGACTGGTTAGAACATAAAAACATAAGAGAAGCCAATGTTGGATCAGGCCAATGGCCCATCCAGTCCAACACTCTGTCACACAGTGGCCAAAAATACCAGGTGCCATCAGGAGGTCCACCAGGACCTTCTATTTGGAAGCGCTTTAACCTTCTCCATAGCGAAAGTGTTCCAACCCTTTTATCGTTCTAGTTGCCCTTTTCTGCACTTTTTTCCAATGCTGTAATATCCTTTCTGAGGTGTGGTGACCAGGATTGCACACAATATTCCAAATGAGGTTGCATCATCTATTTATTCAGGGTGTATACAGAGTGATGCCATTGTGCTGGGGATGGCCATGCTTCCTCCTGGAATATCCCCTAATCCCCCTGCCAGGGAGAAGATCAGACTTGTCAACCCTAGGCAAACCTACCCCCCCATGAGTAGCCAGGGGATCTGGCTACCCTACTCTTTTTCAGTATTCCCATACACATCTTTCTTTCCAACTTTTTATGTGCAATACATGTGGCAATCTTAAAACACAACTAAAATTCCAGCTCACTATCATTTCCATGTTTATGTTTTATTTTGCATTTCAGGACTTTGTGGGCTGGGCTTCAGGTTAACTGTCTCCTCTAGGCCCTGATTGCTCAGTGAATCCCACTGTAATCACAGCATAGATTCAGGTGGATAGTAATGTTGATCTGAAGCAACAGAACAACATTTGAGTCCAGTGGCACCTTTAAGACCAACAGTGTTTAATTCTGAGTATAAGTTTCCATGTGCATGCATACTTTGCAGCATGGCATTCTGAAAAACCACTCTTCATAAAGTGGATTAACCCCAAATACGAATGTACATATATCTGAGCTATGGCAACATCCTTCCTGGAATGGAGCCCTTGCAAAGCAGTACTGGAAAACCAAGGCTTCTGGTACAAAAGAACTGCACTCCCTTTGATCCTTCAGGCTTGGTCATTTGTAAACAGTCATTAATTGGCTTTGTCAGACTGAGATCCTTATCATCTTTCAGTCTAATTTCCCTCTTCCATACATTTCCTCCACTATAAAAATATTCATCACCTATCCCTGTCAGCACTGATTAAATCTAACGCTCCTCCTTTGACTTCCTCTCCCAAGTGTGCTTGTAAAGCTGTCAGCCCAGTATTTGACAAGAGCCAGGCTTCACTTCCTCCCTCCTTTGTCTCCTGGAAGAGGAAAACATTTAGGTGTCACTAGGTGGATAGCTGCTGTGGAAGGCAATGGACCTCAATGGGTGATCTGTTGATTGGAGTCTGTGATAAGAGGCAAGAATTGACTTGGGGAGCAGCTGTGATATTCCTGGTATGATGGGATTTGGATTCCCTCCTACCCAAAGTGCCTCTTCGAAGTCCACTGCCTCTTAACACCCTTAATTCTCCTCAGTTGTCTGCTTGCAACAAGAGTGAGGAGATGACAGGGATATTAAACATCTTAAAAGACGGCACCTATGAATCATAGAGGGACAGCAGCTGTACCATCAAGTGCCCTGCAGCCACTTGCATAAATAAAATATCTGAGATCTTATAGACCTTGGAGGCAGTTATTGATACGGGATTAAAGTGACAGTGCTCCCTTTGACCTCTTTGATCTACCCAACTTTAATGTTTCTGGTGGTCAGGCCCAAATGTGCCATTCAAATGCAATTATAAATATTGCAAACAAATAATTAATTGAATAAATTATGTGTTCTGAGTGTTCACTTGGGGCATACTTTGATGGGGATCTTTTTGGTGTATTGATTCAGCACATCTGAATATGTGTCCAGAGCCTTCCACACTTTGCTGGGTGAAGTCCTGCTGGAACACCCGTATATAAGGGAGGACTGTGTTTCCCTGGTGGCCCTGGCCCTCTGAAATGACTAGTGCCAACCTAAGTAAAATTATATTCTTCTAATCCAACTGAATTCAAAGGTGTCCCTTGGTTTAGGGTGTCAGAGAACATCCCCTCTCCCATTATGACTTGTAGAACTGTATTCTAATATCACAGAATTCTTCATTTCCCCTCCTGTGGTCCACTCCATTTACTGTCACTGTCTAATTTGGCCGCCAATTTATATTTTAAGGTATTGTTTCAATTTTGTATTGAGCAGCCAAAGTGTAAAGATTAGAGTGTTGGATTGTCTCTGCAGGGCTATGCAACACACTGGGTGACCAGTCATTCATACAGGTGTTTGTGAGTATAAAGTGAAGATGGGGAGAACCATGTATGCCTCCCTGAGCTCCTTGGATGAACAGAGGGATAAAAATGTATTCAATAAATGATATTTGTATGATGTTTTTGATTATCTTGTGCATGCATGTAGTTATTTAATTAGTTTTCAAAAAAGCCTTGTAATTTTAAAATAAAAACAAGACATGTAACATCTACGCAAGGCTTGCACTGACTCCCATTATACCTCAAGATATTATACTGGGGAGAGGGAAATAATGGACCCAGAGCAAATGACAGAGGCCACATTAAGGAATGCCCATTCAATGTAGGGTTATTATTTTTTCTTTCTTTCCTTTTTTGAAAGGGTGTCAGCTCGCTGCCATGAAGTCTGGTCCGGAGGGGGAAGGGATTACTTGGAATGTTATTTTTGCTTTCCTGCTGCCTGGGAGATGCTCCCTTATCTGTATGGTTTATGTGTATGACCTTGGTTGTAATTTCATCCTCTGGAAACAAGGGGCCATTATATTCTGGTGGGCCCTGCTTGTTACCTTGATTGACTATCTGCTGCCCAGTGCCCCTCTTTGAACCCTGTATATCTGTTCCCCGTGCTTTTTGCTTTAGTCTTAACACAGATCCTGAAGTAGAAATGTTCTGCCAATACTGATCAATAAGCTTTCCTTCTAAAGAAGCAAGTCATTGATTCTGATTGTTGCAGGAGTCCATCAGGAGGAGATAGATTTCTTGGGCTACTGCATCTCGCGGCGGGGACTGGAGATGGATCTGACCAAAGTGGCTGACGTGCTGGGGTGGGAGGCCCCCAGAACCTGGAAGCAGCTCCAATCCTTCCTCGGGTTCATGAATTTTTATAGGCCCTTCACCCCCAACCTCACCTAAGTATCCCTACCCCTCACAGACCTCTAAAAGACTAAGGGAAAGGATCCCGAGGGGGTGAAACCAGGAGCGTGCCTAGTGTGGACAGACAAATGCCAAGAGGCATTCACACAGTTAAAGCAGTTGTTCACCACTGAGCCCATCCTCCACCACCCCGATGAAAATATGAAATTTGTGGTGCAGGTGGATGCATCTGATGTTGCTATGGTGGGAGCATTTTGCAACAAGGGGAGGATGGGAAGCTACACCCTCTCGCCTACGTATCAAAGAAGTTTAACTCAACCAAAAGGAACTGGGCGGTGTGAGATAAAGAAGCAGTGGCACTCCAACTAGCCCTAAGCACCTGGTGCCATTGGCTGGAGGGGACGAAAGTTCCATTCGAAGTCTGGACTGATCACAAAAACCTAGAAGCGTTGTGCGCTCCCCGCCACCTTAATGCCAAACAGTTGCAGTGGGCGGAGTTCTTCTCCAAATTTACTTTCATGTTACATCACTTCCTGGGGACAGCCAGCTCTCTTGCTGATGCCCCCTCATGCCTCCCACAACATGCCAATCAAGGCGAGGAGGTGGTGGACTTGATGTTCACACCTTCCCAGTTGGGAGGGGCAGTATTGACGTGGGCACAGGCAAAAACTCTTGCAAAGACTGAACTGAGCTCCTGGGTTGAGCCTTTCCACACCACCTTCTCTGACATGGATAAAGAGGATGTGGGGGCTGACGGGTCCCTCAAGTTGCACGGTAATAGGTGTTGGTGACAGACTGTTCGTACCCCTTAGCCTCCAGGGAGATATCCTGCATTTGGGGCACGAATCTAAGCTTGTGGGACATTATGGTTTTCTAAAAAATTTGCACCTTCTTCAGAGACAATTCAGAGACAGGATGTCTCACAGTACATGGAATCATGCCAGACGTGCCTCATTTGCAAAAAGTGGTCAGGCAAGCCACCAGGGAAACTCCGGCCACTTGAAATGCAAAGCCGCCCATGGAAGGTCATCTCCATGGATTTTATCACCCATTTGCCACCTAGCAAGGGGAAGTCAGTGATTGGCGGGGTGGACCTTTCTACCAAGCAGGCTCATTTCTTTCCATGTAAACAAGTCCATCCGCCAAAGCCCTGGCTAAATTGTTCATGACCCATGTGGTACGGCTACATTCCACCCCTTCCAAGATTATTTCAGACTGGGGGCCCCAGTTCATTGCCAAGTTCTGGAAGGAACTCTTATCGGTGTTGGGGTTGCAACAGGGTCTCAGTAGTGCCTACCACCCTGAAACCAATGGGCAAATGGAATGGGTGAATCAAATTGTGGAACAATTTCTGTGGTGTTTCACTAATTACCAACAAAATGACTGGGTCGAGTTGCTCCCCTATGTGGAATACAGCTACAATAACTTGATCCACAGTTCCTCCAAGCTGTTCCTGCACAGATATATATTCCAAGCCAATTATATAGATGTATATTTTCAGTCAATATCCTATATCAGTATTTGCCTCCCAAAGTGCCAGCAGAAGAACTTGCCCAATCTAAACTTGTCTCACAAAACCTGTGCAGGGGAATTTGACAAAGGTAGGCCTGAATGCCCAGCATGGAGCATTCATACAGCCAAAGCAGAAAATGCATTTAATCCTCTCTCCAGATCAGTGAATATACAAAGGTTTTGCTGTAAATGGATAGTGTCCAAAGCTCTTTGGTTCCTAGAGATTGAGCCTGAGGAGACGTATCTTAAGTTGGCACTCCAAAAGAGCCAATGAGGGGGTATGCCCTTTCAGAAATCTCCACCAAAAATGAGCTCAATATGTGAAAGCTTTTTTAAAAAGGAAACAAATCTGAAAATGCTCTTCTAATGAGAAATACTTGCTTTTGTTTGCTTGTTTTCATTTTAATTTTCTTGAATCATCCTTTCTTATAATATAAAAGCAATTTGGGATGGCAAAGTTCTATGCGCAGCAAAATCAGTTGGCGACTGGGACTGCCACTCAGAAACGGGTGCCTGGCCACTGGCTGCGTTTCCTTCATCCCACCCACAGAAACACCACCCAGCATCTCGCCCTTAGTGTGCTGCGAGCCTACACACAGGCTGGACGCTCTGGTGGGTGGAGGGTCCAAAGACTGATGCCCATCATAGCAGAAGTGGCAGCGGCTTCCTCAGCCTGCAGACCCGAGAAGGAATCATGGTGGTGCAGCACCAGCAGCTTGCTTGGGCCACTGGCCTGAGAAGGACTCCATCACTCGCTGCTGCTCAACCACCTGGTAGGAGAGTCGGTGGGAGGCAGGAAGCCATGGCGACCAGGAGGCGGAGGCGATTTGCTCACCCTGCAGGCATGAGGCCTCTCCTTAGGTGGAGTGCTGCCCATTGCCGGCCCATCTTCACCCACCCCGGCTGCCTTCTGAGGCTCCTGGAAGGGCCGGGTGCCATGGGGCCTCTCCTTCAGTGGCATACCGCCAGCCCATCTTTGCCCACCCCCCCAGCTGGCTTCTGGGGCCACTTTGAAGCCTCCGGGAGGGGCAGATGTCATGGGGCCTCTCTGCCAGCAGTGAGGTTGATGCCACCAGCCTGTCTTTGCCACCCCTTGGCTTCTGAGGTGTGCTGAGTAAGGCTGCGAGAGCCCCCCAGCATGAGGGCAGATCTGCACATCCCCTCCCCATAGCTACCCAGCCAAGACAGTCCAGTGGTCCCTTTAAGACCAAGTTTTCCTTCAGGTGCAGGCTCTCCCTCCTCTGCCAGGCAGAATCTGTGCATTCCCACCCCCCCGTAGCTACCCAGCCAAGAGAGTCCAGTGGCCCCTTTAAGACCAAGCAGTTTTTTCTCCGGGGTGGCCAGAGATCTGTTGTCTGGAGTTCAGTTGTGATACCTGGCGATCTTAACGCTCCACCTGTAGGTTGCCTGCACTAGGCGTGGCAATTAGCACTTCAGAGCAGGGTCTGCTACACCCAGGTTCTTGCTGTAGAAGTTGAGAAGGTGATTTCAGGCCAGTCACAGACTTGCAGCCTAACCTACCTCACAGGCTTGTTGTGCAGATCAAAAGGGGGAGAGGAGAATGATGTGATCTGCTTTGGTCTGCACTGTGGAGAAAGACTGTACTTTCCCTCCTGGGGAATCATTGCTGCCAGTCTCCAGGTGAGGGCTGGACATCATGCAGAATTAAAACTGCTCTCCAGATGGTAGAGATCAAGGTCAGATAAAGGTAGGTTGCTGGTTGGCTGGGAAGGAGATAGGGTTGCCAACTCCATCTTGGAAAATTCCTGGAGAATTGAGGGGTCAAATCTGGAAAGGGTGAGGTTTGAGGAGGGGTAGGACCTCAGACAGGTACAATGCCATAGACTCCACCCTCCAAACCAGCCATTCCCTCGTGGGGAACCATTGTTGCCAATTTCCAGGGCAGGGATGGAGATCACACAGAATTACAACTGCTCTTCAGATGGCAGGGATCAGTTCCCCTGGAGAAAGTGGCGGACTCTGTGTCATTATACCCTGCTGCAGTCACCGCAGCAAACTGACTTTGAGTACCCAAGGCCGGGGCACTCTCCCAGAGCCTTCTTCTAGAGCTCATTGTATTTATTTCCACAATGGGCCTTATTCCTAGTTGTCTGATAAATCAATTATCAGGTTCCTGAAAGGGAGCCTTGCAAACAAATAAACAAGCATTGTGAGATAAAAATCACAATAAACACCAGCTAAGATTCCCTGGTCAACATTCTAGAAATAAAGACCAGCCCATTGTGGTATTTGAAACAAGGGATACCTTCTATAGTTCACACCTTCTGTAGTTCACAGGGCTGTTATGTTCTTAATCTGAAATTGTCTCACAAAGTCCCAAATATTTTGTCACACCCTGAATTGATCAAGAAACAAAACCCAGTGTCCAGCAGCTGTGGAAATGGCTGTGTGTCTAGGATAGGACAGCATGGGACATTGCATTGGGTTGAGATTGTCTGCCCCACCAGTGTCTGGAAAAGCTTTCAGGAACCCCTTTGGGTGAGACAGGAGACACAGTTAAACTGTTGAAGCACCACCCGGGCACTGGAGTGTCAAAGAATGTTGGGAAGTGGCATTGACAGATACAGTTGTCAGGAATCTCTGTACCCCAAGTTGTTTACGGACTTTATGTGTCCTCTACACATCTTAATGATGGGAATTTTACTAAGAAGACCATAAACTTTATCTCTGTCATTCATCTACCTGCACAGAAGGAAATCCAGGGGAACACAAAACATTATATTGGTTCTCCTCAGAGGTCATTTCATAAAAAAAGAGATGCAGGAGTTCATTAGCATAACTCATTAACATAACTGATTTGCATATGCCACACACCCTAACATCACCAGAAGTACGTCAGAAGGCAACATCTACCACTCAGGCTCCACCCCCAAAATCTCCAGGTATTTCCCAACTCAGAGCTGGCAAGCCTACCTGGAGAAAAACTGCTCCATGTTTCACAGGGCTAGCCCCATGAGAGGCTCCAGTGGGCCACTGAGTCACAGATTGCTGAGAGGGGGAGAAGAGAATGAGGGCACCTGTGGCATGACCCCCCCACCTCCATCCTCACCTCCATCCCTAGCTCGGAGACTCACCAGAAGAGGAGGGTGGGTGGGAGATGGCTCCAGACAGTGGGAAGCAGGCAGCTCTGAGTCCTGGGACTGTGGGGGAGGGCCACAGTCAAAGAAGTTCATTTGAGGTGCTGGCTGCAGGAAAAAAGCCTTGTCACTCCGCGCATGTACCATCCACCAGGCAGCGCAGCATGAGGAGAGAAAGCGCTGCCTGCTGGGCAGGGATGGTCTATGCATGCATGGCGGCGGGCTGGCAGCTGCTTCATATTAGAATCATAGAAACATAGAGTTGGAAGGGACCTCCAGGGTCATCTAATCCAACCCCCTGCACAATGTAGGAAATTCACAAATACCCCCTACACACCCCAGTGACCCAGAAGATGGCCAAACAAGTCCCCCCCCAAAAAAAAAAAACCCTCTCCAAGATCCCTGGCCAAACTGTTTGTAGGAAGACTATAAACAGCCATCTCATCTTAGTATGAGGCAAAGTAAAACCTGGAAAATAGCAAGATGTTATGTAAAATATTTTTAGAAGTTCAAAACAGCCACAAAAGTAGCATAAGTATTAATCTTGTAAACAGTGAAAATTCAGGCAAATTCTGGTAAGCACTTCAGTTTTGCTACAATATTATACAATGCTTTGCAGAAATCAAATTACACACAATGGTGCATAAATTCTTTGTTTGAAAGGGTTTTTTAAACTGTGTGAGAATATATAAAAATCAGCTATGACATTTTCATCATACTATTTTTAAAATACAGTGCATGTTACCAGCCTAATTTATGTGCTACTCTTTTCCAGAAAGATTAAAACAGCTTTACAAATCAAACCCAAAAACTCTAAAAGTGCCAAGGAGAACCATAACACTGTTCTTCTTTGCACACTGTCCCAGTGGCTTCTTATAATCTGTTTGCCGCAGACCAGATTTCTTACAACTCCATGGCACACCAGGTATTCCAGGATCAAAAAGTTTTAAATATTAACATTCTGAATGGGCAGTATCTGGAGTGATGAGGGAGATGCCGAAGGGGGGGGGAGCTGCTGACTTCGGTGCTTTGCATGGCCAGCTTCCTTGGGCAGGGGGTACATCCTCGAGCGTTAATCAAAGCATGTACGGTGGGTTGCTGAAAAGTACTGAGACTGACGAGTGATTTCAGCTCTCACATACTTTATTAGATAAAGAACAAGACAACTCAGCCGGCTCACAGGCCGGCTTTTTATCCCCCGTGAGCCCACACCCCAAAACACACAACACCCAGTGATTCGCTATTTACATTGATTGAGTTAACTCCTGCTCCTCAATTGGAGGGGAGCCAGGATCCTCTAGTCCATTGTCTTTCGGGGCGAAGCTCAGGCCCTTCGCCTGACCACATGGTGGACCAGTTAGAACCGGTCCCAGCACATGGCTGTCCTAAGCCCATGTCCTCAAGTGGATACATTACACCCCTCCCCCCTTGGTCAGAGATACACCCGCACACAAAGTCTTTTAAGTAAGCTGGAGGCTTTCGTTCCCGGGTTGAGCGCCGGGGGGCCAGGATGGGAGGAGAGTCAGGTGCCGGTGTCCTGGCCGGGGAGCCGACCGGTGCTGGCGGAAGGGACCTGGCCGCCGGGGCGTCGTCAGCTGTGGTCGAGGCTTCAGTAGACGGGGCGAGGGGGGTTGTGGCTGTGCTTTCCGCCAGGCTGTGTTCCTACAGAAAAGATCGTGGCTCCTCTGCCTCCTGAGGTTCGGGGTCCTCGAAGTCGTCCGGCTCCTGCGGCGCCACCCTGCGGCGGAGTTGGTCGATGTGGCAGTGGAGCATGGTACCATCTTCGCAGGAGACCTCATACGAACGGGGGCCCCTGACCCGGACCACCTGGGCCGGAACCCAGGGTGGACCCTTGGTGTAGTTTCAGGCGTACACCGGGTCCTCTGGGAAGAACCGCCTAGCCGCTTCATGGGACTCAGTGACCGGTGCATTTTCTGCAGCGCGATCGGGATGTAGACGGTCTAGCCGGGTCATCAGGCGACGGCCTAGGAGGAGTTCGGCCGGACTACGCCCTGTTGTGGTGTGGGGAGTGATCCGCTGGCCAAAGAGGAATGCTGCCAGCTTGTAGTCCCAGTCCTTTGAGTCCAAGCGCCGGAGTGCATCTTTGGTCGTCCTGACCATTCGTTCCGCTTGGCCGTTGGTCGCGGGGTGGAAAGGGGCGGACCGGACATGGCGTATTCCGTAGTAACAGGTGAAGTCCATGAATTCGCTGGACATAAAGGCCGTCCCGTTGTCTGTGACTAGTGTGTCGGGAATGCCCTGGGCACTGAATATCTGCCACATGGCTCGGATAGCAGCTTTGGAAGAGATGGAGGGTACTGGGACCACCTCTAACCACTTGCTGTATGCATCCACTAGGATGAAGAACAGCTGTCCCTGGAATGGGCTCGCAAAGTCCAAGTGCAGCCGGGACCAGGGGTGGTGTGAGGATTCCCAGGCACGCTCAGGGCCCCTGGGTGGTTCCGGGCGGGATGACTGGCATGGTTGGCATCTCCGGACCATGTCTTCTATGTCTTTGTCAAGCCCCGGCCACCATACATAACTCCTAGCCAGGGCTTTCATCCGAACCACCCCCGGGTGTGCCTCGTGGAGGGCGGCTAGGACCCGTTCCCTCAGTGGCGTGGGAATGACCACCCGGCTTCCCCACATCACGCAGCCTTTGTGAGTGGACAACTATTCCTTCCTGGAGGTGAAAGCTGTGAAGTCTGGGCCTGCCTGGCCTGCGGGCCACACCCTTACCACCCAGTCACGAACACGGCTGAGGACCTTGTCCTTTGCGGTGAGGCGCGCCACCTCCCCGACGTGCACCGGCTGGTCCGGGAGTGCCTCCAGGGCTGGGTCGGGGTCTGTGGCAGGCAGTGGAAGGCGGCTCAGGGCATCCGCATGACCCATCGCCTTGCCCGGCTGGTGAATGTGGGAGTACGAATAACCAGACAAAAACACAGACTACCGGATGACTTGTGGCGACGTCATTTGGGGGGTCTGGTGGTCCGGGGCCAGGAGACCGAGAAGAGGCTTATGGTCGGTCAGGATCGTGAAAGGCCGGCCATACAGGTAATGGTGAAATTTTTTCACCCCGGCCACTATTGCGAGCGCCTCCTTGTCAATTTGCGAATAGTTTTGCTCCACCAGCGACAAGGTCCTGGAATAATAGGCCACCGGGACCTCCCGGCCGTCCAGCAGTTGGTGGCCCAGAACTGCCCACACCCCATATGGTGAGGCATCACATGCCAATACCACGGGAAGCTGTTCATTAAAATGTGAGAGCACTGTGTTAGAGGCTAACAAGTCCTTGACTGCTTGGAACGCGGCGGCGTGTGTCGGCCGCCAAACCCAAGGAGCCTTCTTGTCAAGCAGGCGGTGGAGTGGCTCCGCCACCGCTGCCTTGAGAGGGAGAAAAGAATGATAAAAGTTCAAGAGGCCCAGGAAGGCCTGTAGCTCCTGTTTGGATGAGGGAGGGGGGGCTTGTGTGATTGCCTTGACTTTGTCCTCTGTGGGATGGAGGCCATGTGCGTCAACCGCGAAGCCCAGAAATTCTATGCACGGCACCCCTAGGAGGCATTTCTCCCTCTTCACCTTGAGCCCTGCCGAGTCAAACCTTCGCAGCACCGCCCGGAGCCGGTCTGCGAATGAGGATGAGTCTGGAGCTGCAATGATCACGTCGTCCAGGAATGGTTGGACCCTGGGAATCTCCTTCAGGAGGGAGTCCATGAAGGACTGGAAAATCCCTGGCGCGACGGACACCCCAAACTGGAGCCGGTGGACTTTAAAAGCTCCTTTATGAGTGGCTATCGTTTGGGCTTCGGCGGTGGCGGCATCAACGGGTAGCTGTTGATACACCTGGGCGAGGTCTAGTTTGCCAAAGACCCGGGCCCCTGCTAGTGCCGCCAAAACATGGCTGACCACAGGTACTGGGTACGCGTGGTCCTGGAGGGCTTTATTTAAAGTGCATTTGTAGTCTGCACAAATGGGAACGTCACCGTTTGGCTTTACGGGGGTGACTATAGGGGTTTCCCAGCGTGCTGACGCAACCGGTTCCAGCACCCCCTGTTCCACAAGGCGGTCGAGCTCGGCCTCAATCTTAGGCTTCATCGCAATCAGGGGGTGGCGGGCCTTGATGCGTATGGGCCGGACGCTGGGGTCGAGATCCAGTGAAATGGGGTCCCCAGTGTACCGCCCCAGTGTGCTGTCAAAAACCCGGGAAAATTCGTCACAGACCTTAGCAAAGTCCGGCGCCCGCACATGATTCACCCCTGTAACCGTGAGTCCTAGGGGCCTGAACCATGAAAGTCCCAGCAGACTCGAAAGATGTCCCTCCACCACCAGTAGATCCAGGATCCCGTCAAAGTCCTTAAACTATACCCAGAACTTGCCCCAGCCCCGGACCGCCACGGGGTTCTTGTTAAAGTCCCGTAAGGTCAAACCCCATGGCTTTTGCAGGGGGTCCCCCTGTGGACAAATCTTGCGGAGCGTGTCCGTGGAAATTATGGAGAATGACGAACCCGTATCGATCTCCATTGAACAGGGGAACCCCTCAATAAGCACTGTCACGTGTAATTTGTTGGGGCCATCCGGGGGCAAGTTACATACCAGGTGCGGCTGCTGGGTGGATGCGAGGGTGTGGAGGCTTGACGGTCGATCCGTTTTGGGCGGGCGGGGTGGAGAAGACCTCAGGCGCTTACCCTGGGAGCGGCAGGCCCAGGCGATGTGGCCCGTCTTTTTGCAAACTCGGCAGATGGCAGTCCTGAAGTGGCACGACCGTCGATCACGTGGGTCACCACAGCTAGCGCAAGGGGCTGGTGAAGCGGCACGATGCTGGCGAGGCATGTTGCTTACGGAGATTGATGCTTGCGAAGAGGGCTGCTTTCGAGGGGCAGCTGCCATTGCGGGGTGGTTGAAACACAGAGCGGTGGTGGCAGATGAGTGTGGCATGTGGCGGTGCTGCGCCCGGAGTCCGCGAGGTGATGCGCAGTGCGAGGCGGGCGGCCCTTGGGGATGTGGCGCGTAGTGGGCCCATGTGGTGAGTGGCGGGAGATGTGGCGCAAGGCTGGGTGGCGTGCGGTGATCACGGCGCTGCAGAAGAAACGGCTGCGGTGGTGGTGAGCGGTGCGGTGCTGCTCTCGGGGTCAGCGATGTGATGCTCTGGAGTGGTTGCGGTGAGCGGTGCAGTGCTGCTCTCAGGGTCAGCGATGCGATGCTCAGGAGTGTTGGCGGCTTCGGTTGCGGTGAGCGGTGTGTTGCTGCTCTCGGGATCAGCGGTGCGATGCTCGGGAGCGGTGCGATGAGCAACTGGGCTCGATGCGATGCTCTTCGTCGTGGTCGTTGTTCAGGGAGGGAGTTGGCATCCCATCCTCGTCGCCAGTGAAAAGTACTGAGACTGACGAGTGATTTCAGCTCTCACATACTTTATTAGATGAAGAACAAGACAACTAAGCCGGCTCACAGGCCGGCTTTTTATCCCCCGTGAGCCCACACCCCAAAACACACAACACCCAGTGATTCGCTATTTACATTGATTGAGTTAACTCCTGCTCCTCAATTGGAGGGGAGCCAGGATCCTCTAGTCCATTGTCTTTCGGGGCGAAGCTCAGGACCTTCGCCTTGCACATGGCTGTCCTAAGCCCATGTCCTCAAGTGGATACATTACAGTTGCATTGCAAATGAAAGGCACACGATTGCATGGATCAAGCAGAGCTGGGGGGTGGGGGAGAGAAAGCCCGCTTTGGAATCCAGCATAGGATCATGCTGCACAGTGTGCAGGGGCAACGGGGAGGGGACATCTTGGGCAGAAGCCTCCAGGAGCATACATCACCAGCTCTCGCGCACCTCCCCTCCCCCCCACCGTCCTCCACTTCTTTGACATGGAGATTCAAAGGGCATATTGGGTGGCCAGTGAGGCTTGGCAGCCTTGCAAAAGCACCCCCAGAGCAACAACAACAAAAAAGATTTAACCCCCCCCCAGGAGATTGCTCCCTTCTTCCCTCTGCCTGCTTCAAAGCCTTGAATGCATGCAGAGAAGGGTTTGCTTTGCTGCAAACCTGGAGAAACTTTCCCCTCCAACAGGGGAGGGGAGACATGGAGGGGCTGTCTCTAGTGTGGGTGTAATGTATCCACCCCAGAACATGTGCTCAGGACAGCCATGTGCTCGGACTGGTTCATACTGGTCCAACATGCGGCCAGGTGAAGGGCCTGAGCTTCGCTCTAAAAGACAATGGATTGTAGGATCCTAGCTCCCTTCCAATTGGGGAGCAGGAGATAACTCAATCACTGTAAATAGCGAATCGTGGGGTGTGGTATGTGTTGGGGTGTGGGTTCACTTGGGAATAAAAGCCGGCCTGCGAGCCGGCTTCTCTTGTCTTGTTCTTCAACTAATAAAGTATGTGAGAGCTGAAATCACTCGTCAGTCTCAGTACTTTTCAGTGGGATTTTCCTTTTTCCTGGATTGCAGATCTCCCCCCCCCCCGCCCTGAGTTGGCTGGTATCCTCTACTGTACTGAGGGAATTCCTCCTGTCAGCTTCCTCCTGGCTTCACTTCCCTCCCTGTGACTTCCACCATCCTTTCCAGTGAGGGGCCCACCCAGTGGCACTAGCAGTGGCAGGGAGGCCCTGGAGGAGCGCTGGGCAGCATTGCTGCCCAAGGCCATCGAAGGGGCAACTTACTGGCTGATATATTGAAGGATAGCTGGCTGGCTGGTTGCAGGGATAGGGCAACAGATGGAGGAGATGCCAGGCAGCTCGCCAAGGTAGAAGGTGGTGGGGCAAGCCAGGCAACTGGTGGGAGGGGAGCATCCTCTGTGGCCATCAAAGGAGGGCTTCTGGAAGGAGGGCAAGGCAGGAAGCAGGCAGGAGGAGAGTCCTCTGCTGCCTTGGAAAGAGGGCTGCCAGGAGCAGGTCCCAGCACAGCCCTTTATGTTGCCCACCTGAGCAAGAGGTCGTGTCTGCCCTCTCCTCTCAGACTTGCCTTGCATCAAGAGAAAAATCTGTGCACTGGCTGTCAGAAATTGGTGCGCCCAGTGCGCATAACTCAGATTAGAGGGAACCCCTTTCTAATGTGATCTAATTTATTACAGCAAGAGCCAGTAAAATAATATAATTCTGATATAAGAAAGATTAAAACAGTAATAACATAGTAGTAGTATAAAAACATTAGCAAGAGAAAATTAATAAAATTAGTAAAATAAAATAATATTAATAAGAGAATCATACAAATTTTTCAGCTAAAATAAGTTTACGTTTCTTAATAGCTAAGAAGCAAAATTTTGCCACAGCATAAGTCACTGAGCTCTGGACATCTTTTTGGAGAAATTTACGAAGGACTTCTGGCCTAAAATCAAGATAGGAGTGCAGAGGGCTAAATCTAGACAGAAGGGGTAGTGTAAGATGGTCTCGTTCCTCCTGATAGAATCTGCAGAACAGGAGGACATGAGTAATTGATTTCACCGTATTAGCCATGCATGGGCATATACGTTCATGCATTGGAACTCGAGTGAATTTACCTTGCAGTACAGTGGAAGGGAGTGCCTCAAAACGGGCTCTGGAAAAGGCCCATCTATAGGGCTCATAGGTAATGTTAAATAAATAAGGGGCAGCAGTAAAATTAGACCAAGATTTTATATTTCTGAAGTTCTTGGGTAGCAAAGCTTCTTCATTTTGTAATTTAATGTCACAAAGTCTCTATGTGACAGCTAATCTTGCCTTGTATAGGCTTCTAGCAATCGATTTATTACAGCAAGAGCCAGTAATGCAGTAAAATTCTGATATAAGAAGGATTAAAACAATAATAACATAGGAATAGTATAAAAACATTAACAAGAGAAAATTAGCAAAATTAGTAAAATATAATAATGTTAATAAGAGAATCATACAACTTTTTCAGCTAAAATAAGTCTGTTCCCTAATAGCTAAGCAACAAAATTTTGCCACAGTGTAAGTCACTGAGCTCTAAACATCTTCTAAGAGGAATTTACAAAGGTCTTCTGCCCTAAAGTCAGGATAAGACTGCAGAGGGGTAAATCTAGACAGAAGGGGTAGTATAAGATGGTTTCGTTCCTCCTGATAGAATCTGCAGAACAGGAGGACATGAGTAATTGATTCCACCATAATGTCCATGCATAGGCATATATGTTCATGCATTGGAACTCGAGTGAATTTACCTTGCAGTACAGTGAAAGGGAGTGCCTCAAAATGGGCTCTGGAAAAGGCCCATCTATAGGGCTCATAGGTAATGTTAAATAAATAAGGGGCAGCAGTAAAATTAGGTCAAGATTTTATATTTCTGAAGTTCTTGGGTAGAGAAGCTTCTTCATTTTGTAATTCAATATCATGAAGCCTCTGTGTGACAGCTGTTCTTGCTTTGTATAGGCTTCCATAGAAGAAATCTTCTGGGAATAGGCCAATCTGATTTAACTTATTAAGAATTTGTGTGTACCAGGCATGGTAAAGGTCCGAGGCTAAAAGGTAAGGTATTAAACCCTTTGGCGCCCTTTAGCCAGAGTGTCATAGCCTGCTTCCAGACCTTTGTTTCAACTCTGAGTAGCCCAGCCTCTTGCCTAAGTGTTACATTAGAAGTGCTTCTAGGAACGTCAGGACCCTGGGCACACCACCTTCAAGCGATAGCCTCCAGCACAGGATCCATGAGTGGGTGGCCAAGGTGCATGAAGTTGCTCTCCAGCCACCCAACGATGCCTTTGAGGAAGACGAGCCCTGGTCCGCCCAGCCCCCACCCCCCAGCTTGGCTTACAGCACCTGCCTTTCACCGTCGCTCCTTGACTCACAGTTTGGCCTGCTGCCTCAAAGACATTTTTTTAAAAAAATTCTTCTCTGTCAAATACACTGATCTTTTTTATCCTTCTCAAGACTAGGATCCGCTGAACAGTAATGTCTGCTCAGGGGCAACAAAGTCCGGCATGAAAGCATGGTGGTTGTTCTTTCACCTTGCATATTGATTGACTCTGTGCTTTTCTCCCTGTTCTGGTCATTCCCCAGGCTCCTGAGCCCATAGTCTGTCATCTTGTGCTTTTTGGCCTTCTTTGGATATTTATATTTTTCTAGATTGTTAATGAGTGTGATGGAAAGTGTTTGCACTTTCACAAGGGTAATACACACATCGTATGTGAGTATTCTAAGAAGTGGCAGGAGAAGAAACACATCAGTGCTCTTGCTTTGTATGCCTAACCAAAACTTGGGCTGTTGTTGTTAGAATTTACTGACATACCAAAAAAAAAAAGGAAAAAACTCATTACATGTTTAGGTACAATTTTACCTAGGGGTGCCAACTTCCAGGTGGGAGCTGGTGTCAGACCCCAGTCAAGTTACCCTCAACAACTCTCTCTTTGACAGTGATAAGTTTATTGAGATGTTTGCATGATCCAGAACATCACTTGTGTTAGAACTAAAGAGTTTTGGCAGGTAGAGGATTATTATAGTTAAATCAAGCAAAAACCCCTTCCTTCCCCAAGTATATGTCAATCAAACACGCCACACCTAGCATTGCCATTTTAACCAAGTGGAAAATATATGGCTTGGTTATCTACTGCTCAAGTGGTACCAAAAAGCTCTCAAGGACACCTCTCTCTAGAAAAGAGGGAGAGGAGGTACATCTTGAAAGGAAAGTTATGACTTCTGAAGCAAAGGTCCCATTCTCTCACTCATTCACTCACCTCCTCTCCCTGCAGGAATTCCCCCTCCCATTACTATGGCAACCCAAGTGAGCACAGTGAAGCAACGTTTGCCACCTGGGGATCTCCTGGAATTACAGCTTATCTCCAGTTCCCCTGGAGAAAATAGATGCTTTGGGGGCTGGACTCTGCTTCATTGTACCACACTGAAGCCCCTGTCCTTCCCAGGCTCCTTCCTCAAATCTCCAGGAATTTCCCAACCTGGATCTGGCAGCCCTATCTCCCATCCCTCATCAGTAGCGAGGGAAGACCTGGCAACCCTAACTGGTCTTGAATAACAATATTAGTTGTTCCAGGTAGCACAGAAAGGCTGGCAAATGTCTATCAAAGGTGACTCACTATTCTGTTTTGTTTCATTCAAACACAGTATGTCACGTTCTTCATATACATATCACAAACTTATTTATTTATTCATTTTATATCTTGCACTCCTTGCATAGCAGGCCCGGAGCAGCTTACAGTAGGTTAAAATACATTAAAACGTAGATGCATTGAAACAATGCAATAACGTAGTATGCAACAAATGGAAATCATAAATACAATAGGAATAAAGCCCGTGGTGGGAAGAAATACAACAAGCTCTAGAAGGAAGCTCCAGGTGAGTGTTCCAGCTGTGGCTGATGGGGCGGGAGAGGGAAGGGGGAAATAGAGGGAGGCAAGCCATGTTTACTTCCTTCTGCTTAGCTATAAGACAGGGCTGTCTCAAGTCATTTTGCTGCCCCAAGTGGGTAGTATGGGAGGACAGCCTCATGGTAACAGGTATGGTTCCTTCACTCCCTGACTTATGTTGGTTTGGGGCTATGCAGTGACAACTAAGGTAGAAAATCACTTCCTCCTATGCCATGTCTTCTGGCTTCCAAGGGTCTGGAAAGTGGTTCCATAGCCAGTTACAGGGTTACCAACTCTGGGTTGGGAAACATCTGTAGATTTGAGGGGTAGAGCCTGGGGAGGGCAGGAGTTGGGGTGGGGAGCCTGGGGAGGGCAGGGGTTGGGGTGGGGAGGATGCAGCAGGCTATAATGCCAGAGTCCACTGGCCAAAGCAGCCATTGTCTCCAGGAGAATGGATCTTGGTCATCTGGACATCAGATGTAATAGCTGGATATCTCCAGCTGCCTGGAAGTTGGCTTATGTTAATTTGAGGCTATGCAGTGGCAGCTAAGGTACAAAAGCAGCTCCTCCTATGCCATGTTTTCTGGGTTCCAAGAGTCTGGAAAGTGGTTCCATAGCCAATTGCACGGTTGCCAACTCTGGGTTGGGAAATAGCTGTAGATTTGAGGGGTAAAGCCTGGGGAGGGCAGGGTTTGGGATGGGGAGGGATCTCAGCAGGGTATAATGCCATAGAGTCCACTGCCCAAAGCAGCCATTGTCTCTAGGAGAACTGATCTTGGTCATCTGGACATCAGTTTTAATAGCTGGAGTTCTCCAGGTGCCGCCTGGAGGCTGGCTTATGTTAATTCAGGTCTATGCAGTGGCAGCTAAGGTAGAAAAGCACCTCCTCCTATGCCATGTCTTCTGGCTTCCAAGGATCTGGAAAGTGGTTCCATAACCAGTTACACGGTTGCCAATTCTGGGTTGGGAAATACCTGTAGATTTGAGAGGTAGTGCCTGGGGAGGGCAAGGGTTGGGGTGTGGAGGGACTTCAGCAGGATATAATGCCTTAAAGTCCACTGCCCAAAGCAGCTGGGAAATTTTCTGTAGGGGAAATGATGTTCTTTGGCTGGGGAACATGGTGATTTGTGAGAGATCTCCAGGCCCCACAGGGAGATTGGGATATGCATTTTATCTCAGGACTTCCAACAGCAACAGTAAACTGTTCAGAATGTTAGAGGCAGAGGCCAATCAGGATGCGTATGCAAATGACCTCTGTGTTCTGAGGGGCTATTGGGGGGAGAGGAAAAGCAAACTGTTTAGAATATTGGAGGTGAGACTCAGGCAATGCAGCCAGTGGATAGGGACAGCTTCTGAATGACAGATCATGGAGCCAAAGGCTGTGGGCGCCATGTGGAATGTTCAGCAATGGGCCACCGCCAAAACAGCTTTATAATATAGGAGAGATATTAATACATATAAAAAGATAAAATGCTGATGGCAGTAGTATCCCTGTCAGGGGTCCCAATCAAATCACTCAGCAATGATTCTTCATGAAGTTCAGTTTATTGAGTTTTGTAGTAGACACCATGAGCTCTCATGTTAGGAATGGCGGGTTCAGACACAGCAAGAAAAGAAATACCCCCTTCAAACAGGATCCCCTGATACACTGAGGCCAATAAGCAGGCACCTGGGTGAGCGGGCAAAACAACGGTTTCACATTCCCAGAAGTGATGAGCAGGAAGGCAAGAACAGGCAGAGCAGAGCTTCAAGGCCACTGGCCGATAAGCCAGAGAAACAGAGAGAGAGCAAGCGGCAAAGCATCCCCCATATTCCAATTCATGGCAGCTAGCTGACAGTCCCATAGGGTTGAATTACGCTGGCTGTTGCTATTCAGGTTAACTTTAGCTGACCTGTCCACTTGGCCTTCCATACAATACAGCCCTGTTATCTATGAATAAAACTCCTACTGAATAATTCAGTTTTGCATATCAGTTTACACTTAACTTATTTTAATGGAGGACATATGTCTTGTTCATCCATGACTTACCCATTTTTGAAACAGATATTTCCTGTGAGCAGGCCTCTCTTACTCATGCATTCATGTGCATACTAAAAAGCACTGTTTGGGATGAAGGAGGACATGTGGGCCATTGCTCTCAGACACCCCAATACATATTACGTGTTAGGGCCATATGTAAAACAGACATTCATTTGTGAAATACCCAAGGATAATTACAGAACATATCTCATGCTAACTTAAGATATTATTATTAATTATATTTTTATTTTCCTTCATTGCCTCTAAGTGCTTCTTTGGTTTTTGCTGCACTGGACTAGCATGGCCACCCCATTAATGAGTGTTATCCTCTAACTCAGGGGTGTCATCTGGCCCCTGAAAGGCTACAATCTAGCCTGAGAGCAACTGGCTGTGTGCTGCTTCCTGCTTCTAACATTGCAGCTCTCTGCTATTTCCTGCTTCCAAGGAGAGAAAGAAAGCCTTCCCTTGATTGGCTGAGGGTGACGGTGTTGTGGTGGATAAACGCTGGTGATACCTTTCTTGTTTTGCACAGTGAGTGTAGCAGAGTCATATAGCACTTGCACACACCGGTTAGGTTGGTGCTATATACAGTTTTATTTACATTATATACACAGACTGACAAACTGCACAGACTTATATACATGGGGATCAGTCCAAATGTCCAATCAGCACAAAGATGCTGATTCACTGAAGCACCTCCTGTAGGTTGATGCAACATGTCCAGTCATGTGACCTCTGACTGTCATTTAGATCACCATGATCTGTCTAGCAGGCTGCAATCTTGTTAAAGCATTTCTTGTGCACATGCCATCAGAGGGCTCTCCCCTCCTCCTCTGGGAAGGGGAGGGCAAAAGACAGAGAGGGGGGGAAATGGTGTCTTGTGGAACTTTTAAGAAGACCAGCAATGTTTTATTCCAGGTATAAGCTTTTGTGTGCAAGCACATTTTTTTTTCTTCAGAGACGGGGGGGGGGTGAAGAGCCAGAGGGAGCACACCAGACAGACAGACAGACAGACAGACAGACAGACAGACAGAGAGTCTCCTATGTTTAAGACGAAAAACATTTTATTCCAGGTATAAGAGAGAGAGAAAAAGAGACCAAAAATGTTTTATTCCAGGTACTAGGAATAAGGCCCGTTGTGGAAATAAATACAACGGGCTCTAGAAAGAGGCTCTGGGAGAGTGCCCCGGCTTTGGGCGCTCAGTGACAATTTGCTGTGGCAATCTCAGCAGGGTATAATGACAGAGTCCACCATTTTCTCCAGAGGAACTGATCTTTGCTACCTGAAGAGCAGTAGTAATTTTGAGTGATCTCCAGCCCACCCTCAAGATTGGTAACAGTGGTTCCCCAGGAGGGAATGGCTGGTTTGGAGGGTGGAGTCTATGGCATTGTACCTGTCTGAGGTCCCACCCCTCCTCAACACTCACCATCTCCAGGTTCAACCCCTCAAATCTCCAGGAATTTCCCAACCTGGACTTGACAACCCTATCTCCCTCCCAGCCAACCATCAACCTACCTTTAGTTTTCCATCTCCTCCCCCCTCCCTCCTAGAGAGCAGTTGTAATTTGAGTGATCTCCAGCCCCCACCTGGAGATTGGCAACAATGGTTCCCCATCAGGGAATGACTGGATTGGAGGGTGGAGTCTATGTCATCGTACCTGTCTGAGGTGCCACCCCTCCTCAAACCTCATCCTCTCCAGGCTCCATCCCTCAAATCTCCAGGAATTGCCCACCTGGAGTTGGCAACCCAATCAGGACTGGGCCCAATGAGTTTTCACCCAAAGGCCAACACAGGTGTGGAAAGGGCCTTTTACTGACAGAGGAGAAAGTACAGGTGCCAACTCTGATTAGGGAAATACCTGGAGATTTGGGGGGGTGGATTCTGTGGAGGGCAGCATTTGGGGTGTGTGTGGAAGGACTCAGCAAGGTATAATGCCATAGATTCTACCCTCCAAAGCAACCATTTTCTCCCGGGGAACTGATCTCTGTCATCTGGAGGTCAATTGTAACAGTGGGAGATCTCCAGGTCCCACCTGGAGATTGGCAGCCCTAGGGGAAAGTCAGCCGCACAGCGGGGAGTTCAAGAAAATGGTTTGATGGTCGCTGGCCCACCTCGTTAGCCAGCCAGCCAGCTATGCTGAAACTAAACAGGAGAAAGAGCTTTTTTCCATTTATTCTGACAGGAAAGTGGCCGTTGGGGAGGGGGTTATGGGCAGGGGAGGGGGTTATGCTGAAAGTCCTTTGTTTTTTTACTCACAGAACCAAGCTTGGTTGCCTACTGATAGCCACTGAGGGGATAGTCCCTCACAGGAGTCAAGAGAACTGTCTTCCTCAGGAGAGAGAGCTGTCTGCCAGTAAATCTGACATGCAAAATCTGTCTGAAGGGGGAGTGGGTGGGGAAGAGAAGCAGACCCAGCACCTGGCCAGTGGCACGCGAGTACTCTTGAGTGGCGGCTGATGGGCCAATGGCTGAGGGAGGGCATTTTACAGCCAATGGGAGTGCATGGAATCTTGCGAAACCAAAAGATTATTATTTATAAGGAGAGATAAGCTTTTGTGGGCAAGCACACTTCTTCAGAGAGAGAGAGAGGGAGGGAAGGAAGGAAAGAGCCAGAAAAAGCACACTAGAGAGAGGGGGAGGGAGTCCCATGGCACTTGGAGAGATCCCCCTTTCCAGATGGGGAGGGGGAACTTACAGCACAGCTTGCATTCCTTATTAGTGAAAGGGAGCAAGAGTACTGCAGCATCTTAATGACTAACAAAATTTGTGGCAGGACATGAGTTTTCATCAATCACTGCTCACTTCTTCAGATACATCTGGAATGTGAGTCCATCTGTCCTTATTTCTTGGACAGTGAAGTGAATTCAGACACCAAATGACAACAGCAGGCATTGGTAATGAGAGAAGAAACCTAGGTCTCAATTCGGTCAAGTAGTTTCCATTGTCTTGAGTTCTGTGATCAGTTGCAATTCAGCAGTCTCTCTTTCTAATCTCCCTTTGAAATTCCTTTGTAAGAAACTGCTATTCTTAGGTCAGCAACTGAATGCCCTCAATTCCCGGAAAGTTAAAATGTACCTGTTAAGTATGAGACTCAACAAAGGATTCAGCTTCAAGTGATTTCAGCTTTATTAAACAGCAACTGTAAGTCAGGAACACACAACAACAAGGGGAGCACAGTTCCTTCTTTTAAACTCTCCTGGGCTGTTAAGGACCAATAATATTGCAGGGATAAAGTCCAATCAGAATACAGGGATAAAGGCCAATCAGGACCGTTCCCTCTTTGCAACAATATCACTCAGTGATTGGGTAATTACACAGGTTTCGCAGAAACCGACCAATAGCAATGCGACATCTGAAGAGCCACATTCAGACTCAAGCTTAACATGTGAATAGATAGGAGCGATTCACATTCAGTACATAACAGTACCCCTATTGTTTTTTGAATGTTTTGGTTTCTAATAGTGATAGAAAGAATAAGAGTCCAGTAGCACCTTTAAAGACTAACAAACTTGTGCTGGATATGTGCTTTTGTGAGTCACTGCTCATTTCTTCAGACTTTTTTCTATTTATTCTTTGCATCCTCCTGGATTGAATTCTCTTGTTCCAAACTGAAACCTAGGTTTCCTGTTCCATTACCAATGCCAATATCTCCATGCCTCTGTATATCACACTGATGCTGATATCTCCACTGGTCTGCATATCACACTTAATCCAATCATGCCTGAGATTGCCATTCAGCATCTGAAATAATCTTTATAAAGTTTATATCTCTGGTATCTTGTGTTACAGTTTGTGGCACACTTGGCCCAGCCTGACAAAGTGACATTTGTGTCAGATTCAGCCCTCGTAACAAATGAGTTTGACACCTCTGCTTTAACTCTTGTTTCCACCTTTCTGAAATGGTTCTTGCCAGCTCAGTCATTCTCTTGTTACTTGTGCCTTTCCCATACACAGGCTTTTTCTCACCCCCTAAACAATCCCATTCATTCCTTGCCACAAAAAAGCTGTTTAAATAATGTATCATTAAGGTTCTTCTATACACTTTCATGTCATGAATTATGTATGCTTAGAGCTGGAGGTAATTAGTTCATTTGCCAAGCTTATTAGTGTATTTCCTCCCTTTTAGTTGTTTCTTGCATTTAATGCTAGGAGGAGTCTTGCTGTGGAAACCTGAGCGTCTATTGACAAAATAATGTAGGTACAGGACACCTTTGCCATCTGTCATATAATCATAGAGTTGGAAGGGGGCATACAGACCATCTAGTCCAACCCCCTGCCCAATGCTCTGACAAACAGAGCTTTTTTTGTAGAAAAAGCCCAGCAGGAACTTATCAGCATATTAGGCCACACCCCAGACAACACAGCACTTGAGCATATTAGGCCACACCCCCACGTTACCAGAAGTGTGGTCATCCACCCACATCCACCTTTTGCTTCCTGTTTACCTTGTTTGTTGTCAAAACCCAGGGCTTTTTTTGTAGCAGGAACTTCTTTTCATGTTAGGCCACAAACCTCTAATGTAGCCAATCCTAATGAGTTCCTGCTGTTGGGTATAGCCTACTATGCTAATGAGTTTCTGCTGGGCATGGCCTACTTGGGAGCCAGCCGGAACTCTGTTCCTGTGCGTTCCTGCCCAAAAATAGCCCTGCTGACAAATATTCGTCCAGCCTCTTCTTGAAAGCTGTCAGTGAAGGGGAGCTAACCACCTCCCTAGGCAGCTGGTTCCACCTTTGAACCACTCTGACCGTGAAAATTTTTTTCCTAATATCCAGCCAATACCTCTCTGCATGTAATGTAAACCTGTTGCTTTGGGTCCTATCCTCTGCTGCCAACTGGAACAGCTCCTTGCCCTCCTCCAAATGACAACCTTTCAAATATTTAAAGAGAGCAATCATGGCCCCCCTTAATCTCCTCTTCTCCAAATTAAACATTCCCAAGGCCCTTAACCTTTCCTCGTAGGGCTCATTTTCATCGTCATCGCTCTCTTCTGCACCCTCTCAATTATGTCCACATCTTTTTTGAAGTGAGGCCTCCAGAACTGCACACAGTACTCCAGGCACGACCTGACCAAGGCAATATACAGAGGGGCTATGACCTCCTGCGATTTTGATGCTATGGCCCTTTTAATACAACCCAAGACTGAATTTGCCTTTTCTACCACTGCATCACACTGACTGCTCATATTTAGTTTACAGTCCATTCTTACCCCAAGATCTCTTTCACATTCACTACTCCTCAAAAATGTATCCCCCATCCAGTATTTGTGCTTGACATTTTTGTGGCCCAGATGTAATACTCTGCATTTATCTTTGTTGAATTGCATCCTGTTTGCAACTGCCCACTTCTCCAGAGTATTCAGGTCTTGTTGAATTTTAACTCTATCTTCTTGGGTGTTTGCTACTCCTCCCAATTTTGTATCATCAGCAAATTTAATGAGTAGCCATTCTACCCCTTCATCCAGATCACTGATATTGAAAAGTACCAGGCCCCAAACTGAGCCCTGCGGCACACTACTGGAGACCTCCCTCCAATCTGATGAAATGCCACTGACCAGCACTCTTTGGGTGTGGTCCTCTAACCAGTTCCTTATCCACCAAACTGTCCTATACTCCAGTCCACAGTCTTCCAGTTTGCCCATCAGAATGTCATGGGGAACCTTATCAAAAGCTTTACTGTAATCCAGGTAAATCACATCAACAGAGTTCCCACAATCCAGTAAGCTTGTCACGCGATCAAAGAAGGAAACCAGTTGGTCTGACAAGATTTGTTGGGGACAAAACCATGATGACTTCCCCGGATCACTAAGTTGTCCTTCAGATGCTTACAGGTCAATCCCTTTAAAATCTGTTCTAATATCTTCCCAGCAACAGAAGTCAGACTGACCAGCCTGTAGTTTCCTGGGTCATCCTTCTTCCCTTTCTTAAAAATTGGGATAACATTCACTCTTCTCCAATCTTGTGGCACCTCCCCAGTCCTCCAGGATGCCTTGAAGATGATGGACAGAGGCAGGGCCAGCCTCAGGTATCTGGGCACCCTAGGTGGAGCTTGGAGACCGGGGGGGGGTGGCGGAGCACCAGCTTTCCTGGGCGCTCAGCAGCTGCGGGGCCTCCAGGCAAGCCAGGGAAGAGGCAGGGGTTACCACCGCCCCTTCACTTGGAGTGCCAGATTTCCTGGGCACTTCTTTGAGCCGAGCGCTGGCTTGCCTTTGAGTGCCCGCTGGGGCACTCTTCACTGGTGGTGCCGGCCACTACCCCCCTTCTTTCCCCCCTTGGGGGGAGGGGAGGGCGGGCAAGCTCTGCTGCCACCTCCTGAGCCCTGCCGGGGCGCTCCTTGCTGGAGGCGGTGGTGGGGAGGCAGCAGTGGTGGTGGTAGGGAGGAGGCAGTGGCGGTGGTGGGGGGCTTTTCATGGGGGGGCAGGGGGCAGTTTGGTGCCCCTGCGGGCCTGGCACCCTAGGCGACCACCTAGCTCACCTACTGGGTGAGCTGGCCCTGGACAGAGGCTCTGCAAGTTCATTAGACAGTTCTTTGAGCACTCTTGGGTGCACACTATCTGGGCCAGGGGATTTGTATTCGCCCAGTGCAGCCAGGTGCCTCTCCACAACCTCCCTGTCAGTGTCAACTGGGCACTCAGGTGTCCTGTGATGTCCTATACCATCTCTAGATGGACTTGAGTTCTTCTGAGAGAAAACAAAGGCAAAAAAGTCATTAAGCCAGTCTGCTTTTTCTCTGTCCTCCACCAGAGTTTCTCCTTCTACTCCCAAAAGCGGTCCAATTGCCTCTTTTACCTTGTGTTTGCTTCTCACATACCTGTAGAAGTTTTTCTTGTTGTAGCAAGCCCTCCTGGCCAGACGCAACTCATACTGAGCTTTGGTTTCCCTGATGGCTGATCTGCAGTATCTAGTAACTCTCATATGCTCCTCTTTAGAGGTCTGAACTTCCCTCCATTTCCTGAACATTTCCTTTGTCTCCCTTAGTTTATTCTGAAGCTCTCAGTTCATCCACATTGGTTTCTTTGAGCTCTTACCATGTTTCCATCTTGCTGGAACAGTGAGGGCTTGAGTTCGCAAAAGCTCATGTTTGAGAAAACCTCACCCTTCACTCGCTCCTTTCCCTTCCAGCACACTCCCCCATGGAATGACTCCCATCAAGCCTCTGAGTTCATTGAAGTCAGCCCTATGAAAATCTAACCTACGAGTCTGGCTATGAACTTCCTTGACCCCCCACAGCAACTGGAATTCAAGGAGGACATGGTCATTTCCCCCTAACGTCCCCACCGCTTTCACCCCATTTACCAATCCTTCCCTGTTAGTTAATATTAACTCTAGTATGGCCGAGTCCCTTGTAGCTTCCTCCACCATTTGAAAGAAGAAGTTGTCGGCCAGACAGGTCAGGAAGTTGCGTGATTCTTGTCGCTTTGTTGAGCCTGTCTCCCAGCACACATCGGGGAAGTTGAAGTCTCCCATAATTATAAGGTTCTGATGTCTGAATACTCTACCAATCTGTTCAAGGAGGGCAGCATCAATTTCCTGTCCCTGGTTAGGCAGTCTGTAGCAGACTCCAACAATACCCTTTGTCCTACCTCCCCTTATTTCCACCCATATACTTTCCAAAGGGCTGTCAACCACATTCTCCAGAACTTCCTGGCAATCTAGCCCTCTCTTCACATACAGCTCCACTCTGCCTCCTCTTCTACCCTCCCGGTTTTTCTATGAAACCAAGCCTTAAAACCCAACCTGTTCCATTGAGCCTGAAGTCATAAGCTCATCAACTGATGTATTCATTCAGAAAAAGCTCTTTTCAGATGACACTTTTTCTAACAGCAAGTGTCAGTTACGTATCTGAATACAACCATGTTCCCTCACCCTTCGTGTAGAAACCTTAAATGTCAGGAGAAGGCTCAGCTATTATTTTTCTCTCTGACTTTCCAGACTTTCAGCCTAATCTACCTCACAGGGTTGTTGTGGAGATCAAAAGGGGAGTGGAGAATGATGTAAGCTGCTTTGGTCCCCACTGTGGAGAAAGACTGTACTTTTCCTCCTGGGGAACCATTTCTGCCAATCTCAAGGTGAGGGCTGGAGATCACTCAGAATTGCAACTGCTCTCCAGATGGCAGAGATCAATTCCCCTATAGAAAATGGTGGATGCTGTGTCATTATACCCTGCTGACGTGGCCACCCAATGACAGCCAGTGTGATGTAGCAGGTAGTGCTTCAGAGCAGGGTCTTCCAGACTCTGGTTGTTGCTGTAGGTGCTGAGTGGGTGATTTTAGACCAGTCACAGACTTTCAGATTAACCTACCTCACAGGGTTGTTGTGGAGATCAAAAGGGGGAGAGGAGGGATGACTTTCGGTTTTGGCGGAGCGAATGGCGGCCACCTCTCAGGATGCTCCCGGAGGTGGTTAGCCCACACGCGGTTGGGGGGGTCTTTGCATATGCGAAAGACCCTAGTGAGCCTTAGGCAAAGGCTCCAAACCGGGGGCACTTGGGAAGTAGCCTCTTTGCCGGCAAACAGCCAGGAAATTGAGGCTTTCTCCCCGCCCCAGTCGGCCCCGCTGCGTTGTGCCCGTATGGGAAGTAGCAACGCCACCGACTTCCAGGAGTGGAGAAGCAGCGGAATGAATTAAAATAAACAGAAGAATCGGCAGCGAATCATGAGTTGGAGATCTATTTTGAAGCGGCATAAATGTGCTCCCCCCCGTAAATGTATAAGTGCATGGGAGGAGGGAGGAATCCCCACCCCCTTTGAAAAATGGGACTGTTAAAGGAAGAATGAAGGGGGGTGAAGCAAAAAAGCGGCTTGGTGAAAGTACCTTTGGGGTTTTACTGAAGATTAAGAAGCTAGCTCGTCTCCTGGGTGACACGGCACGAACGTTGTTAAAGTAAACAAACAAAAAAAATGTCGGGGCAGAAAAGGGTCCCTGAGAAGCCGGTAAAGAAGGGGGGAGGGACTTCCAGTCCTGGCAGCCTCCCCCTAGAGCCAGCTGTCAATCAACAGAAAAGCGAGCCACTGTGCCCTCTGCTGGATCAAATGCAGAAAATCAGCGAAACCCTTTGTAACATGGAAAGTGTTCTCAACAGTCAACAAAAACAACTAACAGAAACAGCAAAGAAGATGGAGGAGATCACACAGAAGTGTCTGGTCTCAACGGAAGACACCAAGAAAATTAAGAAAAGGGTCAACAAATTAGAAAAACATCAAGATACGCAAGAAAAAAGAATTTTAATGCTTCAGATGGAGAAATCAAACCTGACTCTCTGCTTTCAGGGCATAAAGGAAGAAGAGAAAGAAGATCTTAGAGCTATACTGGCGAATGCCTTGGCACCCCTAACTGGCAGAGAAGCGCAAGAATTAAAGGATGAGATGGATATGGCCTATAGAGCCTATTCCAGCTTTACAAAGAAAAATAATCTGCCAGCAGAAGTGGTTGTCAAGTTTATCAAGCAGCGTACTAGAGATCAAATTTTGCGTGCAGTTTCAGCGGTGCCCTTGAAGATTGGAGAGCAGACTATCAGAACTTTAAAAGATGTTCCATATGAAATTCGTATGAAAAGGAAAGCATACAAAGGATTGACCACGTTCTTACAAAGACATCAAACCATTTACAGATGGTGCTTTCCCGAAGGACTGGCGTTCAAATTTAAGGATAAAAGAGAGAAGATTGACTCCGTCTTCAAAGCTCAAGAATTTCTGAAGAGACACGCCAGCTCAGAGGAAGATGCAGAACTCGCCAATTGGACAGAGTTAAGCAGCGAAGAGGACAGCAGCCCAGAGGAGGGAGGTGCCGGAGTGGGAGACGAGAAGGCAAAAGAGGGCCCATCATACAATCTGAGAGACTTGAAAAGAAGACATCCCAAGATGTAGCAGCTGTTCGTGAGGCGGCAGAAGGGACCTGATTAACAACTAACCCCAAAGGACTTTACTAATTTAACTAACAGAGTTATTTTGGACTTTCGGTAGGTGAAAAGAAGATCTTCCAACCATGGTGGATGCCAAAAACTGTATTTGTACTAACTAAAACTAATACTTTAACAGAAAATTCACTCCAATCTTTTCTTAATCCATCTATATACCCTACCCTTTGCTCATCAAAAAAAGCAATAAAATTCTCTCCTTTTTAGGAGAGGTTTTTACAAAAAAAAAAAGGGGAGGGAGAGGAGAATGATGTGAGCTGCTTTTGTCTCCATTGCAGAGAAAGACTGTACTCTTCCTAGGTAGAGGCTCCAGGGAGGGGGAGGAGATGGAAAGCTGAAGTCAGAGGGGCGGATAAAGGTAGGTTGATGTTTGGCTGGCAAGGAGATAGGGTTGCAAACTCCAGGTTGGGAAATTCCTAGAGATTTGAGGGGTGGAGCTCGAAAACGGTGGGGTTTGAGGAGGGGTGGGACCTCAGACTGATACACTGCCATAGACTCCACCCTCCAAACCAGCCATTTCCTCCTCTGATGAGCACACTTGGGAATTAAGAACAGGAACAAATCTAGGTGAGTGTCTCTGTTTCTTTTCCATGTTCCATACTCTGTGGCATCATGTTGGGTAGTTGCATGTGGGATAGCACCAGAATCCCTTTTAAAAGCCTTAGGTTGCAGTCTTATTTCTACAGCACACTGTCCTAATGTGAGGAAGGAAGGAGACAGCCTAGGTTTGGGACCCCACCTCACAATAGAAGACTGGTTTCGAGGTCACTGTGGCTCCCCTCAGTTCTCTTTCTCTGATATGCTCCCTATGCAATTGGTATAAAAATGCTGACATGGGTAAATGTATCAAGAAAATCACTCTGTTCTTCCCATACTCTGAATCTGGAAAGATCTGAATCCTGACTCAGAGAAAATACTGAACTGGGAACACTAGGTCATTCTTTTAAAATTCATTTTTGCTACCCTGGTCTCAAAAGTCTTTTCCTGTATTTGTACTAGCTAAGTAAGCACAGGAGGAACTAGATACCATTGAGGGGGGTGTTTGGAAACTGAAGGGTCCTAGTCATGGAAGCCAGCATTTTCCTCTGGCTTCTCACTCTATTTTTTATTATCCAGTAAGGATACACAAATTCTTTTCCTTTTAGGTGCAAATAAAATCAGTCTGAAACTTCGATTTTTCCTCTGTGCCTTGGGTCTAATGAAAAAGACCCAATAAAATGTGTGCAGTGTGTGTTCCACCCCCACCATAAAAAGCTGCTTCTAGAAAGGGTAGTAGCATAGAAGGAATCCAGCTCATAATCTACCCTCACTTATTGTTTCATACTACTGAGAACTGCTAAAATAGAAATTCCCAGACTGTTAGGTTGTTAAGAAAAGTAGAGGAAGCGGCTGTGGATTATGGGGTGGGGAGGCACATCTACTTTAGGATAGATGTTTGATTATATAACATGCCTTTTTAAAAAATGCGTATCATTTTCTAGCTTTTGTAGTTGTTGCTTTCAGGGTGCTCACATGGATCAGCTGATCTCTTTATTGTTGAAGGCATGCTGCTTAGGAATGTGCTGATTTTATTGTTTCAGATGACTGAAATAAGTAATATTTTGACTGGCTTCCAAAATTTGCAAACAACAGAATGCAAACAGAGTGTGGGTATTCTAAGAGTGCTACTGAAATAAACAAAACACCATTCTGCTTTTAGCAAGTCTGCTACAGCCCACCTGTTCTAGAATGTTTTTTATTCCTGTCACACTTATGTCAACAAGTATTGTGTATGTTCTGTCAACATCTTGTATTTTTGTGGGATTGTAAACCTTCAGTACTCTGACAAATCCAAAGGATCAGTTTTTTTTGGTCCAAGACTTGGTTCACTTCTTCAACCTCTTCTGTATCTTAAATGTTGTGCTTTGCTGCAGCATTGAAATACATTGAGACCAATTTCCCACAAGCAGCTGCACTACCCTCACTTTTCCCTTCCCTCGATTGTATTCTCCAATTTCCCACTACTTGCTGTGTGGCCACATTTTGACCCGCTGCATTCCCCAATTTTTTCTGCATCTTCTCGATCTCAGAAAACAAGAATCTAGAAGACGTAGGGGAAATCGGGGGATACTGAGAGTCAAAATGCAGCCACGCAGCAAGTAGTGGGAAACTGACAAATACAATCAGGGCAAAGGGAAGAGCGAGGGTGAAACAGCTGCTTGTGGGAAATTGGTCTGAAGTACACCACAACACTTCAGAGGTTCCACACTATAAAAAAAAACACTGAAAAGTCACAGCTGACATGGCAATCCTGTAGGGTTTTCAAAAAAAGAGATGAACAGAGGTGGTTTGCCATTGCCTGCCTTTGTATCCTGACCCTGGTATTACTTGGTATTCCAGGGCTCACCCCGGTTAGCTTCCAAGATCTAAACAAAAACAAGGGACCATGGTGTGGAGATATGAGCAAACAATAACAGAAACACCTTGTAAACAGGCTATTGAGCCAGCTTGAGAAAAAGACTCCTTTAAATTTTCTATATCAGCTGTAAAAATGTCTTATCAGCTAAATGAATTTTTTGGAACCTCTGCTTCATGTGGTTATTTACAAACAAATTCTAGAGTATATAATGTATTAACAATATCCTAGAAACATAAATAATATACACAAAACATAAATACAATCCTACAACAAAAAGAGAGCAATAAAATTTTCAACAGCTAGAGAGCAAGATATGGGCAGCTGGCTGACAATACCATTTCAAAAATTATCTTTGTCAATAATTCGTTGATTCAGAATGAAGTTAATAATCCAGAAATGTCCTTACTGAAATAAGTTGTACCCTAGCAGAAAAGGTCTAAAAACAAAAATACATTTATTATAATTTAAATGTAACATACACTTTTGATGAATAATAAAGTCTGTACAGTCACAATTTACCAAGTCTACGAGAATAAATTAGATTAGAGGGCAATATGCATCAGGTTACTTCATAATGTTGAATACATCTGAATCACATAATGACAGATCATAATACAATTCACACCATTAAACAAGTGAACACAACTGCAAAAAGATAATAGTGTGAAAATATACAGTAGCCAATCACTTAATAGTCAGCAAAAGCCTGTCCAAATTTCAAGTCTGTTGGAAAAGAGTTCTTATGTGCTGTTACATAAGCGCTTAAAAAGACAAACTCCAAAGGCTAATGAAAAACTGATTGTAGGTGTATGTACAGTGATCACAGATTTAAAGGGGCAACACACAAACCAGTATAATAAAAACATCACAAAACATCTCCCTCATATATCCAGAATGCAAAACAAAGTGGGGGAGGGGAGCTTGTAGTCAAAGTTACTCTAAACTATCTCTGACATAAGAACATAAAAGAAGCCAATGTTGGATCAGGCCAATGGCCCATCCAGTCCAGCAGTCTGTCATACAATGGCCAAAAATACCAGGTGCCATCAGGAGGTCCAGCAGTGGGACCAGGACACTAGAAGCCCTCCCACTGTTGCCTGCCCCCAAACACCAACAATACAGTGCATCACTTGCCCCAGAAACCATAACCACTTATGAAACCATACCCACTTCTTCTAAGCATCCTAGAATACTGGAAAACCTCCTTCACAGGAATCATGATAAATCTAATGCCTGATTCAAAACCAAAGGAAAAACTGATTGAAATTTATAAATGAATAATGCTTCTTTTTGTAGTAATGTTCTAGATACGTGTATGATTATTAGGGATAGGCACAGAACTGAAGACCAAGCTAAAATCTGGGTTGAACTTTGCCTGGTTCGGGTCTTGGACGGAGCAGGTCAAAGGTCACATGTCCAGAACCTTGGAGCACCCAAGGTTCTCGTACCCTACTCTGAAGCATTTGGGCACTTTTGTCAGAGATACCCCACCCCTGCAGTTTTGCATGGAAAAGCGGGTGTGGGTGGGATTTTTCAGCCACTGAGGGACCAATAATGAGCATCCGAGGCTGACAGACAACTCCGATTCATCCTTCTCCCTCATAATGAGAGGGGGTTTATATATTCCCTAGAGGCGTGTGACCATCCTTCGTGTCAGGTTTTCTGTGAGTCTAGTTCTCCTTGCACACCTGAAAAAGCCTCATGGTGGCCCTGGGGTGGGGAAAAATATTACTGGGGTTGCTGGGTTTGGAGAAACTTGCTGGATCTCCTGGTGAAGATACAAACCACCAGATAAAAAACATTCACCCCTACCCTTTTCTCACCAGCTTTCCCTTTTCTGAGTTTCACTGCTGCAATACCTTGCTGCCAATGCTCCCTCTAAGCTACGGAATCCTGTGAGCAAAAATTCTACTTTGTGAGCTACTGGCATTAAAGTTGTGAGCAGGTGATTTAGCTACTGCACAAATTAGTTTGCTCTGGAGCCATCCTTCCTGAGCTAAGACAAAATTGTGTGACCCAGAGGCTAAAAAACTGAGTCTGAACTCAGCTTAAAGGGAACACTGCTTGTTGCCTCCCTTTTCTCTCTTTGGTGCGAGGAGCTGGATAATGGGGTTGAATTGTTTTGCTTTCACAATGCATTTTTGTTTGACTTAGGATTTGCCTGTTTCCTTGGCAAGTCAAACAGTACAGTTACCCCAGAGTTACCCCAGTCAAACAGCAGAGTTATCCCAGCTCTTTTCTCTGCCTGCTGGCTGTGGGGCTTGACTTTTCTGCTCATCCCAAAAGGACACCCTCTCTCCCCTGGCCAGTTGGCAAACCACTTTCTGGGGGAAACTGTTGGCTTCCCTTAGCACTAGCAGTGGGTTTTCCCTTTCTGCACCCCCCTCCCTTTCTTCCTGGGTTGCTTCACTCTCTGACCTGGGAGTTCCTTCTGGCAACCACCTCTCAAACCACTTTCTGGGTTGTGTGGTGGTGAAGTCCCCTTGGCACTAGCTATGGAAGTTCCCTTTCTGCACCCTCCACCCCTTTCTGCCTCGGTTGCTTAAGTCTCTGACCTGGGAGTTCTCTCTCTCTTTCCCCTGGCCAGTTGGCAACCAATTTTCAAACCACCTTGGGGGGGGGAATGTTCCCTGGGCTCTGGCTGTGGGACTTCCCTTTCTGCACCCTCCATCCCCTTCTGCTTGGGTTGCTGAAGTCTCTGACCTAGGAGCTCTCTCTCTCTCTTCCCAGGCCTCTGCCCCTTTCTGCCTGAGTAGCTTCAGTCTCTGACCTGAGAGTTCTCTCTCTCCCCTGGCCAGTTGGTGACCAAGTTTTAAACCACTTTCGCATGTGGGTGGCAAAGTTCCCTGGGCACTGGCTGTGGGAGTTCCCTTTCTGCACCCTCTCCCCTTTTCTGCCTGGGTTGCTGAAGTCTCTGCCTGGGAATTCTCTCTCCCTTTCTCACCTGGCCAGTTGGCAACCAACTTTCAGACCACTTTCTGGGGGGAATTGCCAGCTGCCCATAGCATTGGCTGTGGGTTTTCCTTTTCTGCATCTCCACTGCCTTTCTGCCTGGGTAGCTTCAGTCTCTGAATTGGGGTTTTCTCTCTCTGTCCCCTGGCCAGTTGGCATCCAACTTTCAATCCACTTTCTTGGGGCGGGTGGCAAAGGCCCCTTGGCACTGGCTGGGGGTTTCCTTTCACTGCTCCTGCCAAAAGAAAGAAACTGCCTTCTCCATGGGTTGCTTCTGTCTCTGACTTGGGGATTCCCTCTGCCCTAGAAAGTGGGCACCCCACTCTCTAACCACTTCCGGGGGGGGGGCAAATTGCCCTTGGCGCTGCCTGTGGGGCTTGAGTTTCTTTCCCTTTCAAAGAGCACCCTCTATTTTTGCTTGGGTCACTGCAGTCTCAGGCTTGAGAGTTCCCTGTCTCCCATGGCAAGTGGGCACCCCATTCTTGAACCACTTTCTTGGGGGGGAATGCTAACTGTCCTTGGCACTGCCTGTGGAGCTTGCCTTTATTGCCCCTGCCAAAAGAAAGAAACCCTTCTCCCTGGGCAGGTTGAGTCACTGCCTTTGAGTCCCCCTCTCTCCTCTGACTGCTGGCTGTGAGGGCTTGCCTTGACCACTCCTGCTGAAAGGGGAAAAAACCCTTCTCTCTGGGTGGGTCAAGTCTCTGCCTTCAGGTCCCCCTCTCTTCTCTGACTGCTAGCTGTGGGGGCTCACCTTGACCGCTCCTGCCAAAAGGAAAGAAAACCCTTCTCCCTGGGTGGGTCGAGTCTCTGCCTTCGGGTCTCCCTCTCTCCTCTGAAAATGAGATTCCCAATCTACCCACTGTTGCAGCATTTCCCCATATCTCAAGCAACCACTCTTCCACCCCCATTACCTGGGTCTGACATGTGGGGGCATGAGGGCCCCCTGAAGGGTTCGCATTCATGGACACAAGCAGATGGAAAGAGAGGTCACACTGACCACAGGTGGTGGGATGCGACCGTGTTCTCCCACACCAGTGCCCTCCTTCTCAGGTACATTGTCAGTGGCCTCTGCATCAGCTTCCCCTGTGGCATCCACGGGGCTGGTCTTGGTCACCTGCTCAGAGTTTCCACTGGTTCCAGATGGGCTACAGGAGCAAACTCAAGTGAGAGGGGGCAACCTTAGTTGCTAGTGGAGTGGGTGATGACAATTTTTTAAATGTATTTATTATTCAATTTATACCCCACCCTCCCTGCAAGCAGGCTCAGGGCAGCTTACACTAGTTGGTACATTGTACCATAAAAACATGTACAAAGTTTAAAACAAGTTACATACATTAACATTACGCATTAAAACAATCCAACAATTAACAATTAAAGTACTAGTGATAGCAATCTTTGATGGCAATCTTTGAATGGATCAGATGGCATACTAACAGATTTTGCCATCTTGGTGATCTTCAATTTGGTGCGATAGTATCACACAATCCCCCCCAGAGCCAGCCCAAAACCACAGAAGTTGTTCTTGTTGGTGTGGCAGCTCCTAATTGAAAGCCTGGTGGAAGAGCTCCATTTTACAGGCCCTGTGGAACTGGAAAAGGTCCTGCAGGGCCCTGATCTCTTCCAGGAGTTCATTCCACCAGTGTGGAGCCGCTACTGAATAGGCCCTGGCCCTGGTGGCCACGAGCCTGGCGTCCTTAGGGCCAGGAATGGTCAGTTGATGTTGTGTTCCTGACCGTAGTGCTCTCTGGGGTATATATGGGGAAAGGTGGTCCTGCAGGTATGCCGAACCCTGGCCATATAGGGCTTTAAAGGTCAATACCAGCACCTTGAAGCAAATTCGGTATGCTATTGGCAGCCAGTGCAGTGCCTTCAGCACAGGCTGGATGTGCTCCCCTTTAGGGAGACCCGTAATAAGCCTGGCCACGGCATTCTGCACTGCGACAAGGGCAGTCCCATGTAGAAAGTGTTACAGTAGTCTAGTCTCGAGGTGACCATCATATGGATCACTGTAGCCAGGTCATCACAGCCGAGGAAGGGAGCCAACTGCCAAATCAGCTGAAGATGGTAAAAGGCCGACTTGGCAGTGGCTGCTACCTGGGTCTCCATTGTTAAGGAGGCATCCAGGAGCACCCCTAAACTCCTAACCTCCGGTGCTGGCACCAATGGTGCCCCACCGAAGGTCATGAGTGGGAGCCCCACCCCCAAACCACTCTGACTCAGGCATGGGACCTTCATCTTCATCGAATTCAGTTTCAGCCAGCTCAGTCTGAGCCAACCAGCCACAGCTTGCAGAGCCTGGTCCAAATCTTCCAGTCTGGAGTCCGACCAGCCACCCAACATCAGATAGAGCTGGGTATCATCAGCGTACTGATGGCAACCCAGCCCATGCTGGGTCAATCTGGGCAAGGGGGCACATATAGATGTTAAATAACATTGGGGACAGCAGTGCCCTTTGAGGCACACCACATTCCAGCGGGTGTCTCCTGGACTGCTGTTCCCCTAGAGCCACCCTTTGTCCCTGACCCTGGAGAAAGGAAGCAAGCCATTGCAGGGCCAGTCCCTGGATCCCCATGTCGGCAAGGTGGTGGGTCAGCAGCTGATGGTCAACCATGTCAAATGCAGCTGACAGATCTAACAACAGCAGTACTGCCACATCACCTCGATTCAGATGCTTCCGGAGGTCATCCGTCAGAGTGACCAATGCCATCTCCATCCTGTGTCCTGGGCGGAAGCCGGACTGGAAGGGATCTAATACGGAAGCATCATCCATAAAGCCCTGCAACTGTGTCACCACCACCCTCTCAATTAATTTGCCCAAAAAGGGCAAAGGGCAAATTGGAGACCAGCCAATAGTTGGCCAATTCAGCTAGATCCAAAGAATGTTTTTTTTCAGAAGAGGGCGGACCATCGCTTCCTTGAGTGCTCCTGAGAACTGCCCCTCACAGAGGGACATGTTGATAATTTCCCTGAGGATGCCTCGAAACTCTTCGTGGCTGAAGCATGTCAAGCATGCCCAGGGATCCCCAGCCACAATCCCTTGCCTGTCCCTTAACCATCAGGATGCCCCCCCTATTAGTCCAGGGTCTGAGTCCAGGAAACGGTTTTGCCTGAAAAGTGCCCCACTGATGGGTGTAGGGGCATGGCCACAGTCTGCTGCATGGAAATACTTCTATATCCCACCCAGTGATCCCTATGTGGTGGAGTGCCAGGTGCAGGGCGCATGTTCATAGGGGGAGGGACCCACATCACTTAACTACCAGAGTTCTACAGAGGCACTTGCATAGGTTGCACCCCAATTCGACTCCACCGGAGGGTGGACCCCCCCGAGTCTGCCACCGGTTGCCCTGAGTGCAGATTCCAGGTCAACAGGGAGAGGGAGGCCACAGGGGTGGGCCAACATGGTAGGGTCTCCAGCCTTCCCCATGAGATCAGGCTTATGGGGGCCTCCCCAGCACCTGGAAAGAGGATGAGGGCCAGGGCTCATGAAATGATCACTCAGTACATCAGGTGGATGATCACCCTGGACGTCCATTCTTTTTCTCTGGTGGAGGATGTGGGCTTCTGAGGGCATCTACAATGTGTGGAGCCTGGTACACCATCCCCTGCAGGAGGACCATGAGCTGGGATGCGCTACCCACCATGTATCAGTCCACGGTATGTCTGGTGAAAGCCGAGCTAGCCAAGATGTGCAGACAAACAGTCCACCAGATGGCCAACCATTGGAGCGGCCACCACCACAGCTACTTCTCCCTTACCACACACTGGTCACAACCCAAGGAGTTCCAGGTTGGGCAGGGGGCAAACCGCCCCAAGATGGGATGAGCACGTGCTTCCATCCAGCTACAAGGCAATGCTCCTCCACACTCAGGGTATGGATGTGGTGCACACAGTGGTGCATATCTCCACAACCATTCAGAGTAGCCTGAAGACCTGGTTTGGGGAAAAACAGATCACCTGTGGCTATCTAGTCATGGATGGCAGCCCAAACATGTGTAAGGCCACTGAAAAAGCCAAACTCAGAAACATCATGTGCATGGCGCACAAGATTCACCTGGTTGTGAAGGATGTCCTGTGGTAGGGTGCAATGCCATGGCTTGGGAGGACACCACCAAGATAAATTCCCTGCTGGAGAACTGCTGTCACCTGGTGGGCACTTCTCGAGAAGCATCAGGGCTTCATGGCTGCTGAGAGGCAAAGTGAGGTAGTGTCAGGTTTGAAATCAAGTAGATCCAGTCATTCTTGCACCAAGAAAGGTTTATTGGATTATCTTGCTAAAACCCACAGTAGGAGGTCATTGTCAGGAATGGGGGGCGAAGCAAAGCAAGCTAACTTATAGTGTGATGCAATGAAGCGCCTAGCAAATAAAACTTGAGCACTCGCGCGGGAACTCCCGGCGGGAGAAATACTTCATGAGCGGGAGACTACTCCCCCCTCCCCTTGCCTTCCCAGGACTGGAAAATTCTCAGCGAAACAAGAATAGTCCAAAGCCTACGTTCAAGGCCACCGTGATAAGGAAAAGCGGCAGGGAAGAAGCTCCCACGTTTCTGCCTGCATAGCTACGCAAGCGCAAAGCGGGGTAGGGAACATAAAACAATGGATTCAGTGAGAAACATCAAAGGCATTTTCTGACATTCTGCCCTTCCCAAAAATACCACCCACCCACCACTCAGGAAGGAGAGAATGAGGGCCCCCAGGTTTATTAGGGTATCTAGTGTGAAATTCTTTCAGGTGATCAGGTGCATTGATATCAGATACTTTCACCCACTCCCTGTGTTGGGGCCCAAAGTGCACCCATTGAATAAGGTACAGGAGTTGTCCACGGAGAATCTTAGAGTCCAAAATGTCAGCAATTTCGTAGTGCTCCTCATCGTCAACCATCAAAGGGGGGAGGTGCCGGAAGCTCAGCTTGCCATTTAGTCGGGGGTAACGCAGGTTTGAGGAGGCTGTAATGGAAAATTGGATGTATTGCTTTAAGAGATTTAGGCAAATCTAGTTGTACAGTTACTTGATTTACACATCTCACCACTTTGAAAGGACCAATATATTTCCAAGCAAGTTTCCGAGACTGTTGCGCTAGCCTTAGGTTCTTGGTTGACAGATAGACCGAGTCTCCCGGTTGCAGTTTCCAGCCACCTGCCCTCTTTTTGTCTGCCTGTTTTTTGTACTGTGCTTTGGCCTCATTCAACGTCTCAACAATTAGGGGCCAAGAGTCCCGGAAAGTTTTACACCATGCTGAGGCTTTCCCCACAGTTTCACCGGGCTTCAAGAAGGGAAGAGGGGGGCTGTCATAACCCATGGCAGCTTTGAAGGGTGACATCTTCGTTGAAGCGTGCCATGAGTTGTTGTACGCAAACTCCGCCAGTGGCAATAAATCTACCCAATTGTCTTGTTGATAGTTAGAAAAACATCTCAGGTATTGTTCTAAAGTCTGGTTTACTCTCTCCGTTTGCCCGTCTGTTTCAGGGTGATAGGCAGTACTGAGAGCACGTTCAATACCCATTAGAGTCATTAACTCTGACCACAACTTGGAAACAAATTGAACCCCCTGTCGGAGATTATCTTGAGTGGTAAAGTATGTAGCCTGGCAATGTGTTGGAGGAAGGCTTTGGCCAAGACTTTGGCTGTTGGCAGACTGGGGAATGGTATAAAGTGAGCTTGCTTAGAGAATAAATCCACTACCACCCAAATGACCGTCATATGTCTAGAGGGGGAAGATCTGTGATAAAGTCCATAGAGATTACTTCCCAGGGTCGGCTCAGGGTGGGTAAAGGCTGTAAAAGACCTGGAGGTTTTCCCGGTCTGGCTTTGCAACGGTTGCACGTCGGACAGGATTGTATATAGAGGGATAAATCCTGTTTCATTCGGGGCCACCAGAAGCCACGTTGCAGCAGTCGTAAGGATTTTACATATCCGAAGTGCCCCGCAGATTTTGAGTCATGGACTGTCTGCAACATTTCGGATCGGGTAGCTTCAGGGACAAAAATTTTATTTCCCCTGTACCAGCAGCCGTTCGGACCACATTTCACATCCTCCCTGGCTTGTAACTCACTTGTTTCTTGTGTGGTGATGTCAGCGACAAATTGTTTTTCCCAGGTTAATGCCTGGATGGGATTCAATTGTGCTCGTTTGGTTTTACGGGTTACAACTGCACCAACCAATTGTTCAGGGGTGAACATAGACTCTCGTATTTCGGTCCTCTTACAGAGGTGTTGGGGAAGGCGGGAGAGAGCGTCTGCCAGATGATTGGCTTTACCTGGGAAATGGTGAAGGGTGAATTGAAATTTGGAGAAAAACTCAGCCCACCGGAATTGTTTTGCATTTAGATTCCGGGGTTTTCGCAGTACCTCAAGATTTTTGTGATCAGTCCAGATTTCAAAAGGTACTTGGGACCCCTCTAACCAGTGTCTCCAGGTGATCAATGCTAAACGTATAGACGCAGCTTCTTTATCCCAAATGGGCCAAAATCTCTCTGTATCATTGAATTTTTTTGATACATAAGCAAGGGGTTGTAGTTGCCCCTGAACATTTTCTTGCAAAATCACCCCACCCATAGCGGTATCCGACGCGTCCACTTGGACCACAAACTTTTTTGTCTCATCGGGGTGTGCTAGTATGGGTTCAGACGTGAATAACTGTTTTAGTTGTTCAAACGCTTCCTGACACTGAGGGGTCCAGTTCAAAGGGGCCCCTGGCACCGAAGCCTTAGATCCCCTCCCCTTAGTCTTTAGCAGTTCCGTGAGGGGAAGGGCTACTTGGGCAAAGTGTGGCAGGAATTGACGGTAAAAATTGGCGAAACCGAGGAAACTTTGGAGCTGTCGCCTGGTTTTGGGGGCTCCCACATCAATACATCCTGGACCTTTTTGGGTCCATTTCCAACCCCGCGGAGGATATGCGGTACCCCAAAAAGTCAATGCACTCCTGGTGAAATTCACATTTTGACAGTTTGACAAACAGTTTGTGTTCTAATAGCTTTTCCAATACTTTTCGCATAAGGGTAGTGTGGGATTCTTGATCCGGGGTATAGACCAAGATATCATCCAAATAAACAACCACCCCCTTGAATAAATAGGGGTGTAACACTTCATTGATTAAGTTCATGAAGACCCCTGGTGCCCCCTGTAAACCAAAGGGCATAACCCGATATTCAAATTGCCCCAGCGGGGTATTAAATGCAGTCTTGTATTCATCCCCTTCTCTGATACGAACCCGAAAATAGGCATCTCGTAAATCCAGTTTAGAAAACACTTTCCCCTTAGCCACCTCTGCCAGTAAGTCTTTGATGAGGGGCATTGGGTAGGCATTAGTCGCAGACACTGCGTTCAGTCCCCGGTAATCTGTGCAGAGTCTGAGCCCCCCATCTTTCTTTTTACAAAACAATACAGGTGCTGCAAAAGGGGATGATGCTGGTCTAATAAATCCACGGGCCAGATTCTTATCAATAAAGCGGCGTAGTTCTTCCTTTTCACTTGGACTCATGGCGTAAATTTTCCCTTTTGGTAATTTCTGGCCCGGAAGAATTTCAATCGCACAGTCGGAGTTACGGTGAGGGGGTAGTTCATCAGCTTCCTCCTCCTCAAAAACCCTGGTTACATACCGGTAATCCTTAGGGATGCGGTTAAGGTCCTCCGTGGCTAAACAAGCTCGTGGAGGTTCATTGCATGGGGGATTTCCCCACCCTGGGTCCCAGTGGTGTTCTGTACATTTCGGGGAGATAAATTGTACATTCCCTTCCTCCCATAGAATGTAAGGATTATGCCCATGTAACCAAGGGCTACCCAACACTAAGGGAAACTGGGCTTGCGGGGCTATTACGAACGAGCGTAGCTCCCAGTGGTCACCAATGCCTATTCTTAAAGGAACAGTCTCAAATCAGCATGGTTCCTTCATTGGAGACCCATCCATTTGCATGAAAGTTATTGGGTCTTTCAAGTGGACCACGGCTGCCTCCAACCCCATAACCATAGATGGGTTTATCAGGTCCCTCCCGCACCCTGAGTCAATGAGGGCTCGAACCCGAATATGGGTCATCATTGCTGGGTTCATCACCAGAACAGTCACAAAGAAGAGAGAGGGGTAATTGCTCACCAGTTTAGGCGCCTCAGGTGCTGGGTCCTGCTGTGTAGCGCCATTCACAAACAGGACCATTTCATTTCCCTGCATCTCACTCTCCTCCTCCAGCATCATGGTATCCGCTTGATCGGGGCTAGCAAAAAGAGCCCGTGTATTGCGTGGTTTCGCTGTACCTTTCCTTGAGGTAGGGGTTGTCCACCTTCTGGGCTCCTCTTGTGGTAGAGCTCTATTGGGATCCCCTTTCGGGCAGGATGCGGCGAAGTGCCCCTTCTCCCCACACCGCAGGCAGAGGCCCTGTCGCATACGCTGATCTCTCATTCCACTTGGGGTGGACGTTGGTTTGGGTCTGGCTTGGCCTGCCGCAAGACTCGGACGGTTGTTACCCAAAGATAGATCCAGTTTCATCATACGTAAGCGACTTTCCGCCTTTTCGGCTTCCTCCATCCAACCCTGGAGGGTGCGAGGTTGCTGAGAGCTGAGGACATTATTGCGGACGTCTACGGCTAATCCCATTCGATATTGTTGGGCCAAGACTGCATCGGTCCAGTCGCGAATTTTCACGGCGTGCCTTTGAAACTCCCTTGAATACTCCCGCACTGAGAGTTTGCCTTGTCTGAACGTGCGAAGGAAGGCTTCAGCTTTTTGGGCCGTCCCCGGGTCCTCGAAACGGTTTCTCAAGGCCCACATGAAGTCATCTACATTCCCCAACTCCGCTGCCTCCAGATCATGAAGGGCTACATACCAACTAGTAGCACTCCCCCGGAACCTGGATGCGATAAACTCCACCTGTTGCTCTTCGTCTGGGAATACATAGCCCCATCTTTGCACAAATTTCCCTACTTGCAATATGAAAAATGACACAGTCTCTGGATCTCCATCAAATGTGATCTCAAGCATGTCCTTGGGGCGGATTACTGGGGGGCCGGCGCCATGACCGGTACTGGAACTGGCTGCATGAGGGGTGCTGGAGCAGGGAGTTGAGGCGGAGGTAAAGCTGGCGGCTGGATAGGTCCTGGTTGCCCTGGCCCAGGTCCTGGTGCTGGGACAACCAGTGGAGGTGGGACTGGTGCTGGCTGGCCCGGCCCTGGCCCCGGGGGAACTGGTTGGCCCGGCCCTGGACCTGGTGGTGCTGGTTGGCCCGGCCCCGGGCCCGGGGGAGCAGGAGGCGGCCATCCCGGTAGCAACGGTGGTGCCGGGGCTGGTACCGGTCTAGGTTGCGTCAGCGGGTGAGCTCGAATTGCTTGGTCCATCATCTGTGGTAGGGATTGCATTAGTTTGCTCATGTCCTTACCAGCCGTCGGGTATCCTCTTGAATAGAGTCCATACGGGCATCGGTATCTGAACCGGACCCAGTTCTGGGGGATCCTCGGGACAACCTCCCTTGGGGAAGTCCGAAACTACCTCTGGGATCCAAAAGGCTGTCCCGGCTCTGGCTTCCCGGCATAGTCCAGGTTATCTGGGTAGTATCCAACAAGTTCTTAGTCCAATCGCGGGATCTGCGATAGGTCACCCCTTTATCCCATGGTGTTGGGGCTCCCGGCACATAGGTTCGTGGAACCGCTCCTCCTTGACTCTGTATTGGCCCGGCCGGGCTGTAGAGTGGGAGAGTGTACGAAGCACCCATTGTGCCGATCGATGGCGGGGTAACAAACCCGGCTGCTGATTGTGGTGTTGGTGCTGCCAAAACTGTAGTTGTAGTCACCGGAACAACAGTGGTGGTCGGGACAGTGACCACTGGAGCTGCCACGGTAGTGACTGGGACCGTGGCTCCTGAAATAGTAGTCACTGGAACTGTGCCCGTGGCTCCCGAAGTAGTAGTCGCTGGAGCTGCGCCCGAGGCTCCCGAAGTAGTAGTCACAGGGACTGCGCCCGTGGCTCCCCTCCCAGCTCCGCTCATCGTGGTAGACGGCGGAAACTGACGGTGGGGGAATGATGTTGATTCCTGACAATTTCTGTCAGGTTTGAAATCAAGTAGATCCAGTCATTCTTGCACCAAGAAAGGTTTATTGGATTATCTTGCTAAAACCCACAGTAGGAGGTCATTGTCAGGAATGGGGGGCGAAGCAAAGCAAGCTAACTTATAGTGTGATGCAATGAAGCGCCTAGCAAATAAAACTTGAGCACTCGCGCGGGAACTCCCGGCGGGAGAAATACTTCATGAGCGGGAGACTACTCCCCCCTCCCCTTGCCTTCCCAGGACTGGAAAATTCTCAGCGAAACAAGAATAGTCCAAAGCCTACATTCAAGGCCACCGTGATAAGGAAAAGCGGCAGGGAAGAAGCTCCCACGTTTCTGCCTGCATAGCTACGCAAGCGCAAAGCGGGGTAGGGAACATAAAACAATGGATTCAGTGAGAAACATCAAAGGCATTTTCTGACAGGTAGATGAGTTGGAGCATATCCTCCTCCAGGATGTCAGCACCCGGTGGAACTCCACCTATGCCATGATTGCCCATTTGGTGGAGCAGAAAATGGTGGACCAGGACATCCTATCCTCCATGTCCATCTAGCAGGGGGAGGGCAAGCTGAGCATCAGCTGCAATGACTGGCTGACCCTGCCCCAGATGGTGTGTGTCCTGAAACCATTTCAGGATGCCACCAATGTGCTTTGTGCCCACATAGCCAGCCTGGGGCAAGTCATCCCCCTCATTTGCGGGCTAGATCAGGTGATGGAGTTTGTGCTGCAGCCAGGTCCCGAGGGAACAAAGCTTCTCCCTCAAGTCAGAGCCCTGATCGACAGGTTGTGCAAAGGCATTGAGGAGTGGGAATTCAGGCTGGCATGCATGTGTGACCCCCGTATCAAGGGAAGCATAGCCCTCTGAAATGTGCAACTTCATAAGTGGAAGCATGAACTGTGTCACCAGGTGCAAGGGTTTCAAGACCATGTATGGGGTCAGAGACAGCTGAGGGAGGTGGGAGATGGTGAGGTGGAGGAGGGGAGAGGAGCAGGGAGAGCTAGAAGAGGGGAAGGGGGAGAATGGTGAGGAGGGCAAGGTCATGGAGAGGGGGTGGGCCTCAAGAACTGAGAGGAGACGGAATGAGAATCAGGAGTTCTGAACATTTGTCATAAGTTGGGAGGTTTGAAGCACTAGCGTGATGCCAGGAATGTGATGGCAGAGGATTCTGCTGAAGTGATGGTCCACAAGTTCCTGGCTGAGCCCCCCCAAACCCACTAACTCAGATCCACTCGAGTCCTAGGTGCACAAGGCCACAATATGGCCAGATCTCACCAGCGTGGCCACCAATCTGCCCTCTTGCCCGCCCAATAGTGTTCCGAGTGAGCGGGTGTTCTCTGACCTGGGAGAAATCTTTGCCCATATCAATCCTGACTAGACCCAGCCAGGGAGGACAAACTGTCCTTTCTGAAGATTGTTGTACAAATAAATTTCCAGCCAAGAAATGGAGTCAAAAATGAGGAGGAAGATCTTAGTGTTTAAATTGCAACCAAAACATCCAAAAACAGTTAGGCCAGACAGCCTATCCAAAATTCACTGCTTTCTGAGCACAACCAGGAAATACATGAAATTTTATATTTCAAATGACATCATCACGCCATCATCATGAAAATAATATTCAAAAAGCATAATTGGTCAAATGTAAAGAAAGGTGTGTCTATGCAACAGCGTCAATCGCTTATGTAATCTAACCTAAACACTATCAAGCAAGATTTCTATGCACCCAAACAAAGGTGTTTTTCTCTGATATGGGTTAAAAACCCTTTTTGACCCAGACCCTGCAAAATTGTAACCTAAACTATCAAAAACCCTGAACTTTGTGTCTAACTTTCTTGTCTACTAGTGTCAGCTAGAAAAATTAATCCAACCTAGAAGAGAAAGGCCCAGGGCCGGCTCCAGGTATTTCTGCACCCTAGGCGGGTGCAGATCCCAACCTCCTGGTTGGGCCTGGAGACCCAGCCATGCCGGCCCTCCCTCCTTCCCCCCCCCGGGAGGAGGGGGAGGGCGGGCAAGCTGTGCCCCGGCTGGGCGCTCCGCAGCGGCGGCAGCAGCGGTGGGGAGTCCATTTGGTGCCCCTGAGGCCGACGTGCCCTAGGCAAGTGCCTAGTTCGCCCAATGGCCAATCCAGCCATGGAAAGGCCTACTACTTAATAGACCTATATTACATCCTAAGAAAACTTTGCTCAGGAAGAAAATCCTATAAAAACAGAAAAATATGAATAATCAAAAAGAAATAAATGTTATAATCAGATCTATAGTAGAAGATCAATTTGTCCTTGCTGGGCAATCCTGTTCTGGACAGGGTGGACATAAGAAGAACATAAGAACATAAGAGAAGCCAATGTTGAATCAGGCCAAAGGCCCATCCAGTCCAACACTCTGTCACACAGTGGCAAAAAATACCAGGTGACATCAGGAGGTCCAGCAGTGGGGCCAGGACACTAGAAGCCCTCCTACTGTTGCCCACCCCTAAGCACCAAGAATACAAAGCATCACTTGCCCCAGCCTGAGAGTTCCCATCTATACCTTGCGGCTAATAGCCACTGATGGACTTCTGCTCCATATGTTTATCCAATTCCCTCTTGTAGCTGTTCATGCTTGAAGCTGCCACCACCTCCTGTGGCAGTGAATTCCATGTGTTAATCACTTTTTGGGTGAAGAAGTACTTCCTTTTATCTGATCTAACCCAACTGCTCAGCAATGAGCACCCACGAGTTCTTGTATTGTGAGAAAAGGAGAAAAGTGCTTCTTTCTCTACCTGCTCTATCTCATGCATAATCTTATAAATCTTGATCATGTTACCCCTCAGCCGTCATTTCTTCAAGCTAAAAAGCCCCAAGCGCTTTAACCTTTCTTCATAGGGAAAGTGTTCCAACCCTTTTATCATTCTAGTTTCCTTTTTCTGCACTTTTTCCAATGCTGTAATATCCTTTTTGAGGTGTGGTGACCAGAACTGTACACAGTACTCCAAATGAGGTCACACCACTGATTTATACAGGGGCATTATGATACTGGCTGATTTGTTTTCAATTCCCTTCCTAATATTTCCGAGCATAGCATTGGTCTTTTTTATTGCAGTTGCACACTGTCTTGATGTTTTCATTGAGTTATCTACTACGACTCCAAGATCTATCTCTTGGTCAGTCTCTGCTTGTTCGGACCCCATCAATGTGTATTTAGGATTTTTGACTCTGATGTGCATCACTTTGCACTTGGCCACGTTGAACCCCATTTGCCACGCTGACGTCCACTTGCCCATCATTGACAGATCCCTTTGGAGTGCCTCACAATCCTCCCTGGTTCTCACCACCCTGAACAACTTCGTGTCATCTGCAAATTTAGCCATTTCACTGCTTACCCCCAACTCCAAATCATTAATAAACAAGTTAAAAAGCATCAGACCTAGTACTGATCCCTGTGGGTACCCCACTGCTTACTACCCTCCACTGAGAAAATTGCCCATTTATACTCACTCTTTGTTTCCTATTAATTAGCCAGTTTTTGATCCACAAGAGGACTTGTCATTTTATCCCGTAACTATTGAGTTTACTTAGGGGCCTTTGATGAGGAACTTTATCAAAAGCTTTCTGGAAGTCAAGGCAAACACCATCTATTGGGTCCCCCTTGTCCACAAGTTTGTTCACTCCCTCAAAGAACACCAACAGCTTAGTGAGACAGAATCCATACTGAGTCTACCTCAATAGTTTTTGTTCATCAATGTGCCTACTAATTCTTTCCTTAATAACAGTTTCCACCAACTTACCCAGTATCAACGTCAGACATCACTCCCTGTCTAAAGATGGGAGTAACATTAGCTACCTTCCAGTCCTCAGGAATGGAAGCAGATTTTAATGAAAGCTTACATATTTTTGTCAGGAGATCCACAAGTTCACTATTGAGTTCTTTCAGAACTCTCAGATGTATGCCATCCGGGCCTGGCGATTTATCATCTTTAACTTGTCTATCAGTTGTAGGACCTCCTCTCTCATTACCTCAATCTTACTCAGGTCTTTCTACATCCCTCCCGAAATCAGCGGTTCTGGAGTGGGCAAGCACTTTTCATCTTCCACAGTGAAGATAGAGGAAAAAAATAATTCAGCTTTTCAGCCATTTCCCTATCATCTTTCAATACTCCTTTTACCCCTTGGTCATCCAAGGGCCCCACTGCCTCCCTGGCTGGTTTCCTGCTTCTAATGTATTTGAAGAAAGTTTTATTGCTGGTCTTTATGTTTTTTGCGATATGCTCCTCGTATTCCCTTTTTGCCTGCCTGATCACACACTTGCATTTATTTGCTACAGCCTGTGTTCCCTTTTATCAACCTCACTGATACTAGCTTTCCACCACTTAAAGGAATCCGGCCCCACAGGAGACAGCCCATGGCATGCGTCCTAGGGGCCGTGTTTGCCTCCTCATGAGGAGGAATGAAGGAAGGGCTGCAGTGCAGCCTTAGCTCCAAGAGGGGAAGCGGAGCCAGCGCGGTTCTTAAAGGCTGGCTCCACCCTCCCCAGTCGGTCGCCTCGTGCTTAGTCTGATTAGGAGCTCCGAGAACATCGGGAGAGCGGGAATAGCCTTTTCTCGAGGCCTGGATGGTCTTAGGTGGTAGAGCTCTCCTGGGTGGTTTGGGACCCTGGTGGCCACATAAGCGTGGCATGGAGCTTTTTGCTGGGCCATTGGCCCAGATCATGGTGTGAGGCCTTAGGTGGCAGCCTAGAGGCAGCAACAATCTCTGGGAGGCGGTGGTGATCTGAATGGGCATTGGCTGCTCGGTGCACAGGAAAAAATGGCAGCCAGCACATCTGCAGGCAGAGCTTTGGGTCTGCATTGGGATGCATGGCTACAGGGCAGCTGGGAGCAGCTGCCCCACCGAGTCTAAACAAGTTCACGAACACACATTTAGAAGCCCCCCCCTTAAGGGTTTCTAAAGGGTGTCAGTGGGAGTTCAAGCAAGGCAGTTGGTGAGGCTGCTGGGGCCCCAGTTCTTTTGCTTGGTAGTTTGGGCCATTTCTTCCCCCCATCATACTTTATTTCCCTTTCGCCTGGGCAAGGGTGCAGGATTAGTGGGGCCATATTAAGAGGTGAGGCCGCCATTTCTTGTTGGGGCTTAAGGGTGGACATCTTGTGAAGGTCTAGGGTAGCCATTTCTTGTGGCCCTCCCACTCGGGAAGACAGGTGGAGGCAGCCATTTTAGGTGGGCCTTGTGTGTTACTGGGCAGCCATTTTAATAACACATCATAACAATGACATCAAAGAAAGGAAATGGTGGGTCAAAGGGCAAGGGGCCTGCACCCAAGAGGCCAGCGCCAACACTTCTACCGCAGGATTTGGGACGGTCCCTTCTTCGTCTGATGATGAGGATGAACATTCAGAACAGCAAGGGCTGAGGCAGCCCCTGCCCTCAACAGGCGATGGTGGGGTCTGCCCACAGAAAAGAGAACCAGAACCAGAGAAAGAGGTTCAGGGAGGAGGTCCTTAAATGGCTTTCTCTAATTGAATGCAGGCCTGCTGATCCTGGGCCTGATACTGGGGTTTCTGGAGCAGCTGCAGCCAAAACAGATGACTCACTGGTGGAAGTTGTGGAGCCTGACCAGCCGGGTCCCAGTGGTACATGGGATCCTGCATTACAATTCAGTCTGATGTGGCCATGGGGGCCTTGGGGTCAGGGAGCTGGCTCTGGGGTGTAACCTGCCTCACAGACAGACTCCACTAAAAGCCCTGGTGACATCAGTCAGTCCTGGGTTTGGGGCCCTCCTTCGCAGGTAATGCAGTCCCCTTGGGGTGCAGTTCTAACTGGTCCTTGGGGTAGTCTGGGATATACCCCCCCTTGGGCAAACCCTTATGATGCTGTATCTGCATCATCAATGTATTTTGGGGATACTGCCTTACCTTTGGGCGATCACCTTTTACCCGCAACATGGGAGAAGATTTGTAAAGGTGAATGCATTGACCTCTTTATCCTTCTTTACTGGGATTTGGAGAAGAACGATAAAGAGGAAATGGATGATAAGGAGAAAGAGATCTTAAAAAGGAAAAAGGTGGATTGGACCTGGGCCATCTGGCTGACAGGATATTTAATTTACGCAGGCCTGTTGTCTCAGTCTCAGCCATTAAGGTCTCCTGTATTGTTCCAGTACCTGGACATAATTTACAAGGCCTATACTGGCTTCCCGGGCCCAGCATGGATGCAATACGATGAGGAGTTTCGGATGTGGGCCGCCATGAATCCCATGCATCCATAGGATAGAATGCATCCTCATCTGTGGCTTCAGATTATGTCCATGCCCGGCTTATCTTTTGTTGAACGCTCACATAGTGGGCACACTGTGCAGCATTTGCAGGGGGCTACTACTTCCCGTGGTGCTACGAGGCAGGTGGTTCAACCTCGCTTGCTCTGTTGGGATTTTGGGTCCCGGGAGGGTATGCAACAGGAAGTCATGTACATTCAGGCACGAATGCCTGGTATGTGGAGGACCCCACTCATTCCCTTCGTGTCCTCGAGGAAGACTCCGTAGGAGTCTGCGGCAGAGAGGATGGGGTAGTTCCTCCTCCTCTACTGGTAACAGGCCCCAGCCCAATAAACCTGAAGGCACTTGAAGCCTGGCTGCAGAGGTACCCTAAGGAGGAGGACAGAGTTTATTTATTACAGGGTTTTATGTTGGGTTTTCATATACCTTTTCAAGGAATTAGGGCCCCGTTTATGGCCTCTAATCTTCAATCAGTCCAGGGTATGGAGTCGGTGGTGTGGAAAAGGATTGACAAGGAATTGGAAGAGGGCCGTGTTTTAGGCTCATTTTCTTCGCCATCGCTTCCTAATTTGAGAGTTTCACCTTTGGGGATAGTGCCTAAAAAGGCAGCTGGCGAATTTCATTTAATTCACCACCTTTCTTATCTGCGAGGTGATTCTGATAATGATGCCATTCCTGATTATTTGTGCATGGTGAGGTACACCTCATTTGACCAAGCAGTCCAGGTTGTGTGGCGCGGTGGTTGGGGGGTGGAGTTGGCGAAGTGCGATATTAAGTCTGCGTTTCACCTCCTTCCTGTGCATCCAGATGATTTCGAGCTGTTGGATTTCTCCTTTGACAGCCAGTTCTTCATGGACAGGGCCTTGCCCATGGGATGTTCTGTGTCATGCGCTGTGTTTGAGTGATTCAGTTCATTCCTGGAATGGGCTCTGTGGGCTAAGACGGACCTTCATGATGTTGCTTACTATTTAGATGATTTCCTTTTTGTGGGTCCTCAAGGAAAGGGTAGATGTGCTCAGCTCCTGGAGGGGTTTCAGAATTTGGCTGCAGAGCTGGGGGTTCCTTTGGCCCATGAAAAGACAGAAGGCCCAGCACAGAAGTTGGTTTTTCTGGGAGTTGAACTGGACACAGTTGCCCAGACATCCCGACTGCTCAGGGAAAAAAATCACAGACCTAGTGGACTGTATTTTGACATTTCTTACACGAAGGAAGGCCACCTTAAGGGAAATCCAGCAGCTGGTTGGGCATCTTAACTTTGCATGCAAAGTGGCTGCCCCTGGCCGGGCCTTTTTGCGCAGGCTATGTGATGCTATGGCAGGGCTTTGCCTGCCGCATGACAGAGTGCATATTAACTGTGCAATGAGGGCTGACCTCAGGGTTTGGCAAGAATTTTTGACTTCCTTTAATGGTCTCTTTTTGGCGGGAGGATTTAAAGCTCAAAGCGGAGCTGCAGGTCATGTCAGACACTGCAGGGTCCCAGGGCTTTGAGGTTTATTTCCACGGACATTGGTGCACAGAGGAATGGCCGGAGGACTGGATTACTGCAGGGATTACCAGGGACCTGACATACCTAGAGTTCTTCCCCATTTTAGTGATGGTTTGGCTGTGGGGGAATGAGTTGGCAGATCACATGGTGAACTTTTGGTGCAATAATTTGGCGGTGGTCTACGTCATCACCTCCCTCACATCTAAATCACCAAGGGTTATGAGCTTGGTTCGTGCCTTTACGCTGCAATGCCTGTGGCTTAACATGCTGTTTTTAGCTAGGCATGTGCCGGGGTTGGATAATGGGGTAGCTGACGCTTTCTCTCGCAAACAGATGGCAAGGTTTTGTCAGCTTGCTCCAGATGCCGATCTTCTGCCAGCAAGGATGCCCCTGGCGTTGTGGCTGGTTGGAGGGCCGAGGCTTGCAGGGCAATAGGCCTCGCCATCGCCCCTAGCACATGAAGAGGCTATGAATGATCAGTTCACCAATTCGAGGAGTTTAGGCAGCAGGAGGGCTATCCCAGGTCTGGCCCATCCCAGTGGAGCAGCTGATCCATTATTCTGTTTCCTTGAAGGAGGCAGGTTTGGTGGTTAGCTCCATATGACGATGTCTTTCTGCCCTTGCGTTCACTAGCAAGGCTCTAGGTTTTAAGGAAGTCACTGAGGACTTTCGGATTAGAAAGATGTTGGAGGGTTGGACAAGGGAAGGAGGGGCTTTAAAGGACCAGAGACGTCCTATTTCACTGACAGTGCTTAAAGGGTTGCAAGCAACCTGGTCCAGAGTGTGCAGTTCCAGTTTTGAAGCCTGCCTGTTTCATGCGGCTTCACTGCTGGCATTCTTTGGGGCGCTTAGAGTAACTTGTAGCGCTGTCCAAGAATGACCAGTCTGGCAGGGCACTGCACAATCGGGACCTCCACTTTAAAGGTAAGGAGGTGCACATCACGATTAGGGGCTCCAAAACTGACCAGAGGCATAAGGTGTCGGTGGTCAAGTTGGGTGTCTGTTCTGACTCTAAACTATGCCTGGTATTGGCTTTGTCTCAGTACAGGGCTTTCAGGGGCAATATGGACAGATACCTCTTTCTCCATGTAGACAGTTACCCGCTGACAAAGCACCAGTTTTGGGCTGTTATGGCCCGGGCTTTGGGATTGTTGGACCTTTCTGGAGTGAAGTTTGGCACTCACTCATTCAGAATAGGAGCAGCATTCACAGTGGCTGCTTTAGGTTATCCCACTGCTGATATTCAGAGAGTAGGCAGGTGGCGATCAGCTGTCTATAAGAATTATGTGCGCCCTCTTCCCGTACTATAAGTTACTCTTTGCAATGCCATTTGCAGTGTTGGTTTCCGGAGTTCACTGTCGTTTCTTCCTAGGAGCTATGTTTTTGGCAGGAGACACATCTCCGGACACAGCTACATCTTCTGGGCGGCTCATCGAGCCAATCGATTGGCCATTGGCTCACAACTGGGCCTCAGCCAGTGGGCTTCAGTTGAGTGGAGGGGGTGCCAGGGCCTACGCTGGTTGGGCCTCCTCCCTCTTCTGTTTGGAGACAGTTCTGCCTTGCCGCCAGATGTGTTGGTTATCCACCTGGGAGGTAATGACTTGGGATTCCTGAAAAGCAAGCCAGGGATGACCTGGAGTACATTAAGCACCAATGGCCTGACACGGTAATTGTGTGATCGGCCATGATCCCACGCCTAGTATGGCGTGGTGCTTGGGACCCCAAGGGGATCGAGAGGGCTCGGTGTAAGGCTAACGGGGAGCTCCGTAATATTTTGAAGGTTGATTTGGGCCACTATTTGCCTCACCCCCAGATTCGGCTTGATTATCCAGACCTGTATAGAGTTCATCTCTCCAAGAAGGGAAATGACATTTTCCTTAAGGATTTGCGGCAAGGGCTTAAGCTAATTTTAGGTATTTGAGTGGGCACAGGGTCATAAGCAGAGGCTTTGCCCTTGCGGTGGCAGAATTAGGTTTAAATAAAGTTCAGCGGCTACATAAGCACCAATTAATAACCCCTGGGGGGGTAGAGGGGTCTGCAGAATCAACTCTGTGGCCGTGCGGCCAGGGATGAGGCTTGCAGACTGCCTAGGGGGGTGGCCACGAAGGAGACTCAGTGCTGGCCATGCAGTGATGTTTGAGGGCTCCTGAAGGTGCATCCCAATCATTGGCCCGGCTGGGTTTGCAAGCGACTTACAATTGGCTCCAACCTGGGGCCATGGTGTCTTGCCTTTTATACGGTTAAGGATGGGGTCAAAGTGACACCAGGCCTTGCCGTGCTGCTGTTTTCATGTTTGCCCTTGATGTTACTTTAATAAGTTAATAAAGTGGCCTTATTTCATCCAACCTTATTGTCTGACTCTTTCTTCCATCTGAGGGGGCAATCCTTCTTACCTTTTACAGCTTCCATTACTTTGTTTGTTAACCATGCAGGCTTTTTTCTATACCTATTTGTGCCTTTCCTAAACTGCAGTATATATTTCATCTGAGGTACTAGGATTGTAGTTTTAAATCATCTCCAAGCTTCCCCAATGGTTTTGACTCTTTCTACTTTTCCTTTCAGTTTCCTCTTCACATGTCCTCTCATATCAGAGAAGTTACCCCTTTTAAAGTTAAAAGTGGTTGTGTCAGTCTTTTTGGGCAACTCCCTATTTATACAAATGTTAAACTCAATAACATCATGGTCACTGTTCCCATGTGGTGCAATCACTTTTACATCTCTCACCAGGTCTTGGGCATTACTTGGGACCAAATCCAGGATCACCTCTCCCCTGGTAGGTTCTGTGACCATCTGATCCATAGCACAGTCATTGAGAGTATCTAGAAACTCAATTTCTTTTTCCCAACTTTTTTTAAAATTTTAAAGCAATTTTATTGAAGAAAAAAAATTAAAATTTTACAACACCAAAATGAATTCATGATATTATTTTTATTATTATTGTTATTATTGTTATTATTGCTTTGTTATATTATTATTGTTGTTGTTGTTGTTGTTATTGTTATTGTTGTTATTAATTTGACTTCTGCCCCACCCTCCCGCCAAGGTGGCTCAGGGCGGCTTACACAAAATTACATATGTGTGCTTTGTCTTCATATCTTCTTCATCATCTTCCTTCTTCTCCTAGAATTATTACAAAATAATGTTTATAAGGTTTTCAAACAATCTTAGCTCATTATAATAATTTACAATGTATTCATAAATTAAACTAAACTAACTTATAATTATAATTAAACTCAGTCCTCAGAGGCCTCAGGAACATACACAGACATTCGCCACAATCCCACCACATTAGCATAGAGCAAGAATTATTCTATATTACCCAACTTTTCTTCAAAATCTTCATAGTCTTCAAGAGTACAGACTCGAGTCATTTTAGCTGACATGAAAGGTGATCACTCTTTCCTTTTGCCAGCTCTGTTCTCCTGGGATTCAGAAGGGGAAGGATTTAAAGCAGCCAGCATTATTTTCCCTCAGGCAGAGTCTTGAGCAAAATAAGTTGAGCCCTGTTGAACACATAGCTTGCCCATACGGAGCCATTGGTACTTTATTCCTTAATCTCGCAGTTTAGCGGTGGTGCTCTTTTTTTAAAACATAATATTTTATTTAGCTTTAACAATAGATATACATCATGACTGTAACAAGGTTTTCAAGTATCCTTCCTTATATATATTTGAGTTTTGGTCATACCTTATATGGTCAAAATGCGCGCCGGAATCAGTTGGCCGAGGGACTTGCCAGTCAGAGACGGAGTCCCTCGCCACTGGCTGCTTAGCCTTCTGGCATGGCTGTGCGCCCTCCCACTCAGCCACCGCGCAGCCTCACGACCCCAGTCTGCTCCAGCCGCCGATCGCTTCGGGCTGGGGGGGGGCGGCGGCTACCGGCTCGGAGGGACTTCACCCAAAGCTGGGTATGGAGGCTTTGTGGGGGAGGGCGCAGCGGGCCTCGGGAGCACTGCGCGGCCACCCCTCCCTGAAGGCTTTCGGGAACGCGATGTGCGGGGGCGGGGTTGCCCATTTCGGAGGGCCCTCCCGAATGGCGGGGCAGGGAGGCTTGCGCGCGGAGTCAGCGGCGGGCCTCGGACGCTTCCCTTGCCCGGAGAACACCGCCCCTCCTCCCTGCGTGACGGGGCCAGCCCAGCCGCCTTGCCCACCCCCAAGGACTCTCCCTAGGGCCCGTTGCCTCGGCCGCAATGGGCTTCCCCCCCTAGTAATATAATATTGCAAACACTTTATATATCTACTATAACAATAATTGAAAAAAAGAAAAGAAAAAATACTAGTATTAATAATAATGATCAATAGTTAAAAGTAGTATCAAATATATCTCAACCATTACAAAACAAGAATTGCATTTAACGTGGAAGCAAAGTCTTCTTTATCCAATAAGAAATCCAAAAATTGAAACCAAACTGCTGTAAAATTAGATTGGTAGTGCTCATTGCTTTTTTGTCTCAAAGATTCAGTAATCTTGTCTAACATACACAGTTCACTAACTTTTAAAATCCAAGTATTAACTGAGATTGGACTAGAACTTTTCCAGAACTTTGCTAATGTCATCCTAGCTGCTGCACAGAGGTATTCCAGAAGGGTTTTTGTGGCAGCATCAATGTCTAACTGGGGCCATAAATTAAATATTAAAATCTTTGGATCTAAAGGTATTGAGTAATCCATAAACTGTGACATAATTAAAGTAACAACCTTCCGAAAGTCTTGTACCTTATTGCATTTCCACCAAACATGCCAGTACGTACCCTGTTCTCCACATTCCCTCCAACAATTAGGGGAAGACTTCTTTGTGATATAATCCATCTTGACTGGGGTTAAATACCATTTTGAAAGAGTTTTGAATAGTTGGCTTCTACTTATTATATTTTTATCATGAAAAGCCTTAGACTTCCAAATGATAGACCATTCTTCTAAAGTAAGAAACACATCTCCTTCCCTAGCCCAACTGTTCACATAGGATAGAACTTTATTGTATGTCGTTTGAAGTAAAATATTATATAGCTGTGGTGCTCTTGAGATCTCTTCTTATCCTTAAAAATTCAGGAGGGAGATCAGGAAAGACTTGAATCTTCACTCCTTGAAAGTCAAGGCCGCCACTTGCCCTGGCCTCCAAAAGGATTTTCTGTCACATTCAAAAGTATTTGAATTCTGCTAGTACATCTCTAGTATATAATGAGGAAGTAGATTCTTCACGTACCTTGCCGATGTGATAAACTCTCTGTAGCTTGGGCATGACACCAGCTTCCAGGCTTAGAGTGCTCACCAGCCAATTTGTCAAGAAAGAAAGCTCACAACTGCAATGACCCAGAGACAAAATACACTCCCTTGCCCAGGCATCTAAAGTTCTCACAGGTGATTGCTTTTCAAGCTCCGTAACTTTCTGGAGAGCTTTCTCTGCCTTCTGATTTATCTGTTTCCAAAGCTCTTCTAACTCATCCATGTGTTGAAATGCTGGTTTCAGCATTTCTGTAATATTGTTTCTCAGTTCCCGCTTTGTAAATTAACGTTATGAGTGCTTCATTCCATGATTCTGGTAGACTTGCACTTTTTGTAATGTTTTGTATCACCTCCTTGAATGGCATCGTTATTTGTTCCTCAAATTTTTGGTATACTTCCACTGGCAGTCCATCTGGGCCTGGTGTTTTCTTCTTTTTTTGCTTTTTAATTGCTTCCACAATTTCACAAGTTGAAATTGGCTCATTCAAAATTCTCTTCTGCTCTTCCGTAAACTTTTTCTTATTATGCTTTTTTAAATATGCTTCTATTTGCGTAGGATTTTGTGTTCCTTGCCAATATAGATTTTTATAAAAATTTTCTACAATTTCTTTCAACTCTTTACTTTTATATTTAATCTCTTGCTTTCCATTTTTTAGTGCCACAGTTATTCTTTTTTCCTTCTCTTTCCTTAATTTATATGCCAACCATCTGGTGGGTTTGTTCGCGTTTTCAAAATACTCTTGTCTCGCAAATTCTATTTTTTTAGCTATCTCTTGCATTGTCAACATGTTTAGTTGATGCTGTAACATTTTTATTTTTAACCTTATTTTTTCCACCTCTACACTCTTGATCATTCTATTTTCTTCAGCCTTAATTTTCTCTTCTAATACTGTAAATTTTTGTCTCTTTTGTTTCTTTTTCCACGCATCTTGGTTAATACACCATCCCCTCAGAAACGCCTTGAATGCATCCCATATTACATTGATTGATGAGTCTTCTTGTCTATTCCTTTTAAAAAATTCTTGTATTTCTATCTTGGTTTTCATAATAAAGTCTTTATCTTTCAGGAGTCCTACATTCATTTTCCATCTTGTTGTTCTTTGTTTCCCATGTATAACCAACAACAACGGATTATGGTCCGCGTATGTCTTGGCTAATATGTCCACATCCTCTAACTCTTTTATCATAGATATAGATAGCCATGCCATATCAATTCTAGACCACGAGTTGTGTCTACAGGAATAGTAGGTATATTCTTCCTTTTCTATATTTCTAGTTCTCCAAGCATCTATTAAACTGTACTCTTCCACAAGTTTCAGGAATGACTTTGGTAATAAAAGCCCTGAGTTTCCCTTTTTCCCCTGTTTTTTCCTATCTATTTTAGAGTCAAAGACTGCATTATAGTCTCCGATAATACAAATGTCCTCTAGTGGTTTATTTCCCAAGATTTTCTTAATTTCTGCATAGAAACTTTCTTGGTTTTGATTAGGTGCGTATATATTTATAATCAGCATCTCCTTTCCGTTTTTTATAATTTTAATAGCTACTATTCTTCCGTCTTCTGATGCAAAAAGTAGTTCTGGATGTAAATGTTCTTTCCCATATATTACCACACCTCTTTTTTTAACTTTATCCGCTGCAATAAAGGCTTTCCCTAGTCTCTTAAATTCTAAGTGTTTGTTATCTTCTACTTTTATATGAGTTTCCTGGAGACATACTATGTCTGATTTTGTTTTTACTAATTGGTGGAAAATCCTTCTTCTCTTTTGCGGGCCATTAAGTCCATTTACATTCACTGAAATAATCTTTAAGCTGTTAGTTCCCAGCATCTTTGTTCAACAGATTACTATATTTACTTCTATACTGAAATCTGGTCATCATCTGTGACTGTGTTCTTCCTGTAGGTCTACTCCTTGGTTTTTTTTTTCTGTCTTCTTTCCCACTTTCTTTATCATGTCTTTTAACTTCTTCTTCCTCCTCCAACTCATCCTCTCTTGGCCCTTCTTCCTCTTCTTCTCCATCACCTTCTTCCTCCCTCTGCCAACCCAGATCTTCACCTTCTCTTTCAAGGAAATTTTCTAATTTAAACACCGAATCTATTCTGTACCTCTTCCCTTTTAGTGTAAATAGTAATCCTTCCGGAATTAACCATCTATATATTGTCCCTTTTTTCCTTAGCAAGTCTGCTAGTATGGCATAATTCTGTCGTTTTTCCCTCACTCTCCAGGGTATGTCTTTTAATATTCTAATCTCCTTTCCCTCAATTATTATTTTGTTGTCATTTGCAGCTCTTAAAATTCTATCTCTCATTTCTTTTCTATATAACTTTACATGGACTTCCCGAGATATTTTCTGTCTCTTCACATAAGCAGAGTTCTTTCTATATGCTGTTTCAATTCCTGCCAAGATTTCCTCTTTATTTCCTAGATTTAACTGTTCTGCAAAGCTCTGTGCAAGCACATCTTTTAAATTTTTATCTATATCTTCTGTTATATTTTGACACCTTAATATAAGTCCAGCCTTCTCCATTTCAAGGTTAATTAACGATTCCTCCATTTTATCACTCCTTATTTTTAGTTCTTGTACTTCCAAATCCAAGTCTTGTACCTTATCATCCACCTTATCAGTAAACTTCTTTATTTTTGTTATTTCCTTTTTATTCTCTAGTATTTGTTTTTTTATTTCATCCGTCTCTAATTTAATTTGATTAGATATTTCTTCCATTTTTGTATGAACTGGCTTTATTTCCCTTTTGATTAGTTCTGGTAATGTTACTTCCACTGTCTGTTGTAATAATTGTGCCATACTTTCCTGTATGAGACCTTTAAGTTCCTTCATTGTCAACTGTGGTATATTCATTTTTAGTTGTGATGCTATCCCTCCCTGGCTTGGTGAGGGTATGGATCCTTTTCTACCTGGTCCTGCCCCTGCTCCCCCTGATGCCATCTACTTTTGTGTATTGTCTGTTATTGCCTTGTTTATTTTTTATTTTCCCTCTTTTTGCTCCTTATATCAGTTTGTTCTTTTTTACCTTAGATTATAGATAGTGCTCTACAAGTACCTTATGAGTATCACACTTTCTCCCCTATGTATCTTCTCTAACTTTCAAATTATATTCTTTAACTCAGACAGCTCTTTATCCACTTTAACTTACTAAGTGCTTGTATACCTTTCTTATAGATCTTCTTAACTCTCCTTCTATCTGTCTCTCTTTTCAAGCTTGGTATCTGTTCATCTATCTCTGCTTTGTAATTCTATCTTTTTCATACTGCCCCTTTAAACACTCTGTATACTATCTCTTTAATGTGTTCTTCTAACGTCCCTCCCTTGCTGCTTTTCCTCCTTTCTCTGTGTGCTGCTGTAGACTTGACTTTAATTAGCTACATTAATCACATTGCTGGCCGTTGTTGACGTTCTGCTCTCTCTCTGTTCCTCTCGTCGTGTTGCTCCATCACTCCACCCCTTCTCTCTGTCATGCTGTGTTGCTCTCCTCCCTGCGCCTGCTCTGTTGAGTTCCTCTTCTTGCAATTTGCTTCTGTGCTCTCCGGTCCCTGCTAAATTGCTTCGTCAGCACCACCAGTGTCTTAAAGGGCTCCGCTCTCAGCAGCACTCTCGGCACCACACATAAGGAAACAAAACACAGAAACACACAAAGAAAAAAAGGTTATGTAGCTTCTTTTCTACTTTAAACCCCCTCTGGCTGTTTATAGCACGCCTCTACCTTTGCTTAACCAAACCTTCCTAAGCTAACCTTTTCTAGCCGTTAATTTACAAAGCGGGGACAGAGGAAAAAGAAATACAAAATTATAGACCTATATCTTTACTCAACGCTGATTATAAAATATTTGCAAATATACTAGCGACAAGATTTAAAAGAGTATTAATACAAAATATTCATCAAGACCAGGCTGGATTTTTGCCCAAGAGACAGATGAAAAATAATATAAGAACAGTTATCAATGTTTTAGAATATTACGAAGAGCATCCGGAGAAACAAATGGCGCTACTCTTCTTGGACGCCGAAAAAGCATTCGATAATGTATCTTGGGAATTTTTAAGACAAAAATTAGAGGCATGGGATTGCGGATATAACTTCTTAACAATGATCTTGGCTATTTACCAAAAACAACAGGCAAGGATAATAGTAAATGGGGAGATGACAAGTAGTTTCAAGATCCAAAAAGGTACGAGACAGGGCTGCCCATTATCTCCATTACTTTTTATTTTTATATTGGAAACGTTGAATGACAATATAAGACAAACCCCGAAAATAAGAGGTTTAAAAACAAAAGGCGAAGAATTTAAGTTGCAGGCTTTTGCCGATGACTTAGTGTTTATCTTAGAAGATCCCTTAATAACAATTGAGCATTTGATGGAGGTACTGCAAGAATATGGAAGTCTGGCAGGACTTAAAATAAACTTAAAAAAAAACAAAAATGTTAACAAAAAACTGTACTCCTGGCCAAACAGATAAGCTTCAAGATGTAACAAAAATAGAAGTTACTTCAAAAGTTAAATATCTAGGTATAGTGATGACTAATAGAAACAGTACGCTGTTAGAAAATAACTATAATAAATTGTTAGAAGAAATACGGAAAGATCTGAATAAATGGAAAGAATTGCAAATTTCTTTGATGGGCCGAATTGCAACAATAAAGATGAACGTATTACCACGGTTCTTATTTCTTGCACAAAATATTCCAATTTTAAAGAGGAACATATACTTTTCAGAACTAGATAAAATAGTTAGGGCTTTTATTTGGTTTCCCAAAAAAGCTCGTATTAAAGGGAAAATGATGCAAAACAAGAAAGAAAGAGGAGGATTTGGACTACCAAATTGGGAATTATATTACCAGGCGGCGGCCATGGGATGGATCAAAGATTGGATCCTACTGGAAAACTGGAGAACTCTGCACTTGGAGGGTCACGATTTACATATGGGATGGCATGCGTACATCTGGTATGAAAAAGAAAAAGTGCATGCTAACTTCCAGCATCATATAATAAGAGGAGCATTGATAAAGATATGGAAAAAAATTCGAGAAAGGTATTATATCAAGATTCCTAAATGGGTGTCACCATTAGAAGCATTTGTAAAACCAACATTGATGACAGAGAGTAATATAGGAGCGTATGACACTCTGTTAGATGAAGCTAATAATTTAAGAACAAAGGAAAATCTAAAGTCAAACAATATAAATCTCTCTTGGTGGGAGACTACCCAGTTGCAATCAAGATTTACGAAAGATAAAAAAACTGGTTTCTACACAGAGAAAACAGACTTAGACAAATTATGGTTGTCAACTAGTGATAAGTTGATACAGAAATTATATAGTTATTTTTTAGATGATTATATGCAAGATGAGTTAGTAAAAACCACTATGATATCGTGGATGAGAGATATAGGTTATAATATCCAAATTGATGACTGGCTAAGAATCTGGAAAGTGATGAAGTATGTAAAGGCAGTTCCATATAAAGAAAATATTTACAAATTATTCTATAGATGGTATTGGACGCCTGACAAGATTGCTAAAAGTTATAAGGTTATATCTAGAAATTGTTGGAGGTGTAATACTAATGTTGGTACATTTTTCCATATGTGGTGGAAGTGTGGAAAAATACAAAAGTTTTGGCATACTATTAATAAGATGATAAGAGAAATTACGAATATTGACTTAGAATTGTTACCAGAAACATACCTGTTGAATATTATACCTGAAGGTTTTGAGCAAAAAGATGTATGTCTAATAGCCCATATACTTACTGTGGCCAGAATATTAGTAGCTAAATATTGGAAGTCAGATGGATTACCAGTAAGAGATGAACTAATTAAGAAATTAATAGAGACTGTGGAAATGGACAAATTAAGTATGATATTGCAAGGGAGAGATGGAAAGTGGTTCCAGGAACGTTGGGATAGAGTTTATAAATGGTTAGAGTCAAAATGTGTATAGTTGACTCCGAAACTAGACTACGTATCATTGTGTAAACAGAAGATATTGTTATATTCTTAAAAATATAAATAAAATGGTAAAAAAAAATATTGTTTCTCAGTTCCTGACATTGTTTAGTTAGCACCTGCATCAGAAAATTTGCAATAAGTGGGCTTTCTTCAATCATTTGTTCGCCTTTCCCCAGCATTGCCAACGAGGTAGAGGGAGTTTCTGTAGCTGGAAAGAACTCTGTTAAACACAGCCCAGTTTCTTGCTTATGTTTCCCCTTCTTACCACCTTTAGGTGCTATCGTTCAAGATGTGTTTATTTGCTTTGGGAAGGATAAAAATATTCAAGTTTGAGCAAACAGGCAGCAAGCTCTGAGTACTGGTTGCTAACCTGGAAATTGGTTGCAGCCACTCCCCTCTTTTTCCTGTCTTGAACACACAGGGGTCTTTTCGTAGAAAAAGAGCTGCAGGAGCTCATTAGCATATGGTATGCTAATGAGCTATTAGGCTGTTAGCATATGCCATGCCCCCTGACATCACCGGAAGTGATGTCAGAAGGGGAAGCAAAAGTGGGGGAGGCATCTTCAAAAGCCTCCCCTTCCCTTCCCCAGCTGGCCTGGGTGGGGGAGCTAAGAGAGAAGGGGTTTAAAGTTTAAACTCCTTCTCATGAGAGTTGGGCCACAGAAGGAGGAAAGAGGGAAGGAAAGAGAGAGAGAGTAGAGAGAAGGAAAGAAGGAAGGAAAGAGGGAAAGAAAGAGAAGGAAAGGGGAGGGAAAGAAAGAGAGGGAAGGAGGAGGGAAACAGGGAAAGGAGGAAAAAAGAGAAGAGAAGAAGGTGGGAAAGAAAGAAAGAGAGAAGGGAAGAAGGAGGGAAAGAGGAAAAAGAGAGAAGGAAAGGAGGAAATGAAAGAAATTCAGCGGCAATTCAGCCCCATTATATCCTATGGGCCATTGAAGTCAATGGTGAAAATGTAGGGTATATTCTGGGGGCTGGAGGGGAGGAGGTTTGGGGGAGAGGCTCCAAACTCACAGGGTAGCTGATAGAGCCTCTCCCCAAGATACCCACTAAGTTTCAAGAACATTGGATCAGGGGGTCCAATTCTATGGGCCTCCAAACAGGTTGCCCCTATTCCCTTCATTGTTCTCTATAGTGGAGAACCCCACCCCACCCCTGCCCCTGCCCAGTGAGAGAGCACCACCTGCCTCCTGCAAGTGATGCTCTCCCCCTCTTGGGACATTCCCCACATCAGGCCACCAAAGTAATTACTGGTCAGGACTGAATCCATCAGCCTCCCTGTGAAGGAGGGTGCTACCAGGCTGGCCCTGTGCAGCATGTCTGTCCACTGGGGCCAGGATTCCCCACCTCACCTGGCTGCCTACCGCAGCAGGCATTCAGACCACACTACTGTTGTTCTGGAAAAATGTTCTTAGAAACTGGTTGGGCAGCCTCGCATATTCATGGCCAAGAGGTCGCTTTGAAACCATCCTCCTGGGGTGACTCTTACAAGCTCAAACTTGTTGACTAGCAGAGCTAAGGCTACATGATCCTTCACCATACTCATAAAAAGATACCCAGGATCCTCCAATAAACCTCAAGCCTGTGTGCAGCTAACTTGTTCCTAAGCTGCTTCCCTGTGGTCTAGGCCTCTAAGTCTAGGGGCTGCTAGTCTGCAGGTCTTAGTGCCTGCCCCAAATATGTTTACAAATATACAAGGATGAAAAAGAAAACTGAGAAAACATGTCCTTCCAACTCCACCTGCTGGCAGTGTGACCACTGGCTATAATAAAATCTTCCTGTGATCTTGTTCCTCCAATAAACCCCAAGACTGATTGAGGCCAAATTCTTCTCAAGCTGCTTCCCCTTGGTCTACACCTCTAGCTTTGGGGGCTGTGAGTCTGTGGGTCTTTGGACCTGCCCCCAAAATGTTCACAAATAGACAAGGAAGAAAAGGAAAAGCAAGGAAACAAGTCCTTCCAGTCCATCTGCTGGCAATGTGACTACTGGTCATAGACAAATCCTCCCATGACCTTGTTCCTCCAATAAACTCCAAGCCTGTGTGAGGCCAAACTCTCCCCCAGCTGCCTCTCTTTGGTCTAGGCCTCTAGGTCCGGGGGCCATGTGTCTGTGGGTTTTAGGACCTGCCCCAAAACTGAAATTAACTTGTCAAGTTTCAGTCTGCCTACCAGTGTGGTGATAACCTGTCCTGGAATGAGAGGGGGAGTGGGTTTGGGGATGCCCAACTAGAACGTCCCTACTGTTGCACCACCATCTGTGTAGGTGGCTCATCCTGGAGCTTGTGTAGTCCATTGGGCTCCACAGTACGCACTTCCTCTGCCCCCATGAAGGGGGTGCCCCCATTCTCATCAGCATTCCTCAATGTCTTCCTTCGCCACATCTCCAAACTCTTTCCCCGGGGCAGGAACCCTGTCCCCTGGGGTTGGGACTCCCAGCCTCACCAGTCTGCTTGCCAGATCCCCTGATCCCCTTGATGGCAAATTGAATTCGGGTCAGGATGGAAGGCTCTCAAGCAGGGAGCTCACATTGCCTGGTAATGGACCATCATGATGGGTCCCTGGCAGGGTCCCTGTCCCCTGGGGTTGGGACTCCCAGTCTCACCCATGTGCCAGCCCAGGTCCCCTGACCCCCCCTGATGGCAAAGTGAATTCCAGCCAGGACCAAATCCCGAACATGGATGTCACATCCCTTACTTGGAGTGTTGTCCCCAGGAGAGTAAGCAGGTGGCTCCCAGGCCTCAGGTGGTGCAAGAGATTAGTTCCTGCTCATTTATCATGTTACTGGGATTAGAGGAAGGGTGGCCTGGGGGAAGGAACACCGCGTGACCCAGTGTGGGTGTTTCCTGGGCCCCAGGTGTGAGGGGGTGTCAGCCCTGTCCAATAGTCACATTACCAGAGGATGGAGGGTGGGCCCCAAGAAGACAGCTCTACCCACCCCCATTTGGGTGTTCTCTTGGCCCTGGGCTGGGTGGAAGGTTCTGCCCTGGTCAGTAATCACTTTACCTTTTCAGCATGGATGGTGGGCCCAGGGGAAGCAGCACTGCCCACATCAGTGCGGGTGTTCCCTGGACTGGGCAGAAGGTTCTGCCCTGGTCAGTAATCATTTTACCTTTTTAGGGTAGAGGGCGGACCTGGGGGAAGCAGCACTGTCTGCATCAGTGTGGTTGTTCAGGGGGGCTGGGGCAGGGCGGAGGGAGTTGACCCTGCCCTGGTTATCATTTTGTCAGTGGGTGGAGGGTGGGCCTGGGGAGTGAACACCACACACCCCTGTGCAGGTGTTCCCTGGGCACCAGGCAGGACAGGAAGGTCAGCCCTGCCAGGTGACCACATGGCCAGTGGGTGGAGGGTGGGCTTGGGGAGTGAATGGCACCTTTCCCTATGCAGATGTACCTGGCCTGAGTGGGAGGATCTGCCCTGGTCAGGAATCACTTTACCGTTTCAGAGTGGAGGGTTGGCCCAGGATGGGATCATCACTTGCCCCTGTGTGGGTGTTCCCTGGGTCCTGAGCAAGGTGGGGGGCTTGGCCATGCCCAGTTATAACCCTGTCAGAGGGTGGGCCCAGGGAATTAGCACCACCCATGTGGGTGTTCCAGGGCCCCTGACACAGTGGGGGGGGGTTTGGCCTTCCCCAGTTATTGCTTTGCTGGTGGGTGGAGGGTGGGACCTGGGGAGATAACTCCACCCACCCCCATGCAGGTTTTCTCCATACACTGGGCAGGGCAGAGGGGGTCAGTCTTGCCCAGTACTAACTTTGCCCTTGAGTGGAGGGTGGGCCCCTATGCAGGTGTTTCCCAGGCCCCGGGCAGGGCAGAGGGGTGGGCACTGCCCCAGTTATCACATTGCTGGTGGGTGGAGTGTTGGCCCAGGTAGTGAACACTGCCCACCTCCATGCAAATTATGCCCTCCCCCTCTTTGGATGTTTCTTGTGCCAGGCAACCTAGATAGACATATCTGTCATGAGTGACCCTTGTATTCCAAGTCTCTTTGCATTCTCCATCTCCAGGAAACCCCCCCCCAAAAGAAAAAATAACCCTAAAAACGAACATTAATAGATGTAAGCAATGCCCTTCCCCTCCTGGGACGTTTCCCATGCCAGGTAAACTAAGAAGAGACATCTGTTGGATGTGAACTTTGTCCTCCCAGTCTCCTTGCATTCCCCACCCCAAGGAACCCCCCGATTAAAAAATAAACATTAACGGATGTGAGCGATGCCCTTACTCTCCTGGGATGTTCCCTGCACTGGTTGCCTTGGTCGGTGATCACATTGCTGTTTCAGGCCATAGGGTGGCCCTGGGAAGAGAGCACCCCCATCCCTGTGCAGGTGTTCCCCATGCCCCGGGCAGGGTGGAGGAAGTTGGCCCTGCCCCTGTTATCATGGTGCTGGTAGGTGGAGAGTGGGCATGGGGAGTGAATACTGCCTGCCCCCATGCAAGCAATGCCCTCCCCCTCTTGGGACGTTCCCACAGCAGAGAACCCAGGAAGAGATATCTGTTGGAGGCAACCCATGTCCTCCAAGTCCCCTTGTGTTCTCCACCACCTGGAACCACCACAAAAAACTTAAAAATAAATATGGATGGACATGAGCAATGCCCTCTCCTTCTTGGGATGCTCCCCGTCACCGTGCCAGGCAACCTAGGAGTCAGGAGTGACCCTTGTCCTCCCAGTCTCCTTGCATTCTCCACCCCAATGAACCCTCCCCAAAACCTTAAAAATAAACATTAACTGATGTGAGCGATACTGTCCCTCTCCTGAGATGTTCCCTGTGATAGTTGCCCTGGTCGATGATCACATTGCCATTTCAGGGTGGAGGCTGGCCCTGGGGAGAGAGCACCACCCATCCCTGTGCGGGTGTTCCCTGGGCCCCAGGCAGGGCAGAGGGGATTTGCTCTGCCCCGGTTATCACATTACCAGTGGGTGGAGGGTGGGCCAGGGAGTGAATGCCACCTGCCCCCATGCAAGGGATGCCTTTGCCCTCTTTGGATGTTCCACACTCCAGGCAACCCAGGAAGAAATATCTGTTGGAAATGATCCATGTCTTCCAAGTCCCTTTGCATTCTCCACCCCCAGGAACCCCCACCTTTGTCAGGTCTCAGACACAGTCACTCTCACCACACTCTTGTTCAGCAAGATTTGTTTATTGAGAAGTGAAGCAGGTTCCAAGCGTAGACATGTTCTGTGTCAGAACTGACACTCCGGGTCAGGAGAGAACCTATACACTATGCAGGACATCCCGGTAAAGCACACTACCCAATCACCATTCACATTCAGCCTGCCAAACTTCCCCAATACACCGCCCCCCACACCTGCTACTAGCCATTGCACTATCTAGAAATTCCCTGCACCCAAAGTCGAAGTGTGCACTGAGAGCATGTATTTCCCAGGCACTGTATAAGCTGACACTCACACAATAACATCACCCCCCTTTAGCCAGAAGGATAAACAGCCTAGAGAAGGAAAGAGAAGCAATTAACCCTTGAGGCCACAGAGTCAATGACAAACGACTAAATAATACAGACAGCCCTGTGTGATTTTAGAGTCCAAAATTTCCTCCACCACCTGGTGGAGTTCCCCATTCACCATCAGAGGAGGTGGAGCTGGAAGCCGGGGTCTCCACTTCGAAGGTCCAGGATCTTTCTTCAGTAGACTAAAGTGGAATACAGGATGGATGTGATGTAAGTTCTTGGCCAAGTCCAACAGCCACTTCATTAATGACACACACAATTTTAAAATGTCTCACATACTTTCATCCCAATTTTTTACCAGTCTGTAAGCTACTCAGTTTTTTTGTGGACACATACAGAGAATCTCCTGGATGCAGATCCCACTCTGGGGACCTGCCTTTGTCAGCCTGGGCTTTGTAATACTCTTTTGCCTTGACCAAAGTTTTTTGAATAAATGTCCATGTTTGAACCAAGTCAGACCACCAAGTCTTTAAGTCCCTGGGCCCTGCCAGAGCAGGAGTAAACATGGGGGGGGGGGGCTCATAACCATGCACTATTTTGAATGGAGTCCAGCCAGTTGTCTTGCTGATAACTGATAAAACACCTTAGAAATTGCTCCAACACTTGATTTGTATGTTCGGACGGGCTGTCCATCTCTGGGTGATAAGCACTACTTAGTCCTTGCTTGATACCTAACAGTTTCCGAAGCTCTTTCCAAAAAGTGCCACAAACTGGGACCCCCTGTGAGAAATGATCTTTTTAGGGACTAAGTGGAGTCTCACAATGTGTTGCAAGAACAGTTGTGCCAGCTTTTTGGCAGTGGGCAGTTGTTTTCAGGGGATAAAATGGGCTTGCTTCAAGAAGAGGTCCACCACCATCCAAGTAACTGTTCTCCCTCTACTGTGCAGCAGGTAAGTTATGAAGTCCATTGAAATAACCAACCATGGCCTTTTGGGTGTCTCCAAAGGTTGCAATAACCTTGGGGGCTTCCCCCCCCTTCTCTTTCTCATTAAGTACACTCGACACAATGACACGTACTGAGAAATGTCTGCCCTCATCCCAGGCCACCGGAATTGTCTTTGTATCAAATGTAAAGTCTTAAGATATCCATGATGTCCCGGTATCTTGCTATCATGACAGAGTTTCAGGATCTCCCCCCTGAAGGAGTGAGACACAAACAGCCAGTGTTGCCTGTACTAACACCCATCCTTCCCCTGGGTCAGGGAGGGATCTTCTTCTATCTCTTTCATGTCACGCTTTAAATTTCTCCACCCAAGGTTCAAGGCTTTGATCCCCTCCTGCCTTGGTTTGACTCTGGGTGAGTACACACACACACCAATTGGGCTGGAGTGGAGTCTGTGATCTCTTCCTTCTGGGTGGCATGTTGGGGAAGGCATGAGAGGGCATCTGTCAGAAAGTTAGCCTTCCCAGGGAGGTGTTTAAGAGTGAACTGAAACTTTGAGAAGAACTCTGCCCATCTCAATTGTTTCGTATTTAACCACCGGGAGTGCATAGGGCCTCTAGGTTTCTGTGATCAGTCCAGACCTTGAATGGCACCCTGGCACCCTCCAGCCAGTGCCTCCAAGTTGTGAGAGCTAGCTTAATAGCTGCAGCCTCTTTGTTCCACACCATCCAATGTCTCCCAGCCTCAGAAAACCTTTTTGACACAGAGATGAGAGGGTGTAGTGTCCCATCCTGTCCCCACTGCAGAATGACCCCACCATCACCACATCTGAGGCATTGACTTGTACCACAAAGGGCTTGGTTTCGTCTGGGTGATTTAAGCCAGTTGAAGGCTTCCTGGCATTCCTCTGGCAAAATGAATTTACTTTTTACAGGCTTTTTACAATTTGACCCCTTCCCCTTTGTTTTTGACAGGTCCGTGAGGGGTAGGGTTACCTGGGTGAAGTTGGGGAGGAAGGGGCAGTAGAAATTGGCGATGCTGAGGAATGCTTGAAGTTGCCTCCTTGTTTGAGGGGGTTGCCATCCTAACACAGCTTTAATTTTGGCAAGTTCCATTCCCAGTCCCTTTCTTGAGATCCTATATCCCAGGAAGTCCAGCTCCTCTTTGTGAAATTCACACTTGGACAGTTTTACAAACAGCTTGTTTTAGGTAAAGGGTTTTCAATATATCCCTTACCACCTGCACGTGAGACTCCTTATCTTTGGTATATAATAAAATGCCATCTAAATAAACCAGAGCTCCCTTGAATAAATATTTATGCAGCACTTTGTTGATCAAGTTCATGAATACCCCAGGAGCACCCGAGAGCCCAAATAGTATCACCAAGTACTCAAATTGGCCCAGTGGGTTATTAAAGGAAGTTTTGTGCTCATCCACCTCCCAAATGCATACTCTGAAATAAGCATCATGCAGATCCAGCTTGGTGAACATGCACCCCTTTGCAGCCTCAGCTAGCAAACTTTGATTAATGGTATGGGATAGGCTCAGCCCCCTGTCTTTCTTCTTGTGGAAAAGCACAGGAGCAGCAAAAAGAGAAGTAGCTGGATGGATGAAACCCTTAGCCATGTTCTTGTCTATAAATTTCCTCAGTTCTTGCCTCTCTGCTGGACTCATTGAATACAATTTCCCCTTGGGGAGTTTATGGCCCAGGAGAATTTCAATAGCACAGTCTGTATTCCTGTCGGGGGGGGGAGTTCATCAACCTCTTTCTCCTCAAACGCTTTCCACAGGTCTCTGTACTCTGGAGGAATCTTGTTTAATTATTTCCTGGCCTCTCTGGCACCGGTGGTGGCTCACCCCCCCCACTCTGGATTTCAGCCATGGGCCTGGCAGTGGGGGTCCATGAAGCAGAGGCCCCCCAGGCTCCATTGAAGGTAGGGATCATGGGTTCTGAGCCAGCACCCTCCCAGCACCATGGGGAACTTTGCAGAAGGATTCACTATAAAGGCTCTTAATTCCCAAGTGGGAGCCTGCCCCAACAGGCAGCCGGGCTGTACAGTGAATACAAGGCTCCCCTTCATGGGAGTTCCATCCATCTGGGAAAATACTAAGGGCTCCTTTAAGTCTCTCACTTCTGCCACTAGCCCTGCCACCAACGTTTGGCTAATTATGTCTCTGGTGCACCCCAAGTCTATTAGGGCCCACACTCTTATGTGGGTTTGGAGGGGGGGATTAATCATAATCACGGTCACAAAGAACAGGGGGGAAGGGGAGCTCACCATCTCTGGCACTGGAGATGCTCGGACCTGTCATTTTGAGTCCTTCACAGCAGGTCCCAGCTGTTTCCTGGCAGCTGTTGGGGCTCCTCTTCACTTGAGCAGATGCTCTTCATGCCCGTTTCCCCTCCCACCTGGAGGGCCTTTGGATGCTTGGAGTGGCTTGCTGACAGCTTGAACTTCTTTTTTTCTCTCACCTTGTCTCCTCCCTTCATTGCCACCCCCAAGCTTCCTTCATGAGGGCAGTCAGTGGCAAAATGGTCAGGGCCCCTGCACATTAGACGCAGCCCTTGCCAAAGGCGGTGCTCTCTGTCACTTCCTTTCCCCAGGAGCCAACCCCACTGTGTCTGAATCTCTCCCTGCAGTCTTGATAGTCCTGTGGGAGGCTTGGGGGTGATATATCTTTAGGAGGTTGCAGCAATTCTCAGCCTCACATGCAACCTGGATCCAGCCATTGAGAGTGCCTGAGTCCTCATGGGTCAGGACCTTATCCAGGATGGTGTGGTTCAAGCCAGCCCAGTCGAACTCTATCAGCACTTCCTCCAGCCAGGCTTGCCGCTTGGCCACCTGGATCTTGAATTCATCCATAAAGGCTCTGACAGACTGATTCCCTTGTTTCAGCCCTCTGAGCCAAGTTCTTGCTTGCTTGATCTCAAGTGGGTCCTCATACTGCCAATGGAAGGCCATCATGAACGTATCCACATCTTGGAGTTTGGGGTCTCCTACATTGTAAAGACCCACAAACCAGTCTGCCACATGGTCTTGCAGCTGGGACCCCAGGTAGTCCATCAGAAGTTCATCAGAAGTGTTCATCAGAAGTGAAGGTGTGGCCCCACTCCCTCAGGAACTTGCGTACCTGCAGCATGAAAAAGGCCAGCTTACCTGGGGTTCCATCAAAAGTAGCCTCCAATGCCTCCCTAGGAGGTGCAGGCACAGGGTATAGTGGAGGAAGGTGGAGGTACTGCCGGGGCACCCTCACCCCATTGAATTGGGGCTGCCCCTGCCTCCCATGCAGTCCCAAGCCCCAGAGCTCCTGTTGCAAGGCATCGCAAATGGCATCAGGGAGGCTCTCCAGGGTGGACCGGGTGGACCTGTGCAACTCTTCCATTTCAGTCCTCAGCTCCTGTCAGACCTGTTCAATGCCTGCTTCCTCCAGGCATGCCACCTTCCTCCAGGCATCCTCCACAAGCATTCAGGATCATTGTGGAACACTCCCGAGACCTGGTGCCAATCTGCCTCCACTTGCCATTGTTAGGTTCCCACAGGCCCCAGGGAGGGGGTAGCCCAGTCTGGGCCTTCCCACCAGTCCTACTCGGGCTGCCAGTCTTTTGGTTTCATGCCTGGACCCCGCAGTTCCCCTGCTGGTGGTGTGGTGTCCCCCTTGTCATCAGAGGCCTTTGGGTGGGTCTCTGTGTCCTTGGAAATGGTTTCTGTGTCTGGTTCCTCACTCCCCATGCCAATCACATCTGTGGTGCACAGGGTCAAAGGAAGAAAGGAATTCTGACACTATGTCTGGTCTCAGACTCAGTCACTCTCACAACACTCCTGTTCAGCAAGATTTGTTTATTGAGAAGTGGAACACATTCCAATTGTAGAAACATTCTGTGTCAGAACAGACACCCCAGGGTCAGGGCAGAACCCATACACTATGCTGGACATCCCCCCCTAAAGCACACTACCCAATCACCATCAACATTCAGCCCGCCAAAGATCCAAACTTCCCCAATACACCACCCTCACACCTGCTACTAGCTATTGCACTATCTAGAAATTCTCTGCACCCAAGGTTGAAATGGGCACTGAGATCATGCGTTTCCCAGGCACTGCATAAGCTGAAACTTACACACTTGCATCACTCCCCATAGCCACCCACCCCCATGCCAGCAATGCTCTCCTGCTCTTGGGACATTCCCTGCACCAGACAACCCAGGAAGAGATATCTGTTGAAGGTGACCCATCTCCTCCAAGTCCCCTTGTGTTCTCCACCTCCAGGAACCCCCCCCAACACTAAAAAATTAACATGGATAGACACAGGGCCAGCCCCAGGTGTCTGGGCACCCTAGGCAGGCCAGACTGGAGCCCATCCCACTGGGGATGCCCACCTCCCAGTGGGGCCTGGAGACTGGGGGAGGGGGGTCTAACCACACCCCTTCCCTCCCAGCACTGGCTTTCCTGGGCACTCCACAGCTGCAGGGTGCCCAGGCAAGCCAGGGAAGAGGTGGGTTTTTTTAGCCCCCTTCCCTTCCCTTCCATCGCCAGCTTTCCTGGGTGCTCTGCAGCTGCAGGGCCCCCAGGCAAGCCAGGGAAGAAGGTGGGGGTTTTTAACCTCCACCCCTTCCCTCCAATCGCTGGCTTTCCTGGGCACTCTGCAGCTGTGGGGGCCCCAGGCAAGCCAGGGAAGAGGCGGGGGGGTTAACCCCCGCCCCTTTCCTCCCAGCACCGGCTTTCCTGGGTGCTCCGCAGCTGTGGGGCCCCCAGGCAAGCCAGGGAAGAGGTGGGGGGTTTAACCTCCGCCCCTTCCCTCCAATTGCCAGCTTTCCTAGGCATTCCACAGCTGCCGGGTGCCCAGGCAAGCCAGGGAAGAGGTGGGGGGGTTAACCCCCACCCCTTCCCTCCCAGTGCCAGCTTTCCTGGGTGCTCCACAGCTGTGAGGCCCCCAGGAAAGCCAGGGAAGAGGCGGGTTTTTTTAACCCCCGCCCCTTCCCTCCCAGCACCGGCTTTCCTGGGCGATCCACAGCTGCAGGGCACCCAGGAAAGCCAGGGAAGAGGCGGGGGACGCAGTTTGGTGCCCCTGTGGCCAGCACACTCTAGGCGAGCCGGCCCTGGATGGACATGAGCAATGCCCTCCTCTCTTGAGATGTTCCCTGTGCTGGTCACCCTGGTTGGTGATCACTTTACTGTTTAAGGGTGGATGGGCTGGGGGAGAGTGCTCCACTTGTTCCTGTAGTTTGCCCCAGGAGGACAGAAGCACCCACAACTATGTGGGTAATCCCCGGGGAGGTCCTCTGGGAGTTGGATGCCTGTTGTTTAACCAGTTCTGCTCTGTACTGTCTGAAACTGGAACTGGACAACTCTTCCAGAATCAGTTTCTGGGGGGGCACCTGGATTGGGGTCCACTACTTGGACCCCCTAAACCTGACAGGGATGTGACTTGTGGGGCACGTGGAGGGCCACCCCAGGTAGGGACTGTGCTAGTTGGAGGCCTCTAGCTCACCCAGGTCAGTTTTGGTCACTCTTGAACTGTCAGGGGTGACATCCCATTGAAAAACATTGTCTCTTTGGGGGTCTGTAGCTCCACCCCCAAAGTCTGATGGGGACCAAACTTGGTGGGCATGTCGAGAAGAATGAGCTGGAATTACCCTGACCCCCCCTGGGGGGGCTTTTTCATATCCAGACCTGTTCATGAACTGGTTCACAAATCAGCCACAGTTCGGTTCGAGAACTGGTCTTGGAACTGGGCCAGTTTGGTTCGATCTGGGGCAAATTCAGGAAAGTACCTATCCATAATGATTATACAGGTGAGCTTTAAACTTATACAGAACCAAAAAATGAAAAGCATCAGGTTGATGTTGCTGGTACAGTGAAATGACTAAAATGACTCACCATGGGTGCATCTAGGATTTTATGGTGACTATGTGACAGGTGTTTTATGACTCTTATTTTTAACAGGTCTTGTGCTAATGTCTATTGTCATCTGTTTCCCATGCACATACTGCTGCAGCATTTGAAAGAAGCATTTTTAAGGGTTTTCATCGAGCCATCTTTGATCCAGCTTATGTCAAGAAGCAGAGTTGAGAAACCCTGCTATTCATCCTGCTATGGCAGATCATTTTGCTCTGTATGTAGGACTGAGACAAATTTTGCAACTGCTAGAGTAAACTTAGGATCCTTGTCACTGAGCAAAAGAGCCAGGGTTTCCAGAGTGTAGGGGGACAATTGGTTAATATAGTGATCCCTTCTATTCTCAAAGAACATACATTCAAGCAGGGCATGGAAGGATGTATCTATCCTATTAAGGCCACAAGGGCAGATTCTATCAGACATATTCAAAAATCTCCCCTGTAAAACCATTGGAGATATAATATTCAATCTTGCAAGCAAAAAGGCTCTACACTAACGTAAGAAATGGCATATAGGGAGGTAAAGTTCTTTGGAAAGAAAGACCAGAAGACAGGGGTGAGCAAACTCTGCATGCTCTCAGGATCAGACTACTATAATCAATTTCTTGGACATGCTTTTTGATCAGAGAAAATGCTTGGGATTTTCCCATCTCAAAAATATAATCGACATTCCAACCATTATCAGTTTCTTATCCAGGGCTTTCATACAAGTCAGTTTGTGAGTATCTCGATTTAGAGCAGCTAACAAACCACTGATCCAGCAGTCCCTTTGTATATTTGTAGGTTCTTAATATCTTCACAGGAATACTCGGGAGGGGGGCACTCAAACCAATATGTCTATATCTGTTCTGGGGAATTCTTACATTGTAATAAATTTCTGCCATGGATGCTTCTTTCGTTCACTCGGAACAGATTACACTTTTGGCACCCAATGGAATCTTGATCCCCATGCACATTCTTCCACACTTTCCACAAGTCATTCACATTTTTTTTCAGGAAGTGCTCATGGTAATTATGAGCCTGCATGGTATAGTGTCAGAGCATTGGGCGAGGTTCCAGGAGACTCAGGTTCAAGTCACCACTCTTCCATAGAAACTTGTTGGGTGACCTTGGGCCAGTCACACACTTGTCAGCCTTATCCAACTCACAGCATTATTGTGAGGATAAATGGAAAAATGGACAATATTGTAAGCCACTTTGGGGCCTCATTGGGTAGAAAAGGAGGTATACAAGAAGGAAAAAAATATCTTGAAGAACTGCTCAAATATTTTCTGCAAATAATGCTGAGATTTACTAGATAATGTTTGAGGGCTAGAACTGCCCAAGAAGCATTCTGGTGCAAGGCAAGTTGAGCTAGGAAACCCTAGGAAAGCTTTAATTTCTCTCAGCTTGGTGAATGTGATAATCAGAATTCCTTGTATAGATCAGTTGGCTTTGATGATTGTATCAGTAGGTAAAATACAGACACACACCCCACCGAGCAAGTTGTAACATGTAGCACATGTTTGTAAATCAATTGCAAGGGTTTCAAATCTCTGTTCATTTCCAATATCACTTTCATAGGTTGCTGGGGTTTTTTTTGCATATGTTGAATTGAAAAAGCAGCAGTGGTTTATGCTATGTAGGTCAGATTACTATCCAGATCTCAAAGAACACTACAGTGACACTAATGAAGCTAAATTACCAGTCAATATTTAAATACTGGTCACAGACAAGATCTAAGTAGCTTGTGAATGGCATGCCTTTTGTGAAAATTTCTATCTTTGACTCTGATCCCTCTTTAAAAACAGAAAAGAAAAACTTATATATGCCCTCAGGTCTTGTTGCTTTCCCACAACACTTGACCCATTGACTCGATTATCTCCATCTCAGGACAAATAAAATTTCTACCAGCTAAATCCTCTGGATATCTGTGAGCCCTAATATATCCTTTCTTCTATCTCCTTCCAATTGGCTACTTTTCCAGAAGATCAAAGTAGATTTATTGTAGTTTCTTCCCTCCCTAAAGGAGGGAACTTAACTTCTTGCTTTCCTGGAATATCTTTCAATCAGTCTTAATGGGAAGGGACATCAGATAATAGGCTCATCGGCCAGCTTACAGTAACAACACTTAGGACCTTAGATTCATGTGGGTTGGTCTAAAGCAGCAGAACAAAGTTTGAGTCCAGTGGCACCTTTAAGATCAACAAAGTTTTATTCAAGTATAAGCTGGAAAAATGTGCACATGTACAAAAGCTTATACCTTGAATAAAAGTCTGTTGGTCTTAAAGGTCCTAGAGGTCTGTTGGCCTTAAAGGTGTCATTGGATTAACACTCAGGACAGCTGTCAAGCAAGATCTTGTGTTTATTTTCTTCCAATATTTTTAATGTAAAGGGTGGAGGTGGAGGGTTTGCATTGGCCATAACTTTATGCATGGGCCATAACTTTCTGGTCTGGCTCATTCAGTCAATTCCAAATAGATTTATAAGATTTTGACTGTGCCTTTTAAGTGTAATGAACAACTAGTCTGGGGCACCCAACTTAATATAACCAGCTTTTCATCTGGAATTTCAGATACTTAAAACATTGTTAAGGCTATATCTTTATTGGGTTTAATTTTGATGATAAATCTTTTGAATTACACAGCAGCAAACCTATGAAACAGACCAGCTGCAAGTCCTCTAAGACAATGGTGTGATTGCCTCAGAAGAGGACACATGTGAAATAGGGGTATACCTGTACTTCTAGGAATGCTGAAGAGAATTTTTAAAAAAGGGCATTGTATTTCTTCTAAGAACCAAAACTATGGAAGAAACAGTCTTGAACACATAGATTAGTATCAAGCAACAACAGAACAACACTCTTTGTAGTCAAAGTAGTTGGTGAGTACCTCATTACAATTTCCTACCCCAAAGATCTGGGTTTGAATCTTCATTTGGGGCCAGTCTCACGCGTGCACCCTAACCTAACTTGAAAGGTTGTTGCTGTGAAGATAAAATGGAGTAGGGAAAAGGTTGCCATTCTCCAGGTCAGGGCAGAAAATCCCCCAGTTTTGTTGGCTACTGCCCCCAAATCCTGCCCCCAAACAGCAACATCGCCACACAACATCACCGACACAATGACATCATATGGAAGTGATCACATTGGGGTGTTGAGATCCACATGTTCTGTAAGTCTGGCTAGATGTATTTGATCTAGTGACAGGTAGCTGTCAGCCAGGAATCTCTGTTAGAGCTGGCTATAACCGGTTCAGGGCAGTCTTGCCACTGCTATCACAGTGACTCAGCACTGAAGCCTGATTGGCTAGTGTTTGTATAAATGTACAGTGAGTGATGTACAGTTTCTCCTCCTCATTTGTATGATTGCAGCAGAGCACTTTGACACTCTGTTTGATGGTGGCTGTGGTGTGTAAACAAATGTATATAGTTTGCACCTAGCTGAAGCCTCCAGTATTTATTTGGATACTCGCACTCTCTTCTGGCCCACTCCGTGCCTACCACTTCTGCTGTTCGAACCCGCGACAGGGTTATGGGCCCAGCCTACGGTTGGCTGTGCATGGAGTAAGTTGGAGCTGTTGGGAGCTGTGGAAGCAGTATATGTGGAGTTGTCTGTCTGCTGTGGCTTTCTTTGTTGGAGAGAAAGCAGTGTCTGGCCGTGCTGTCTGAGAAGCAGGCTGGAGGAGCTGTGAGCTGGAGGAGCCGGAGGTCGGTTGCAGTGTGTGGGAGTCCTATGTGGAGGAGGACGTCAAGCAGCCGGAGCCGAAAGACCAGCAGCCGGGAGCCGGGAGCAAGCATCATGGCTCAGGTACCTACTTCCCAGCTGGTTGAAAAGCTCACTTCTACTAACTATAACAATTGGGCACTTAAAATGCGGTTCTTTCTTGTGAAGGAGGGGCTTTGGAGATATGTAAATGACCCCCCCGAAGACCCAACGCCGCTTGATGAGAAAAATGATGAAAAGGCCCTAGCACTGATTGTTTTGAGTGTCAGTGACGATCAGCTTGTTTATGTTGCTCAAGCTGAAAGTGTTGAACAGGCTTGGTCTTCACTTAAAAGCATTTATCAGCAGGCTAATGTCGGGTCTCTTATCTCATTAACCTGGCGTTTGTATAGAAAGCTGCAAGTACCCCAGGAGCCTGTGAAAGACCATCTCAAGGTCCTGATGGATTATTTTCATCAGCTTCAGGAGCGTGGCAAAGTTTTTGAGGAAATTGATAAAACTTTCATAATATTATCATCGTTATCACAAAGATTTGATCCACTTTTACCTGCATTTGAAACACTGGATGAAAAAGGTTTAACAGTCCAGTTTGTCACCGGAAAGTTAATCCAATATGAGGAGCGACTTGCAGAATCCAGGCAGCATGCCAGGGAGTCTGGGCAGTCAGCCAAGGTGACCAGGCACAGTTCCAGGCAATCTGCAGAGGAGATAACAGAAAGCACCTGTTCTGTTGATGTTGCCACTCTCCAGGAACAGGCCAAAGATACTTCCAGAGGCAGCAAGAACAAGAGGAAATGTTTTTCTACAAAACAGCTCTACAAAACACCTGGTCCATTTCTGTACTGAGAGGCAGAAGCAAGGAAAGAAACAGCCTGAGTCTCAGCATTCTGTAGCTATGGTGGGCCCTGTGGACAATTTTTGTGGCTTCATCCTGGTTACTCGATTCAGGCGCATCCCAAATGTATTGCAAGGATGAGGGGCTTCTACACAACACTAGGACCTCTCCCGTAAGTCTTGCAGATGGGACGCCTTCCCAGGTTACAGCTGAGGGGGATGTGTTTTTCCCCAACTTAAACCATACTTTAAAGGGGGTGATTTGTGTACCTGGCCTACAAAATAATTTGTTAAGCATTATGAGCTTGGACACTGCAGGGTTCCAAGTGGTATTTGCCAACAAAGAATGTAAAATTATGAAAGCTGGTAAAGTGTGTGCAGTAGGCAGGTTGCAAAATAATGTTTATGTGTTGAACAATACTAAAGAAAATGTACAAACTGTTACCAATGTTAACCCCCACAATAACTGTCAACATTTGTTACACCGTCGTCTAGGTCATGTGAGTTTCAAAACTATTCAAAAGACCCTGGCCCTAACAGGCCAAGACGGTGTAAAAGAGTGTAAAAACTACCTAGACTGTGAGATATGTAAAATGGCAAATTCTAAAGCATTTCCAGTCGCAAAACAGAGCTTAAGAGAGTCTCAAAAGCCTTTGGCTTTGGTTCATATGGATGTGGTTGGTCCTTTTCCAAAAAGCCATTCGGGTAATAAGTATGTGCTCATTATTACTGATGACTGGTCAAGATTTTGCTGGGTGTATGTGATGAAGTGTAAGTCTGATGTCTTCTCAACCTTCAAATATTGGTATAAAAGAGTAAAGAACCAGTTTGGCAATGTGCTAGCCATCCAAACTGACATGGGAGGGGAATTTACCTCCAATGCCTTTGAGCACTTCCTACAACAAAAGGGAATAAAACATAGGGTTGCCAATGTTTGTACTCCAGCAGAAAATGGTGTAGCCAAGCGCAAAGGTGGGGTTCTTCAGAACATGATGTATGCAATGTTGAAGGATTCTGGCCTGGGTATTGCGTTTTGGGCTGAGGCATGAAAAATGCCTGTTATGTAAGCAACCGGATTTATTCACGCTCTATAGAGGATATACTATTCAGGTTAATGTACAACCGTTTACCAAATCTTGAATACCTAAGGGTTTTTGGCTCCAAAGCATGGGTAAACATACCTCTTGAGCGCAGGAGGAAAGGGGGAGCCAAAGCCAGGAAATTGGTCTTCCTTGGGTATCAGTCTGGCATGAAGACCTATAGATTTGCTGATCAGTTCAACAAAGTGAGTTTCAGCAGGTCTGCCTCTTTTTGTGAGCATGAAAACTGGGGAAAGATTCATGCAAACGAAGTACCACAAATGGTTGCTTTACCTAGCTCTGATATCACTGAGGGTGTCAGTAATGAGCCTGTGATCAAACAAGAGCAACAACCTGAAAATGTGCAGTCTGATGGTGTGCAAAATGAGAAAGTACTACCAAGGGTTTCTATGTGCAGTACTAAGGGCAGTACTAAGGGCTATAACCGGTTCAGGGCAGTCTTGCCACTGCTATCACAGTGACTCAGCACTGAAGCCTGATTGGCTAGTGTTTGTATAAATGTACAGTGAGTGATGTACAGTTTCTCCTCCTCATTTGTATGATTGCAGCAGAGCACTTTGACACTCTGTTTGATGGTGGCTGTGGTATGTAAATAAATGTATATAGTTTGCACCTAGCTGAAGCCTCCAGTATTTATTTGGATACTCGCACTCTCTTCTGGCCCACTCCGTGCCTACCACTTCTGCTGTTCGAACCCGCGACATGGGGATGTCACATGGTGACACTCTGGTTTAAGGGCAAAACTCTATGGTTTGAGGGCAATTTTACAGTAGAGTTTTTCCCTCAAACCAGAGCAAACAATGCTCCCTCTAAGCTGTGGAGTGTTGTGAGCAAAAATTCTACTTTGTGAGCTACTCACATTAAAGTTGTGAGCAAGCGATTTGGTAAAGTAGTTTACTCTGGAGTCATCCTTCCTGAGCCAAGACAAAAATGTGTGAGCTGGAGGCTTAAAAACTGTGAGCTAGCTCACACTAACTCAGCTTAGAGGAAACACTGACCACCATGTGATGTCCCTGATGTGATGATGTCACTTCTTTTTTAAAAAAAAACAACATAATGTTTATTAAATTTACAAAAAAAGGAAGAATACAAAGTTTAACAATATCATATAAACCAACATACTAGATAAAAACACACATAACTACAACATCTTAATAACTGTGTAATAACAGAGTATACAAAAACCACAGTCATATGATTTTAGAAGTATTACAAGTTTCTATAATGTGGGTTATTTGGTACTATTCCACTTTCTTCTAAATAGCCTATCATAGGAAACCAAACAGCTTGAAACAACTTTTGACTTTTTTCTGTTTTTGGTGACATTGAGTTTGTTGAGATCTGGCTATACATGAAGTATTCCCATATTTTCTTTTGCCAAAAATGGAGAGTATGCCTTTTTTTTTTTTTTGTCTTGGTGACATTGCTGTTTGGGGTGGAGCCCCGCACCACTCCTGGAAAGCTCCCTCCCACCCCTACTGGCACATGTTGAGTACCTGTTGACCCTAAGTAGGGAAGGTTGTAAGCCACTTTGGTCTCCACTGGGGACATAAAGGGAATATGAATAGCTAAATAAATAAATATCTAAATAAATATTGTCTATTCGCTAAGAGCAGTAAGGAAGCCACAGCTATTCTGCAGACTTCTCTGAGACTTTCTGCCTGGCTTTTGGTTTCTGGCTGAACCATAGTGCATGAACCTAAGAGAGATCATCCTGGAACAAGAAATGCATATGAAACAGAGTAAATGACCAATCTGTGATTCAAGAACAGTATTTAATATGGGGGACTTCTGGTAAGAGGAACTGGAAATGTGGTAAGAGGAACTGGAACTGGATTTGTGTGGACTCTACATGGGAGTTCAAGGTCTAGTTTGGATTTAATTGGAGACTCTTCAGTAATAAAGCTGTGATGTGGGGTTGCTGTAGAGACTGTGGAATGTAAACATACTGAACATTTTTCTCATCTAGCCACCTGGCAAAGAGACCTCTGCTTAAACTTGGAGAGAGCTTTGCTTTGCTTCAGGATTTAAAGTGATAATGGCTCAAGGCACAAGGAAGAAATCTGGCTGACTTGATCCAACCTTTGAAAAGTCAGTTGCACCTAAACTATTTTAACAGATGGGTAACAAGTTTGACATCTTTGAAAAGAAAATGGAGGACAATTTTTTGAAATTTATTTTTATTTTATTTTTTTTATTTTATCAAATTTATACCCCGCCCTCCCTGCCGATGACAGAACAGATTTAAAAATTGGATTGTTCTATAAATCAAATTTCTACAGAAGCTGATGTTAATTATAAAGGGGAAATTCTAGAGAATAAGACAGAAGTGCTTGATAGCTAGAAAGACAACAAGACAATTTGACCTTCTTAGAACTAAGAGAGAAAGAATTCTGTTTTAGGCTTAGAGCTATTCCAGAGTATTCTGATGAAGATATTAGACAAAGAATTACAAAGGCCTTGGCATATTGCCTTGAGGTGGATGAGGGAAATGTGGAGCCTGGAACTGATAAGACTTATGGAATCTATGCCACCATGCAAAAGGTTCCAAAGGATACCTTGGTGCATTTTTTAGAAAGAAGACAAAGATCAAGTCCTACAACAACATTTTAATAGTAGACTGGATCCAGCCATGTGTGTTTCATTCTGGTTCATGTCCTCCACGATTGGAAAGGTTTCCCAACTTCAAAGGGCACAGCTAGGCACTTTTACGGATTTCTGATTGACAGTTTACAGAAAAATCTGTGGTCTATACTCATGCCAATTTCATTCTTTCCCTACTGTCCCTTTCCATTTTGAACGGGTGGTTCATTTCACTTTAGTTTTCGTTCAGGACACTTATGCCCTCCAATATTAATTTTGTGTTTTCACAGCTCTTTATATTTCCTTCCTTTGCTCACCCCCTTTAAAAAAAAAAAATCTTACTTTTTCATATTTTTTTTTAAGTCAGCACCCAAATTAAGACTGTTCCTCAGTCACCAGGAGAAGGAGCTAGTTTTTACTGCCTAGTATCCAAGATGGCAGCTGGTATGGAATCTTGAAATTGAGCTCCGCTGAGTTATAGTAGTTTTACTCTAAATTTTACTCCAAACTTTTTCCAAATCAAGTAGATAGCAGGTGAAAGTAAAAGCGAACTGAATTTACATGGCTCCGGTGACCTGGATGTGTTGGTGCTGTTGTCTGTAGGGGGGTTTGGAGGAAGATACCCTAGTCCAGTTTTGGGGGCTTGGATGCTCAGACACTTGGATGCTGGCTACGGCTCCAGGACTGACCCGCCGCTGCAGATTTTCCTGCGGCACTGCAGTGCCTCTTTCCTCCTTCTCCAGTGGTTCCTCCTTCTCCAGCAGCTGCTTCCTTTTCAGCGGCTGCTGCCAGGCTCATCACTGAGTTCTGTTGCCTTGGTTGGCGGCTGGGCTATGGTGCCGAGATGTTGTTGTTGGGCCACAGTGCCATTGCCTATTGTCACCTGCCATCCTGCGTGGCCTCGATTGTGTCACCCATGGTCGGTGCTGGCCGCCACCAGTCCCATTGGCTCTTGTTGTGGACCTGGGCCATTTTGTGAGGCTGTGTCAGGCCACTGGAGTTGTGCAACTCTTCCCCCTCCAGCAGCAGCTGCGGGATTTGGCACTGTGACTTACGCCATGGTTTCCAACACTCCAGGACCCTGCTGGACTGGCTGAGTATTGGCTTGGCCAACACAAGTGATCCAAGAGACTGCAGAATTTCAACCAAGATGGTGGCTTCCATGGACTCCAGCACCCTCCCTTAGATCTGGCTGGCCCAGGCTGGGCTATAGACCCTGGGCAAAGCTTGTCTATGCAAATGGCCTTGCACCAGGAGGCAAGGACCTAGTGGCTGCTGAGTGACTGGTGCAAAATTGGGATGTCTGTTGCTGAGGAACATGAAGGCCTCTGGATTTCCCCCTTCCCAGCTCATAATCCCATGATTTTGCTGTGGCCCCTATTCTGGATAAGGCAAGAGGGGACTCAATTTTTGCTGCTAATGCCAAGTCGCGTCTCCCCATTACACTTGCTTGGGGTTTTATATTAGGACTGGTTAGTTAAAATAGTTGGATAAAGATTATGTTTTCCCACCCTTCATTGCTTAGTTAGTGTAGTCTTTTTTTAATCTTGCTGTGGGGGAGAGTAGCAAGAAGGAAGGTTGGGGTGGGCAAGGGTTTATTTTCTGCATTTGTAGTCAGAGATTCAATTCATCTACTGTAACTGGTAATTTGGCTTTCTGTGTAAGGTAATTGAAAGAGCGGCAGCCAAACAGCTCCAGAAATTTCTGGAGAATGCATTAGTGCTGGATCCATTTCAATTAGGCTTCCACCCCAGCCATGGGTCAGAGATGGCATTGGTTGCCCTCACAGATGATCTCTACAGACAGCTGGATTGAAATGGGTCAGCGCTGCTGATACTACTTGATCTCACAGCAGCATTCGACACAGTTGACCACAATCTATTGGCTCACCACCTCGCCAACATTGGAATCCATGGGACAGCCTTGCAATGGCTTACCTCATTTCTCCATGGTGGGGGACAGAGGGTGGTGCTGGGAGAACATAAGAACATAAGAACATAAGAGAAGCCAATGTTGAATCAGGCCAATGGCCCATCTAGTCCAACACTCTGTCACACAGCGGCCAAAATATACCAGGTGCCATCAGGAGGTCCAGCAGTGGGGCCAGGGCACCAGAAGCCCTCCCACTGCTGCCCCCTCCAGCACCAAGAATAGAGTGCATCACCTGCCCCAGACTGAGAGTTCTCATTCTATACCCCGTGGCTAATAGCCACTGGTGGACTTCTGCTCCATATGTTTATCTAATTTCCTCTTGAAACTGTCCATGCTTGCAGCTGCCACGACCTCCTGTGGCAGTGAATTCCATATGTTAATCACTCTTTGGGTGAAGAAGTATTTCCTTTTATCTGTTCTAACCCGACTGCTCAGCAATTTCATAGAGTGCCCACGAGTTCTTGTATTGTGAGAAAGGGAGAAAAGTACTTCTTTCTCAACCTGCTCAATCCCATTCATAATCTTATAAACCTCGATCATGTCACCCCTCAGCCGTCGTTTCTCCAAGCTAAAGAGCCCCAAGCATTTTAACCTTTCTTCATAGGGAAGGTGTTCCAACCCTTTTATCATTCTAGTTGCCCTTCTCTGCACTTTTTCCAATGCTATAATATCCTTTTTGAGATGTGGCAACCAGAACTGTACACAGTATTCCAAATGAGGTCGCACCAATGATTTATACAGGGGCATGATGATACTGGCTGATTTGTTATCAATTCCCTTCCTAATAATCCCCAGCATAGCGTTGGCCTTCTTTATTGCAGCTACACATTGTGTAGACATTTTCAGCGAGTTATCCACTACGACTCCAAGATCTCTCTCTTGGTCAGTCTCTGCCAGATCAGACCCCATCAACGTGTATTTATATTTAGGAATTTTGGCTCCAATGTGCATCACTTTGCACTTGGCCACATTGAACCCCATTTGCCACGTTGACGCCCACTCACCCATCCTCAACAGATCCCTTTGGAGTGCCTCACAATCCTCCCTGGTTTTCACCACCCTGAACAACTTCGTGTCATCTGCAAATTTAGCCACATCACTGCTTACTCCCAATTCCAAATCGTTAATAAACAAGTTAAAAAGCATGGGACCGAGTACTGATCCCTGTGGTACCCCACTGCTTACCACCCTCCACTGAGAAAGTTTCCCATTTATACTCACTCTCTGTTTCCTATTTATAAGCCAGTTTTTGATCCACAAGAGGACTTGTCCTTTTATCCCATGACTATTGAGGGACAGTGTCCTCAAGATACCCACTGGAATGTGAGGTCCCTCAGGGGCACTTCTCTCCCCAATGTTGTTTAACATCTATATGAGCCCCCTCACCCAGCTAGTGCAGAGTTTTGGGCTGGGATGTCATCAATATGCTAATGACATCCAGCTATACCTGTTGATGGGTGACCGGCCAGATACCATTCCAAGGAATCTTGCTGAGGGTCTGGAGGCTGTGGTGAGATGGTTAAAACAGAGTTGACTGAAACTGAATCCAGGAAAGACAGAGATTCTGTGGCTCAATTGGGTTGTCAGCTCCCAATTCTTGAGGGTGTGCCTCTATCACTGGCACAGACCGTCAGGAGCCTGGGCATAACTCTGGATTCCTCCTTATCTATGGAAGCCCAGATTGCAAAGGTTGCCAACCTGGCATTTTTCCAACTTTGCCATGTCAGGCAGCTGGCTCCCTACCTGTCTTGCCCTGATCTTGCCATGGTAATCCATGCAATGATCACCTCCAGGCTGGACTACTGTAATTCGCTGTATGTGGGCCTGCCCCTGCAGCTGACACGGAAACTTCAACTGGTCCAATATGCAGTTGTGCTTGTCCTTATGGGGACCTCTCACACAGCACATATTCAACCAGTGCTGCATGAGCTGCACTGGCTCCCAGTGGAGCACCGGATCAAGTTCGAGGTTCTGGTTTTGACCTTTAAGGCCCTTAGTGGTCAGAGACATACATATTTTTTGGGACCGCCTCTCCCAGTATGCCTCTGGAAGAGCATTACACCCAGGAAATAAGAACTTGCTGGTGGTCCACACCCTGAGAGAGGTCCAGCTGTCCTCGACCAGGCCCAGGGCCTTCTCAGCCCTGGCCCCTACCTGGTGGAATGCTCTGCCAGAAGATATCCATGCCCTGTGGGAGCTGTTACCTTTATACATGGCATGCAAGGTAGAGATGTTCTGCCAGGCTTTTGTCTGAGGACAGCAACAGAACTTCTTCTGGCACTCTCATGTGGTTCCTCATTCCTCAGAGCCCCTCCCCCCAGGGAGGCTGGGGAGTTAGGATTTTCCACCATCTTAAGTATTGTATATATACTGTTTTTATTTATTGTTATTTATTGGACTGTTTTTAATGTAGTTGTATGTGACTATATAATATTGTTGTAAGCCACCCTGAGCCCTACCTGTAGGGAAGGGTGGCCTAGTAAATCAAATTTAATAAACAAATAAATAAATAAATCTGTAGAAAAATCTAGGAAATGGCTTGCTTCAACATCTTACATAAAAATGACTGCTTTACTAAAATAAGCCTGCTAATTCTCTGAATTAGGACCTTTAAGAAGTATGAAAAAGGAAAATTCTGGTTGTGTGTATGTGTGAAGATGGATCTGTATGTTCAAAGGGCTATTCTTTCTGTTCCCCACTACACAGACAAATTAATACATGGACAATGCTGCCACATCACCACCTAGAGATTCGATTTACTCTTTTAAAGGTATTGACAAGGGAGATAAAACAGCACAAACTATTTCCCTGGTCCTCTTTACTGCTCTTCTTCACAGTGTGGTACACCAGAAAACCTGGTTGCTATAGCATGTGGTAAAGTGGAGTGGTGGTGATGTCAGGTTTAACAGCAAGCAAGTCCAAACACACTTCACTCAGAAAGCTATGCTTTATTGGAATACCAGTCTGTTGCCCATCATTGCAGAGTCATTGTCAGGAATGATAGATAGGACATAGGAAGCTGTGTATATACTCTGATGCTTCAGCTAGCTAAGCAAATGAAAACCAAGCGCGCACGTGGGAATTCTCCCGGAGGGATATTACATAATGAACTGGAGACAACTCCCTCTGTAGGGGGGGAGGATCGAGACATTCACACTGTCTGAGAACCTAAGGCTCCCCTACTGTTCAAGGCCAGAGATAGTGGCAGAGGAATGTTTCCCACAATTCTATAATCAAAGCAAATCACTGCGCATGTGAAAAAGCAAGGAAGCAAGGCATGAGATCATAGAGAAAACATGGCAGTTATCTGACAGGATAACTCAACTGGTAGCTCTAAAGAGCCAAGCTCTAGGATACTTTATCCAGCTTTGTCAGGATAGAAATAAGACTGTGTATGAGGCAGAAACATGGCAACACACCACAAAATTGAGATAAGTCAAGAAAGGTTTCCATACCTAGGATCCTCATGTTCTAGAGGTCACTCATGTTAAAGGGGGTCACTGTATAAATGTATTGGAGTACAGAGCCAGCACCCATATACAGGGATAGGCCTCTGCTATTGCTTGTATGCAAATAGATGCTATGCCCATGTACAGTGGACATGTAGGAGAGGGTGAATGCAGCAGATTCATTCATGAGCAGGGCCAATATATTTAAAAAGTGCCTTTCACTAAACCATTTATCCCAGCTCATCTAGCTTACCTCTGCTGTGCTCTTTGTGTGGTTTTTAAATCAGAGTTCTTGATAGGTTTGCATTTTGTAACTATTGTTTAATGTGAGTAGGAACTACTGTAAATCTACTGCAGATATAATAATAACTTGAAGGTGAAATAGTCAATTGTGTGTGGGGGGGAGTCCCTGCCAACTCATACTATGGCTTTGTCATGTTAATGGAAAATTCTGTTTCAGAGATGAAAGAGAGATGTTTTAAATGTCCTTATACAACTCTGAAATTGTTCTGTTCTGAGCAAGATGGCAGAGGGGGAGGAGAATCTTTTATCCACTAAATCTCACTCTTCCTTTTTTCTTGATTTCCTAATGGAATGAAATTCTCAGAAATACCATTATAGTAAAAAGTATGGATGTGATTTCATAATGTGATGACTTGTGTGATTCAACTTCCCTTGCCCTCTAATTGTCCCTACGACCTCCAAGAAGAAACCAAGAAAAAATGGAATAATACATCTCCTTCCTTATTCATCTTTAGCACTGCTGCAGAGGAACAGAGTGTGATAAGATCAAACACATGCTGTGCAGGCACTTACCATGATATTTAGCCTGAATTACACAACTACTCAGTTAGGGCCCATCCCTCAATTCATTTTCCTTCCTTCAGTAAACAGCAATAGATGGAGGCCTACAAGGTGGAACATTTTGTTCTCTGCCAAGCAGGAGTGCCTGTCATACTTGGCCCCACAGTCTGTTTGAATCACAAACCAAAGGAAGCATTGTCTAGACAGGACTGTGGGGTTCCAGGGCTACAACTATAACTAGAGAATGACCAAGGGAATCTAAAGAGATGATTCCTGGAGTCTTGAGAGTGCTTACAAATGCTGGGTTATTTCAGGATCTCAAGACATGACTTCACTTTCTACTCAAAGGAAATCCATCATAGAAAATGGTGGGCAATATAAGTAAAAAGATATAGGGAGCAAATCTCTAGGTATTTAGATGCAAACAGAGGTAAGTGAGATAGCAAAAGCAGTAGAATGCTTGCCTTGACAAATCTCCCTTACATTGTAGCTTATTCTATGCAAGAAGGTTTTTCAGAGAGCTATTCCTTCAGGAAGAGAAGAAATTAACAGCACTGCCATTGATGACTGACAAAGATTTTGTACATACTGAATGTTTTCATTCACTCATAGAACTGAGAACTATTAATCAGCTCAAATTTGGAACACAACACCAGGTGATCTGAGCCCTTTTTTCTTCTTACTTTGTTTAGATTTCGGCTACATTCTCAACTTTGTGCTTGTGAGGCAGGAAGGACACCCAAGGAGAGTGAGTAAAATATGCACAGATTTTTTTTCATGGCAGTACTGATGTAATGAATTATGACATCACCAGTGCTAACATTCTGACTCAGAATGTGCCTGAGTTATTGGAGATCAGGGTGCTGTGATGAGAAGGTAACACAAACTTTAGGTTACTATGTTCATAAGGTATTACTAAGATTTCATTCTTTTCAGACAAGGGGGGGGACTTGATTCCGATGCTAGCTCCCTTCTATGGCTCACTTCATGAAAAAATGGAAAGACAGGCAGATATATTATAATTTGGAAATCACCTTATATACACATTTATATTGCTCATGTCAATAGAAAAGTGGTTTAATTTTTGTTCTCCAAGTGTCAGCCAAATACTTGGTTTTAAAAACCCAAAACCTTGGATGCTTTCACAGATAGCCATGTTTCTATTTCTATCTCAGTAAGCAAATGTGATAACATAAATATATCGTAGGCGACCGCATACGTTGGGTGCGGGTGAAGAGACACTGTTGAAGGTGCTCGTCCCGGAGGCCGCACACCAATCGGTCGAGGAGGGCTTCCTCTAAGTCAGCGAACTCGCATGGCCTCGCCGCCTTCCGTAAGGTGGTGACTAACTCGGCTATCGATTCAGATGGCCCTTGGCACCGCTTGTAAAAGGCGTGCTGGCATGCGATTCTTGACGGTTGTGGCGAGAAATGGCCCTTCAGTTTGGCTGTGATTTCAGCCCATGTTGCCGCGCTTAGTTCAGTCGGGGTGACCAGGGACCAGGTGATGTCGAAGGCGGCCTTGCCACATGAGCTCAGGAGCGTCGCCTTCTTTCTCGCCTCGTCGGTGATCTGGTTCGCCTGAAGGTGGAACTCAAACCGTGCCAGGTAAGAGTCCCAGTCCTCCATCGCTGGGTCGAACGCTTCGAACGCTGGGTTGACGGCCATCTCGACCGGAGGGGTGACCACTGCTTGTGGAGCCTCAGTCAGCACGGCCGGGTGTGTGTCCTTGTCTGCCATTCTGCGTTGGTTCAGCGGGGCTGCCTACCCGCTCTCAGGATCCCATCCTCGTCGCCAATTGTTAAGTATGAGACTCAACAACAGGATTCAGCAAAAAGTGATTTCAGCTTTATTTAACAGCAAGACTTCAACTCAGGAACACACAACAACAAGTGGAGCACAGCTCCCTTTTTAAACTCTCCCGGGCTGTCAAAGCCACACCCACAGTTAGCTAAAGGCCAATCACAACACAGAGATAAAGGCCAATCATAACACAGGGATAAAGGCCAATCACAACACAGAGATAAAGGCCAATCATAACACAGGGATAAAGGCCAATCAGGACTGTTCCCTCTTTGCAACATATTTACAAGATGATTGGTTCTGTACAGAGGTTTCTTAGAAACCAGCCAATAGTAATGCAACAGCTGAAGAGCCACATTTGAAATCAAGCTTAACATAGGAAAGTATAGCCCAGATTCACATTCCAATACATAACATATATTGTATTGGTTCTTTAGTAATAATTGCTCAGTATATGATGATAAAAGAGCAACTATACTCATTATTATCCACTGAAATTCATCTGTCTTTTCAGTTGAAGGAACCGGACCTTCATAAGTCATGTTGTAAAGGTAAAGGTAAAGGTTCCCTTGCTTGAAAGCCAGTCGAATCCGACTCTAGGGTTGCGGTGCTCATCTCCGTTTCAAAGCCGAAGAGCCAGCGCTGTCCGAAGACATTTCCATGGTCATGTGGCCGGCATGACTAAACACCAAGGTGCACAGAACGCTGTCATGTTGTACTAATGAATAAATGGCAAGCCCCCACCCCAACTCAATTTTGCAGTCCTAGTCAAGGAAGAAAGAGGTTACAGTGCTCCTGGTGGCAGGTTGGAGGCTTGGATTTCTCTCAGAAGGTCACAAATGCAGCCCTGGACAAATGGGTGTGATCACTTCTCCATGCCACCCATTTTGTTCTTTGGGACAAAGTAAGTTGGCTATCTTCCAGGAGGTAGTGGTGGGGACATGTTGGTCTCCTGTCCCTGTTGTGGGGCGAGGGGATTACCTTACCATATACGGGCCTTTCTAAACTTTCCACCTGTCATTATGATGAGCAGTTCATTAGCAGATCAAGGCTCTAAAGGAAATAGGATTTTATTATAAAGGATTGGGTCAGGAAGGTGATTTTATAAAGGTGCTGGGACAGTGGACTATTCCACTGTGTATAGTATGTATTACATGCCTAGTATATATATTATACCACTCTCACTGCATTGTTTGCTACTTATGTAATTCCATTTTCTGCATTGTTTAACATATTATGTCTAATACTTTATCCTTTGTTTCAGAATTCTGTAGTCCTAGTCCTGTTTCATCCTGTTGATTGTATTACTTTACACTGTGTAATCTACTTTTAGCCTCAGTGAGAAAGGCGAACATAAACCAAGTAAATAAAATAAAATAAACATGTAATCCTATATATTCAGACATCAAGAATGTATGGCGTCAAGAATGTATGAAGCAGGGAGTAGAGGGGGCCAATGTACTCCTTTCAGGATCAATCAGTGGTGTGTTTTAAAAAAAACAAAACACAGTCCAGATGCCAGAAGCAAGCAAGCCATACCACATCCTTTAGACCTAGCATGTTATGAATTTAATATGTGGTCTGTCCACACATTTTTGGAAGTCATTCAGAGGTAGTGAGAAACTCACTACCATGGAGAACTCATGATGAGGCTGAAGTTGGTTCCTTATTCCCAGTTCTTTATTCATTCCTTATTCGTGACTTATGCATGAATTCAACCAAAAACACTAAGGAGAGTTTGAAAGCTCTGAACCCCAAAATAAGGTCTGGACCACCACACATCATGCACCCCACGTTCACAGGATTCTCCCCTTCAAGAGGATATATCCTGTTTCCTGGTCCAAAACCTGGTTCTTGTGCCACCTGCTCCAAAGTGGGGTAACCCTAGGACAATCACACAAGCAGACACTGGCACCAAGCTGTACCCCAAAACAATCTCTGGACCACCCCAAATGACACATCCCCACACTCTGGAGACTATCCCCTGCAAGATGGCATGCAGTGGTACCCAGTCCAAATACTGATTCCAGAGCCACAGGCTTTCATTTGAGTTACCCCCAAGAAACCTGTATTTCAAAAAAAGATTTAAATAAGGAATTGGTTTGACTGCTTGCCCTCTGAATCCCAAAATGAGCTTTGGACCCCCACATGTCAGGCCCAAAAGAGACAATAACAGAACACCACTAGTGGTCCCATACAGCTCTCAACTCAAAACAGTTCAGTGCATCATCAGCAGCTTACAACTTCTACTGGGTAATGACAGTTCTCTTTCAGAAGAACAGGGGGGCAAACCTTTTCTAGCACATGGACAGCCCCCCAATCTCAAACAACTCACCCACAATAATACAACATCTAACAACATCAGCTATACCATCTCAGGCTTATTCAGTTGGTTGGGGTTTTTTTCCACTTCAGCCTTACACATGTGTTGCCCTGCAAGGCTTTTTAGCCTCTTTTTGGACTGCAATAAAATAATAAACTGTGCCAGTGCGTGTGTAAAGGAACTGAACCACATGGTAACCTTCCCAGATGCCAGCAGAGACTGCACCCAGGCAAGAGACGTTTCTCCTGACCAGCCCAGCAGCTCCAGTGCCCAGCAGAGGTTACCAGCCTGTTTCTCATGAAGGAAATATGAAATAAAACCAGTACACACAAAAGCACAGTAAAATACCAGAAATAGGAACTCCAAAAACGCCATTGAGAGTTCCTTCTACAGCAGGCAGCCTCTTTCCTCCCCCCCACCTTCACATGCAAGACTTCACGTAGCCTGGCAGGGTCTATTCATCGTTGCCTAGTTACTGATTGAGAGCCATCAACAGCCGGGCTAATGCCATCAACAACACAATAGAAGTGGCTGGATGACTCATCCTAGCTATCACCTGGTGTCAGACATGAGTAAGTTTCTAGCTCTCAGTATTGACCATCCCTCAGGCACACCTCCACACACCTCCCCTACATCTTCCAACCAATAGGGTGCTTTCAGGGACGGACTACCAGGAGGCGGGAATCAAGGAGGTAACCAGCCCCCCACCCTCCTGCTTATAAGGGGATGCCAGACCACAGGCCATCTCTCTCTCTACTACGACCCCTATCGAACCTTTGACCCTCTTATGTCCAGCTTGCTATCCCCCAACCCTTACCTCCATCTTTAAACTCTGGTCTGCAGGCCGAGTTTCCACGTGACAATCTGCTGGTCAGACCGCGTGGCCCCATTTTTCTTAGTTTCTTTCCCCTCCATTTTTCCTGAGGAACGCTCTACAGGACTCGACTGGTAAATATGACCCACCAACGACTTACCTGCTAATGCAAACGTGCTTACCTCTCTCTGTATTTCTTAGGACTTGAATAATTGTGTGTGAGCTTGTGTAATTGTTTGTGTGTGGCAAACCTCAGTAAAAGACTTTATTTTCAATCATAAAAGTCTCCTGGTCTGTTACCAACTCCTCCCAGTGGGGCTGACCTCTGTATACATTGGTGTTCGCTCTCGCAGCTGATTGCTTATTAATAATCAATATAATTCCCCTCGTTATTATTCATAATAACGCGCAATCAGGCTAACACATGAACCAACCTTGTGATTTCTGCTACATATTTCTGTTCGTACTATGCTTGGTGGTAAAAACTGTCTTAGTATCAGGAGTGTTAGTGCTTACTAGTATTAATAAAAATACTAAATCAACAACAACATTGCCTTTCCTGCTAGTCCCCTTGAAGGGGAGAGTCTGCTGAACATAGGGGTATATGAAGTGTGATGGTCCAAACCATATTTTGGGTTCAGAGGGCACTTCCTTATTCAAATCTACTTTGAAATACAGGCCTCTGGGAGGCACTTCAGATGGAAGCTCATGGCACTGCAACCATGTGTTTCGACCGGATGCCACTGTATGTCTTCTTGCAGGGGACCATCTCCAGAGTATGGGGATGTGTCATTTGGGGTAGTCCAAAGAGTGTTTTCTGGGTGCATCCTGGCCCGAGTGTCTGCCTGTGTGATTGTCTTGGGGGCACCCTGCTTTGGAGCAGCTGGCACAAGAACTGCACTTTGGACCAGAAACAGCATATGTCCCTTCAAAGGGAAGAGTCCACTGAACCTGGGGGTGTATGAAGTGTGGCGGTCCAAACCTTATTTTGGGTGCATAGGGCACTCCCTCATTCAAATCTTCTTTGAGATATGGGCCTCTGGGAGGCACTCTAAATAGAAGCTCGTGGTGCTGGAACCAGTGACAGTCCAAAGCTTATTCTGGAATGCAGAGGACAAGCAGTCAAACCAGTTCCTTATTCAAATCTTTTTTGAAATACAGGCTTCTTGGGAGTAACCCAAATGGAAGCATGTGGCTCCAGAACCAATATTTGGACCGGGTACCACTGCATGCCATCTTGCAGGGGATAGTCTCCAGAGTGTGGGATGTGTCATTCGGGGTGTTCCAAAGAGTATTTTGGGATGCATCATGGCCCCAGTGTCTGCCTGTGTGATTGTCCTAGGGTCACCTCACTTTGGAGCAGGTGGCACAAGAAACAGGCTTTGGATCAGGAAATAGGATATATCCTCTTGAAGGGGAGAATCCTGTGAATTTGGGGGTTCATTATGTGTGGTGGTCCAGACCTTAATTTGGTGTTCAGAGCTCTCAAACTCTCCTCAATGTTTTTGGTTGAATTCATGAATAAGTCTCAAATAAGGAATGAATAAGGAACTGGGAATAAGGGACCAAATTCAGCCTCATGAACTCATGGAGTCCATGAGAAAATTGCCTGTGGCTTTCTGCCCAAACATGATCTTTGACCTCTCCACACTATACAGTGGAGAAGGTTAGCTGATCTAAGTGGTGGAGTTATTTTTGATACACTGCAGGTCTACTTAGATATGGAAAGCACTTTGGGAGTTCTTCACCCTTGCTCTAGGGAAAGGTGATTGTCCCAGAGCCATTAGCTAAACAAATGTGATAAAAAAGCTCTTTCCTGGTCCCAATGACTACATAATGCCTTTTTATGTAACTTGAGGCCACAATTCCTATAAATCCAATCCCTCAAAAGACAACACTGGAAGTGGCTTGGAGATTCCTAACAGAAAATGGAAGGGAGATTCCTTTCTATTGATTATATCTACTGGCAATTATTTTTTCATTCATCATTTCCCCCCTAGCCATATGTTCTGCTAGCCCAACAAACTAAATGTTTTAAACTAACATTTTGTTAAAAATAAAACAGATAAAGCTGGGGGGAGGGAACTGGTAAAGGAGGCTCTAGTCTCTCCCATGAATGAGATGAGAGAAGACAAAGAAAATGGAGAAGAAAGGAAGCTTGTAGCTTTTCATGTTCAATGAAGCTTACCAGGCTTTGGTGGCCTCTCCAAATCAGAGGCTCTGTTAAAAGAACATGAAGAATTGAAAACCTGTGCTTTTCCAGGTCCAATCCTTCCCATTCCTGTTTATTCTTGTTTCCTCCTCCACAACTCCCTGTCTTCTTTACTAGCTTCACCTCAAGATGGCCAAGCACTCCCCCCACACACAACTTTTTTAAACATGTGACTTTCCCTCCACTGGATGCTCAAAAGATGCCTTATGTGAAAGCCAGAAAAAATGATTCTGCCCCACAGAAAGAGCAGGTGTGACGCTGTAGATTCAGTCCTCCCTGAATAGAAATTGAAGATATAGGAGAACAGATCCTATTGGTGGCAGCATCCTATACAGACAGAATAGATTTCTTTAATTCTTCATCAGCAACTCACATTCACTTCCTCCTCTGGGCCATTATTGGGCCATTATCTTCCATCATTCTCTCATACTTTTTTTAAAAAATGAATTTTATTGAAGTTTTTAAATGAAAAAAAAAAAAGATTTTAAAAGAGAAGAAAAGAGGGGAAAACACAAAAAGAAAATAAATCAAGCTGTGACAATTGTGAAAAAAGAAGGAAGGAATTATGTCTCTGTCTGGTGGCTGGCCATGCAAAAAATGCCACTAGGGGCTGCTCCCCTCCCCAAAGGAGGAGGAGCAGGGCAGGGGAATAAGCATCCAGGTTTCTAGCAGGGGCACAGCTGGTGATTTGCAACAGCTGTCTTAGCCTGTCCCACCAGTCTTCGCCTTGTTCTCGGCCAGAGAGGAGCTTGGCAGCTTAACTCTGGTGACCAGGCTTGGGGCTTGAAGTGATGAGGACTATGCCTGTGGAAGGGATTGTGGCACAGCAGTGAGAATTTCACTTGGGGTCTGTCCCGAGTGGTTTGCTGGATATCTGGTGCCCACAGACGTGGCCTTGCCCTGGTGCCTCTGTGCCAGGGCTTTCACTCTTCCTCCGGATTTGTTCCATCCTTCAACCTCCCCTTTTCCCATACCTTGGGTGGTTGGGTCTGGGTGAAGGGAGCATTTCCTGTGTCTGCAGCCCAGGTGGTGTTGGGAAAGTAGCAGGCTCACAGTTCCTGCCTGTGCCACGGCTCTGCCTGGTGGGCCCAATCTGTTTCTTCTCATGGGGGAAAGAGCTGTGCGGCAGTTTTTTTCAGGGGCATCCATTTCCTTTTTCCCTTCTGGCAGTGGCCATTCTGTGGGCTGCTGAGTTTTTAGCAGGGTCTTAGCTGAGTTCAATAGTGGTGACTAGAAAGGGACAAGGGTGGTCAAAAGGGAAGCAGCCAACTTCCAGGTCCCCTCCCAAGCAGGCAACCTCACCCCTATTCTCCTCAGTTCCAGCCAAGGCATTGCCTTTTGGGGAACCACACGTTGCCCCTTGGTGAACATTTGTTGCTGGGAGAAAAGATATGCAAGAGTGATTGCATTGATATTTTCAGTCTTCTGTATCATGAACTTGAAAAGTAGGACAGGGAAGATTTAGACAATCAGGACAAAGAGAAACTTAAGTGCAAGAAGTTTAATAGGAGCTGGACCAATCAGTTTCCTGGTTTCCTTATATATGCTGGGTTGATCTTGCAATCCCAACCATGTGTCATAGTTCTGCAGCAATCAGTTCTCAACAATGTTCCTTCAGAAGGTTCAGGTTTATTGAGTACAGTAAAGACAGTTCATCTGTGCATACATTCTGTGTCAGAACTAACTGCAAAATGAGAAGATATACACACTTCAAAACAGGATCCTCTGATGGGTCTGAGCCAATCAGGGATTAAGCTGAAGCCTGCCTAAGCTAACGGGTCTGTTCCCAGTCACATACATACCAAGGTCACAGGCTTAGGCTAGCAGATAAGATGAGACGAGAAAAAATGAAAGTTAAGATTCCAGCACAGTAATATTTACATCACACACTCCCACCTGCCATGGCAGCATAGCTGACATTCTGCTCCCCGAAGATGCCCCCCTACCAGGTTTACCAGGGTACATTTTATGAAACGTATGAATCAATTTGGGAGCATTAACATGACATTCATCTACTCGTTGTGGGAGGGGTCAAAGTCTTTCCATTGGACCAGATACAATACATGACCCCATTTGAGTTTAGAGTTCAAAATTTGGGCAACTTCATGGTGGGGTTCACCATCAGTGGAGGAGGGGCTGGAGGTTGATGTCTCCACGCATTTGGCCTTGGGTCCCGCTTGAGTATGCTGAAATGAAAAATAGGATGCATGCCTTTCAGAGATTTAGGCAATTCAAGTTCAACAGTTACTTCATTGATTTTGCTCAGCACCCTGAAAGGTCCAACGTATCTCCAGCCCAACTTCTTGCTAGGCTGGAGGCCCCTCAGATTCTTGGTAGACAGGTATACTAAGTCCCCAAGCTGTATATCCCATTTAGGGGCTCTACCCTTGTCAGCCTGAGCTTTATAGTCTGCTTTAACTTTATTCGGAGTCTTTTGGATATCAGGCCAGTGGTCCTTGAGCCCTTGCTACCATGTTTGGAGATTCTCGGGAGGGGTGTCAGGAGTCCCTACCGTGGGGAAAGGGGGCCCCTCATAACTGCAGAAGGCCTTGAAAGGTGATAGCCCAGTGGACCTGTGAACAGAATTGTTGTAACTGTATTCTGCATAAGGCAACAACTCAGCCCAATTGTCTTGTTGATAATTAGTTAAACATCAGAGGAATTGCTCCACCACCTGATTGACCCACTTGGTCTGACCATCAGTCTTAGGGTGGTAGGTGCTGCTGAGACCCTGTTCAATGCCCAAAACCTGCATCAGTTCTTTTCAGAAGGTAGCAATGAACTGGGTTCCTCTGTTGGATATTATCTTAGATGGCACCAAATGCAATTTCACAATGTGATGCATAAACATCCTAGCAAGGGCTTTTGCAGTGGGTAGTTGCTTGAAAGGGATAAAATACACCTGCTTGGAAGAGGACGGGAGCTGCGGATGGGGAGGAGACAGGGCGAATGAATCTGTGGGCTAGGTTTTTGTCAATGAACTTCTGCAACTCCCCCTTCTTGGCTGGGCTCATGGAATACAGTTTCCCTTTCGGCAGTTTATGCCCCAAATGGCACCATCAGTATTACAGTGGGGAGATAGCGCATCTGCTTCTTCATCTTTAAACACCTTGGCTAAGTCTCTATATTTCACAGGGATGCGGCTCAGCTCCTCTTTTGCCAGGCACGTGCAAACTGGCAAAAGGGCTTGGGCCCCCCCAAGCTTTCTCCCTCTCCCCTGGTGGCGGCAGCAGTGAGGCCTGGCTGGCCCACCAAACTTTCTCCCTCCCCCTCCCTCCCCCTGGTGGTGGTGGCGAGGCCTGGCCAGCCCACCAAGCTTTTTCCCTTCCCCCCAGTGGTGGTGGTGGCAACAGCGGCAAGGCCTAGCCGGCCCGGCAAGCTTTCTCTCTCCTGCCCCTCCCCCTCCCTGGCAGTGGTGAGGCAGTTCTCAGAGCATTCCCTGTACACATGCAGGAAACGCTCTTTTACTTTAGGGGTGGTGAGGCAATTCTTAGAGCAACAGTGGCAAGGCAGTTCTCAGAGCATTCCCTGCGCACGTGCAGGAAACACTCTTTTACTTTTGGGGGAATTTAAGTATCCCCCCCCTATAGTTTTTAAATAGATTTTAGATTTTTCTGCACATCTGGGGATTGCCCCAAATGTGCAGGAAAATATCTTTGCCCCCTAGGTGCCCTCAATGTGTGGATTTAGATATCTGCATGCAGGGGGCACCTTGACTATTAGTATATAGATAATTAAGGGAAACAAACACAATCATACTTAGCTGTAGTGAGTGCATCTTAACATTAATATTAAAATAGTTAATTAAAGAGAACAAAACATATTTTCAGAGTTAGACTATTTTGTGGTTTTCTTTCCTTTAAACTTATTTTTATCAAAATTCAGTTTAACTTTTAGAGGTTTAAGAACGGCATCCCCTAATTCTGATTCAGAGTCATTCAATTCTTCTGAGGAACTGTTCAAGGTACTATCAGAACTTTCCACACCCTTATCGTCATTATCTTCTGCAGCCTTACTGTTGTCTACTTTCTCAGTTCCTTCCATGGCTTTCTGTTGCTGTTCCAAAAACATTTTCACTTTAGTAACAGAATCAATCTTTTCTTTCTTCTCCTTGAAGCTGAAGATAAGACCCACTGACATTATCCATCTGTAGGGGGTGGAATTTTTCTGTAAAAATAGTATCAAGTCTCTATATTGCTTCCTCCTTTTTCTGATCTCAAATGGAACATCTTTCAAAACTTTAGCTTCTTCTCCTTTGATTTTTAGGGTTATCCCATTTGTCACTTTCAGTACTGCATCTCTTGTTGACCTTTTCGAGAACTTCACGAACACTTCACTGAGAAGCTTGTTTTTTTTATAAATTCTGAATAGGTACAGTAGACCATATCCATATCACTTTGTAGAGCTTCTGCTGTACAGCCCACCATGGGAGCAATTACTTCACTTAAGGTCTCTTTCAGGGGTCATTTTGTAGAAGAGGTATAGGAGCTTATTAGCATAACTCATTAGCATAACTTATTTGCATATGCCATACCCCCTGACATCACTGGAAGTGTGTCAGAAGGCAACACCTACCACTCAGGCTCCACCCCAAAAATCTCCAGGTATTTCTCAACTCAGAGCTGGAGAAAAAACTGGGATCCACTGGGCTTTGCAGCGTGATCCTAAACTGAGCAGCTGTGCCAGTTCTTCCAGATTAGAGTCCATGCTCCTAGCCGCTACACCAAACTGGCTCTTTTTGTAAATGTTTTGAGTCTGAGTTACTAACAATAACAGCTCCTGAAGTATGGGCAATTTTGAGAATCAGTATGTGTAAATTTGAACAAAGTCATTTGAACACTGTAATTTGTCATAATTAAAACTGCTAATCATAGATGTGAGATCAGAAAAGGGCAGATCATGTAAAAACACATGGAATTCTAAGTGGGCTTTCAGTACAACTTTAAACATCAATGGACTTGGAAGGATATTACTTTGCTGAGGATTTCAGTGTTTGCCTCTGATTGGCACAGTACCTCAACAGTCAATATATATGCTGCTTCTCCTCTTCAAATGAGCCCAGATTCTGTCAGAACTACTCAGCTCCAGAAAAGCATAAGCTCAGAATTCAACAAAGTATCAGGACTCAGCCGTTAGGCATAAGACTATCCATAAAGTGAGCCACATTTTTTATGTCACACTAGACAGACCCTCTCCAATAAGTGAATAGCACACATCCCACTACCCCCCATAGCATACAACTTTATGACATTTATTGAGAAACACAGAAGGGAAAATTTCATAGTTTCTAAAACAAAGGAGGAAAAGTTTGATAGCTTCACTATACTTTCTGGCACTAGGTGTGTAACACTGTAAAGGATAATAAGGAAGTAAACACACACACGCACAAACAAACGGGGGGTGGCAGCTTATATGCAGAGGGAAGCATAAGACAAATTGCATTAATGTGCTCACCTGTGGAGAACTCAAGGTACCCTTCTTCACATCATTGTTAAGTTGGTTATGAATCCACCCTTGGGGCCATCTAGAATGACTGTCCTCCCCCAGATGCTCTGCGGGAGAAGGCGTGGGTATTTTAATTAAAAAAAAATAAAATATATCAATAAGGGCTGTACAGAGCCCACTTCTACTAAAGAAGGAGAAATGTTTTCTAAACAGCAACATATTCCCTCAAATCCACTGGTTCTAGGAGGAATTTCCAGAGACTTGTTTGAAATGATTTCCCCCAAAATATATTTCAAATCAATTGCTGGATGAACATTCCTAGTCTACTTTTGTAAAAGCAGAGACAACGTTCTTTCCAAGTTACATTTTTTCTGACCAGTAAGGCCCTTGGTTTCAAAGAGGACAGCAGATGCTGGAGGGCTGGGTGTATGAGTCAGACCTTAGGAAGGACATGAGGCAACCCATTTCCTCTTTAGTCCACAGGGGACTAAGGGGTACTTGGTGGGGGGGAGGCTGCATGTCAGAATTTGAGGCTTGCCTCTTCCTCACAGCAGTGCTGGTAGCATTTTGGGGGATTTTTCAAGGGAGTAAGCTGGTGGCCCAGTCTTGGATGGACACATCCTGCAGTGCTCTCTTCACCCAGACTTGCAGCTGGCAGAGGGCAAGGCTTTCATCACTGTTAGATGTTCCAAGACTGACTAGCATTGGAAGGGCAGGGTACGCTTGGCCCTCATTCAGATTGGGAGTTGTGCCCAGTAGCTGCATTTGTACACTACTTGGCTGTGCAGGGTGGGGACAAAGGCTTACTGTTTTGGCATGGAAATAGCAGGCCCTTGACAAAGCAGTAATTCTGGGTGGTGACCTGACCAACCAGGCACTGAATAAACTCGGGCTTTCAGGAGTCAAATTTGGCACACACTCCTTCAGGATTGGTGCTGCCCCTACAGCAGCAGCCCTAGGCTACTCTGCCCCTGACATACAACAATTGGGTAAGTTCATCTGCCTACAAAGCTTATGTGTGTCCTCTTATTGTCCCATGAGTTTTTGGTTCTGTTGTTAACAGTTCTTTTTTCTTAGGCTTGGTTGTTCATGGTGAGAGAAGACAAATTCTCATCTGTAGGCACAGCTTTGTTTTCTGAGCCATTCATCAGGCCAAGCGAGTTTTTATTGGCTCACAATTGGGGCTCAGGCAGTGGGCTATTGTTGAGTGGTGTGGGTGCTGGGTCCTGCAATGGCTGGACCTTTTGCCATTGTTGTTTCAAGATTTGGCTGCCTGCCTGCCTCATATGCTGATCATCCACCTAGATGGCTGGCTAGAGGTCTTGCATGCTAGTAAAAGGGAAGGCTCTCGTATTTCAGGCAAACAAGGACCTGTGAGTGATAAAGGCCGGGGGGCTGGGGGCCTGATAGTGTGGTCCACAATGATTCCACATCTAGTCTAGCGGGGAGTGTCAGACCCCAAGGGCATAGATGGAGCCCACCATATGGCAAATAGGGAGATTAAGAAGGCTTTGGATGGTGGGCTGGACTGCTACTTACCTCATATAGGTTGGATTTGCAGACCTATACAGGAATGAAATTGTCCATCTCTCTGAAAAAGGTACAAACATTTTATTTTATTTTTAATATATATTTTACTTCACCATTTAAAGGGATGAAGGGAAAAGAGAGAAGCATAAAACATCATTTGTTGAACACATTTTAAAGACAATGCATAATATAAGAATATAAAACATGAAAAAGTATCATAACAAATCAAAATACGGTAAGATAATACTTCAATATATTTCTGTGAATATTTCCATTTTTTCCTATTTATAAGGCTTGGTAGGAAAGCATATAAGCAAGAAACATAAAAAATAAAGAGTAAAATAAAGAGTAAAAAACCTCTATTTTCTTATATTTATACATGGCTTATACTATCATATAATAACTACTAAATATATAACTATAAAAGATTAATGAGTATAACTACGAGAATATGATTATACGATTTGAGTATTAATCCATTTAAATTTCTTTGTAAATCCTCTAACAGTTTTATCTAATCTATGTAGTTTGTCTGTAGTAATTATAAAGGGCTCTCCACATTCTCAAATTTGGTGATCTGCTTTTTATTCATAGGGGTCATCATTTTTGCCATAACAGCATATTCTTCCATTTTGTCTTTCCAGTTCTCAAGATCTGGGCAGATTTCAGACTTCCACTTGGTTGCAAATACTAGTTGTGCTGCAGTTAAGACTAAACAGTTCTAAATAGATCTAAACAATTCATGCTGTAAACTATTTATATTAGATGGTAAAATTCCTAATAGCATAGTCTGAGGTTTTATGGGAAATTTTAAGTTCAAGATTTCCTGCATTTCAGGGCTTCCGTCCGGAGTTAAAATGGCGAATTGACGCACTTTGCGATTTGGGCAAGGTGAACAGCGGTATCTGACGACAGTCTGGGCTTTACCTGGCCCAGCGCAGCACTCCCCAGGTGGGGGAGTGGCAAGCAAGCAGCCAAGCCTGAGAGGGAGTTGAGATCGGTGTGGATAAGCTTCGGAGGAAGCTTGTTTACACCTTGATCTCCTTCCGCGAAGAGGGCAGTTGCAAGTCAGCTCTACAGATACCAGATGGGCTGAGAATTCAGCATAAATCCGTCATCTACCGACCTCTTTAACATCAAGATTAACATCGTTTACAGAAGAAGCACTGCGAAACCCCGAGATTACAAGTAAGGTAACAATTGAACATTTGCTTACCGGTTTGAAGAAGAAGGCAAAATCTAAACGTACGGATAAGCGTAAAAAGCTTTAAAGAACTAATCCGCTTGATTTAAAAGTAAAAAGAAAGCTTTCCTTCAGAGAAAACGGCGGAAAAGTGACTTTGTTTTGCATTCCTGTGGTCAGCTAAGACTAAACTTTGCGTAGCAGAAACGAAACTGACTGTGATTCTATGGTACAGGAAGTAGGCTAGAGTGGATGTTTTTGAAGTTGCTTTGCCGGATGTAGATGGACGTTTTAGAGTGTAACACCGGAAGTTGGATTACAGTGACGGACAGCTAAACAGGAAGTTTCGAAGAAGCCTACTCTAGCCAGAAAACCATAGAGAAATTGCGCCCGCCATTTTGAGGAGGACTAAATTTTAAAAAGTTATTTTTGAACTGGAAAAGTACTGGAAAAAGTTATAAAGGTGGCGATTGGACTTTAAGATTGATAATATAAGGACTGATTAGTTTTGAATTTGCCTCCAAGACGGATTTGAGACCAAGACCAAGGGCTGCCTCATCACCAAGTCCAAGAATGACCGCAAAAGAAAAAAAGAATGGCAAGCTGCCATGGAGGCGATGGAGAAAAGGATGACAGAAGTGGTGCAGACTTTGGGAAAGCAAATAGAATCACAGTTGCAACAACAGCTACAAATACAACTGGAGCAAATAGAGCAAGTGCAAGTTCAAGTACAGAAAAAAAATATGGAAGAGTTGAAAGAACTGGTACTAACAGAAGTGGCAGGGATAAAAAAAGATACGGAAGAAGTTAAAAAAGAGGTTCAAAGTCTGGTGACAAAATCAGAAGAAATGGATCAGAAAGTTAAAAGATCCCTACAAGAAAATACAAGACTGGAGTCCATAATGGAATATAGAGCTACTCAGAACCATTTGAGATTGAGAGGAATTGAAGAGGAGGAAGATCAGGATATTCGGGCCTTAGTAATTAATACTCTGACAACTTATATAGGGGAAGATCAAGGAGATTTGGAGTCAGACTTTGACCTAATCTACAGAGTAAACTCAGCTTATGCCAAGAGAAAGAAATTACCCAGAGATGTGATTGTTCAATTTGTGACTACAAAAATGAAAGAAGACATATTCAAGAAGCAGTTTACACAACCGTTGGAAATTAATGGAAAGAAAATAATAATTTTAAGAGAAATTCCGAGAATGATTTTACAAGACAGAAAGAAATTTAAGAAATTAACAGACAGGTTAAGAGAATTGAGCATCAGGTTTAGATGGGAGATTCCACATGGATTATCATTTTTGTACAACTCAGTGAGAGTTACAATCAAAACAGAAGGAGATATGCTCAGATTCAAAGAGAGCAATTTTGATGATTTTAAAGACATTTAATCCAAAACAATGATGGATTACAAATTTTTATCTTGGAATGTAAATGGACTAAATTCACCAAACAAAAGAAGATTAGTGAATCATTGGCTACAGAAGCAAAAATGTAACATAATTTGTTTGCAAGAAACACATATTAGAAAACAAGATAATAAATATCTGATTAATAAAAAATTGGGAGAAGAATTTCATTCATCAGCAATTAATAAGAAAAAAGGAACAGTGATATATATTTCTAAAGATTTGGAACCTAAACAAATCTTCTCAGATAAGGAAGGAAGATACGTTGGCGTGGAAATAATGATGTACAGAAAAAGGACATTGCTTGTAAACATATATGCACCCAATGGTGCAAAAGAGACTTTTTTCAATGATTTGACAAGAGAGTTGGATTGTCTAAACTATGATCAAATTATCTTTGCAGGAGATTTCAATGGCACGGTCAACAACGTATTGGACAGAAAGTCTAATGCAATCGGAGAGGCGGTTGGAAAACTGCCAAAAAAATTTTTCCAGCTGATGAAGCAAGAGAAACTAGAAGATGTTTGGAGGAAGTGGAACCCTAAGACAAAGGATTATACATTTTACTCCAACAGGCATAGTTCCTTTTCTAGAATTGATATGATTTGGATGTCAGAGGAGATGGCGCTAAAAACTCATAAAATTGAAATTTTACCGAAAAATAACTCAGATCATAATCCTTTACTTTGGACATCTAAAGAAAAATCAAAACAACTATACTGGAGAATCAATGAGGACTTATTGAACCAAAAATTGATTAATGAGACTTTAAAGAAAGAAACGAAAAATTTTTTTGAAATGAATTTGGACAAAGGTACTGATATACAGGTTGTATGGGATACATACAAAGCGGTAATGAAAGGTTTGCTTATCTCTCTGAACTCTAAAGATAAAAAGCAAAGGATGCAACAACAAAATGACCTGCATGAAAAAATTCGACAAAAGGAAAAGGAATTAAAGAAAAGACCAGGGAAGAAAAAAATTATTAAAGAGATCCACTTTCTACAGGATCAACTGAATGTTCTACTAAATAGAGAATTATATTGGAAATTACAGCAAAAAGCATTTGAGGGTGCAAATAAACCAGGAAAATTTTTAGCGTGGCAATTGAAAAATAGAAAAGAAAGGAATTTTATAAGCAAGATTATTGAAGATGGGAAAGATGTAGTAGATCTGAAAGGCATAAAAAGAGCTTTTTTCAAATACTACGCCAAATTATTTAAAAAGAAAGGAATTGACCAACAGAAAATTAAGAGATATTTGGAGAATATTGAAGTACCAGAGCTGGGACAACAAATGAAAGAATTATTAAATGGACTAGTAACAAAAGAAGAAGTAACAAGGGCGATAGAAGACGCAAAGATGGGCAAAGCTCCAGGTCCAGACGGCTTTACAGCAAAATTTTATAAGAAATTTAAGGAGGAGCTAACCCCTATTTTAGTGCTTCTGTCAAACGAGATAAGAAGGACTAAACGGATCCCAGATTCATGGAAAGAAGCAAATATCTCACTTATACCTAAAGAAGGTTTGGACTTAACTAACGTAAAGAATTATAGATCAATATCGCTACTAAATAATGACTACAAAATATTTGCAAAAATAATCTCAGAAAGGTTGAAAAAATATTTGAAAGATGTTATAGCGGAAGAACAAGCTGGTTTTCTATCAAATAGACAAATTAGAGACAATCTGAGAGTGGTGATTGATGCTACTAAATACTATGATAAACATCCAGAAAAAGAAGTTGGATTCCTCTTTTTAGATGCGGGAAAAGCTTTTGACAATTTAAATTGGGAGTTCATGTTGCAAGTAATTGAAAAAATGGATATAGGACAGTCCTTTTTAAATATGATTGTGGCAATATATTAAGAACAGAAAGCAGCTTTGAACATAAACAAAGAAAGAACAGACTTTTTCCAAGTTCAAAAGGGAACACGACAAGGCTGCCTGTTATCTCCGTTACTGTTTATCTGGATATTGGAAATATTATTGATAGAGATAAGAAAAGACAATGGCATTGAAGGACTTAAAGTAAAAGGCTTTGTGCATAAATATAGAGCTTTTGCAGATGATGTAATGTTTATGATTCAAGATCCAATTGAAAATATACCACAGTTGATGGAAAAAATTGAAGAATTTGGAACAGTTGCGGGATTTTATGTCAATAAAAGCAAAACGAAAGTGATGTGTAAAAATATGACGAAACAGAGACAAATGGAACTTCAGGAGAAAATCCAATGTGAAGTAGTTACAAAGACCAAATATTTAGGAATTGAATTGACTATGAAAAATATTGATTTGTTTAAAAATAATTATGAAAAGGTTTGGCACAAGATCCAGCAAGATATGAAGAAATGGGATACCTTGAATCTATCATTATTGGGAAGAATTGCAACTGTAAAAATGAATGTTTTGCCGCGTTTGATGTTTTTATTTCAGACTATTCCAATATTAAAACAAAGGAAAATACTGGATACGTGGCAGAAAGAACTATCGAAGTTTGTATGGGCAGGAAGAAAGCCAAGGATTAAAATGAAAATTTTATGTGACGTAAAGGAAAGAGGAGGACTACAATTACCAAACCTAAAACTGTATTATGATGCCGTCTGCTTAACATGGCTGGAGCAGTGGATTAACCTTGAGAATAAAAAGTTATTGACTTTAGAAGGTCATGACAATAAGTTTGGATGGCATGCATATTTATGGTATGGAAAAGTGAAAATGGATAAGTTTTTCAAACACCACTTCATAAGACGATCACTGTTCGAGACTTGGATGAGATATAGAAAATTCTTCTCGGAAGAAAGACCACTTTGGCTAGTACCAGCAGAAGTGATTAATCCATATTTAAGAAACCAGGGTTTAGATTGGTTACCCTACAAAAGTCTCTTAAAATTTGGAAGGGAAAAACTTTGTACTAAAAGATAGAATTGATGTTGAATTTGAATATGATTGGTTGAAGTATAGACAGATTTATGATTCATTTAAAACAGACAAAAGAGATCATGGTTTTAGAGAAAATTATACTGAAATTGAAACTGTATGGATTGAAAAGGGTAAAAAAATGATTTCAAAACTGTATAAGGTTTTATTGAAATGGTATACTGAGGATGAAATAGTAAAAGAGCAAATGATAAAGTGGGCAGTAAATATTAATAACGAGATACTTATGACATCTTGGGAATATTTGTGGAAAAAGTCAATGAAAATTTCAACTTGTGTAAATGTTAAAGAGAACTGTTATAAAATGATGTATAGATGGTATATGATGCCCAAAAAAATTGCTATTATAAATGAAAGTATGTCTAACAAATGTTGGAAATGTAAGAAAAATGAAGGGTCTTTTTACCATATGTGGTGGACATGTGATAAAGCAGTATGTTATTGGACTAAGATCCACAATGAGATACAAAAAATTCTGAAATGTACTTTTAAGAAAGACCCACAGATGTTATTGCTAGGTCTTAAAATGGAAGAAGTAAATGTAACCAAGAGAACATTATTATCGTACTTGATTATAGCAGCTAGATTGACTTTTGCTCAATGTTGGAAACAAGATAAGATACCTGAAACATGGGAATGGATTAAAAAGACTTTGTTTATGGCAGAAATGGACAAAATAACAAGAAAACTAAACAACGAAGAAGACGAAACCTTTTTCGAAGATTGGAAAGACTTTCAAGAATACTTGTTGAAAAATTGGGATGTCAAACGTGGTTTGATTTGTTTTGACAGCTATTGAGGAGAAATTGAAAGAGATTTAGACCTTTGAATTGTTACCATTAGTAAAAGAAAATAAGTTTAGTAGTAAATGTAATTAAATAGAGAGTCATTATGGGGTTGAAGCATTGCGGGAAGCCTTGTTTGGGGGGGAGAGGGTGAAAGAAAATGGATATGTATTGGTTTGTTTAAGTTGTATGAACATGAAAATATATCCAATAATAAAATGTATTTACCAAAAAAAAAAAAGATTTCCTGCATTTCAGTATGTATTTCTACCTAGAATTTGTTGGTCTTTTTGCTGGTCTTTTACATATGGCAAAAGGTACCATCCATCTCTTTACATTTCCAGCACTTTCCTTTATAATTTTTATCCATCTTTTTGATATCTTTTGGTGTAATATACCAATGGTAGAACTTCTTGTACCAATTTTCTCTAACTGCTTGACTTGCTGTAAACCTTATTGCTTTCATCTGTAAACTTTCGCACTGCTGAAGTGAAATTTCTTCATCAAAATTCTGCATATTTCACCATGCATGTCTTAACCTGTTCTGTTTCTGTATCATATTGAACTAGAAGTTTATAAATGTGACCTAAAAGATGCTATTTATTCATTATTATGTTTTCAAATTCTGTCAAGTTCCTTAGTTTATCTCTTTCTGCATGTGTTGTTTCTTTAAGCCTTGAGGTAAGTTGAAGATAAATTAACCATTGTATTTTTTCCCCTTCTTCATCCATTGTCTGACAGGACTTAGTTTTGCCTTGAGAATTGATCATATCTTGGTATATGATAAAATCAGAGTTTTTCCTCATGGGTTTGTCATAATATGCATCTATTGGTGACATTATAGGTGAGATTGGTAAGCTAATTCTTGTTTTTGTAGTCCACCAAATTTTCAATAGACTATCTATAATTACATGGCCCTTCATTGTCTTTTTTGTTGTTTCTTCTGTTTGTTTTATCCAGAGATAACTATATCTTCCTTAAATCAGATCTGCTGTTTCCATTTTCATTAATCTTTCATTCAGGTTTTTGATCCAACTGGAAATCCACACCAGACCGGCTGCTTGATAACACAGCTTAAAATTAGGTACAGTGAGGCCTTCTCTTTTTTTTCATCCTGCAGCATTTTAAATCTGACTTGTTTTTTTTTCCATTCCAGATAAATGTATTGATTTGTTTTTGCCAGTCTTTCAGCATCCTGTGAGGTACTGTGGAAAAAATTCCAAACCATGAGAGTTTTAATTTAGATCATCTTCCAGGTCTTTTTGTATTTTCTTTCAAACTTTATCATAGTCATCTTGCAATAATGTACATTTTTCCCCAGACAAATTTATTGTCAGGGATTTAATGGATTTGCAGCAAGGGCTGTGGGAGGTGTTAGGCCTCCTGGTGGGAGCAAGGGCCTAAGCATAGGCTTGGCCTTGCAGTGGCTGGATTCTACTGGCCTATTGTGGCTTGGTGAGCACCAATTAGCACCTCTATTTTGGGGGCTAGGGCTCTTGCATGCAGGATTACTCTTGGGTTGTGTGGCCCAGGGTAAGGAATGTGGACTGCCTTTCGGCCTGCTCAGGATTTATCCTCCCCTTAAATTGTGAGGTTTGCAGGTTGATTTCCGGGGGCATAACCTGCCTGCTATGCCAACTGGGTGCGAACCACATTAGGATGGCTCAAAACAGGGGCAGGTTGGTTCATCCTTAATATATTTACGTGTTACAAACTTATTCTGAAATCACATTAAAAGAAGCACATCTCCTTTCCCTGTAAACCTATTATTTTTGCCTCTTAATCTTCAAAACCAAAAATTATCTATTTCATGCAAGAAGTCTATTAAGGCAGGGGTCTCCAACCTTCTGGCACATGGGGACCACGTTAAATCAAAATGTAACAAAACTATTAGCCTAGATCAGAAGTAAACTTTCAGAGGTCAATGAAGAAATGTTAATTTGAATGCAATCCATTTTGGAAAAATATTTTACTGTGGAACCTTTTAATCTAGCTACACATGCTTACCTTGTCAGTGTGATTTTGAGGCTGTTTTCTGTTACCCACGACATTAATGTCCAAGTCCAAGTTTGTGACAGACACCCTTAAAATGTAATGTAAATGTTCATCTGTATGTCTTAACGTGCACTTGGATTTCACAGTTTTCATCTTGGAAAAAGTTTGTTCACAGATGCATGTGGTGCCAAAGACTGTGAACATGCCTGCAACAAAGTTCTTTAGGTTTATAAAAATATCAGGTAGACTAGAATAGAAATCTAACAGACTATTTTCTTTGTAAATGTCTCTGAGATAACCACTGACTTGCAAATCCATTCGTTCCAATTGAAAAAAAGTTACTTGCATCTTCTGGCATTACTTCAAAATGATTCTGAAACATTCTTATTTCCTTTCCATGCTTATGGCAATCAGTGAATCTGTTCTGGAATTCTAACTGCAATAGGTTCAGTGACTTGGTGTGTCTTTCAATATTGAACTGTAAATTCCCATCCTTAAATTTTAGTCCATTGCAGCATGAGAAGTTTGAAAAGTTACCTTCACTAACTTGCTTCACAAAAATGTTTAGTTTTGCTTAAAAAGCTTTCAGTTCAGAATATGTCACACACAAGCTTTCCTTTTCCCTGCAACCTTAGATTTAATGTGTTTAGATGGTCTCTGATGTCAGTTAAGAAAGCAAAATCAAAAATCCATTCAGGGTGAGAAAGTCCTTCTTGACAACAGCTTCATGATGAAAACTGAAAAATGTTTGAGGACTTTGCCTCTGTGGAGCCACCTAACTTCTGCATGGCGAGCCCCAACCCCCGCCGAACCTGCGCTGGCAGGAGAGGGCTGATTTGCCTCCATGAGAGGCAGGAAGAGAGAGGATTCCAATAGGGGGCAGAGCCAGCCTATTTAGGTCTGGCTCTCGCCCCCCTCCTCACCTGTCCATTGGCACACTCGGGAAGGAGCAGAAATCAAGGGCTGTGCTGCTGTGTGTGTTGGGCCTTAAGCCAGTAGGAGAAGCAGCAGCAGCAGCGCAGTCGCGTTGAGGCTCCTGGTGACAATCACAACTGGGAGCTTAGTCTCAGGCGGTATTTGCGGTCTCGTGGCTATAAGCCTTCTCAGCGGCTCGTTTTTTCGCAGCGACAGGAGATCGGCGGTGGAGCGGCTTGGCTTGACAGCTTTGGAGGCTCTTGCACAGCGGTGGCAGCTGAGGCTCCGCTGCAGCTTGCGGTTGCATTGTCTGATTGCAACGCTCGCTGTGGGGGAACAACTGTGCGGCTGTCCTGCGGGCCCACACTAGTGCCTTCATAACTAGTTCTTGGGGAGGGAGCCTTGGATGGTGTCGTCCCCCCCCTTGTCAAAGCAGCGTGGTAAGGCTGTTTTGGCTCCGATCACCTTTTGCTTGATTCCATCTGTAGTCCTGGTCACAATTGGAGGTCCATAGTCCTGTTGGAAGGGACAACGGTTGTTTTGGGCGGGAAGAGTTGGGTAACCGTTTGTACTGGTTTGAATGGGGTGGCCATTTTAAAAGGGATTCTTTGGCTGTTCGGTTCTTGCGGGCAGCCATTTTAGGTCTTTCAGCTAGCAGCCATTTTGGGTTTTCATCTGACGACAGCTATTTGGGTTTTGGAGTGGCCAATTTAGGCATCACCCTCCCCCGTGTTATAGATTGCTTGTTTGGGCTTTTGCTTCTTTATAGTCATTTCTCTAAGCCCCCTGGGGCTTGTCAGAGGGAGTGTGTGAACACAGCTGTTCTCAGGGGACCCTTCTTTGGCCTGACGTAGTAGGCATGGCTCCTAAGAAGGGTGCTGGGGCTTCTAAGGGGAAACAGCCTGCCCCCAAAAGGGTTGGGGTGGTCCCAGCGCCGGGTAGGCAGCCTCCTCAAAAGCAGCGTGTTCAGGTCCCTGCACCAGTTCAGGTAGGTGGCCCTGTAAATTCACCAGACATGCAGCCCATAGTTCCAGCAGTGGTTTCTGGGGCATCCGCAGGTGCGATTTCACCAGCTTTACTGGATGCATTCTGGGATAGTCCAGTTAGCAGGGCCATTCTTGACAGGTTGGCTGGTATTGAACAGCGTCTGGAGGGGCCTTCGTCCTCTGGACAACCTACTGTGTCTGCTATGGAGTCATTTCAGGCTCATGTACTGAACCACCTTTCTATTATTGAGAGCCAGTGTGCAGGTGTTCCAAGCCAGGCTGTTGTACCGGTGTCAGAGGAGCCTGGCACGGCTGGCAGATGGGGTGACGATCAGCAGGTGGATACCCGAAGTGTCCCATCACAGGTATCAGGTAAGCCAATTGCGACACAAACGCTTGACATCTCTTGGCCCTGGGGCCCGGTGGGTTTACTGGCTTCTGTGGTCTCGCCTGTACCCATGTTGGGGGGGGGCACCTCTGCCTGGAGCAGTCAGTACACCTGTTCTGTCTGGATCAGTTGGTGGTGGGGTGCGGCTGGTGGGGTGACACCGGCTGGCGTGTTGACAGGTCCTCCTGTTGGTGAAGGTTTGTTGGCATCGCCGGCTGGTGGATCTTCACCAGCCCCAGTGGGCACTACTTCCCTGTCCGGCTCGGGTCTGCAATTGCAGGATGGTGTGTGGACTGGATGCGCTCCCCCAGATCCTGGTAATCAGACTTATGAGATGGTACCAGCAAAGGAGTTGCCATCAGGGGAGCTACCCATGCCGTTAGGTGACCATCTCACTGTGGCTACCAGGAAGAAGATTCTGCGGGGAGGTTATGTAGATGTCTTCTCCTTGTTGTATTGGGAGTTAGATAAGAAAGATCGGGAGGACCTTGATGGACGCGACAAGGAGCGCTTGAAGCATTGTTGCGTGGACAGAATATATGCTAACTGGTACCCTGGCTTTTTAACCTATGCAAGGGTGCTAGTTAGGGCAAAACCTTAAAGGGCTTCATCGTTGCTCCAGTATATGGATATTATCCATAAGGGTTATTCAGACTTTGCTGGGTCTGCCTGGATGGAGTATGATAGGGCCTTCCAGATGAAGGCAGCTATGTACCCAGCTCTCCGTTGGGACTTGATCTACCCACATATTTGGATGCAAACGATGTCCCCAGCCAGGCCGATGGGGGGGAGCATTCAGATAGTGGGCATGTGGTAAAAAAGGCTAATGCAGCCAATGTTGGGGTTCTTAGGTCCCCAAGTGGCCAGGCAGTGCAAAGGCGCCCTTTGTGTTGGGAGTTTTCCTCACAAGGGTCTTGTGGCCGTAAACCATGTCCTTTTCAGCATGAATGCCCCCTCTGTGCCGGCCTCCATGCCTTTCCATCCTGCCCCAAGTCAAAGTTCAGATCTTCTGCTAGGGATGGCAAAGGTGGCAGACGTCAGGGGGGGGGGGGCGGTCAGGCCTTACCTGACAAAGGGACCCAGTCCAATTAAGGTCCCTGTGTTGGAGCGCTTGTTGTGCCTTTACCCTAAGCTTGCTGATAGGCAGTATTTGTTGGAAGGGTTCAAGTTTGGTTTTCACATTCCCTATGTGGGTGAGAGATGTTCTTTTTCAGCTCCTAATTTGCCCTCAGTTCGTGGCATGAAGCAGGTGGTTAGAGCCAAGATTCTGAAAGAATGTTTGGAAGGCAGGGTAGTTGGTCCTTTCCCCTTTCCTCCGGTGCCTAACCTGTGGGTATCGCCCTTGGGTGTAGTACCAAAAAAGGCACCTGGGGAGTATCGCCTCATTCACCATTTGTCTTATCCTCATGGCAGCTCGATGAATGACGCCATACCTAGTGAACTCTGCTCTGTTAGGTACACTTCTTTTGATGAGGCAGTTGGTATGGTCCGTAGCTGCGGGCGAGGGGCTGAATTGGCTAAATGTGATATCAAGTCGTCCTTTCGTCTTCTGCCGGTCCATCCAGATGACTTTGTCCTTCTGGGTTTCTCCTTTGATGGGCAGTACTATATGGACAGGGCCCTCCCGATGGGATGCTCTGTGTCCTGCGCTGCATTTGAAAGGTTCAGTTCCTTTTTGGAATGGGCTCTGCATGCACGCACGGGCTTGTCCAGTACTGCCCACTATTTGGATGACTGTTTATTTGCTGGCCCCGCTGGATCTGGAATTTGTGCACAGTTATTGTCCAATTTTGAGCAAATGGCTCAGGAACTTGGAGTTCCTTTAGCTGTTGAGAAAACAGAAGGCCCTAGTGCGGTCTTAACTTTTCTGGGTATCGAGTTGGACACTGTGCTGCAGGTGTCATGCTTGCCTCCTGATAAATTGGCTAACCTTCTTCGGTTAGTTGAGGGAGCGTGTACTAAAACTAAATTGACACTCAAGGAGTTGCAACAGCTAATCGGGCACCTCAATTTTGCGTGTAAAGTGGTGGCCCCAGGGAGGGCATTCTTGTGCAGGCTGTGCGACTCAATGTTAGGTTTACAGTGTCCACATCATAGGACCAGGGTTACTCAGGGGATTAGCGATGACCTGTCAGTTTGGCGGGACTTCTTGGCCTCTTATAACGGGGTGTCCTTTTGGAGGACTGATCTCCAACTTGAGGCTGAACTGCAGGTCACCTCTGATGCAGCAGGCTCTTCAGGTTTTGGTGTCTATGTTAGGGGTCACTGGTGTGTGGAGGACTGGCCATTTGAGTGGATTCATGCTGGGTGGGTGTGTGACCTGACGTTTTTGGAGTTTTTGGAGTAGACCTATAGTTTCAGGCTGTGGGTCCATTTTAGAACCTTTGGCCCAGTTTTTGGACCTATTTCTTAAGCCATTTGTACACAACACACACTCCTATTTAAGAGACACCATGGATTTCCTCAACCACATTCATAGTTTACAGTTAAAATCAGAGGAAATAATTTTTGCCACCCTGGATGTTGTTTCATTATACACTAACATTCCGCAGGATGAGGCCTTAGAAGTTTTATGGGATGTATTAGATAATAGACCAGGGCAACACATCCCCCCTACATCTTTCCTCTGCCACATTACTGAAATATGCCTGAAAAAGAACTTCTTTCAGTTCCAGGGAGAATATTTCTGGCAGGCTTCAGGCACAGCAATGGGACGCAAATTTGCACCGGAATTGGCTAACCTGTTCATGGATAGACTTGAGAACAAATTTATTCTCCAACCCAATAGTCCTTACAGCAAACAGATAATCTTTTACAAAAGATTTCTGGACGATATCTTCCTGATTTGGAAAGGGACAACAAGATCTTTGATTGAATTTGGCCATTATATAAATCAAATACATAACACAATCAAATTTGAATTAGTTTATGATGAGTATAAGGTACATTTCCTAGATGTTGAAGTTAGGAGGTCAGGCAATAAATTAGAAACTGAAGTATACAGGAAACCAACTGATGCAAATTCGTATTTAGCCATGGACAGCTTCCATCCAGCCCACATCAAAAAGAACTTACCCTATTCACAGTTGCTAAGGCTGAGAAGAAATTGTAGTGAGAAAAAGGACTTCAACAGGCAGGCAAGCATTCTAATGAATCAACTTGCTAACAGGGGATATACAGATAGGAACCTGAGAAGAGCTTACTATAGAGTCTGCAATACACCCAGAACATCCTTACTCACACCCAAGCCCCACAAAGAAACAACAGATAGGTTTATTATACCTCTTACCTACAATAGCGCATTCAAACCAGTGAAAACCATTGTCAACAAATATTGGCACCTTCTATCAAACATACCCAGATGCCAGAATCCTCCCTTGTTTACAGCTAGGAGGGCTAGGAACTTTAGAGATATACTAGTGAGAAGTAGTCTGCCGAAAGAGAAGGACACCAGGTGTTTGAGTGGGAGGAACATTCCAAGAGGTTTTTTTGTTTGTGGTAACTGTGCCCAGTGTTATTGTGCTGACAGCAAGAAGTCTTTTCAGAATACTGCAAAAACAAGAACTTTCTCTATTAATACATTTGGTAACTGTCAGAGCGAGGGGGTGGTCTACGCTATCCAGTGCCCATGTGGTCTTCTGTATTTGGGGCAAACATCTAGACCTGTAAAAGTCAGAATAGGTGAACACCGGAGTTGTATTAGATTGCAAAAGCGTTCTGCACCCTTGGTGACTCATTTTCTGGACATGGGACATTCAGATAAACAATTAAAATTCTGGATTGTTGAGACTGTGCAGAAGACTACTTCAAACATGTGCAAAGTACTCCTGAGAAGAGAGTTGTTCTGGATTCATCAACTACAGACATGGGCTCCATTTGAATTAAATGAAGAGGTGGACTGGACTTGCTGTTTTTGTAAAAAAGAAAAAGTATATTCTGTTCTCATACCCTTCCCCCCCCCCCACAACCAGGTGCTCTGTATTTCCCTTGACTTCATATTCCCTCCCATCCTGTACATCTCCTTATGGGCAGTGTGCAATGTCAATTGGTGATTGCATCACCCCTAGTGTTATATATATGGTAGCCATTGTAGCAGCGTGTAACAGTATCTTTGCTTTGATGGAGTGGCACACATTCATAACTACAAAATTCTGATTACCAGGTTGGTTGACCAATTTATTGTGTATTTAAACTTTACTAAATTTAAGATACTAATGGATGTAATGATAGCTAATTCATAACTTTATTACTTTTCCTTTAATGTAGAAGTACTGGTGAGACTGCAACAGATATACCTATGGCCCAGTATAATTCCAGCAATAGCTGTATAATCATATAAGGTAACACTACTTTTGTAAGAAGCAGTTTTTAATTAAAATTTGGCATATAATTCAAGAATTTAAAATAATTTGTCTTCTTCCCCCCTTATAATTTCAGGATACAACACCTGGGTTGATATATGTATATATGTTTATGAATGTGTGTCAATGATATATCTGTATTAGTGACCACTGAGGAAGGCCCTTTGGGGCCGAAACGCGTTTGGTCTTCAGTTGTTTAGTGTTGACCCATCTTTTGTATGAGCATTTGTATGTTTTTATACATCTGATACTGGAAAAATTTTAATCAGAAGTTATTTTAACAAGTGTACACCTTAATAAATTTGTATGTTTATATTATATTAGTCAGCTTGGCCCCCTTGGTTCGCAGTGTCATTTTGGGTTGAGTTTCCCCTTCCCTTTTCCCCTTTTTTCAGCTGATGACCTGGCTAGCCAGACAGTTCACTTTTGGTGTGATAACATGGCAACAGTACAGGTCATCAACTCCTTAACGTTTAGGTCACCCAGAGTAATGGCACTTGTCTGGGCCTTTATTCTCCAATGCTTGCGCTACAATATTTTGTTTAAGGTCAGGCATGTGCCAGGAGTCAATAACGGGGTCACTGACACTCTGTCTTGGAAATAGATGGAGAGGTTTCGTCAGTTGGCTCCAGACTCTGACCAAGGAGCGGTAAGAATGCCCGAAGACCTGTGGCAGATTGGAGGGCTGAAGCCGAGAGGGCAACGGGCTTAGCTCTTGCACCCAGCACACGCCGGACTTATATGCGGGCCGGCCAACAGTTTGTGGCTTTTAGGCAGAAGGTGGGCCTTCAGCAACTCTGGCCTATCCCAGTGTCACACCTGATCCAATTCTGCATGTCTGTGAAAGGTAAGGGTCTGTCTGTCAGTTCCATCTGGGGCAAGTTATCAGCCCTTGCCTTTGCAAGTAAGGCCGGGGGTTTCAGGGATGACACTGGGGGTTTCTGTATTCGGAAAATGCTGGATGGCTGGGCATGAGAGGATGGTGCTCCTCCTGACACGAGAGAACCTTTTTCCCCTGCTGTACTTAAGGGTTTGAAACCCCAATGGGTTTCTTTGTGTTCGGATGCATACGAGGCTGCCTTATTTCATGCAGCAGCCTTGGTTGCATTCTTTGGGGCCCTGAGAATTAGTGAGTTGGTGGCCTGATCCCGACAGGACAAGTCGGGCTATGCGTTAGGCATAGGGGATGTCCGGGTAAGTGAGGAAGGCCTACAAATTACAATTCGGCGTTCTAAGATGGACCAATTGGGCAAAGGCACTATAATTACAATGGGCCCTTGTCTTGATTCTGACCTGTGTCCAGTTGTGGCACTCAGTTCATATTTGGCATTGAGGGGGAGTAGTGCAGGTCTCCTGTTTATGCACAAGGATGGGTCGCCATTGACCAGGTTTCAGTTTTGGACAATTACCAAGAGGGCTCTGGTTGCCTTGGGCTTTGGTAGTTTCCAATTTGGGACTCACTCTTTCAGAATTGGGGCGGCTTCCACTGCTGCTGCTATGGGATATCAGGGACCTAACATCCAAAGAATAGACAGGTGGCGGTCAGCGCGTTACAAGATGTATGTCCGGACCTGCAAAGTCTGAGCTTCTCATTCAGTTTTGTTATAACGGGAATGGAGCATGTTGTTTTTGAGCCGTAGTGCTCTTGTCTTGTTATGGTTAACCTAGTTTCTGTTTCAGGTATGGTGGTGGCCAGTGGAGGAGCCGTGTGCTGATCTGTGGCCACAGTATGGTGTTCTGGACCATGCACTGGGCCAAGAGAATGACCATTGGATCCCAGTTGGGATGCAGTGAGCGGGCAGAGGTCGAGTGGCTTGGCCGAAGAGGCATGTACTGGCCTCAGTTGATGCCGCTACTGTTTGGGGAGAGACGTGGTCCTCCGCCTGATGTGCTGATGATATACCTTGGTGGTAATGACTTGGGTCTCATGAAAGGTAAGGTCCTAGTCATTCAGGCCAAGGCAGATTTGGCTGGCATTGCGGACCGTTGGCCGGGGGTGCAACTGGTCCTGTCAGCGATTTTACCGCGTCAGGTGTGGCGCAGCATTGGTGACCCTAGGTGTCTGGACCGGGCGAGGCAGAATGCCAACCGGCAGCTTAAGAATGCCATGGAGGGAGGTTTTGGGCATCTTTCTGTTGCACCCTGATATACGGGTCGAGTTCCCTGACCTGTATAGGGGGGATGGGGTGCACCTTTCTAACAAGGGCAACGACATTTTTCTTTCAGATCTGAAGCGAGGGGTCCTGGCAGTGCTGGATCGCATGGTGGGGGCCAAGGCCTAAGCAGAGGCTTGGCCTTTGCTGTGGCGGGGTAGCGCGATCTGGATGGAAATGGTGAGCACCGGGGCATTGTTATAAAGGAAATAAAGGGTCCTCCAGGAACGGCTTTCAGGCCTTTGCGGCTCAAGGCCGGGAAGGGGTGATTTTCCTTGGAACAATCTGGCCTGGCCTACCTTAGCGGGCTTTGCAGCTTCTGGGGTGGTGGGTCAGGGGTTCTTTTCAACATGCCAAGCTGCTGGTCAAAAGCTACCTTCGGTGGCTTACGATCGGAGCAGGTGCATCGCCCAGAAGGAAATGCAGGTAGTCAGGAGTTTGACACCTGTCATATTCCTCTGTACATTTCTGACAACCCCTCGCTAGTATTTATGGTTATTAAATAATTAATAAAGTGGCCCTTGTTAAATCCATATTGGTGTCTGTCTCTTCATTCCGACTGTGGGGGCAAGGTACAATACATCTCTATATTCTGCATCTATCTCTGAGAGAAAATTTTGAAACTGACAATGAGTAAGGCCATGATGTTGTAATTAATGCTGGATACTGAAGAATCCTACTACACAAGGCTTGCTGATGAATAATGGAGTGAAATTTCATGGAGAGCATACTGTTTAAGTTCAATAGCTCTTCATGGATTCTTGCAACTACATCAGTTTTGCATCCCACCATATTTCTTACACCATTAGTTGTGATGCTTTTCAATTTATCTCAATGCAGACCAAGTTTTTCTACTGATTTACACACTTTCAAGAATATGTTTTCTACAGTTGTAGTGCCTTTCAAATTCTGCAGTGCACACAACTCTTCTGTAATTCTGAAGTTGAAATCTATCCCCCTGATAAAAATTAGTAGTTGAGCAGAGTCTATAATCCGATTCAGTGTCAAAGAAAAAAAAATCAATTTTGCTGCAAAAACTTTAGATTTTTAAGAGACTCTCCTTGATATATTGAGTAGCTCTTGTGACAGGATTTAAAGTGCCTTTCAGCACTGTACTCCTTTCAAGACATATCAAGCAAACTGCTTTATCCTTGTTTAAAATGAAGAAGTACTCAGTAGTCCATTTGTCATTAAAGACATGTTGCTCATCTGCATTTTTTTGTTTCTTTGAAACAGCAGACATCTTTTGCAGACATCTTCTTTTGCAGACATCTTCTTACAGAATTTTAGCAGAGCAGCAGTTGCAGAGTTTCAATATAATCCTTGGATAAACAAAAAAATATGTGAGAAGTATAGTTTTAGGAGCCTTTCCCTTTCCCAGCAAATCCACCCTACTCTAGCTGCCAGGGATTTTCATTTTGACCATGACAAAGAAGAGAAGAGACCCCTGCCTCCCTATACACAACAGTTCTCAGGAGTGTTGGGCCACATGCACAGGCTAGGAAGAATTTTAAAAAAATGGATTATGAATCTGACCTATCAGATGGCAAAGTTGCAATCTTATGTACATTGAAGACTATGAGATTTTTTTCTTAATAAACACACTACCTTGAGGTTTAAATCTACACATGCTAATACTTTAAGCAAAATGGCAGCCAGAGGGAGGGGAACTTGGCTGGAAGAAGATGTGGGAAGGGAAATCCCATAAGCTTCCCTGTTAAGAGAGTACTCATTCCCTCTCAACCCAAGGGGCCACTCACCGACTCTTGCAATTACAGATGCATGAGAAGACTTCTAGCTGGAGTGGGTGGGGGAGGAAAGGCAGAGAAAGCAAGGTAAGAAGTCAGAGTAATCAGCTCTCGTTGAGGAAGGAAGAATGCTTTTGCTTGCAGTAACCTTGGAAGCCACTTGGAGGAGCCTTGATTGATGGAGCCTCTAGAAATGTTCAGTATGCAAAACACTTTGTATCTTTGTGGGTTTTGTATTTCTATTTTTTTTTGCAAAAGTACCAGCTCTTTACTGTCCTTTCCCCACCTATTTTGCAAAAGCAAGCCAGACATCTCCTGTGCCCATTCACACAGCTGCTTTATCTTCCTTACACACATACAGGCTGAGTTCAGACTGGCAGTTTGCCCAAAGATAGGCACGTTTCAGCAACGTTTCACAACCGGATTAAAGGGGGTGTTCACACAGACACATCTGTCTGGTGTTCCCCACCCGCAGTCAACCCGTCGTGTACTGCTTCGCTCCCGCATTTAAAAGATACCTGGTGGAAGTGGTAGCAAATCCCAGAGAGCACATTTATCCCACTTCATTCTGCTTCAGGGAAGTGTGAACCCTAACCCAAAAAGCCGGGGATAACCTGCTGTAATAATGTCCACCGGGTGTTTCTGCACAAGGTGCACTTGATTACCCTGGAGAGGCAGCAGCGATATGATTGGATGTGCTCCGCTCTACTGCCCAATGCAGTACTGGTGCAATGGGACCCTCCCCAAATTGCCCTGATGCACCTATGCGCATAAGCACACATGCACACATAGCCAAATTACCAGGAAAAAGCCATTTACAGCTGTGCCTTCAGGCCAACAGTCTGATTGCTCTCTCACACCTCCTCCCAGTATGCTCCCACATCAGTCGGCGCAGTGTAACTGGGAAATTGTTCTAGGGCTTTTTTGCCATGACTCACTCCCACTTCAAACTGCCAGTCTTCAACATGATAATGCATGGAGATGGGCAGTGAAAAACCTGAGTGGTATGGGTATCTGAGCTTTACTGGCTATCAAAGCACCCAGAATGGGCAAAATGGAAGACAAGGCCAAGAGGGGGCTAACAAAAGGAACATGGAGACCAGAAGAAACAATGTTGCTATCATGGTTTTGGGGTTTTTTGCAAGAACAGCAGTAGATGGTGCCTCTTGAGGCAAGAACAGTGTGGGTCTGAGGGAAAATGCATTGAGAGTTACATATAGAAAACAAGCTGATTGGAGGGCCTCACAGAAAGAGCTCAGGGGCTGCATGCGGTCCACAGGCCACAGGTTGGGGACCCCTGCTATAAGGGGTTTCCATATAGCCATAAATTTGGATAATGTCTTTTCCTTTATCAAAGTAAGTTTGGCCATCTCTGCAAGCTCCATCATCTTCAGCAACCATTCCCATATTGTAAGTAATGTTGAAGTTTCCCATTTTTGAGCATAAAACAGTCTTGCTGCTGTTGTCATATACAGAAACAAAGTTCCATCAGAGTTTTCTAATTGTTTATCCATTAGCCCCAGGAAAAAAGGCTCTGTTATCATTTGCATATTAGTCTTTAAAATCTTCTGGATAAATGAATGTATTTGTATCCAATATTTTTTAGCTTTGTTACATGTCCACCATAGATGATAAAATGTTCCTTCATGATGTTCACATTTCCAGCATTTATTCAAAACATTTCTTAAAATGTTTTGGCTAATTTATTTGGTGTCATATACCACCAATACATCATTTTATAACATTCTCCTTCAGATTTGAACTTTGAGCGGTGGCGCAGGCAGTAAAGCACGCCTGCTGTAGCATCAGTGAACAGTCACTATGGCTGTTTGAGACCCACCGCAGCTGGGGTGAGCTCCCAGCCCTAGTCCCAGCTCCCGCCCACCCAGCAGTTCGAAAGCATTGCAAGTAGATAAATGTGTACCTGCCTGTAGGTGGCAGGGGGCACCCTCCCTCCTTGGAGTGTGTAGTGAGGGCATCAGCGGCGGTGGTGATGGCGGCGGAGGCGGCGCTGAGCGGCTGAACCTGGCAGAGGGCAGAGCCACGGAGGTGCAGGCGGCGCAACGGTGTGGCGTGGCGGAGCCAGAAGGGACATTGGCCAGAGCCACAGCCAAGGCGCGAGGCTGTGCACCGAAGATGGGCCTGCCGAGAAGATGCTCCTGAGCCAGGAAAAAAGATCTACACCAGGACATCAAGGACATAGAGGATGGAGTGCTGACGCTTGAGGCCCGCCAGAATAGAGACAAAAAACCCTGCCTGGGTGCTGGTAGGATGTCACTCCCCCTATAGATTGTGGCCCTAGATAGAAATGAACTAAAAAATTGTGTAAACTGCTCAGAGACCCCTCAGGGTTTCTTTCAATCATACCAAAGAGCAAGCAGCAAAGTAAACTTTCAAGTCAAGTGACCCCAAACCACCTCTTTCTTTTTCATCTTGGTGCTGGGGGGTAGCAGTGGGAGGGATTCTAGTGTCCTGGCCCCACTGCTGGACCTCCTGATGGCACCTGGTATTTTTGGCCACTGTGTGACAGAGTGTTGGACTAGATGGGCCATTGGCCGGATTTAACATTGGCTTCTCTTATGTTCTTATCTTGAAATATTTTATATTTAACGTGGTGTTTTTTCCCTTGCCACACAAATCTTGATATATACTTCAGCCATTTTTTAAATGGTACATCAGATGTCAAAACTGGTATTTTTTGAAACAGGAATAATATTCTAGGTAAAATGTTCATCTTAATTACAGATATTCTCCCCAACAATGACAACTGCAATTTCCCCCATCTTAACAGATCTTTTAAAATGTATTTTTAAGACTTAAGATAATTATTATGAAATAACATTCATATTTGACAATGTAATTCCCAAATATTTTACTTTCTTTTCAACCTTAAAATCTGTTTTATTGATCAGCACCACTTCTTCTTGTGAATTCATATTTTTGTTTACATCTTTGTTTTCTGTTTATTAAATTTAAAGCCTGCTAGTGCACCAAATTCTTTTAATTTAGGCATCAAAAAGTCAACTATTTTTAAAGGGTTCTCCAAGATCTAACCAGATCATCTACAAAAGCTCTCAATTTGTCATTCTCTTTCAGAATCTTTACGCTTCTAATCTTTTCATCTTGTCTTAAGTCTCTAATCAGAATTTCAAGGACTAAGATAAACAAGACAGGAGATAGAGGACCACTCTGTCTTGTTCCTTTTTGAATCTCACATAGTTTGGTTAAATCTCTATTCATTTATTTTTTCTGACTGTGAGGTGTAAATCAATTTTACCCATTTTATGAAGTTCTCACCGAAGTTCATGTCTCCTCAAATTTCAAACATAAAAGCCCAATTCAAATTGTCAAAAGCTTTCTCTGCGTCCAAGAAAATCAAAGCAGCTTGTTTTTCATTGTTTTTCAAAATATTCCAAAATATCAAGAACCATTCTAACATTATCCTTAAACTGCCTCTTAGATAAAAATCCACATTGATCGTCATGAATATAGCCTTGTATGATTATTTTAAGTCTTTCTGCAAATATTGTAGTAAACAGCTTATAATCATTGTTCAGTAATGAAATTGTTGTGTAGTTTTTTTGTTGACGTCAAGTCTTGGTCTTTTTTGGGTATCAATGTTATATTGTCCTCTTTCCAGGTTTCTGGCATCTTGCCCCCTTGAAGAATGGAGTGCATTGTACTTTGCAATGGAAACAAAACTTCTTCAAAACACCTATAATACAGACCTGATAAGCCATCTGATCCTGGAGCTTTTCCAGATGGACAAAGCAATCCTGAGGGGGGGGAGCACTCTGGAAGCTGACTGGCCCATACACCAGTGTAAGTCTGAGATATGCCAATGTAAGTGGCAGTTACTCTGCTGTTGACATCTAGCAGTGCTCTGCTGCTGTCAGGCATCGGCGTAGGGGTGATGTGGCTGGGCACTCGCACAACTGTGGTGCAGGGTATTCCACTGGCATGGTTGTGGGAGATTTACTGCCTGTACCTAGGGACCACTCGCCAAACTCTAACATGCACTTGCTCCACCTCCACCTTCTGGCAAAGTGATAACCAGGCTGAGCTGAAATCCTCCTATTTGGGGTCTGTCTGGATCCAGCCTTCTGACTGGGGTCCACTCCACATTGCACTGAAGCTGGCAGCTCCACTGCCACCAATGCCTCCTTGTTCGTCATCTCACAAAGTGATGAATGGGCCATGATGAGTATGAACCTCACCCATCTGCCTGTACCAGCTGGGGCAGGCAAACCATGCTACTTGGTCCCTCACTTATCCAGTCTATAGAGAAGGTAGATTCTGGCTGTGGCCATTCCTACCCAGGGCAATGCATCTAGGTCAGCCACTATCATACCCTATATTGCCCACCACCTTTGAGAAAAGGTATGCTTCTTTTAGCTGCATGCCATGATTGTGAAATGTGGCTTCTGGCTGCTTCAGCCTTCCCCACCCCCTTGAGGAGATGAATTCTGACTGTGACAGCTCTCACCTTCATGGGGCTAGAGCAGCACCCTCCATGTCCCCCTTTCGGGAACCAGTCATTACCATCTCCATCAACAATCACTCTTCATGTTATCAGCAACTTTCCAGAATACGTTTGGGGTTAGGGCATGTGCTTGGTGTTTCTCCTAAATGATCTCACTAGTCTGCCATGCCTCTCAACCAGCCAAACTATTGCAGAGATGGATTCTGGTTGTCAGGGGTCATTTTGAGGGGGAATGAGCCAGAACAGCATTCTGGGAGGAGTGGGCACTTATGGTGGAGGCAGCAGAAGCATGGCAGCAGCCAGCATGTGACAATCTGCTGGCGCTGCTGCTGTCTTTGCTGGTGAGGCTCTCCTGCTCCAGGAATTCATCCAGGTCCTGCAGGGTTAGCTGGCATTGGATACTGCAGAAGATGGATAAGTGCTCCCACCACTCGTCCAACCTGGAAGGCAGCAGGCCAAGCTGGGAGTTGAGGCATGGTGGTGAAGGACAAGCACTGCAAGTTGAGCTGTGGGGGGCAAGGGCCAGGTGGGCCAGGGCTCCTCTTCCCCAAAGGTGTCATTGGGCAGCTGGAGGGCAACCTTGTGCGCCTTGTCCACCCACTCACGGATCCTCTGCTGGGGGCCGTCACTTGAAGGCAGCATGCCCAGGGCCCCTATGGCAAAGGCAGCCCATTGGCCTGTGGTGCTCCACTGCAGAGGGCAGGCAGATCACTGGTGGGATGGCTGTAACTGCCATTCTTCTGGCTGCGCCTCTCACCCCCAAGCAGGGCACAATGTGCCAGGAGGCCACTTGGAGCAAGACTAGGAGCAAGATTCCCTCTAAGTTGAGTTACATGCGCTGCGTGCACCAATTTCCAACAGCCAGTGCACAGATTTTTCTCTTGGAGCAAGGCAAGTCCGAGGGCAGCCCCGGCCACTTGCTCAGGTGGGCAACATAAAGGGCTGTGCTGGGATCTGCTCCTGGCAGCCCTCCTTCCAAGGCAGCAGAGGACTTTTCTCCTGCCTGCTTCCTAGCTTGCCCCACCTTCCATCTTGTTGAACTGGCCAGCACCTTGTCTCTGCACCCAGCCAGCCCTCCTTCCAGAAGCCCTTCTTCGACAGTCACAGAGGATGCTCCCCTCCCACCAGCCACCTGGCTTGCCCCACCACCTTCTACCTTGGCAAGCTGCCTGACATCTCCTCCATATGCCACTGTATCCCTGCCCCCAGCCAGCCAGCTATCCTTCAATATATCAGCCAGTAAGTCGCCCCCTTGATGGCCTTGGGCAGAAATGCTACCCAACACTCCTCCATGGGCCTCCCCACCAATGCTAGTGCCACAGGGGCCTGTGGGCCCCTCACTGGAAAGTATGGTGGAAGTCATGGGGGGAGTGAAGCCAGGCTTGCAAACTGGCAGGAGAAATTCCCTCAGTACAGTAGAGGATGCCAGTCAACTCGGGGGGGGGGAATCTGCAATCCAGGAGAAAGGAAAATCCCACACAAGAAAAACAAGATGAGAAGTTAAAATTTGAAATGGCACAAATCTTGGCTGAGTCTATGGAAGCAGAAAACACAGATGAATTATATAATAAAACTGATGTTGCTTATAGAATGAATTCAGCATATGCAAGGAGAAATAAACTCCCAAGAGAAGTGCACATGAGATTCCATAAAAGATCAATGAGAGATGAAATTTTGAAAGCAATAAATGAAACACCCTTACAAATAGAAGAAACAGAAATTAAAATTTTATAGGCAATTCCATGGAGAGTGAGAGAGAAAAGAAGAGAATATATGGGGCTTACAAACATTCTTAGAATGAATGGAATCACATATAGATGGCTACTTCCAGAAGGCATCTTTTTCACCTATAAAGAGAAAAGATACAAAATCAATTCAACTTTTAAAGCCCCAGGGAGGCCAGACTTGCGGCAACCAGGGCCAGGTCCTTTTCAGTGGTGGCTCCTACCTGGTGGAATGAGCTCCTGGAGAAGATCAGGGCCCTGTGGGACCTTTCACAGTTTCGCAGGGCCTGTAAGATGGAGGTCTTCTATCAGGCTTTCGAGTAGGAGCCGCCACTACCCCTGCTGCTATTCTTGCCATCTGTGGCAGATGTAGGGGACGGCCGAGGAAGATCAATCTTGCCCCACTGGGGCCAATATCACTGGATGGGGCAGAATAACATCGAGCAGCATCCTTTTGTGAAACTGACGCCATCTGTTTGAGTTTGTTTAATGGTTGAGCACTTTAATGTAGAATGTTTTATCTGTTTTATGTTGTTTTATTCTGGCACTCATTGCCCCATTGTAAGCTGCCCTGAGCTTTTTCGCAGGGAGGTTGGGATAAAAGAGGAAATAATAATAATAATAATAACGATAATAATGATAACAATAATGATAACAATGATAACAATGATGATGATGATGATGATGATGATGATGATGATGATGATGATGATGATGATGATGATAAAAATAATAAAGTGGGAGAATTTTTAAAAACACATAGTGAAGAATTGAAAGTTGAGGACCAATGAGAAACACAAGGAACAACTGGAGGAAATGAAAAAACTACAAAAACGATGGCTGAGAGGTGACATGATCGAGGTTTATAAGATTATGAATGGGATTCAGCAGGTTGAGAAAGAAGTACTTTTCTCCCTTTCTCACAATACAAGAACTCGTGGGCACTCTATGAAATTGCTGAGCAGTCGGGTTAGAACAGATAAAAGGAAGTACTTCTTCACCCAAAGAGTGATTAACATATGGAATTCACTGCCACAGGAGGTGGTGGCAGCTGCAAGCATGGACAGTTTCAAGAGGGAATTAGATAAACATATGGAGCAGAAGTCCATCAGTGGCTATTAGCCACAGGGTATAGATGGGAACTCTCAGTCTGGGGCAGGTGATGCACTCTATTCTTGGTGCTGGAGGGGGAAGCAGTGGGAAGGCTTCTGGTGCCCTGGCCCCACTGCTGGACCTCCTGATGACAACTGGTATATTTTGGCCGCTGTGTGACAGAGTGTTGGACTAGATGGGCCATTGGCCTGATTCAGCATAGGCTTCTCTTATGTTCTTATATCCTTTTCTTCAAACTCCCCTTCCCCCCCGTTGGCTCCCAGAATTGCTTTCACCATTTTATCAATACATAATGCATGTTAATACACTGTTACCATATAAATTCTACAGGTAACACAATTCGCTCATTAGCAATTACTATTGGTACTTATTGGTTGTATAAATTTGTTACGTCACTAGTAATTTTCCAAGCTAAATGTGCTGTCCTTCATTTCCCAGTTCTTCTGTATATATTCTTTAAAGTCTTTCCAGTCTGCCAAGAAGGTTTCTGCTTCTAGGTTGTTGAGTTTTCTAGTCCACTTGTCCATTTCTGCCATATGTATTAAATTTCTTAGCCAGTCCCAAAGATCAGGAATCTTTTCATTTTTCCAATTTTGAGCATAAAGCATTCTAGCAGTTGTTACCATATACAACATATACAGTCTGAGTTCAGACTGGCAGTTTGCTCCAGTAGCCAGTCATGGCAAAAAAGCCCCGGAATAAACTGTTCCAGGTTTTCCCGTTCACACAGCCCGGGCCGCTGCCGGGTGGGAGCGTTCAGACTGCCACGCTGGGGGGCACGCTGTATTCGGCGTTTCCCCATTAATTCGGCACCGCATTGGGCAGTAGAGCGGAGCATGGCCAATCATATCGCTGCTGCCTTCTGCCCAACGCGGATTGCTTCCAGTTTTTCAGCTGCGTGTTCAGACTTCCTGAAAGCGGAGAAACGTGCGACACACGCGGGCTTTTGGACTTGCTACCAGTTTTATGAGGTATCTTTTTAATCCGGCGGTGAAGTGCAACAGCACGGGTTGGCTACAGATGGGGGACACCAGGCAGATGTGCCTGTGTGAACACCCAATTTACTCCGGAATTGAATCGTTGCTAGCCCGGGTCCCTACCCGGGCAAATTGCCAGTCTGAACTCAGCCCATATCAATGTTCTTTTACTCACATTTATTTCTTCTAGTTTACAGCCCAAAATGCTTTTGCTTTGTCGCAAGTCCACAACATATGATAAAAAGAACCTTCAGCATGTTTACATTTCCAACATTTGTTAGATAAATTTTTGCCTATGTTAGCTATCTTTTTGGGTGTCATATACCATCTGTACATCATTTTAAAACAATTTTCTTTAAGGTTAGTACATGTAGATATTTTCATAGCATTTTTCCATAAATATTCCCAAGATGACATGGGAATTTCCTTGTTCATATTAATTGCCCATTTAATCATTTGCTCTTTAACTACTTCATCTTCCATATACCATTTTAACAAAATCTTATACATTTTCAATATCATTTTCTTCCCTCCCTCCAGCCACACATTTTCAATTTCATTATAATTTCCCCTAAACCCAGCCACTTTTTTATCAGTCCTGTACAAATCATAAATCTGTCTGAAATGCAACCAGTCATATTTCAAGTCTAATTGACTTTCTTCTTTCAACACATATGCTTTCCCTTCAAGTCTCAACAGTTCAACCATTTTGAACACTGCCAACATTTCTAACAGCAACAACACTGCTGAGCTGCCCTGATCCAGATGCCTCCAAAGGTCATCCATGAGGGCAACCAGTACCGTCTCCATCCTGTGGCCTGGTTGGAATCCGGAATGGAAGGGATCTAGTATGGAAGTGTCATCCAACAAACCCTGCAACTGCAATTTCAATGCGGTTTTTGATAGAACCCAAGACAGAAAAACTGCTAAGAAACAGAAACAGAAAAGAAGATATGAACTACCTCCAGCTTTATACCAACTAATGGAAGAGAATATTTGTATAGATGCATGGAAAGCCAGAAACCCACATAAACAAGATTATACTTTCTATTCGGCAAGGCATAAGTCTTAGTCAAGGAAAGATATGTGCTGGATCTCAGCTACAATGGCCAATGACATCTTAGAAGCAGAAATACAACCCCGAACATTTGCGGATCATAACCTTATAGACTGAGCCCATGTGGAAGGGCGGGATATAAATAGAATAAATAAATAAATAAATAAAATACCCTTGAACTTCAAGACATTTCTAAAAGAAATAGATGGGTGTTGAACATGGCAATTCTTAAAAATGAAATGTTTGTAAAGGAATCTAAGAAAGAATTCCAATTTTTTTTAAAGAAACATGCAGCCTGGAATTTCTGTAAATACTGTTTGGGATGCCTTCAAAGCTTTTGTGAGAGGATGGATGATAAAAGAAGCAGCATACAGGAAAAACAAAGACTAGAAAATTATTATCAACTTCAAAAACAAATAAAAGAACAAGAAAAAATAAAGCAAGATTTGACAAGTGAAGAGAGGAAGATTAAACTTAAATTACTGCAACATCAAATGAACTGTCTCTTAAGAAATAGTAAAGAAAATAATGTATGCCAAACAAAATTACTTTGAAAATGCAAACAAGCCCACTAGATGGTTAGCATATAAAATATGCAAAGAAAGGGAAAGAAGATATATAAAAATACTCAAAAATCGAAAAGGAGAAGAGAAAAACAAATCAAAGGACATAAAAATAATTGTGGAACAATTTTATCAAAATCTCTATAAAAAAGCAGAAGTATCCCAAGAACAAATTAGAGGATATCTAGAGAAATTTAAACCTAAAATTTTTACAGAGGAACAGAGAGAATTATTAAATCAACCAATATCCTTGGCCGAGCTGACTGAAACCTTCAAAAAACAAAAAAACGTAAAACTCCAGGTCCTGATGGGCTGCCAGTGGAATTCTACCACGTTTTTGAAGACAAACTGATATTTCCCTTGAAAGAGGTGTGTCAGAACATAACGATTGACCAGAAAATACCAGATTCCTGGAAGGAGGCTTTGATATACACAAACAAAGTTTAGATGGAAAAAAAATAAAAATTATAGACCTATGTCTCTTTCAAATGTTGATTATAAAATATATGTCTCCATTCTAGCAACAAGAATGAAAAAAGTGTTGGAACAAATGATATGTAAAGATCAAGCAGGTTTTCTTCCTAAGAGACAATTCAGAAATAATGTAAGGACAATTCTAGATGTTTTAGAATATTATGAAGTTTCTTGTTTAAAATTTGCAAAAAGCACTTTTTAGCTTTAAATGGTTCAATCTGAAAATTTTACAAGAAGGCACTAAAATTGTTATTTACATAAAATTTATCCCCCATTTATGTTTTATATTATATGTATGTTTGTACTGTGTATGTTTTTGAAAATAAATTTTTAAAAACCCTGAAACTGAGTCGCCATCACCCTCTCAATTAGTTTGCCCAAATAGGGCAAAATGGAAACCAGACAATAGTTGGCCAATTCGGCTAGGTCCAAGGATAATTTTTTTAACAAGAGGGTGAACCACTGCTTCCTTAAGTGCCCCAGGGAGCAGTCCCTCTGAGAGGGACTTATTGATGATGTCCCTTAGGGCACCTCGTAGCACATCACAGCTAGCTTTAATTAGCCACGATAGGCATGGAGTTGCAAGTGGTTGGGTGAACAGTTGAGAGTAATTCGTTGACTTCCTCTAGTCTGAGCAGATTGGAATAATCCAAAACCTGACTAGAATATGCGCATGGAGCCTTGAGTTCGCCTACTGTTTCAACTGTGCCAGGGAGGTCATGGTGGAGTGATAAGACTTTATCTGCGAAATAGCTCACAAAAGCCTCACAGCCAATATCCAATTCCTTAGCATTTGGTCTGCCCTGTGGCGGAGTAGTTATGGACCAAATAGTTCTAAATAATTGGGCTAAGTGTGAGCTTGCAGACACAATCATAGCTGCATAATACTCCCTGTTAGCAGCTTTGACTGCCATCTCCTAGAATCTCATAAATGTCCTATAAGATACACTTAGCTTCATCACGGGCCTGCCGCCACTGTCTCTCTAGCCATCTAAGCCTTCACTTCATCAGCTGCAGCTTCTGGGTAAACCAAAGAGCTAGCCTAGAGCGAGGGCACAGAGGGCATCGGGGAACAATCTCGTTGATGGCTGCAGAGAGTTGGCCATGCCAGTCCACTAACTCATTCAAACAGCTGCCGGGGGCATTGGATACCTCATCTGAAGCCACATTGGGTCCATTTGGCTCTGTGGGTGAACATGTGGACAAGGGGGACCCAATAGATGTTGTTTACCTTGACTTCCAGTAAACTTTTGATAAAGTTCTTCATCAAAGGCCATTAAGTAATCTCAGTAGCCATGATATAAGAGGACGTCCCCTTGTAGATCAAAAACTAATTAATAGGAAACAGAGAGTATAAATGGGAAATTTTCACAATTGAGGGTGGTAAGCAGTGGGGTACCGCAGGGATCAGTACTGGATCCGATGCTTTTTAACTTGTTCATTAATTATTTGGAGTTGGGAGTAAGCAGTGAAGTGGCTAAATTTGTGGATGACACAAAGTTGTTCAGGGTGGTGAGAACCAGGGAGGATTGTGAGGCACTCCAAAGGGATCTGTTGAGGATGGGCAAGTGAGCATCAATGTGGCAAATGGGGTGCAGTGTGGCCAAGTGCAAAGTGATGCACATTGGAGCCAAAAAACCTAACTATAAATACACGTTGATGGGGTCTGAACTGGCAGAGACTGATCAAGAAAGAGATCTTGGAGTCGTAGTAGATAACTCACTGAAAATGTCTAGACAGTGTGCGACTGCAATAAAAAAGGCCAATGCTATGCTGGGGATTATTAGGAAGGGAATTGAAAACAAATCAGCCAGTATCATAATGCTCCTGTATAAATCGATGGTGCGACCTCATTGGCTGAGTTCAGACTAGCAGTTTGAAGCGGGAGCCAGTTGTGGCAAAAAAGCCCTGGAACAAACTGTTCCGGGTTTTCCCGGCCACACTGCTCTGACTGATGTGGGAGTATTCAGACTGCTGGCTCAGAGGCACAACTGTAAATGGCTTTTTCCTGAGAAATCAGCTATGTGTGCATGTGTGTATGAGTGCATGAGTGCTCATGTACTCATACACACATGCACACATAGCTGATTTGGATCCCGTTGCGCCAGCACCGCATTGGGAGGTAGATCGGAGCACAGCCAATCATATAGCTGCTGCCTTTTGCAAAATGCGGGTTGCTCCCAGCTTTTCAGCTGAGCGTTCATACTTCCCGGAAGCAGAATGCAGTGGGATAAAGGCACTCTCCAGGATTTGCTACCATTTTCAACAGATATCTTTTAATCTGAATGTGGACCAATGGGCTCACACGGAACCTAGGTTGGACCTATGGGGACCGGGTAGTATAAATAGAACCTATCACTGGGAGTGCTTGGAGTGTGTGTGTTCACGGATATAAGCTGGTCACAGACCGGCTAGTTTGTCTTTAATTTTTGATCTATCAATAAACTATGAGCTGAATTCACTATGCCACGTGTCTGAATTCAGTACATTTCAACCCAAACCCCTCCACACGCATGTCCCCTGGTTCCCCAGCTGAAGCTGGATGCCTGCAGCTCTGTACTGTCTGAAACCAGTGTTGGACAATACTTCCAGAAGCAGTTTTCTGGGGGTGCCTTGCCTTGGGGCCCCTCCTAGAAGGGCACACACAATCATGTCTCCCCTCTAGAGGGAGGTGCCAACAGGTGGGTCCCAATTGAGAGTCTTATCCACTGGGGATGGGACTCCCCACCCCATCTGTTTGCCTGCCATAGCCCAGCAGTCAGACCACACTACTAGGTCCCTCCTAAGAGGGCACACACAAGATGTCTCTTCTCCCCAGGGTCCCCATTCCCAGGGGTTTGGGACTCCCCACCTCACCCCACCTCACCCGTCCATCCACCCATGTCCCCTCGGCCCACCTGATGGCAAAGTTATTACCAGTCAGTACTGGATCCACCCGAGGACATGTTGCTCTGGCCCAGGGGTTTGGGACTTCCCACCTCACCTGTCCATCCACCCATGTCCCCCTGGCTTCCCTGACAGCAAAGTGATTATTGGCCAGGACCGAATTCTCCCAATGGGAGGTCACATTGCCCTGGCCTGGGACTGTCAAGACAGGGTCCCTGTGGGATCCCCATCCCAAGGGGTTTGGGACTCGCTGCCTCAACTGTCCCATGTCCCCTTGGCCCACCTGATGTCAAAGTGATTACCAGTCAGGAGCGAATCCTCCTGAGCTGGGAGGTCACATTGCCCAAGCCCAGGACCGTTGTGATGGGGTCCCTGTGGGGTCATCCCCAGGGTTTGGGACTCCCCGCCTCACTCATCCATCCACCCATGTCCCCCTGGCCCACCTGATGGCAAAGTGATTACCAATCAGGACCAAATCCTCCCGATGGGAGATTACGTTGCCCTGGCCCAGGACCATCATGACGGGGTCCCCACAGGGTCCCTATCCCCAAGGGTTTGGGACTCCTCGCCTCATCTGTCCATCCACCCATGTCTCCCAGGCCTGCCTGATGGCAAAGTGATTAGTGGTAAATGTAAAGAGACCTCCCAGCTGAACATAATCAGTAATTTAGAAAAACAGCAGGGGAGACGTTATGATGCAATGAGATATATTAGTACTAATAACTCTAATAACAACTTATTTCCAAAGTGTAATACAAAAACAGAACAATAAAGTGCATAAATACAAAGAAGTTTCCATTATCATTCAGTAGTACAAGAAGAAGAAGAAGAAGAAGAAGAGAAGAAGAGTTTGGATTTATACCCTGCCCTTCACTGCCCAAAGGCATCTCAGAGCAGCTTACAAACTCCTTTCCCTTCCCCTCCCCACAACAGACACCCTGTGAGGTAGGCGGGGCTGAGAGAACTCTAACTCAAACTGTCCTTGAGAGAACAGCTGTGCCAGAGCTTGTGACTGACCCAAGGTCACATCAGCAGGTGCAAGTGGAGGAGTGGGGAATCAAACCCGGTTCTCCCAGATAAGAGTCCACACACTTAACCACTACACCAAACTGACAAACATCCATTCAACATTAACGAAGCCTCCCAAATGTATCTCCGTTTCGATCCTGGACTTCCTCAGAAGTACGTTCTCTTGCATTTAATGTATGATGTCTCATTCATATCCTTTTATTACAAACAAATTTACAAATTAGTTTTTAACATTTCATATCATAAAATTACAAGTAGAAAAATACAGTGTGGAACTCTGTTCAATAAAATGTATTAAGTACCATTTAGTGAGTGATGTCTCTCTTATTTCCATATAGTTTTTTTCTTTCGTTCTCTGTTTATCAAAAAGCTTGTATCTCTAAGAATAATTATACAAACAATTACTAATATTATCTATATATTTATTACATGATTATATTATTACATTCCATATAGAGATAGTCATTCACCAAACAGGAAAACAAAGTCTTTACAACAGGCTCCAGTCAAATTTGCTGTGCGCTTCCAAATGCTAGACTGCCTTAAGGATTCTAATACACTATGATAGTATTTATCCCACTCCTTGGACATTATATTTAAAGGAAAGTACTCCTATTTTGCTGCATCCTAAAATGAAACCTAATTTCCTCCTAATTAAAGGTTTACATCCTACATAAACCTATCCAAATATCATATAGCCACAGAGATTATTCGTATTACAGAAAACATGTATCACTATTCAATCCTCGTGGACTTATGGTCTGTAGCTGATGAATCCAGTATGCTTTATGTTTAAGAAGAACCTTTTTAGTATCTACTATATTATACCTATTCGGACTTAGAACTTCCAGTATCGTAAATACAAAGCTAGTACAGTCATGTCTTTTTTCCAGAAAATGGGAAACCAGTGGGGATTCCATATTAGCTAAACATATACATGATTTATGCTCAGTAATACGTGTTCTAATTGATCTCATAGAGTGCCCAACATACAATTTCATACAAGGACATCTTATTAAATATACTATTTTTTTGGTTGCACAGGTAGATGAATGTCTAAATGTGATATGTACCTTTAAATCCGGAAAGTCTAAGCTATCCGTTTCTAGTGCTTGCGAACATACCACACACCTGCCACAGCACCGATGACCACCTGTCCCTGAAATTGTCTCTGTTCAATGACTAAAATCTGCTCTAATCATCCAGTTCTGTATACTTTTGGTTTCCCTATATCCCACTTTTGGTTTATTTGCACAACCTGGTACATCATTTACGATATGCCAATGTTTCATTATGATTTTTAAAAATACTTTCTGCACCCATGCCATAGGGGGAAGCGTTGCAAGCGAGAACCACCGGTAAGGACTCATCAAAATGCGCTAGGACTTTGTTCAAGACCAACCGTGCCTTGACCCCCTTGAAGGCAGTGGCCTAGTGGGGGCCCCAAGACCAAGGGGATTGCTTATCCAGGAAGTGATGCAAGGGCTCAGCTACCACTGCCTTGTGGGGGAGGAAGGTGTGATAAAAGTTCAGGAGCCCCAGGAACGCCTGTAGTTCCGCCTTGGATTCTGGCGGGGAAGCCTTGACAATGGCCTTCACCTTGTCCCTAGCCAGGTGGAGGCCATCCGCATTGACTGTGAAGCCCAGGAAATCGATGGATGGAACCCCCAACAGGCACTTCTCCCGCTTAACTTTCAGCCTGGCCTCGGTGGAAGTGGCGGAGGACAGCGCACAGTTTGGAGGCGAACTCATCCGGCATTGCTGTGGCAATCAGCACATCATCGAAGAATGGTGTTACGCCCAGGATCCTTTTCAAGAGAGAGTCCATCAGCTGTTGAAAGAGCCCCAGGGCCACGCTTACCCCAAACTGCAGTCTCTTTACTTTAAAAGCCCCCCTATGTGTCACGATTGTGCAGCTGCGGTTGCCTCATCAACCAGGAGCTGTTAGCAAGCTTGGGCAAGATCAAGTTTGCCAAAGATCTTCACCCCTGCCAAAGTGGCTAGCACGTGGCTCACTACTGGGCCTGGATATGCGTGGTCCTGAAGGGCCTTATTTATTGTGCACTTGTAGTCTGTGCAGATGCGGACATCCCCGTTTGGTTTCATGGGGTGACTATGGGTGTTTCCCACGCCACATTGGAGACCGGTTCCAGGACCCCTTGCTCTATGAGATGGTCCAGTTCTGTGTCTATTTTCAGCTTCAGTGTGAATGGGACCTTCCTGGAATGCAGGCGGATGGGGGCCACAAGTGGGTTGAGCTTCAGTGACACAGGGGAACCCATGTAGTGAACTAGAGTCCTGTCAAAGACAGCCAGTAATTCCCTGCAGACCTCACTGAAGTCCTGTGGGGCACAGAGCTGTACTCTCTCAATCGAAATTCCCAAAGGGGTGAACCACGCATGGCCCAATAGACTAACCCGGTTGCCCTTGACCACAATTAAGTCCAAGTAGTCATCAAACCCCCAGTACCAGACCCAGAAAGTCCCCACACCCCGGACAGGAATGCAGTTCCTCTGAAAGTCTGTCAGGGTCACAGGAGATGGGTGTAGGTGGGGTCCCCCCTCAGGACACAGTCTCTTAAGGGTCTCCACCGAAATGATGGAGGCTGCAGAGCCAGAATCCAGCTCCATGGAACATGGGGACCTTTCTATTTTGACCCGGACCTGGATTTTAGGGGCTGAGGTCTGGCTTGGAAGCTGCAGTACCTGTTCCGACAGTTTGCTCTTGAGGAGGTAAAGCTCTTCTTGGGATTCATTGTCTTCATAATGCACGGCAGACTGGCAGCCTTGCTGGGGTTGTGATGGTGGGGCTTGGGACCCCCCAGAATGGCAGGTCCGGGTGATGTGTCCCATGCGGCTGCAGCTCCAACAAACAGCATCCCTGAAATGGCAAGTTTTCTGGTCATGCCTGTCTCCACAGCTAGCACACTTGTGTTGTCCGGACTCCTTGGTGGGAATGCAGTGGGGCAGAGGCACCGGATCTTGCCTCCAGTCAGAATGTTGGGCTTAGTAGACCTCCTCCTCCACTGGGTTTGTTGGGTCAGTGGTTGCCTGGTGTGCGGAGGTCGATGCAGCAGGATGGGTCCTCTCCCAAGCTGAGGCGGTGGAGAGTGCCGATGCGAGGGTGCACTTCTCATCCTCCAGGATCTGTCACCTGAGCTTCTTATCATTGAGGCCACAGACCAGTCTGTCGTAGAGGATCATTTCAAGTTGGGCCTCAAAAGTGCACTCAGAGGCAAGCCTGTGAAGCTTAGCCAGGTACACTGCGACAGATTCACATGGTTGCTGGTGCCGGGAGTGGAATGCCACATGGCACGAGATCTCCGATGGCCAGGGAATGAAGTGGTCTTGGAGTGCCTTGATGATCTGCTCGAACGTGGTTGGGGAGAGCAGGTTGCAAGCCAGCTTCATGGTGGCAGGGCCACATGAGCTGATAAGGAGGCCCTTATTCCTCTCTCCGTCATTGACCTCGTAGAAGATCAGGATGGACTTGAGTCCCTTGACCCAGGCTTCCCAGTGATGCAGCCAGGTAGGGTCGAATGGAGTGACGAGTCCTGCTCCTGGAGTGACTGCACTTCGGTGCTCATCAATTGAAGCAGCGGTGGTTCCTGGTCTTCCTTGGATGCCCAGCAGCCTGGTCAGCTCAGCGGGATCCCACCTTCATTGCCACTGTTGCATACTGGGTTTGATGCATAGAGAAGACAGACGCTACATGATTAACAGCTCATAGTTTACTGGTACACAACACAACAACCGGCCGAAATGGCCAACTATATACAGTCCTTAAGACACACCCACAGGTCCCATTGGAGGGTTTAAACTTCCCACCACAGTTCCTATACGTGCTAACTCGGAGGCTCAGGATCCTAGTCCCTATTTGGCGCCTCATGGCGGTTAGCAGACATAACTGTTCCCCTCCCCCAAAGCCAATCTGCATCCAACTTGGGGTGCAGGTACAGGGGCATCCCAAGGAGATCCACTGTGAGTTGGATGCCTCTAGGTTGCTGGGTAGGGCATTCAACACTTTCTGAACCTGCAACTCTGATTTCCCCAAAGAGCACTTTCCTGGGGGCACTTGCTTTGGGGGGCTGTAACTCAGATCCCCAAAATCCAATCCTTGCCAAACTTGAAGGGCAGGTATAGGAGAGTAAGATGGATATTTTCAGTGGATTTGACATCTCTAGCCCACTGGGGAGACATTCTACCACCTCCCAAACTCCAAAACTGAACAAACTATGAACCAGTTTGAGAAATTGAAAAGTTTGTGTAAGTTTGTGGTTCTTTTGATTAGATGAACCACGAACCCCAATGAACCACTGTTTCCCCGGTTCATTCCCATCCCTAGTTCCAGACACTAAACTTGCAAGGACTGAACTTATAGAGTTCTGATACAGAGGAAATCCTGGAAGAACCACATTTGTCTTGGATTTTATGGGCATTTTGTTCCTTGGGATGATAACTTGATCCTCTTGCTCTGTTGCTTCAAAATCAAGGTGAAGGTGATGCCTATTTCCACCACATTAGAAAGTCAAACAGTTACCCTATTAGATATCCAATATATCCATTATAGCAGCTGAATTTTAAAATTCACCTAACTTGCACAATCTGAACAGAAACAATTGTAGAAATATCTTTGTTTGCTCTTCCTGCTTTGCTGCTTACATAGTAATAAGCTTAGTAGGGTACCCTTTAGAAGATATCATAGGTTTCTGATTCTCATGAAAACACACCTTAAATGAAAATAAATGAAAAGATCTCAGATAATTGGTTTATTATCACTTGGCCTCATTCATTTTTTGTCTTTTTTGGTGGGAATGAATCTTTCAAATGCATAAGCTTTGAAGGTTAGCTCTAATCTGAGAAACCCTTATCATGCATTCAGTTTTGATGCTCCAAACGTGTATAATGGGAGCATGTGGTATGTGTGATTCCCCCCAATATATGTAATTGCCATTTTATGTGAATGAGAAAGTACATGTATTTTCTATGCATGGACTGCTATGGTATATGCAAACAGAACCCCAGATGTTTGAGGGAATACATTCACACATACCAAAATTGTATGCACGTAGGAAATGCATTCAGTGGCCCATTTACACAAAATGGTGAAACATGTCACCTGCAGTCTGTTCTTTTTTCTATTGGAAAAAGATCAGGCAGGCATTGATGGCTTCCTTTACATACCAATCCTAGCACAAGAGGATGCAAGAAATATGTTCCTTTTTCCCCCAGTGTTGTGGCACAGATTCCAGGTGTTCAGATCTGGTCACTTCCAGCACATGCCTGCAGCACTGATCATTATGGTATTAATTTCCCCACCCCCATACACACAGATATGCAAACACACTAGAAACAAGAGCAGAAGTATTATCTCCCCCCACCCTTTCCTTGCCACCACTCTTGTTTTATTATTTGGAATTTTGGAAGCATTTGAGCTTTCATGAGCCACACTTGTGTAGATCACAGTGCAGGAGCCCAGCTAGCACCACAATTTCCTCATTTTTCTTAAATCAACATTACCCCCACACACACTTTGCCCCAGCTGCCTCCATCTAAACTCCCCTGCAAAAAGAAACTGAAAACAGATTTCAATTTAGCTTTTCACAGGGGATGGTCAATTGGGTTATTAAATTTCACACACTAATTGACATGCCTGCCATAAAATATAAATCGCACGAACACAATTTGTACTAATGACACCCGGGATAAGCCTCTATCTCTTATCCACTCCCACTTAGGTCCATGGGGAGTTCAGCTTTAATTGTACCTTCATGGTGTAAGCTGTTTATAGGGGTGAAAGGTTAAAGACAGAGGGAGGCAAGAAGCAGAGAAATCTGCTGGTGGCTGGTTTTCCATTTGGGCCTCAAACGTAGATTTTGTGTATGCAAATATGCTCATCTTTCTTTGTTGGCAAGCATTTGCTCCATCCACTCTCTAATGCAATAATAAAGAATGAACGTCTGCATACACACATCCCTAGACACCTCAAACTTCTAGTTAATAACACTTAATGGAAACAGATTAACCAGAGCTGAGTCTCCAGGCACATGTTAAGCACTGATGTTCTACAGATATTTTTCTGCTGGCTGATTTGGATATCTTCATTGTTCTGTGACAGACAGACTATTGCAGACCAGCACTGAAATGGCTTTCCTTTTTTGTAACCCCATATATGTGATTGGAAACCTTTCCAACTGTTCTTCTGCTCAGACCTTTTAGACCCCTACAAGTGTTTGCATCTGGAATCCTCTCTCAGTGCAACTGACTGGCTGGATCTGGTTGATTTGTATTTTGTCATGTTTTGATGTGGAATAGCACAGGATGCATGGAACTAAGGCATGTATTAGGATGGCCCAGGCTAGCCCAATCTCCTTGGCCCTAAGCAGGATAAATCCTAGCTAGTATTTGGATGGTACAAGGCAAGACCAAGATTGCTATGCAGAGGCAGGCAATGGCAAGCCACCTCTGTTTGTCTCTTGCCTTGAAAACCCTACAGATAGGGTTGCCAATTCTGGGTTTGGAAATATCTGGAGATTTGAGGGTGAAGCCTTGGAGAGTGGGATTTAGGGAGAGGAGGGACCTTGATAGGGTATAGCCCACCTCCCAAAGCAGCTACTTTCTCCAGGAGAAGTAGAATGAATGAATGAATGAATGAATGAATGAATGAATGAATGAATGAATGAATGAATGAATGAATGAATGATAAGGGAATTAAGTAGTCTGGAGATCAGTTGTAATTCTAGGAGATTGCCAGCCCTCACCTGAAGGTAGACAACCCTACCTACAGAGTCACCATAAGTCAGCTCTGACTTGATGGCACTTTTCACCACTGCTAGGAATGTGAGTGACAGAGTCTTGTGTGATGGCATCAGACTCAACTCCAGTTATGATGAATAGGGGTGGGGGAGGTTAAACAAGGCAATCGGGAAAGCAATATAAATTCTCTATAGGCGTATCATTTGAGCTTAGTGGAGGTACACACATTAAATCTCTTTCTGATGCATCTCAGTTGCCATCTCAGTCTTGAGTCTTGACGGATGGGTGCCATTTAGACTTGGTGCTTTGGATGTGAGGCTTGCTCCCCTACCCATGCTCCACTCTTTCTGTTTTTGATCAGCTGATTATGCAAATAGGCCTCATTTACAGGTACAGAATCTTTATACTGCCAGTGGTTGAAAAGATTGCAGCTGTGATGATAAAAGTATGGACTGGAGTTCTCAGGAAGAGCTCACTAAGGCAGCAGAGTGCTGGGGTTTGTGGTGGTATGTGTCTATTATTCCTATCCTGTTTTGCAAACAGATTTAGAGACCCAGATCCAAAATCTGAACTGGCTGATTTAGATCTATTGAGTTTGCATACCAAAGCACTAGTGGTTATTCTAATGTCTACAAAAGCAGGCATGTCTGTAACAAACATAATTAGCTGTGAGATGGAACTTCTTCGAGTTTGCACGAAAACAACCATACTTGAATCACCACTATCTTCAGAGGGTGACTTGAATAATGAATGGCAGAATCTTAACAATGCCGTGATCTGAGGCTCTAGCTGGAGTGTGTGCCTTTGTGTGTGGTTGCCTTTAAATTATTAAAATTAATTTTAAGAGAAGCAGATTACAGTTTATTCAGCCATGCCCATTTTGCCTGGCAGTTCATCTCAAGCATTTTCCTCCTGTGGGAAAGTCATGGCTCGTATGTCAAAAGGATAACGGAAGAAGCTTCATTTGATGGGCCCTTTAGGAAATTACATGGATGTGAACTTGGGTCTGCCACCAAGTGTTCCTTTTTTAAAAAAAAGGTTTTTTAAAATTTCATACATATAAAATAGACAATCAACATAGAAACATAGATAATTGGGGAAGATTCATTGTATCATTTTTTCCATGTTGTCATTTGTCCTCATACTGTAATTTAAAAAGTTTATTTTATGCACCTTACAATTTTAATAAGCACCTTTTGCTCACAGGTATATATGTATTTCTTATTTCTTTTAGTTTTGGCTGTAAGTCTAAGAATTTGATATGTTATGTCCCTCTATCCATTTATAGAACCTTAGCCATGTGTCCTCAAAATCTTCTATGTTATTTCCTCTCAATATTGAGGTTAAGTTATCCATCTCTGCTGTTTCCAGAATTTTACTTATAACTTCTTCCTTTGAGGGAGATTCACTTCTTCTCCAGTGTTTAGCATATAATATTCTTGCTGCTGTTACAATATGTATAATCAGGTAAAAGTCTTTTTTTATATATTTCTCCAGTGATATATTCAATAAAAACAATTCTGGTATATAAAGTACAGTAGTTTTTAACACTTTTTGTAAAATTTGATGTATCCAACTCCAATATTTTATCACGTGTCCACCACATATGGAAAAATGAACCAACATTATTTTTACATTTCCAACAATCATTTGGTAGGATAGGGTAAAACTTGGCTACCTTATCTGGGGTAATATACCATCTATAAAATACTTTGTATACATTTTCCAAGTTGCTTTAGGAATCTTTACATTTGTTTCCCATACATGTGCCCATTGATCAATATTATGACCCAGGTTTTGCGCCCATTTGATCATACAGTTTTTAACTATTTCATCTTGTGTTTTATCCTCTAACATAATTATATACCATTTCTTAATCAATTTATCATCAGTATGTAACAATATCTTATCCATTTCTATTACATTTGTGTAAAAGCCTAATGGCTTGTCTTTAGCAAATCTTGACTCTATTTGGACCCTTTCCCATCAACCTATACTAATCTCTTGTTCTTTAAGACTTTCTGTTGATTTTAATTCATCTGTATTATCTAACAAGTCCTCATATCTCAACAACATTTTTTTTGCAGTACATTTGGATTTGTAAAAGCTTCCAGCAGTGAAACCCATTTAGGTGTCTTAGTATAAAATAAACTTTTAATGCTTTCCTATACCATCAGTAAGAATTTCCTGATCAAATGTTGTTTAAAATAGCTGTGTGTATCTGATTTTCCATACCACATAAATGCATGCCAACCCAATAACAGATCATGCCCCTCCAAAGTTAATATTCTAGTGTTTTCTAATGCAGTGTTTTTCAACCTTTTTTGTGCAAAGGCACACTTTTTTCATGAAAAAAATCACGAGGCACACCACCATTAGAAAATGTTAAAAAAAATTAACTCTGTGAGCCGAAGCCGCATGTTACGGATGAAACTGGAATTTTTCCCACGGCACACCAGACAATATCTCACGGCACACTAGTGTGCTGCGGCACAGTGGTTGAAAAACGCTGTTCTAATGTGTTCCATTCTTTAAACCACATCAGTGCTGCTGCTCTATGATCCAGCTCTTTCTTTAGCATCTTGTAAAGCCTTCATTTTTATTCTTGTTTTTTTTTACTCTGCCATATGAATTGTGACATTACTTTGTCAAGCTCTTTAAAATACTGTTGATAGTGAAGAACTGGTATTGTTTGAAATAAGAAGACTAGTCCTGGGAGAATATTCATCTTTATTGTAGCTATTCTACCCATCAAGGATAATTGTAGGTTTTTCCATTTTTCCAGATCTTTTTTATTTTCTATCATAAGTTCCATATAGTTATCTTTCAGCAAAGAGCTACATCTGTTTGTAATGTTTATTCCTAGGCATTTTACTTTCTTTTGTGATTGAAAGCCAGATTTCTCTTGTAACTGTTGCACTTGATCGTTGTTCATGTTTTTAGTTAACACTTCTGTCTTTGTCAGGTTAATCTTCAATCCAGTCACATATCCATAATCCAGTAATGTTTTTTAAAAGAATGTTATTATGTTTCTAGAAAGAAAAGACAAGACAAAGACAACAAGTACATGCAGAAAAAAAAACATACAAGCAAAGTGCATGTACTCATTATACCAGCTAAAATTTTACATAGAAGAAATAATTCAGTTTTGTACCTAATCCTATTTAACAGTTAATGCCTAGAGCTTGTAGCTTTATAATTAAAGTATGAGTCCTTGAAGATATTTCTCAATCCATTTGTATAGTCTTGACCAAATTTTCTCAAAAATTCCATTTTTTTAATCTTGTATGTAAAGTTAATTTGTCCATTTCTGCCATTTCAAGTAGCTTATAGACGATTTCTTCTTTTGATGGAGTTTCTTCCTTCTTACAGCATTTTGCATATAAAATCCTAGCCATGGTTGTAACATGTATAATCATATAAGCATCTGGTTTTCTAAAACACTTTGGAATAATATTCAATAAAAACAATTCTGGTACAAATGGCATAGTTATTTCTAAAAAATGTTGCAATATCTCATGTATCCATACCCAATATATTTTTGCTATCTTACAAGACCACCACATGTTATCATAGTCCAGTAATGTTGTCAGTAGTTTCACAATTGAATCCACTGAGTTTTCTAGGATAAATACTAAGTCATCTGCAAATGATTGCAGTTTACATTCTTCTCCTCTTATTTTAACTCCTCTGATGTGTCTATCCTCTCTAACATATTATTCAATACTTCAAGTACAAATATAAACAGTAATGTTGATTTTTTTGAATTTCAAAGTTTTGTGATAAATCACCATTAATGAGAATCCTAGCTCTTTATTTAGTATAAACTGCTTTGACCATTGTAAAAAATTCTGTACCACATTGCGAGGTTAACATCTGCTCCAACATAAAACTCCAGCTGACATTATCAAATGCCTTTTCAGCATTCAAGAAAATTAGGGCCATCTGTTTCTCCAGATGAGCTTCAAAGTATTCACTAACATTTAAAACAGTTCTTACATTATTTCGAAGTTGTCTTTTGGGTAAAAAGCCTGCTTGATCTTGGTGGATTATCTGTATCAATATTTTCTTCAGTCTTGTAGCTAAAAAAGAAGCATGGATTTTTTATCTCTTTCTCATCCAAGTTTTGTTTATGTATCAATGTTATTAAGGCTTCGTTCCAAGTATCAGGTGTTTTTCTTTCTCCTTTTACATTATGTATTATGTATTTCAAGGGTAATATCAATTGATCTTCAAATATGTAGTAGAATTCTGCTGGTAAACCAGCAGGGTCTGGTGTCTTTCCTTTTTTTTTTTCTTTGTTTCTTTATTGCTTCAGTGATTTCACAGGTTGTTATTTGATCGTTTAAAATTTTCCGTTGTTCTTCATTAAATTTGTTAGTATATTTCTTTAAGAAATCTTTAATCTCTTCTGGTGTAGCTTCTCTTTTTTGATATAAGTTTCTATAAAATGTCTCCATTATATTTTTTAGCTTTGTAGGCATATTTTTTTTTCTTTTCCTTCATCATCTTTTAAATTTTTTATGTATCTTTTTCTTCTTTTTCTTTTCGTAATTTATATGCTAGCTATCTTGTTGGTTTATTAGCATTTTCAAAAATGTTTTGCTTTGCATAGGTAATTTTTTTTGGCTATTTCTTCTATCAATAAGCAGTTCATTTGATACTGTAAGAATTTTAATTTCACTTTTAATTGTTCTGCTGAAGTGTCTTGCTTTAACTTATCTTCCTGCTTCCTAATCTGTTCTTGGATTTGTGAGTATTTTTCCACTTTTTTGTTTTTCATATGCACTGCTTCTCTAATTATCCAATCTCTGGCATATACCATGCATTTTAATAAAATCTTCCACTTTGAATATAGAATTGAGTCTATATCTTTTTCCCTTTTAAGTGAAGATGAGGTCTTCTGGAAACAGCCATCTGTATGGGATCCCACTCCTTCTAAGAATGTTTGTGAGTTCTGCATATTCTCTTCTCTTCTCTCTCACTCAACAAGGGATTTTCTTTAATTTTTTTATTTCTGTCTCCCCTATTTGGAGGTGTGTCTCTCTTGTTACATTGAGAATGGCATCTCTTATTGTTGTTTTTATTAAATCTCATATGTGTTTATCCTGGTAGACTGTTCCTTCTTGCATGAGCAGAATTCATTCTGTAAGCCACATCAATTTCATTGTATATTTCATCTGGATTTTCTGCATCCATATAATCTGCAAGTGCATGTGCCATTACAGTTTTCAGATCTTCATCTTCCTTTTCTGGTACATTGCCACCAAGTGTTCCTTGACAGGGAACTGTAGTCAGTCCCGACTCTCTGACAGGTGCCTCTGGATCTCTCTGTTTTTACAAATGTGTCTTTGCTGCTGCCTTTCCTCCTGACTGCTTTTTCTCTTCATCCTAAAAACAAACCCTTCCAAAATATTGAGTGGATGGCTAGCAGGTTATTCTCCTCCCCCATTGCTGTTTCCATGTGGAGAAATAGCTTGGAGGGAAGGCAGGATTCCCCCCCACTGGCATTTTGTGGCCCTTTGGGCTCTTCTTTATCTTTAAAATGCCATTCCCTGCAACTGCTGTGTTGCTTTGGGGAGCCTGTTTTTTTTTTTAACCTGAGTGAAAACTCTGCAAGGAGGGACATTAGCATTTGAAAAGACCCCACACCATCAGGTTTCAGCAAAGGAGACAGGAATATAATCAAGTATGAGAAATTTTGGACAGGGCCTCAGTAACGGCAGCCTTCTTGCCCATTCAGCTTGTTAGAAAAACAGTAAATCCTCCAACTATTATGTTTGATATGTGATTCATTTGTGCTACAAATGTGTTAAACTTAAATGTATAAAAATGAAATTAGAGATAATAATATTAAATCTTGGAAGAAGTAGCCAGGGAGTCACCTTATTGCAAAGAGCAAGGGCTCCTCATTGCCCTTTAATCTCAAACTAGTACTGGCCCCAATACTTCATCTCACTTCATTATTTAATTGAAAAAAATGGATTTCATTATGCTGATTGCTCAGCTCTATTATTAACAAGTTACAAATCTCTGCAATAGTCATTCCTGACCAGTGGGTCATGACCCTGGAGGAGTAAGGGAGGAAAGGTCAGCAGCAGTTCAACAGGAAACTGAGCCATGCCTGTCCCAGATTTCTGAGAGAAAAATACTCTTTTCCCAAAATTTTGCAGAGAGAACATGAGGTACACTCTGCGCTATTATACATTTTCTCTACTTACAATGGAATCCAAAGAATGCTTTTCTGGGAATAAGCATCACAGAGTAGAATTAATACGATTCTAAATAGACCTGCCTAGGATTGGAATTTTGATGTTATGGCATGCTTCTCTAGAAGAAAGAATAAGGCTGATTTCAGACAAAATATCCACTGTTAGCTGGCTTGTACTTGGAAAGAACTTCTTGAGTAAAAAGATGAAAAAGAAGACTCCCATGAGACATGGCCACTATGAAGACTATTTATTTTTTGCCATCAAGTTACAGCTGACTTATGGTGACCCTGTAGGGTTTTCAAGGCAAGAGATTGCTCTGTGTCATGACCCTGGTATTCCTTGGATGTCTCCCATCCAAATACTAGCCAGGGACAACCCTGTTTAGCTTCTGAGATCTGATGAGATCAGGCTAACCTGGGCTCTCCAGGTAAGGGCCATAGGAACTGAAAAACTGGTGTTCAAAAAGTTAGGGGTCCAAATATAGGTTTGATGAAGAAAAACAGCTTTTTATACCCCACTTTTCTCTACCTTAAGGAGTCTCATTGTGGCTAACATCATATTTCCTTGGTCATCACATCACATGGTCATCCAGTGGGCTTCCTGTGGAGGAGTGGGGATCAAACCCGGTTCTCCAGATCATTGTCCACCACTCCACTACAGCATGCTACATGTAACATTGGTTGGTATCAAACTAGTGAGAGTAACTCATCATGCACAGTTTTTACTAGCTTTTGAAACTAGTCTGTATAGTACCTAACTCCACAACAAGTGGCTGAAGGAGAACAAGTCATGCTAAGTCTTCACCAGATGGAGGTGATGCTCTAAATAAAGTAATTAATCATACCTTAAACCAGTGTAGTTTAGGGAACCTTGGGTTTCTTTGCAAAACTTACTAAATTAAAAGATCAGTAACAGGAGAGAAGTAATGCAATCCTTAACAGAGTTACAATCTTCTAAGTCCACTGAAGTAAATGAGTTTAGGAAGGTAACTATGTTTAGTATTGCACTGGAGGTTTATGAAAAACTGACTATTTCCTCTATCCATTTCCCCCTGACTTTTAAAAAAACAATACAATTAATTGATACTTAATTATATTGTGATTTTGAGAACAGCATCATGAATGAGTCACAGCACCAGAATTGCCAACCATAAACCCACAAAAAAACCCAACCCCTCACAGATCTCGATTTGAATGTCTGCCAGGAAAAACAGGGAGGGACTTGCAACCAGTCTGATAATGGGAGGGAAGCCTTCATTCAATCCCCAGAAGCGATTGTCTGTGATCACACACTAAATAATCCAGTTTCAATCCACTTTCCAACTGGATTTTCCCAGTTCACACAATAAAATCCAGTTGGAAACTGCATTGAAAGTGGATTGAAAGTGGGATTGTTTAGTGTGTGTGATAGAAGCCATTGAAAAGGCAGGATGTGGATTCACAGGAGGGAAAGAAAGGGACCAATTGCTTTTTCATTTACATAATTCTGTGTATCTGTATCTGAAGAAATATGCTTGCACTCGAAAGCTTATACCTTGAATAAAATTTTGTTGGTCTTAAAGATGCCACTGGACTCAAACTTTGTTCTGCATAATTCTATAAAATAAACAAAACCAAGTTCACCATGAATTAAACTGCAAAAGAACAACACTCACCACAATGGGTAAAACCTTAATGTATTTTGCCAAAAGTTATACATGTATACAATACATACATTACTTAAACAATTCCACTTTTCAGGTTTTTACCATATATTATTGTAGTTATTCCAACAGTTAATATTATTTTTATATTATTTATTAATTTCCATTGATTTCAGTGAGAGACACATTTCTACCTGCTTTTGTTTCCTAGGCCAGATGGGATAATTTTCACACAACCTCTAACCCTCACCCAAGGGGTCCTCCTGGCCAAATTCCAGAAAGATAGTAAACAGTGGCCCATTCTGCATCTAAAATTCGCCCCATTGTTTTACCAGACCCACAATGGAACGGAAAAAGATGTGGCTCAAAATCACATTCAAATACCCTGGACCAATGCTGTACTGACTGCAGAGTCACACCTGAATGGCCAAAGTGAAAGTGGCATGCAGTCTGGATGTTGCCATAAAATCCAACAATCAATCAAAGTGAATGTGGCATGCAACGTAGAGGGGGATTTCTGTTCCAATGTGGGTTTGGTAAAACAGTGGAGCAAATGCTAGACGCAGAATAGGCCATTGTCCCCATTTTAGAGGCAATTAAAATCTCACTTGCACATGAAAGCATGAAGGCAGATGGATTTTTCTTCCTTTCCTGGGATCATCAAGAAGTGAAAACCTATATTTAAACAACAATGGAGAGCATGGGCAAACCCTGCTTATTCCCATGCTTTATCTTGCTGGTTTCTAATTCTTCGAGCATTTTTCTCTTCCACCCCCCTCCCACTGTATAGTCTAAGAAGAAGAAGAGTTGGTTTTTATACACCACTTTTCTCTTCCTTGAAGGAGTCTCAAAGTGGCTTACAATCACATTCCCTTCTGCTCCCCACAACAGGCACCTTGTGAGGAAGGTAGGGCTAAGAAAGTTCTGAGAGAACTGTGACTAGCCCAAGGTTACCTAGCAGGCTTCATGTGGAGGAGTAGGGAATCAAACCAGGTTCTCCAGATTAGAGTCTGCCACTCTTAAAGAGTACAGCACACTGGCTCTAACAGGCAGACCAATACCTTTGAGACTGCTTTTGATTAAAAAAATTAAAAGTTGGGAGATGACTCAATCACCTAGGGCCTAAACTGGAACTGCTAGGAGCTCAGGATGATGTGCAGGTGCTTTCAATGAAGGCATTTTCAGTGAAGATGAAGTCATCTGACCATAAGCTAGTTCCACGGGATCTGGGAAGTTTCCTTGTGTCTTCTAACTCTCTCTTTAGGCAGGCCTGCATTGCTCACCACTGCTGCTCTCAATGCCCTTCCTCTTTCTTCAAGGACAATGGCAGAGTTGCTTATCATCCTGTAAATCAGCTGTGGCAATAAAATGCTGGCATCCCAAGCAATAGCCTTTTTACTAATGTACTACTTTGCAATTGCTGTGCATATCCAACATATTAACGACACAAATTCATTACGATAAATGAGTATCTTGACTGGCCAGAGGCCAGCACAAAAAGGAGTGTCATTGCTGGGGTGGCTGCTGCTTGGCAAGTTGGAGGTTTTGTGATGCAAAGTTTTATGTAAAGCAGCTGCTGCTGCAACAATGTTCCCAAGTGGCTTTTGAGATGAGTGTCATTTGCTGGGAGTCACATTCAGCTGCTAATAGAGATATTTCCACATGCTATTAATCAGAGGAATCCATTTCCCAGGTAATGTTCATGGAATCATATAGCCTTGCAGGTACATAAGAACATAAGAACATAAGAGAAGCCAATGATGAATCAGGCCAATGGCCCATCTAGTCCAACACTCTGTCACACAGCGGCCAAAATATACCAAGTGCCATCAGGAGGTTCAGCAGTGGGGCCAGGACACTAGAAGCACTAGGTAGAGGCTGAGATGGTTCAGAACTTAAGGTTCTGGTCACCGTATCTCAAAAAAAAATGCAGAGCTGGAAGAAATGCAGAAGAGGGCAACCAAGTTGATTAAGAGGTTGGAGTACCTTTCATAAAAGAAAAGACTAAGACTGGGACTTTTCAGTTTAGAGGAACAGATGATATGAGAGGACTTCATAGAAATTTATAAAATTAGGTAGGGGACAGAGAGAGTGGATGGAGAGAACTTTTTACCCTCTTCCAAAATACTAGAATTTGGGAGCACCCAATGAAGTTGATAAGCAGTAGATCTAGGACAGAAAAGGAAGTACTTCTGGGTTTCCAGTGGAGATGTAATGGTGGGCTGTCTTCACAAAAAGTGAAGACACAACACAGCTAATTACCAGCTAGGAGGGCTCTCCAGGCTGTAGATTCTCCTTAGATTTAAGGGAGATTAAAGAGATAAACCACACATACCTCTTTGGGTGTTTTCTGCTGAGTGGTGGCTTTATAGACACCTCCTGATTTAGAGCAATCTGAGGTTTTGGGATTTACAATCTTGCTCCCAGCTGTGTTTGGAATCCTGATAAGGACTAAAGCATGACCTCCTCTGCTTCTTAAGAACTATGGACATAATTATCTACAGCCACAGAGAGATTTTCTTGATGACAAAAGAGACAATCCATGCTAAAATAACCTCTCTCATGAGATTTTAAAGAATTTTCTGGAACAATAACTTTGGCAAAAAATGTAGTTAAGAAATCAGTAAAGCTGAAAGGATGAGGTATTAATTATTATTCCTATCTTTAATTTTATTTTTGATGAAAGTGCACGTGTGCAAGTTTTTTTGGCTGCAAAGATAAATCTGCCATGTACTGTACTATCTTACCATCCCATGTTATTGCAGGACTTTTTTGTTTGCAAGACATTATACCTACAATGATTTGGAAGGGAGATTTTTGAATAGGCACTACACTGACAGAGTTTGCCCTTGTGGCCTTAACAGGATTGATACATCCTTTCACACCCTACTAGAATGCAGATTTTTTGAGATTATGAGGGATTACTATATTAAGCCTTTATTCAACCAATCATCCCCCTATGCTCTGGAAACCCTGGTTCTTTTGCTCACTGATAAGGATACTAAGATCACTCTAGCAATTGCAAAACTTGTCTCAGCCCTTTTAGCCCTTGAATCTAAAAAATAAGAAATAAGTGTTTTCTGATGCTCAAGATTTGTGAATCAATGAGCTTCTAAGGCAGGGGTGTCAAACATGTGGCCCGGGGGCTGGATCAAGCCCCCAGAGGGCTTCCATCAGGCCCACAGTGGAACTGGCCATCTCCTGCATCCAGTTCTGCTGCTGCTACATCATAGCTTGCTTCGCCAGACTCTCTTAATCACTCAGCCATTTCATAAGCACATTAGAGAAGCCAATGTTGAATCAGGGCAAAGCCCATCTAGTCCAACACTAGCAGCCAAAAATACCAGGTGCCATCAGGAGGTCCAGCAGTGGGGACAGGACACTAGAAGCCCTCCCACTGCTGTCCCCTCCAGCACCAAGAACAGAGTGCATCACCTGCCCCAGACTGAGAGTTCCCATCTATACCCTGTGGCTAATAGCCACTGATGGACTTCTGCTCCATATGTTTATCTAATTCCCTCTTGAAACCGTCCATGCCCGTAGCTGCCACCACCTCCTATGGCAGTGAATTCCATATGTTAATCACTCTTTGGGTGAAGAAGTATTTCTTTTTATCTGTTCTAACCCGACTGCTCAGCAATTTCATGGAGTGCCCACAAGTTCTTGTATTGTGAGAAAGGGAGAAAAGTACTTCTTTCTCAACCTGCTCAATCCCATTCATAATCTTATAAACCTCGATCATGTCACCCCTCAGCCGTCGTTTCTCCAAGCTAAAGAGCCCCAAGCATTTTAACCTTTCTTCATAGGGAAGGTGTTCCAACCCTTTTATCATTCTAGTTGCCCTTCTCTGCACTTTTTCCAATGCTATAATATCCTTTTTGAAATGTGGCAACCAGAACTGTACACAGTATTCCAAATGAAGTCATACCAATGATTTATACAGGGGCATTTCATGTTTTAACCTGGGTCCTACACTCAGAACTCTGAGCATGAGATTTCTGTGGTGAATGTCAGATCTGGCCTTCATAACAAATGAGAATATTGGAAACAAGATAGAGGCTTTGGGGAGAAGAATGAATTAGAGTCTTGGGAAATCTAAACAAGAAATTAAAGATGATGTGAAAAAACTTGAAGTATATTACAGAAGAAGTTAAACAAATCCATGATAAAGTGGTTGCTACAGAAAATAAAACAGAAGAGTTTGGCAAAGAACTCGAGAGGCATGTGAACTTCTTAGCCTTTATGGACTTGAGAGAAAAGTAGTATTGTCTGAGAGGTATCCAAGAAGAAACTGGAGAAGATTTCAGAGAGAAGATTCTATTACTTTGGGCTAATTTTCTACATAGGGAAGAAGATATGGAATTTGCAGAAGATTCTAAAGACTAAGACAGAGCTGAAACCAGAGTCTTTTTTGTTAGGTTTAATGGACAATCAGTTGGAAAAAAGTTATGGAGTTTTGTTCCCATATTCAACTACTGCAGCAAAAATGATATATGCATAAAAATGGAAATGCCTGACAATACTTACATTAGAAGAATGGCTAGAGAAGACGTTGGACTTTGTAGCTATGGCTAAATTTATAGTATTGGTTAGAGATAAGATAATTATTTTATTTAGCTATTGGCTTTTTGTATGAAAAACATAAGGATGGATTGATGATTTGCGGCTTTTATGAATAAGAAATATACTTAGGGGGAAACTAAAAGAAAGAGAGAGCCCTTGTTTTTATATATGTCAGACTCAGAATAAAGTTACTCACTCTGGCAGTGATTTGTCTATTGAGAAATAATCATGTTCCAGGCCAGATCTGTACTGAGGTTCTGGTGGGAGAATCCAAAGATATAGACAGTTCAAACAAAGCCCCCTCCCTCCAGTTCATCCAATCACACTCCACAAATGTCCCATCTAGCTTTTGCGCTTCTACACCCCCCACCACCTGTGAATATATGGATCCCTTATCTGACAGCAAAGCTTTGGCTTCAAGGTTGTCCCTGGTAACATAGATATTTTATTTTACATGTTATAACAGCTGCCAGAATTTTATTTGCAATGGCATGGAGAGCATTGAAGATTCTAATGCTACATGAGTTGATATTGAAGATAATGGAATATGCTGACATGGACAAGTTGACAAATATACTAAAAGGAAAAATGGAAGAAGAATTTATGGGACCCTGGAGGGCGTTCTATGACTGGTTAAAACTTAAGTATTAAGAAAATAAGATTAAGTGAAGAATAATAAGAATGATAGATGACGTAGTTGTGAAATTGCAATGAGAAGATATGCATGCAGAATGTTGAATTGGAATTTGAAAATATTTCTGTATTTTTCTCTTTTTCCTCCTTTCCCCTTTCCCCCTTTCTGTATATAAACTAATTAAAAAATTTTTAAAAAGTTTTCTGGCCAAGGGAGGTATCTTGAGAAGAATTATGTCACTCAGCCACACACACCCCTCAGGAATTTCCCTCCCCTTACAAATCATGACAATTAGAGACAGAGTTTGACAATATATAAGAAAGATTTTTTTTGTAATCAAAATTATATTTGTTATAGAGAAAATCAGAAGCCTTTTATATTCCCCTTCCTTTTTTCTTTTCCTTTTCCTTTTCTTTTTTCTTTCCTTTTTCTTCTTTGTGTTGTATTTCATTGATGTTTGTTTAAAATTTTAAAGAATTTTTAAATTTTATATGTCTCCTAATTTTACACCTTTCAGAAAATTAAAATTTTCTAAAGAAAATGAAGTATTTCTTTACTCAGTGAGTAATTAAACTGTGGAATTCACTGCCAGTTGGGAGGGCAGCTCTCCCACTATCATTTTGGGTGAATCCTATAGCATTGCCCAAAGCAGTGACATTGCTGCCAGCTTTGCACCAGAAGTGACATCATGCATTGGTGTAATACTGAGGAGATGGTCCCTCCCAAAATTTCCCTAGTGCCAGTTGGTACAGTGCTGGCCACAAGCATGGATGGCTTTAATGGAGGCTACGGAGGAGTGGTCCATCAATGGCTACTAGCCATGGTGACTTGAAGAGAGCTGCTATATACTGAGGCAATAAACCTCTGTATTCCAGTGTTGGGAGGCAGCATTGGTCTCTAGGTCCTGTTTGTTTGGCCCAGAGCAACTGGTTGGCCACTGCATATGCTGGACTAGATAGACCACTGATCTGATTCTGCTTGGCTGTTCTTATATCCTTGTGTAATAAGTGCTTAGTCGTGATGGTGGTAGGAAGGAGGACAGGGAATTAGTATTATAGAATTGTGATATGAGATTCTTAAGACGATCTTCACTCTAAACCCATCCATAGTTACAACTCTTATTTTCACAGAATTTGGTGAGGTGCTGAAGAAGTTTCAAGTTTCCATAGCATTCCTGCAGAATTTTGAAATATCTGGTAGCCACTGATGCTTCAATGAGTATTCCTCATCCTCCTCATTCATATTCCAGTACTAAAGCCTCAAGGTTTCTACAAAATTTCATGTTACTATTCTGCTGATTAGGGAAGAATCTGAAATTCAGTTTCAAGTTAAGAAAAGCTTCCGAGCTTCAAATTATGTATCAAATCTCCCCAAATCCTTCATTTTAAAAAGAGGCACTTGAAATGTATGCTTCCTTTCTTAATAGAAAGATATGCAATGTTATCTGGTATTGCATGAACTATCCCGATGTTCACATAGCTTAAAAACAAAAATTAGACTTCTGACTAAATTAATATTTAGCTGGAAGCATTTTAAGGAAAGATCAGTGCATGCATCTATCATCATAATGATCATCCTCAAGCTTATTGCCATCTTATTTTTAGGTATGATGCAGCCCTTACTTTCATAGTTGTGTGGGATCCTGGAACATCCAGATGCTTGGGACTAACCAGTGATTCATTTATTAGGTTTTAAAGTCCATAAGCCATACACCTTAAAATGTTTACAGGTTTAAAATCACAGCAAAATAAAATTTCACCATGTCTGTTATGCAGTTAAAACACGGTTCAACAGCTGGGGGGGTTGCCTTTGCCTCCCAGCCAGATGAGGCAGGTTGGGTTTAGGCACCAAAAAGCACCACAGATGGGCATCAGGAGGGGGTGGGGCTAAGAAGGCTTAAAGCCTGGCCCCGCCTGTCCTCCTCAGCAGTCCCGTGTGGTTGTTGGATGGAGGGGAGCTCTGCAGTGCAGCTGTGTCGCTGGGCCTACCTGTGCTTGGGCCATGTGGCTGAGCTCCTCTTTGAATGAACCACTGGGAAAAATGGAGGCCTGTTGGTGTATGGCCTCTTCTACTGAGATTGGCAGTGGGACATGCAGTGCCCCAAGGACATTGAGTGGTGGAGGCAGTGGTTGCGGCAGTGGCGGCAGCAAACACGTGGCCAGTCAGGCCTTGGGCCAGGGCCAGGGATTGGTGTGGAAATGCAGTGGTGGCGGATGAGCTGCATCTGCACAACGGTTTGAGGGACAGTCTGTGGTGGTGGCTTGCAGCTGCACATGCCCATGGGGCCAGGTTGGGGCGTGGCTCTGTGCTCTGGGGGATAGCAGGCCAGAGTTTTCTGAGCATATTGGCAGGTTCCAAGGCAGCATCCTCTTTGGAGGGGGCTCTCAACCTGCGGGGTGATCAAGTTACCGCGTCCCCCACTGTGGAGGGGTGGCAGGCCATAAGGGCTGCCCGTGTGTGGCAAGTGGCCTTGTTAGTGTGGCAGGGACCCAGGACCTTTATGCCATGCCTCTCCCTCTGCCCCCCCATTTACTCTTCTGTGCCCTTGGGGCCCGTTATTGTTGCTGGGACCCCACCCATGGTTACCATGGTCCCCTCCCACCTTCTTTGTCTAATCGTGGGGCTGTGGTTCAGTGGTAGGGCATCTGCTTGGCATGGCTAGGGCCCAGGTTCTATCCTCAGCATCCCCAATTGCAGGAATTGGGTACCTGGTGATGGTGATATGAAGGACCTTAGTCTCTGGACAGCCACTGCAGGCCTGAGTAGCCACCAATTACCTTGATTGATTGAGGATTTCACTCCATATAAAGCAATTTCTGGTGTTCATATGATATTTCCCCCCCCAGTGGCCATTTTGTGTTAGGTGTAGGTCGGCCATTTTATAAGTCTACCCGGTCAGCCATTTTACACATTGCCTCATAGAGGCCATTTTGTGCTGCACCTTGGGACTCCTTTTCACCTTAGTTTCAGCTGGTCCCTGGGGCGCAGCAGGGCCAGTTGGTGCAGGGAATTTTCCTCACCCCACTTCTCTGTTGGCGGCACATGGTGGCATGCCGTCTGAGAAGGACTCCGGCTGCTCTAAGGGCTAGGGTTGCCAGCCTCCAGGTGGGGCCTGGGGGATCTCCCACTTTTGCAATTGAATTCCAGCTGACAGAGATCAGCTTCCCTGCAAGAGTTGCTGCTTTGAAAGGTGGACTTTATAGTATTGTACTGTGCTGCCCCCCCCATCCAAACTAAGCAGACTGAATAGCCTGAGGTAGCCAATGTTGTCTAAGCTGGGAAGCTAAGCAGGGTTGACTCTGTTATTATTTGGATGGGAGTCCCCCAAGGAAGTCCATTGTTGCTACATGGGGGTGGGAACCACGAGCCACCTCTGAAAGTCTCTTGCCTTAAAAGCCCCATAGGACTGGCTGGGGTCACCCTGAATAGCCTACTAGTTGGTGGCAGACAATTATTATCTCTTCTCCTGGCTCCACCCCTGAAGTCTCCAGGTTTTTTCCAACCCAGACCTGGCAACCCTATTAGGGGCACACATCCAACCCCCGAGCCACCTCCGAAATGGGCTGTTCCCACCTTGTCTTCCACTCATGAGGATGATGTGACGTGCAGCAGGCGATTCTGGAATGGTTGAATGCTATTGGGCAGGCCACAGGATTCAACATGGGAATAAGTCCGGGTGGAAGGGCTGGAGGCAGAGAAAGAACCCCTGCATCTGCCAATAAGTGTGTTCAAGCAGTAGTATAACCCATTTGTCTCTTGTTGAAGGGCGGACTACACAGGCAGCAAGCAAGGATGGGGCCTCCATGGAGCCGGACCCTTGTACAACCTCAGTATCGATGGCTTCGGATCAGCAGCAGATCAGTTGCCCCATCTGGCCCTCTTCAGTGGCGGGTCTTCCTTGGCTTTAGGGAATTGAAGGAAAGGGACTGCAGCAAAGGAATTGGGCACTGAGAGCACTTCAGGTTCTTTGGTGCCAAGGCAGGGTGCTGCTGGGCCTGGGCCTTCCCAGGTGGGCCTGGCCATGGCAACAATACCATGAGATAAACACCCCAGGACAGCCTCTGACCCTCCACAAGCACTGACTTTCACTGGGAGGCTAGGAGAACCGCATTTTGGCTGGGTAGGCCAAGGCCTAGTGCCAGGCCTGCTGCATGGTTGGCATCCCTTTTGTGACCCCCCCCCCGATCAGTCTGAAGAGGATGGGGATGCTGCCCAGGTGGCTGGTCTTTGTTGTCGGTGCATGGGCAGGAGGAGACAGTAAGCCTCTGGTCACGGCATCTCTGTCATGAATAAAATAGGTTGATGCGTTTTATCCCAAGTCTTTTTACACGTTGGAACTCAGGAAACACCTCTTAGTAATCCTTAATTTCTACAGCTATCTGTTTGTTTCTCTCTCTGGGCTCGAGCCATCATGGTAAACATTGCTGTAGAATACTAGGCTACTGGTTTATCTTGCCACACATTAAGGAAAGGTTTTTTCTCCTCTGCTTGGTACCAGGGGAACATCAGATTGCCCTGTGGTCCCACGAGGGGAAACCCATCAATCCATTGTGAACCTAACTACCACACTGTAACATTCCTTCAAGATACAACTTGGGGGTATACCCAGTCCTGCACATGGCCAGTGTAACTTTAGCTAGGTGCGCACAAAATTGACACCCTGAGCATGAATTGGGTCCTCTGTGGTCTTGCTAATCAGTCCTCAAATCTTCTCCTCTTACCTTGGATTCCATCATCTCTTTAGGACAGGTGTAGTATTACGTTGACATTCCAACCCCTCTCCCTTTGTATGTCTGCAACTACTTTCTATATCTTCTGTAGGCCTGAAGCCTGTGATCTGAATGTAAATATCCAGATTATTATTGTTCATTATATGAAACCCATTTCTGTACAGTTTAGACTGATTATTGCCTTAAACTATGGGTCTAAAGGGAACCATTTCCGTAAAACGGATGGCAGATACACCCTATATCCCAGCCCCTTGCTAGCTCTGCCTGATAGCTAATTCCCCAATTATAGCACAGGCCGGCTGTTTATTAAACGCAGTCTTGAAAGCAGATTGGGTGGACAAAGATGCATGCAGTTTTCCTGTATTTCTGGGAGCTGTGGTCGACACGAGGGACCCAGATTTACAGATGTAGAAAAAGGTCCCTGACGGACCCTTGCTGGGTACATGAGGGATGTTGCGTGATTGGAAAATGTTATTGGTGGGGATCTGCTTTCTCTTTTTCATCTCTACAGTCTTCCCATTTTCCCTGGTGTATGCAGGGTCTTCTTTGTTGGCAGGATGCGGCCTTGTTACAGAATTCTGAATAGAGTGTGCTGCATGGAGGGAACCTCTGTGGGTTGCCGATACTCAAAGTGAAAGGCCAGCTGGGAAGGTGTCAGTCCCAACCACTGTGAAAGTTAACAGCAGGAAGGGTAGTTAGTTCCAACTGCTGAACAAGTGAGAAGGACAGTGGGAAGGGTAGTCAGTCCCAACCACTTCTAAAAAATTAATGGGCAGGGTAGCTGTCCTATCACTGCCAAAGTCATGTAAAATTGGGGGGGGGGGTAACCAGCTCCTACCCTGCTACATTGTAGAGGAACTAGATTTCAGCAACCTTAAAGGAACACTACATAGGTTTTAGAGAACTTGGGCAGGGACATTTTATTCTTGACTTTATATCAAGTGTTGAGCAAAAACCTGCCCTGTGCAGACCCAGGGGAGTTATGCAAGCTGGAGAACTGGATTATTAAGTGAGGTGATGCCCATAGGTCAGCGAGCCTTTAGAGAGTCAGACCCATGCACCTCCTTCCACAATGCCTTTCAGGATGTCTGTAAAAGTTAAAATTCTGCTCATCCCATAAGGATGATACATATATGGGGAAGGTGGCCTGCACTGGGAGACCGTGCAGCATTTACACAGAGCATGTATACTCACTATGAGGAGATTGCAGACAGCTGTGAGCTCAAAGAAGGGAGAAGCAGTTGTGCCCTGTAGCAGTTTTGGCTGCCTACGTGGTGGTCGGGGTTGTGAGGGCTGAATTCCTTTTCAGTAGGGCAGTACGCCCTTAACAGAACACCAGTTTTGGGTGGTCACAGCTGAGGTCATTGACATAGCTGGGGTTGGCAAGCATGTAATTTTGCACCCACTCCTTCTGCATGGGAGCTGCTTCCACAGCAGCAGCTGTGGGGTACCCAGCCCATGATATTCCTCTAATACTTTTATTTCACATTCAATTTTACACACACATCTGTTTATTCACAGTCATAGACCAGTATACATACAAAACCGGATTACAAAGTTAAAAATTTTGAAGAAAGCAGCTCTAAAATAAGCTACTACAAACCAATAAAATGTTAAAAAAGTATATACATATATTTTACCTTTTAAAACCCCTGTTCATTCATCTGTTTGTGAAACTAATAAATTTCTAATCCTTGATGCCAACCAACCGAATCTAGCTATTTGGAGGGTGACCCTAGGAAGCCTGTCTGAAAGGAAGCTTCTCAAAAGGCAAAATCTTTGTCTATGTGTAAGTGGCAATGTCTTAGAAAAAGGGAGAGAGTCACAAAGATCACTGTAGGCTATGCAATCAAAAATAACGTGTTCTAGGGATTCTATCCCTCCCCCACAGCATGGGCATAGTCGTTCCACATATGGGATTTTTTTATATCTTCCTTCAAGGACTGCAGAAGGAAGAACATCAAAACGCATTAAAGTGAACATTCTCCTATACTCTGGATTGGATAGATGGGTAAGATAAGGCATAGAGATTATTCTGTTCATGGGTTCCAGCAGAGCACACCATTTCCCCAAACTATTTAAATCATGCTGCCTCTCAACGTCGAAAATCCTTTGTTTTACTAAGGCCTTGGCCTCATCATAACCCAAGGAACATAAGTATTGTTTTGAGAGACCATAAAAAGGTAATTTCTTTTCCACGGCCTTTATCCAAGAGGGGACAAAAGAGTCCGACAAAATTAAACTTATTAGTCCCCTAGGAAGCAATATTAATTTCAGCCAATAATGGATCACAGCGATCCACAACCTCACCTCCACTGAAACCATACCCATTTCTACACGGATAAGGGCATTTGGGACCCCATGAGGGACCTGTAAAATTGTCCTCAAGAATTTAGATTGGACAATATCTAATTTCTTATGATTTGTTGTGATATTATAGGGGGCACCGTAGGTAAGTTGAGAAAGAGATTTCGCTTTAAATAGTCTAAGGGCAGCAATAAGACATCTGCCCCCCTTATGCCAGTAGAAAGCTTGAATTGCCCCTGAACTCCTTTTAGCATTGGAGACCACTGTGTCTATGTTGACTGTTCTTAATCCATTCGACTGGAAGTAGACTCCTAAATACTTAAAACACGATACTTGTTCAATGACATTGGAGTTTAAAAACCACCGATGAGACTTAGGGGATTTTTTTGCAAAGACCATTACCTTTGTTTTAGAGTAATTAGCCTCTAAGTTGTTGTTGGGGGGATCTGCGCATGCGTCAACTCGATTAAGACGCTCCCAAAGCTGCCTCCCGGAGAAGTTTACTATTAAGCCGCCAAAAAGAAAGATAAACTTTGATAAACACCCTGAAACATCTGTGAAGGTGGAGGAGAACCAGAAAGGATTAGCTCCGAGCAAATTTCTGAGGTGAGAGACATCTGTTACCTTTGTACTCCCTAGAAGCGAGCCTGGTGAAAGACAGAGAAGGGAGAGGCATTGATAATGGCGACCAAAAAAGAACTGAAGGACTTAACTCAACTCATTACCACCTTCGAACAGAATGTTAGGGGTGATATTAAAGCTCTTCAGAAAGACTTGAGACAAATGGCCTCAGAAATTAAGAGCATAAAAATTACGGCTGATAAGGCAGTTCAAAAGGCCGAAGCTAATGAGGCTAAAATTAAGGAACTGACTAACAGATTAGCTTCTGTAAATGATCGTCAAAGGAGAAGAAACATTCGCCTATCAGGCATTCCTGAAGATATCGCACAGAAAGACCTTGAAGGAAAGCTTGTTGAGTGGTTTCAACACTGTGGAATTAAAATTGAGCCAGAGGAAATTGAGAGAGCACATAGAGCCCTGCGACCAAGGCCAGGACCGGGAGCAAAGCCAAGAGACGTTATTATGGCATTTGCAAGAGAAAAAATAAGGGATAATATTTATAAAACCCTAAAAGCACAGAAGAACTTGCAATTCAATGGAACTAAAGTGATCATAAGGCAGGACCTTTCTCCAGAAACGTTGCAGCAAAGAGCAATATTTAAACCTTACACTCAGAGGCTTTTTGATAATGGAATACTGTTCACATGGGGATACCCAGCAGTAATTTTGGTGTTCAGAGAAGGTAAACTGCTGCGTGCAAAAAAAACAGAAGAGGCAAGAAGAATGCTGGAGAGACTGGGAGTCAGTACAGCATCATTAGACCCAGAAAACTTGGAGGATCAAGAACGTGATCTGCAGGAAAGCCTCAATAATACTCCAACCAGCAGTGAAGAAGAAGGAGAGTCGAGTCAGGCACTGCAAGGCAAGGCAAAGCGACTGAGAAAAGACACTAGTGGCTCTTAGGTTACATCTGGCATTGTATAATAAGGAGTTGTGTAGAGCTATAGAACTGAATTCAGTTTATGTTTGATGTTATTTAAATGAATATATTAGGAATTAAGGAAGGTGGCTTATATTGGAACATTGAAATAAAAATAACCTTGGCATTAAGGGAGGAAGAGATGGGAACGCGCTCCTCAATTAAGTGATGAAGAGGTCAAGTGGCATATGCCAATTGTATTCCCATCAAGGGAAGCTCTTCGGGAAGAGGGGAAGGGGATGGGGGTGACCACCAGAGTAAAAAGGGATGGAAATGAGCACACATATATGAAATTTTCAAATGAAAATGGTTGAGTCAATTAATTTACTTTCTTTGAACATAAATGGTTTGGCTTCAGAGTTAAAGAGGTACAGATTAAAAAAGATGATTAACAAACAGGGGATAAATATAGTATGCCTCCAGGAAACCCATAAAGGCAAAAAAGATAAAAAGCCTTTGCTAAATTCACCATTATGGGAAGTAAAGGGGGAAGCAAGAGGAACTAAGAAGGCAAGAGGAGTAGCAATCCTTACACGTTCTGATTTAACAATGAAAATATTAGATCAAATATCTGACTCAGAAGGAAGATATGTTGTTATGAAATTTAAGTTGAATAACAAGATATTTACAATAGCTTCTATATATGCACCAAACACAGGGCAACTAAGATTCTTAAATAAGCTATTTCAAAGGTTACAGAATTTTTATGAGGGGGAGTTGATTGTGGCAGGAGATGTTAATTATGATCTTAAGAAAAGTAAAACTTTAAAGCTTAAAAAGTGGAAATTGAAGGATGTATTTACTTATGGGGGGGGAAACCCACAACCTACATACTTTTCGAATAGATTTAAGACCTTTTCATACATAGATTACATTTTAATAAAGGAAACAAGCGAGATGGAGGTGGTGAAAACAGAAACTGAGCCTATATGGATTTCGGACCATGCCCCTCTGATAGCACAATTTAAATTAAGTGAAGAACAGAAAGAAAATATCTGGAAATTTAAGGCTAATATGCCATTAACAGAAAAAGATCGGATGGACTTAAGAAAAGATATAGAAATGTACTTTAGAGAGAATAGGGATTCAGCTACGGAAGAAGTGGTTTGGGACGCGGCTAAAGCAGTTATAAGGGGAGCCTATATAGCTAAAGAAATTAGAATTAATAGGGAAAACAATAAAGAAAGAAATAGGAAAGTAACTGAAATTAGACAAAAACAAAAGGAACTTCAGGAAAACTATAGCAGCAAGACTCAAGAAATTTTTAAAAAACTAAAAAAAGAGTTAGAGAATTTAGATTCCCTATCTTTATGGAAAAAAGAAATACTAGTGAAAAACGAATATCAAAGAATTAATATCAATACAACGAAAAGAATGGCTAATTATCTAAAGGCAAGAAAGGAAAAGCAAACAATAGGATGTATTAAGGGAGATGGGGGGAAAAGCTTTTTAAAAATAATTACATAAGAGAGGAATTTGCTAAATTTTATCAACAACTATTTAAATCTGGGGAAAATCAAAAATTTGATGAACAATTGGATAAGAAACTAACGAAAGAACAAAGCAAAAACTTAAATAAAGAAATTACAAGGCAGGAAATAGCAGAAGTAATAAAGGGCTTAAAAAATAGGAAATCACCTGGGCTGGACGGATTTACGGCGGAATACTATAAGGAAATGGCGGACCTGCTGATTCCAGAAATGCAAAGTGTATTTAATTATATATTAAAAGGGGGTAAAATGCCAGATTCATGGAAGAAAGCGGAAATAATGCCAATACTAAAACCCCAGAGAGATCTTTTAGATGTAAATTCGTATAGACCAATTAGTTTAATGAACCAAGATTATAAAATCTTCGCAAAAGTGTTAGCCAATAGACTGGAAAATATTCTGCCAAAATTAGTCAAGGAGGATCAATATGGCTTCGTTAAAAATAGATCTATAGCCCATCCTCTAAGAAATATATTAAATGCCCTGTCTTGCAAAAATAAGAAAAATTTAACTTTATTAAAATTAGACGTATACAAGGCATTTGATACCTTAAATCATAATTACCTAATGCAGGTTTTGGAAAAATTTGAATTTAGTGGACCATACTTAAGTGCAATAAGGGAAATCTATAGGAGCGGTAAAGCAGTTATTAGGATAAATGGAGGGCATACCAGAGAAATTTTAATTCAGAGAGGAGTAAAGCAAGGCTGCCCACTATCCCCCATGCTATTTGCACTAGCAATGGAACCTTTAGCAGATAGGATTCGAAATAGTGGCAGAATTCAGGGATTTCAAATAGCTAAGGAAGAACTTAAACTAAATCTTTTTGCAGATGATATTTTACTGACACTAACTAACCCATTGCAGGCAATAAGAGAATTGCTAGTTATTCTAGAGGATTTCAAACTAATTTCAGGGCTTGGCGTTAATATTAAGAAATCCAAAATAATGTTTCTTAATGTAGATAAGGATACTAAAAGAGAGATATTAGCCTTAACGGGGATGAAATCAGATGTTAGTAAAATTAAGTATTTGGGAGTATACCTTGACAAACATATAGAGAGGTTACAGAAAATCAATTATAGTAAGACTTGGTCAAAGATAATAAAGAAAATGAAGGAATGGAAGAATAAACATCTGAGCATTTTGGGGAAAATTAGAGCAGCAAAAATGTTTCTAATACCAAAGATGCTATACTTATTCCAGGTGCTTCCAATAGAAATTGATCAGAAAGTTATAGGGAAATGGGATGAAAGTATTAAAAGCTGGGTGTTTGGTAGGAAAAAAGCAAGAATATCAAAAAAAATTGGTATATATGCCCCAAGATGATTTAGGATGATTTACCATACTTACAAGCTTATTATGACGCATTCCAGTTGAAGGCATTAATGGAGTTAGAATGGAGGACGGAGGATAAATGGGTAAGATTTGAATCAGCAATCAATAAGGGGGTAGGCAGCAATGGAATCTACACTAGAGATTTGCAAAAGGAGATAGGAAAAGCAACAGGCCCAAGGAAAACAGCTTTGACGGTTTGGAAGAGGTGGAGGTCGACTTTGCTGCCTCAGACTTCAAAGTGGACCCCACTTAAATATATTTGGGAGAAGGAGATGAATCCAAAATTTTGGGAAGCCCTTAAGGAGGAAGGCATAATTAGAGTCAAGGATATGCACAATTCACAAGGGAGTCTCCTACCACTTCAGGAGCTGAGCCAAAAAATGGGGAAAAGTTATTGGCTACACTTAAGGGGACTATCCCATTTAATTAAACAAGATAAGTATATAGAAGCCATAAAAAGGGAAGACAACAACTTAGAAAATGTATTATATGTGGATGAAATAAGGAAAGGATTGGCAGGAAAAATTTACCTTGAATTGGTGAAAGATAAGGAGTTTATACTAAGAACCTTAAAAAACAAATGGAATAAAGAAAAACAAATAACTTCTGATGATGTCAATAAATTAATGGTGAATTTGAAGAAAATCAAATTAGAAAAGTACAGAGAGCTTGAAAAGAAGATAATTTTGAAGTGGTATAGAACCCCTGCCCAACTGGCATATATGATTAAAGGTATGAAACCTAACTGCTGGCACTGCAATGCAAAAGAAGGGTGGTACTCTCACCTATGGTGGGAATGCCCAAAGGTTATAGATTTTGGGGAAAAGGTACAGGGGAAGATAGTAGGGCTATGTAAGGTGGATCTTAAAATAGATGGGGATTTATTATTTATGGGCGTACTGGGAAACAATAACATCGAGAGACAAAATCAGGATATTTTCAAAGCAATGTTATTAGCTGTGCATGCTGTGATTGCATATGGTTGGAAGGAGAACTTAAAATGGTCTTTAGATAGATGGAACGAGTATCTATATGAATATATTCAGTCGGATATATTGGAATGTATGAAACAAGATAAGGCATGGGATGGAAAGATGAAGGAGATAAAAAAGAAATGGTCTGTATACTTTCAATGGGTAAATCATGGAGAAGCCAATCTCACTATACTCGAAAAAATGGAAAAAATGTGCTCATGGTTAAAAATTTAAATTTGTAGGTATATGATGGTCACCTTGCGGGGGGTGGGACAAAAAAGGGGGAAAATGTATCATAAGAGAACTGGAATTGTATTGTATTGTAATGTAATAATAATTTATGATGCAAATAAAAAAGTTAAAAAAAAAGAAGCCTCTAAGTTGTTATTAAAACAATACTGTCCGAATGAGCTCATAGCTCTCTTAAGGCCTATAGATGTCCTAGAGAGAAGGACAGCATCATCTGCATAAAGAAGCACCCCTATCTGTTTACAGCCCAACTGGGGAGGATGCAGCTCAGGTTTATTCAAATGCAAAACCAGATCATTAATGTAAAAGTTAAAAAGGAGGGGGGCAAGAAGACATCCCTGTTTAACACCCCTATCTGTTCTAATATTACCCGTGAGGTGGCCTTGGGGGGACCCATGATATTCAGGTTATGGGAATGGCGTACTTGGCACATGAGTCCTAAGTGCAGCCTTTGGCTGGACACTGAGAGTACGACGGGGTTGCCTTGCTGGGGGGTGTGTGTGAACTTGTTCCCCTACTCACTGTTTTTCATTACAGGTTTGATTTGCCAGCAGGAGAGGAAGAACGTGTTACTCTGCGGGCACAGCTTTGTTTTTCTGAGCAACTCACTGCACCTAGAGAACAGCAATAGGCTCTCAGCTGGCCCTTAGCAATGGACCACAATGGAATGGCAGGGGTGCCGGGGCCTACAGTGGCTGGGCCTGCTGCAGTTGTTGTTCCAGCAGAGGGCTGGCCCTCCACCTCAGGTTCAAGTTATTCATTTAGGAGGCCACAATTCAGGCCTGATCTAGGGCAAGGCAATAGTCCTTCAGGCCCAGGCAGATTTCCAGAGCTCACAGCAAGGCAAATAGAGAGCTGCAGCAAGTTCGTAGGGCAATTTTGGTGGCTTTTCACTACACCCAAGCATTTATGCTGGACAGGCTGAGCTCTACTGACTGGATGGTATACACCTGTTGCAGTTGGGCATCAACATCTTTCTGGATGACTTATGGCAAGGGCTTCAGGGGCCTTGGGCCTCCCAGTGGGGTGCAGAGGCCTAAGCAGAGGCTTGGCCTCAGCGATGGCAGGTTGCTAGGTGGTATACAGATTGCAGTTCAGTGAGCACCAGCTGATACCTATCATTTGGGGTTGGAGGGGTCCTGTGAGTATAGTCTTTGTGCCTTGTGGCACGGGGCAGGGAAAATGGACTGCTTTCTGGATGGCCCTGTTTAGGTCTTCTCTTTGAACCCTGTGGCTTGGGGGATGGGGCTACAGGGTTGTCCTGCAATGGCTAGCTGGCCGGATCATAGCCCTGCGGTGAGCTCCCATCCGGGGCAGGGTGGCTCATCCTATTGAAGAGGTAAGGGAGGTGTCTTTGACCTCTGGCCTTGACCATACCGCAAGCTGTGTTGCCCTTGCTTTTGGGTCCAGTTAAAGTTGACAGTTAATAAAGTGGCCGTATGTTAAACTCAACATTTGTGTCTGCCTCGTTATTCCAGCTTGGGGGGGCAACAGAAACTATTCAACAGGAATCTCAGTCTTGTAGGTTCTGGGAAGGGTGAGAATTTCAGTAGCCATTTCCTCAAAAATTTTCCTCTCCCAGCTGTATGTTTAGGGCAATGAAAAAAGATGTGGGAGAGGGAGTCTACACCCCCCCAGTGAACAGTCACAAAAATGCTGATTAACAGGAATGCCCTGGAAGCGGCCCTTCATCTGCGCATTACAACAGGCCACCATATATGCTCTTCTTTGTTTAGGGATGGCTTGGGACTAACAGCAAAAGAATGGCTTCATTACTTTTATGTCCTCCTTGTGACTCTTCTTGGAGCCATTTGATTGGCCACTGTTGGAAACAGAATGTGGGACTTAGTTGCACCTTTGCTTAAATCAGCAAAGTAATTTCTCCATCTTTATAAGCCACCTAAAATGACGGAGGTGCTTTGATAAAGAAATAAGGTATTATAGATAATGAAATGGATCTTAAAAGGGGAAAATATCTGTGGGTCTGCAGTGGTTGTGCAGCCCAATGTAAACCACAACTCAATTAGCTGAAGTACTTGGATTTAGTATGACTTAGCCCAATTGCAATCAATTAGACTAAATTAGCCTAAATCCAATTACTTTATCTTAACTGGCTGTTTTGAGCTGTAAAAGATTAATCATCTTCAGTTAAAGGAAAACAAAATCATGATTAATAGGATATATTACATGAATTGGAGAAATTCTGATATGGAATAGTATATAAGAAATATTTGTTCTTCTGTTACATAGAGGAACAACAGTGCTATTGCAAGAATTCTCAATATTAGATTTTACAAAGAAAATAATTTGCTTTCCCACATACAATGCACAATTAAGCTAACTAAAATTGGACTCTGAGGCCTTTAATGACCAAGTGTTATGAGTCAAAACCAGCATGTCAGATACCATTCCAAAATAATAGGAAGCTAGTATAGGTATTAAAGTAAGGAGAGAAAACTGTAGCTCATTGCTAGATCATCTGCTTTACATGCAGGAGGTCCCAATCAATGCTCCTTCTAAGCTGTGGAGTCTTGTGAGCAAAAATTCTACTTTGTGAGCTACTGGCATCAAAGTTGTGAGTGAGGAATTTGGCTACTGCATAAATCAGTTTGCTCTGGAGCCATCCTTCCTGAGCTAAGTCAAAAATCTGTGAGTTGGAGGCTAAAAAATTGTCAAACCCTTTAGCTTTAGGTTATGAGGTTGACATAACTCAGCTTAGAGGGTCCCAGTCTCACTTTCTGGCATCTCCAGGTTAAAAAAGATATGAGATAGTAGATGATGTGAAAGACTTCTGCCTGAGACCCTGGAGAGCCTTTTCCAGCCACAGTAGGCAGTACTGACCTTGATAAACCAGTACAGACTTTGATAGACCAGAGAGAGTGAATTTGGTATGGTTGTCTCTATTATCCCCTCCTACAAGTGCCAAGAAATTGCAGACATCGTTTCCTCAGTCCTCAGTCTTGGCTAGACCTAATCTATTGGCCAGTTTGGTGTAGTGGTTAAGTGTGTGGACTCTAATCTGGGAGAACCGGGTTTGATTCCCCACTCCTCCACTTGCACCTGCTGATGTGGCCTTGGCTCAGTCACAAGCTCTGGCACAGCTGTTCCTGAAAGAGCAGTTGTGTTAGAGTTCTCTCAGCCCCACCTACCTCACAGGGTCTCTGTTGTGGGGAGGGGAAGGGAAAGGAGTTTGTAAGCCACTCTGAGACTCCAAATGAAGGGTGGGGTATAAATCCAATCTCTTCTCTTCTTCTCTTCTCTTCTTAATCCTACCATGGCTATGCACAAGGAAATCATCCACTAAGACAGCATTCAGTTTGTTTTCTATCTCTCTGGGTGAATACTTATGTACTGCTTATTTAATACCCAAGCAGCATTAACTCCACATGTGATATCTTGGCAAGAGAGTTATCCAACTCCTCTCACCCCATACAGCTAGGGATGGACATGAACCGTATTTTTGCAGTTCAGTTCATGGTTTGTGGCTGAACCATGAACCAAATAACAAACTGATATGCCAGTTCATGAAACAAACAGGTTCATGTTGGTTTGTGAGCAGTGTTCCCTCTAAGCTGAGTTAATGTGAGCTAGCTCACAGTCTTTTAGCTTCTGGCTCACATATTTTTGTCTTAGCTCAGGAAGGATGGCTCCAGAGCAAACTAATTTATGCAGTAGCCTAATTGCTCACTCACAGCTTTAATGCCAGTAGCTCACAAAGTAGAAATTTTGCTCATGAGGGAGCATTATTTGTGAGTCATTTAATGCCCTTCTTTCTGCTCCCTGTTGAAAGTGGTATGGAGCAGAAAGCTGTGATTAAATGGCTTGGAGCTTTCTGCTCTTCCGAAACCACCATGAACTGCATCAAAATTCATGGAAGTTCATGGTGGTTCTTCAGTTCACGAAAATCACTTCACAAACCACAAACTGGCCAAAATCTGTGACAAACTTTAGTTTGTGAGCTGGTTTATGCCCATACCTACACACAGCTGCCCTTATGCTCTCTTGCATTGAGGAAGGGGTGGGATTTTTTTCCCTTGGAGGGAAAGGAGCAGGAGACCCCTTGGTGTGGCTGAGAAAAAATTCAGGTCTTGGGTTCCTTATATGTGCTCAGGCTCATGCTACCATAAATCAATTAATCTTTAAAGTGAGCCAGACCATAGTGTAGTCTTTTTTCTTTTGTAAAGAGATACCATGGCTGAGAGTTGTTTTTAAATATTTAATCTCCAAAGTGTTTGGTAAACAAAGGGCTCTGTTCTGGATCAGCATCTGCTGCACAAACTATTCTGTAATGAATGAGATGCAACTAAACTATGCACAAGGGTTCATAGGGTGCAGATAGAATGATCTCAGATGACTGACGTTTTGATATACTTCTTGTATGGCAGAATCACAAGCAAACTGTAGGCTGTTCACTACAGCCTAAGGGAACCTGGCTGTTCTTAGCACTGTACACATCACAAGAAAGGAAGGGGGGGGACCACCAGTAACTCAGGGTTAGCACACACCAATAATTGCCCTGTATAACAGTGTCATTATCTACAATTTCCAAGCACTCACAAACAGCACTTAAGGTCATTTTTAGTCCATTAGCCCCTCTCTCTCTCTCTCTCTCTCTCTCTCTCTCTCTCTCTCTCTCTCTCTCTCTCTCTCTCTCTCTCTCTCTCTCTCTCTGCATACAGTAAACAGAAGAAGACCTTGCTGAAACCTGAATTGAAAGATGAGCTGATTGTATTAGCACACAAATTACAGGCTTTCAGAAACTGTTTTGGAGAAGCACTCCTGGTTTGTTTATTTGAGCTACAATGTTGAAAGCCACTGTGCATGAGTGTCTGCCCTGTATGGAAGGCTAGCTGCCCTTTTGGGAAATGTGGAAGCTGTTTTCTAGTCTGCTTGGATTCAAGTCAGTTTGAAAATACTGCTAGCAATTGAGATCTTGAAGATGTTAGAAAATACCTGATCTCAGCTTGAACTAGAACTATATGTAAGGCTGCCACTGAGCTATGGTCCCTCTCCATGAGAGAGTGGGAATTCAGTCCTTGCTTTCCACAATCCTAGTCTAGCACTCTAACCACTACATATGGTTGCCAACTAGTGTTTTCCTGGCACTTCCACTTTGATTGCGCAATTTCGCCTATGTGGACAGCCCCTCTCTCGCAAGGATTGCGATTAGGGCCGTCTGAACGTTCTTGGGTTTTGTTTTGTTTTTTTAAAAAGCTTCCGGTTTGAACGCTTGAGCAAACATGCGCTTAATAAATCCATTTAAAGTTTAATAATGGATTTTTTAAGTGCATGTTTAGTCAAGCGCTCAAACCAGAAGCTTTAAAAAAAAACAATGCACAATGATGGCCCTGGAGGCGGGAACGAGAGGTGGGGGCTACGGCAGCCTGGATGGGGCCGGCAAGGAGGATGGTGGAGACGGCAGAGCCTATTTTCGTGGGTCAATGGCGGTGGCAGCACCCCCCCCCAAAGTGTCGGCAGGAGCAGCAGCCGGCCAAGCCTCCCCGTGGCCAGCAGGATCACCTGGAAGGACAGCACAGCAGTAGGCAAGCAGGTGCTGGGAAAGAGGGGCTGGCTGCATGTAGACAGCCCAATGCGAATAAAAATGTTCCCAATTTAAATAAACCAGGAACAAAGCGCATGTCAGTTGCAGTGTGACCAGAGCCTAAGGTTCACAGAAGGTAGGGCTGTCAGGGAGGAAGCAGAGCTATTGTTGCTGTTGCAGGTCACCAGTCAAACTGCCCTTCTTTGCTACAGTTGTGGCTGTGATTTTTGGGTTTTGACACTGGTTTTTGAAGTGCTTTAAGTATATTGACAACTTGATAAGATATTAAAAGGCTCCCCACACTGAGTCTTGGATTTCCTGTGCTAGGTGGCCTTTTATCCATATAACTAGCCTATCCAGAAGAAGAACATGCCATCAAGTCACAGCTGACTCACAGGGACTTGTTCCACAAGGCATTCCAGTCAGGAAAGGAGCAGAGGTGGGTTGCATTGCCTTCATCTACATGGCAGTTTACCCCCCAACTACTAACTGTGGCTGACCTTGATTAGCACCCAAACTCAGGCCAAACTTGCTAATTGGGCTGTGAGCCTATCTAACCACTATATTTTTTCTTCTTTTTTAAAAAAAGAAATCCTGGTTTTTATCCTGATTTCTAAGGAGTTTGGAGTGGCATACACAGTTCTCCTCCCTTTTTATCCTCACAACAACCCTACAGGATAGATTCAGGTGGGTAGCCATGTTGATTTGAAGAATAAGAACAAAATTTGAGTTCAGTGGCACTTTAAAACCAACAAAGTTTGAAAGACTTCCGGTATATGCAGCAGCAAGGTCGGTAACATCTCAGAGAAGCTCCTGAGATGTACCGAACTGGTCCATTGGGGGGACTCTAGACACAAGGAGGCCCCTGGAGTGGGTCTCTGAAAGCAGTGGGATGCCTTTTGGGGTCACTTCTCTTGGCTAGACTGGGGATTGAGAACTGAAAATAAACCTTGATTTCCCAGTGGGTACAGAGGTGTGCATGAAGCAACTTAAGATGAAGAACAAAGAGAATCTGTCTGTAAACTTCTCAAGACCATGAATTATAATTAAAGGTTCAAAGGTTTTCCCTCCCTATCTGGCTATAAATGCTTTTACACAAGGAATTTGGAGGTGGAATAGGGAAGTGAGAGACAGTGTTTAAAGTCTGCTTACCCCCCCCCTCCTTTTTCTCTCTCTCTATGTGAACTTAACTTTTGCTTTTGGGTTTTTTTCTTCTTCTTTTCTTCCTGAGACTGGGAAAAGCTCTAATTAAAGGAGCAATAAGTAAATAACTGGAAAGACTGAAAGAACTAAAGCAATTAGAATTTGATGTTGAACTGGACTTGGTTTTCCTGTTGATGGGAAAGGAAGATTATAGAGCGTAAGCTGGATAGTAACTATAAGTGGTAACTATAAGCTAGAAGCTATTTTCCTATCTATTTTTGTTGGATTATAAATCTTGAAAACATTGGCTTTTTTGATTGGGAGAAGATTGGTCTAAACATTTTTTAAATTATTATTAAATAATATTGGAAAATTGACTTTGATCTGTTAGATCTTATTGGATTTTATTTGGTGAAATATTAAAAAAGGTTGGATTTCCTTTATTATTTCTCATTTGCTATTGGATTTGCCTTCCATTTTATTTACACTTGGAATATATTGGGAGTTAATTAAACTGGAACTGGATCATAACTGAGATGTGGAGAACTGTAAAGGAACCTAAAAGAGAAACATGATGTGTTTGGGCTACTGAGGAGACACAGTAATGGTTGACGAGGCCTGTAATCTGCCCGTTTCCCCCCCTTTCTTTGTGTGTGTATGTATTAAAAGATGCTTAGAAATTTTTTTATTTGATGAATGTTAGATTTAAATGGTTATAAACCAGTAGAATAATTTAAGTGAAAGTTCTTTGGGGGCTCTGGACTGGAAAATACCTATCATATTGAGTTTAATTTGTGGTTTGATATTGACTCCTTTAATATTGAATCTGGTAAAATAAAAAATAAGAGGGAGGGGCAAATAGTAAAGATCTTGGGTAATTAATTGTATAACAGAACAAGAAGAATTTTTAAAAGTTGGGAACATGAGTAAGCCAATTAAGAAAAGTACTCCCCCATCATCTGCAGCATCTTTGCCTACTCCACAGACTAAATCATTAGGAACTATGCTGACACTGGAATCTCTGAAAGACTTTAAAAATGATATGCAAGTTATCTTTCAAACTAGCCTGAGCCAAACTCAGAATGATATACAAACTAAATTTAATTCAAGTTTAAGCCAGGTGCAGAATGACCTGCAAGACAGATTACAATCGGGCTTGAGCCAGGTGTAGATGGCCTTAATACAAGTCACAGATCAAACGAAGAATTTAAACACTGAGATTGGAGATGTAAAAGTTAAAATGGCTGGTCTTAATAAACAACTAATAGAAAATAAGAAGGAAATAACAGAGGTGGCACAACAAGCCAAGAAGGCCGAAGAGAAAGCTGAAGCAGCATCATTGAGGATGGACAGGTTGGCTACACAGCAGAAGATGGCTCTGAACTCCCTGATTCAACTAAAAATGGATAGAGCTGCTTATGTACTGAGATTTCAGAATGTGCCTGAACAAAAAGGAGAAGAGCTAATCAGAGTTATGGAAGAAGGATTGGTGGACTTATGCAAGTTGAATATGAAGAAATGGACAGGAAGGTTAACTTTCTATATAGAGCTAACTCTGCCTATGCAAGGAAGAATAATCTTCCAAGGGAAGTACATGTAAATTTACTAAGAAGATGGTCAGAGATCGTGTGTGGAAAGAAACACAGAATAATACTCTCCAAATATAAGACAAGGAAATAAAGATTGTAAGAGAAATTCCCTAGAAAATGAGACAAAGACGGAAAGAATATGTATTTTTGACTTCCAAACTTATAGCGAATTCAATTACATTTCGATGGCTTACTCCAATTTTTTCCCCCCACATTTGAAGGACTCCATCTTCAAGGCAGAAGACTTTTTGGACTGTTATGGAAAGCTTTTACAACAGGGAGAATCAAAGAAAGTAAAAACAACAAGGTTCAAACAGCTCATGGCCGTTATGGCCATTGGCCTGGGGAGGCGCCTTTGCCTCCCAGCCAGAAGAGGCAGGCAGGGTTTGGTGCCAAAAGTGCCACATACGGGCATTGGGAGAGGGCAGAGCCAGAAAGCTTAAAAGCCCAACCTCACTTCTCCTCCTCAGCAGCCCCGTGCACTCTTCGGCCTACCCTCCCACCCTGTTAGTAGTGCAGGCATTCACTGGTTGCCCAGTTTTGGGGGCTGGGTAGGATTTTTTTGCCCCTTCCTGACTGGCAATTGGAGAGGGTGTTTTCACCTACCCTGCAGTGTGGCAGTGATGCAGGGATTTATAGGGGTGAGTTGTGTTCATTAGGTCAGTCACTTTTGTTGCTATGTGGTATACAGATTGTGGTCCGGTGAGCACCAGTTGACACCCATCATTTGGGGTTGAACGGGTCCTGTGAGTATAGTCTTTGTGCCTTGTGGCCCAGGGTGGGGAAAACAGACTGCCTTCAGACAGCCCTGTTTAGGTCCTCTCTTTGAACTTTGCGGCTTGGGGGATGGGGCTACAGGGTTGTCCTGCAATGGCTAGCCAGCCGAGTGGGAGCCCCTGCGGTGGGCTCCCACTTGAGGCAGGGTGGCTCACCCTATTGAAGAGGTAAGGAAGGGTCCTCGACCTCTGGCACTGACCATACCACAAGCTGTGTTGCCCTTGCTGTTGGTTCCAGTTAAAGTTGTCAGTTAATAAAGTGGCCCTATAGTTAAACCCAACATTTGTGTCTGCCGCATTATTCTGGCTTGGGAGGCAAAAGTTACTGCAACCAAAAAAGAAGAAGCATCAGCTTACTCAACAGCCTCAGATGAAGAACTTGAGGCCAGTACAGCCAAAAAACCACCCATGGAAGGGAGACCACAAAGAATGATGAGATATAGAAAGGGTAGTAATGAGAATAGATCATAATGGGCCCATCGACAACCAAGATGTTTTCGGTAAATGTAAATGGTCTAAATTCACCTGAGAAAAGATGAAAGATATTTAAACAACTTAAGGAAATAGATGTAGATATTGTATGTTTGCAAGAAACACACATCAGACGTAAAGATGAACATTCTTTGGTTAATAAGAAACTTGGCAAGTTATTTACTGCTTCAGACAATGTAAAGAAAAGAGAAATAGCTGTATATATCAAAGAAAAATTAAACCTATTTCGGTATTCTCATCAGAAAATGGAAGACTTCTGCTACTTGAAATAGATATTAGAGACAAGAAAATTTTATTGGTAGTGATATATGCACCGAACGAATCACAGGGAAAAAAAATTGAAATGGTGAAGGAAACTATAACAAAATATGACTATATGGATATTTGTATAATTGGAGATTTTAAATCTGTTTTTGACTAAGACCTAGACAGTAAAACTATCAAGAAGATTAAATCCTCCAAAAGTTTACTTCCAAGATGTTTTTAAGAATTGGCTGAGGAATATAAATTCATTGACGTTTGGAGAACTAGAAACCCAACTGGAAAAGACTATACTTTTTATTCTGATGGACATAAATCTTGGTCCAGAATTGATATGTGTTGGATTACATCAAATCTTTTTCATCCTAGACCCCTTCCAGTCCAGCTTTCATCAGAGTTATGGGATGGAGATGGTAGGGGTTGCCCTCACAGACAACCTCCAAAGGCATCTGGATTGGGGTGGATCAGCAGTACTGTTGCTGTTAGAACTGTCGGCTGCATTCAAAATGGTCGACCATCAATTACTGATCCGCTGTCTTGCCGACACTGGAATTCAGGGACTAGCCTTACAGTGGCTTGCTTCCTCCCTCCAAGGTTGGGGACAAAGAGTGGTGCTAGGGGATCAGCTGTCCTGAAGGCACCATTGGAGTGTGGAGTGCCCCAAGGGGCAGTGCTGTCCCCAATGCTTTTCAACATCTATATGTGCCTTCTTGCCCAAATTGCCCAGGGGCATGGGCTGGGTTGTCACCAGTATGTGGATCTCACCCAGCTCTATCTGTTTTTGGACAGCCAGTCTGACTACAAACTGGAAGATCTGGATGAGGCTTTACAAGCTGTGGTTGGTTGGCTTAGGCTGAGCTGGTTGAAATTGAATCCAATGAAGACAGAGGTCCTGTGCCTGAGCCACAGCAATCTGGGGGTAGGGATCTCACGTCTGACCTTTAATGGAGTGCCATTGGTGCCAGCGCTGGAGGTTAGGAGTCTGGGAGTGCTCTTGGATGCCTCCTTAACAATGGAGGCCAAGGTAGCAGCAACTGCCAGGTTGGTTTTCTACCATCTTCAGCTGATGAGGCAGTTGGTTCCCTTCCTTGAATGTAGTGACTTGGCAACAGTGATCCATGTGATGGTCACCTTGAGACTGGATTACTGTAAGGGGGCTGCCCTTGTCGCAAATCTGGAAGCTGCAGCTGGTGCAAAATGCCACAGCCAGGCTGTTGATGGGACTCCCAATTTGGGAGCACATCTGGCCTGTGCTGAAGGCACTGCACTGGCTGCGTATAGCATACTGGATTCACTTCAAAGTGCTGGTTTTTACTTTTAAACCCCTTTATGGCCAGGGACCTACATACCTGAGGGACCGCCTCTTCCCATATATACCCCAGAGAGCACTGCGATCAGGGACCCAAAACCGGCTGGGATTCCTGACCATTAAGGAGGCCAGGCTGGTAACAACTAGGGCCAGGTCTTTCTCGGTGATGGCTCCACTCTGGTGGAACGAGCTTCCAGAGGAGATCAGGGCCCTGCAGGACCTTCTACAGTTCTGCAGGGCCTGTAAAACAGAGCTCTTCCACCAGGCTTTTGGAGCTGCCACCAACACTACCACCACTATCACAACCACCATTGCTATTACTAACAGCAATTGACATCTTATGGTGGATGAGTCCTGATCTGTTGGACCCTTTAATTACTTCCCAAACCAGTCGCCCCTTAAGACAACTGAAGCAGACCAATGGAGTTAATGTTTAAAACTGTGAAACTTTGCTATCACTTTATTATCATATTGATTTTAACACTGTATTTATATTGATTGGGTTTTATGTATTATTAGAATTGTACTATTGGAAATAATTGTGTTTTATGTATCACTAGAATTTTTATTCTGTTCTGTAAACTGCCCTGAGCTGGCCTAGGCTGGGAGTGCGGGATAATAAATTAAATCAATCAAACAAACAAATTGAAGATATGGATATTATGCCACAAACCTTTGCAGACCACAACCCACTATTATTGAGGATTAAAGATAATCTACAAAAATTTAGATGGAGCCTGAATACAGAATTACTTAAAAATGGACAATTTTTAGAGATTGCTAAGAAAGAAATGAAGACTTTTTCCTGCAAAATATGAATGGAGAAACATCCATGAAGATAGTTTGGGATATAAGCAAAGCTTTCTTTAGAGGACTGGCAATTGGATTTGCAGCAAGAAAGAAAAGAGAAAGAATGAGGACTTTTCAAGATATATTGGATGCTATTCAGAATAAAGAGAAAGAATTAAAGTTGGGTCCTTCCAATGAGAAATTAAAGATGAATATTAAAATACTACAGCATCAACTCAACCTACTCTTATCAGAAGAAATGGCAAAAAATATTAAATTTGCTAAACAGGGTTACTTTGAAAATGCCAATAAACTGGGAAGATGGTTGACTTATAAGAAAAGAGAAAGAGAAAAGGATGATCCACTCATTGTATGATAAAGAGAGAAAAGAAGAATTTTTAAAGCATGGCTTAAGGGAAATAATCCAAGATTTTTACACACGATTATATAAAAGAGTGGAACTCTCCAAAGAAGTTCAGAAACAGTATTTAGGTGAACAGGACTTACCCATAATATCGGAAGAAAACAGACAAATCTTGAATGATCCCATATTAATCATGGAAATTACAGAGGCTATCAAGAAACAAGGGGGTGTGGCGTCAGTGCTGAAGGTGATGGAAGCTTAGAGTCTTCACTCCGTGCCCTCCCTCGAACCTAAACCTCATAGATCTGTTAAAAAATCACATCTCAGCCTACTCAAGCTATGGGCAAACAAGAGGCAGGCAAAACATTATATTCCTCAACAACAAAGAAGTTTATCCAAGATTTCTTTCCCAGGACTATCCACAACAAAAATCCTGTGGAGGGCCAGAAGAAACTGACAAAATGGCGACAGAAGAAAATACAGCTATCCCGCCTATTTCTCCACACTCAGACAATGCACTATCGACTATGCTTTCTAACATGGAGGCAAAAATCCTAGCTAGTATGTCAGCTCTGGAGCTTCCGGCCTCTTGGCAAGGCCACTGGAGGCCCGGGAACTGTTTTGCCACCCCATGGGAAGCCGGGGCAGCAACAGAGCCATGACGCTGTGCGTCATGTCATGGGCAGGGGGGCAGAGCTGGCTCTGCTGAATGGCCAGGCTCTGCTCCCGCCCAGTGTCAGTTGATTTGAGTGCTCCTTGTGATAGGAGCACAAGGTTGGTTGGGATAGCTGCTTGTCCGGGGCCTAGTCAGTGTGAGGTGGCAGCGGCGGCAGCTAGAATTCAGCAGGCCTCGGACACAGTTGGGGAGCCGGCTAAGCACCAGTTGCTGCAGAGCGCTTGTTTTTTACAATGGCGGCCCCCGGGGATATCGGGGGCGGGTCACTGCTGGCTGCTGGAACCTGTGGTGTGGGCTGGCGGCAGCAGTTTCTGAGTGGCAGCTGATGTGGAGAGCTGTTGGCAGTGGCAGTGGCAGCAGTAGCCAGTGACGGCGGCAGGGCCCCATACCATTGGCTGTGGAGGCAGGCGGAGCTTCTCTTCTGGGCAGCTCCGTCCCATCTGAGTAGTAAAAAAAAAATGAAATAAAAACTGTGTGGGATCATAGTTGGGGGAGGGCTGCAGTTGGTGAGCTCCTCCACCCCCCAGAAAACTCCTCCACACCATTCTCCCTGCCTACCCCATTTACTGTCCCCACTCTGCCCTGCAGCATTGGTGTGCTGGCAGCGGCGGCCCTTTCGGCGGGAATTTTTGAGGCAACAGAGGCAAGAGGCTGTGCGTGTGTTGGAGGGAGCAGCACTAGACAGCAGGATGATACCAGGTCATAGTGGAGGGAGCCGTGGGAATCGGGCTGGTTGGGGCAGCAGAAGCCTAAAGGTCTGGAAATAAACTCAGACAACAGCAGCTATCCCTCCCTTCCTCCCCACTACTTTGCTCCCCCTCTCTCTTTCTCTTCCTTCCTCCCCATCTCTGCCTTCTTTCTCTCCCTTCCTTCGTTCCTCTCCATCTGCGGTTTCAATGGGAGGGGTGCTCTTTTAACGGGCCCCCAATAACTTGGTCATCTGAGCTTTGGAGTTTTCCATTACTTTGGAGTTGGGGGGTGGCGGCAGGATCAGGCTGTGATGTGAATACACCGCGCAGAGTTATCTCAGTCCTCACAAGTTCGGATTCTAGACACAGACCTGCAGCATCTGAGGGGAGGCAAGAGGGTAAGGCTGCCTCACACCCAGTGCTCCCTCCAAGCTGTGGAGTCTTGTGAGCAAAAAAAATTCTCCTTTGTGATCTCCTGGCATTAAAGTTGTGAGCAAGCAATTTGGCTACTGCATAAAGTAGTTTGCTCTGAAGCCCTCCTTCCTGAGCTAATCCCCTTCTCTGGAATGGCAGTTGGTAGGGTTGACTAGTTTATACTGCCATTCCCCCCTCACCATTGCAGGCTTAACAGGATTCTAAGGGTTTGCTTTGAGTGGGGTGGCCAATCCAGTCTCCTTCCTTCCTCCATCTACAGTTGCTGGCATGATTTGTTTGTTTATTTGTTTTTTAAGGTAGGATTTATGAGGGAACTAATATCTGTAATAACTGGCTTGAGGGCATTTTAAGAGGGGATGTGTCTCAGTGATAGACCATCTGCTTGGCATGCAGAAGGTCCCTGGTTTAATCTCCAGCATTGTGAGTTAAAGAATTGTTGTAGATGATATGAAAGACCACTGCCTAAGATCTGCAGAGCTTCTGCCAGTTTGAGTGGCAGTACTCATTTTAGCAAGCTTGAAAGGGACTATCAAAGGGACTATTCTTTATGAAGAATAATAATGGATGACCTACTTATGGCAGGGAGCCTTATTTATATTTGTAGACAGGGATTTCTATTCAAAATAGCATTTTTACATGGTTTTATTCAGAGAAAGAATATAAATTGACAGTCCTCGGATTACAATATTTGGCCCTAATGCAAAGGGATGTATTTCCAGTGTGGTGTTTAAGAGCAGCAGACTTGAATCTGGGGAACCGGGTTGATTCCCCGTTCTTCCACATGAGACTGTTTGGGTGACTTTTGGTTAGTCACGGTTCTCTTGAAGCTGTTCTCTCAAGAGCGATTCTCTCAGAGCTCGGTTGGGTGTCCTTGGATCAGTCACGGTACTCTTGGAGCCGTCCTCTCAAGAACAATTCTCTGAGAGCTCTTTCTGCCCCACCTTCCTCGCAGGGTGTCGGTTGTGGGGTAAGGAAGGGAAGAAGTTTGTAAACACTCTGAGTGAAGAGCGGGGTATAAATCTGGCCTCTTCTTTTTCTTCTCTAGAATACTAGAAGCCTAACTACAAATACAAGCAGAATTTGGGGTGGTGGAGTGTGGCCAATGGGAACGGCTACTTGAAACTAGGTAGCTTGATTGAGTACTCAGTGTGTGGGGGTGAAATCAAGTGTAATCTGAATGGAAACAATTGAACTTCTAAGGGTTTCCTTCTATGAAAGAATCCTTGTCAGCAGCATGTGAATTTGACAGTGTGAATGCACTTTGAGTTGGCGAATGGGCTTAGTCTTGGTCATGTGTTGGGATTCAAAAATGTCATTGCTATATGTCATTAGTTCTTGTTTTTGTTTTAGCAGGAATACAGGGTGACTTCCAACTGGATGCTGTGATCTGGGAATTGAAAGCCGGCACGTCGTTACATGTCTTTGGTTTGGTCCTAATGAGCGTTTTTTCACAGGTTTAATAGGACATTTGTCTTTAAAGGAAGGTCCAGTGAGTTGCCATGGCCTGCAAGAGTGACGTTGGTCATGGCAGGCTGTGGATGGTGCCAGCTGGGTACGCAGCAGCGCAGCCACCGCAACAGGAAATTAGGCTGACAGCTTCCAGGAAAATTTCAGTGGGGGCTTTTCTGCCCTCTCACTTGGCCAGGAAAGAAATTACTTTCAGGTCTGGCAGCCCAGCCTTACTCATATATATACATGAATAGGTTACACTGAAGCCATGTTCACATTACGGTGGATAAGCATACTGCCTGCATGTATGTGCATACACTTGTTTGTATGAAGGAGCCAGTGCACATTTACTGTGTGCTTATCCTTGGCCTTTAGGATAGGAATGCAGTTTCTATAAGAAATGATAAGTACTGTGCATTCTTCAGGGTAGGTGTTTTTTAAAATAATAATATTAATAATAATAATAATGGTAACGATACAGGTTTTAAAGTAGCACCACATTTTAGATTGGCAATATCAAGTTTTTAAAGCTAAACTAATTTGCTATGATGGGTCTCAGTGGTTAATAGAACTAGAGAACATTAAATACCAAGAAGTATTTCAAAATGCCTAATTAGAGCAGTCATTTGACTTTTAAAACAATGGATGCCCCCCTGTTCAGGTAGGCTGGCAAATGGTGGGAAGTTCTTTAAGGAAATACAGGACACTGAGAGAATGATCCAGCTTTCCTATTGGTGTTGTTCCACAGTTTGCCAATCCAGTGGATTCGGAACTGGATCACAGATGTTCTCTTTGATATAGAATTTAGCCAGTGACAATCTTAGGCCTCCATTTTCCTATCTTCAGGGTGCTGGGTTATCAAAAGATCCAAAGGGCTTGTCTGTTTAGTAGAGACTTACTGTGTGGAAATGCACAATTTTTCTTGCATGGAGGTAAATAACATCACCAGATAGCTACCCAGGAATATTAATAATTTCTTCATTGGATCTGTGCAAACATAAGCTCTGTAACCATGGTGCAGTGCCCTGCAAATCAAAATGACTGTGCAAATGCAAATATTGCTATGTAAATGTAGTGGAATTTCTACAGCATTCTGCAACCCATATCAGTGTCCCATCTGATGCAGTTTTAAGTGTCACTGAGAGGTAAAGGCCTGTTAGGGCATTCCTTTAGGGGCAAATTGTGATCTCCCACCATGCCAGCAGGGTATCTCGGTTTGAGAAGAAGATGGGAGATTTCTGTATTGGAAAGATGCTTGAGGGCTGGTCACAGTCACCTTTTTTTGGGGGGGGGAGGTGCTGTGGATCAGTGAGCTAGTGGCGGGCTTTTGCCTAGTGCTCTAATAATGAGATTGCAAAGTTTGAAGTTATTACTGAGGTTTTTCTTTCAGGTGCTGCTGGCCGTGGGGCAAGGTGAAAAGTCAACATCTGCAGCCACAGCATGATCTTTTGGGCCACCCACGGGGCCAGGAGGACACTCTGGCTGGGAAGGCCCTTGTGTTGCAAGCAGAGGCAGACCTTGTGATGATAAGAGCAAGATGGCCTAGAGTGTGGATATTCTGGCCAACAAGGCCCTTGTGTGACAAGCTGAGGCAGACCTTGTGATAATAAGAGCAAGATGGCCCAGAGTGTGGATAGTCTGGCTGACAAGGCCCTTGTGTGACAAGCTTAGGCAGACCTTGTGAAGATAAGAGCAAAGTGGCCCAGTGTGTGAATAGTCTGGTTGGTTATCTGCCTTGCCATGAAGGGCAAGGTCCTGATGTCACAAGTGGAGGCTGACCTTGCAATGATAAGAGCAAGGTGGCCCAGAGTGCAGATAGTTCAGTTGGCTATTCTGCTTTGCTATGAAGGACAAGGCCATGGTGCTACAAGTGGAGAATGACCTTGTGATGATAGGAGCAAGGTGGCCCGAAGTGCAGATACGCTGGTTGGCTATTCTGCCTCACCATGAAGGGCAAGGCCCCTGCTGTTAAATGCAGAGGCTGGGCTTGCGATGATAAGAGCAAGGTGGCCCAGAGTGCAGATTAACTCAAGGTGGGTAACCCACCTGAGAAAAGGGTTGGCAATTCTGTACCACCGGGTATGGTGCATTTGGGGAGACCCCCGCTAGGCAAAAAGTTCATGGAGGGTGGTTTAGGATAATTTTGCCACACCCCGACATACGGGTTGAGTTCCAGGACCTGTATGGGGTTGACAGGGTGCACCTATCAGACAGGGGTAATGGGTTCTTTTTACAGGACTTGCGGCAAGGGGTTAGGTCAGCCTTGGGCTGTTATTGGGGAGCAAAGGCCAAAGCAGAGGCTTGGCCCTGGCTGTGGCAGGTTTGTGCGGGCAAGTAATCGGAACCGGTGAGCACCTTATGGCATTTTTCCCATTAGGGAACAGGGGGTCATCAGGAACTGCCTTCGGATTTCTAAGGTCCAGGGTGGGGAATGGTGATCACCTCCTCTGGGAACCTCTTAGGGTATGCTCCTCTCTGCAAGTTGTAAGGCTTCAGGGGTAGGTGCTCCTGGGTGGCAACCAGGTATGCTGGGCTGCCGGTTGTGAGCCAGGCCAATGGCTCAAGACTGGAGCTGGGTGACCAGCCCGAGAAAAGGGCAAGGAGGTTGGTCAGGTGAGTGACACCTGTCTTGCCTGTTCCGTGCTCGCTTAGCTGGTCCCTTGCTGCAATGTTATGTTAAATAGTTAATAAAGTGGCCCTTGTTTACTTCCAAACTGTTGTCTGTCTCATTTTTCCGACTGGGGGGGCAATCATTACTCCTCTAACAGAACAATTTGCTGACTTCAAACTTTCTCTACAAAAATAAATCAAATGGCCGAACTTGTGAGGGATCTCAGCAACAATCTACAAGACAAGGTGCACTCCCTCCGATCAGAAAATGGCGGCCTCTGAGTTCAGGTTCTTGCCTTAGAAGCTTCCTCCTGCCAAAATAATCTAAAGTTTCAGGGGTTTGCCGAGCAGCTTAATACTACCACTGAGCTTCAGATCTTCCTTGCTGACTGGCTCGCTCAAGAACTTCATGTAGAAGATGGCATTGTTCCCCTGATCTTATCAGCATATTGCCAAGGCTTGCCTGATAACTCTTGCTGCTGAGACCCCAGGGACATCATAGCAACCATCTCTGATCCGAGGACTAGAAGAAAGATATTGGACCTGGCTAGATCACACAGCTCTCTCAGCTTCTGCAACTATCTGATCCTGGTATTTCCTGATCTGCCCCCAGAGGTACTCTCCAAACGCCATGATCTAAGCAGATAACAGAAGCCTTATGGCCAGTGCGTCTATGCTACAAATGGATCAACCTGACAAAACTTCAAATCTCCTACAACGATGGCTATCTTTATGCAGACTACATCGAGAGTGGCAACAAAATTTTACAAACGCTTTGCATCTCACCTATGATGGAGTCTCGTAAAACATCACAGAAGAGGAAGTGGCCAACATCTCCTAATAAGGACAGTGAGATGTCTGTTAAACACACTTAGTTATATGATTAATATATACCGTCCACTGTTTAGATCACCCTCTTATTTGCAACCTTACTGTATTCATAACCAGTTCGAAATCAATTTGGTTCTGTTATAACTTGCTGTTATGTTCATCAGAGGTTTGGGGGCGGGAGACTTTCACTAGTCTGCTCCCTGTTATTGTAATAGTCCCTGTTAGTTGGAGTTCACTCTATTAACCTGCGTGGGGATTTCACCTAGCAGGGTTAAGTAGGACTGTTGATTTTAGCTTTATATTTTGATCTAAACACTGTTCTGTTTGAATCAACTGATACAACATGATCTTGTTAGACAATTAATTGCCTTTCCTAATCTACAAATCACTTTACCCTCTAAGTGCTGTAATTAAATCCCCCTTGTAATCTTGTAGAATAACTATATACATCAACAAACATCAATTATTATTTTTAATTAGGACATCCCCTCTTTTTATTTTTTGCTTTTTAACTTTTTAAAATCATCTCATAACTCTACCAATCCTCCAGAACTCTTGAAAGAGAATAAAGATTAGTGGGCCTCCTTCCTAGCTCCTCTCTTTACATACATTAATAATTCAGGCCGTATCCCCAAGTCTTCGGGTATAGCTATAGTAGTTCCTTTTTACAAAAAGGGTAAAAAGGAAGACCCATCCAATTACAAGCCAATTATTTTGTTGAACATCATAAGTAAGCTCTATGCAAGACACCTCTTAGATAAATTCTTAGATTGGTTAGAACAAGAAAACATCCTGGCAGATGAGCAGGCAGGTTTTAGAACAGATAGATGATCTACACTTGACCACTGCCTGACTCTTCAGCACCTTATTGAAAAATATTCAGCTAGAGGTGAAACTTCACTTTATGCTGCTCTTGTCGATCTTAAATCTGCATTTGACTTAGTGTCTAGACCCTGGTTATGGAACAAACTTTTGAATTCAACTATAGACAGAAGACTCTTGTTACTCTACATGATCAAACTTTTTTAAGAGTCAGATGCAGTAGACTTGGACATCTTACTGATCCTATTAAAACCTCTAGAGGTGTTAGACAAGGATGCCTTTTAGCACCTGTGTTGTTTATTTACTATATGAGTAACTTAGATAGCTGGCTTAACACTTCCGAACTTCATCCTCCCAAACTTGCAAATCGGCATATTTCAGTGTTATTATATGCTGATGATATAGTGATACTTTCTAGAACTCCTGTTGGTCTGCGGAGAGCTCTTAGGAAGCTCACCATGTTATGTGATGATGAACTCCTTACAGTCAATTATCAGAAAACCAAAATTGTAGCTTTTGGAAGCAGTCCCAAACTTAGGTCCTCGGAGAGTAATGGCAACCAGATTGAGCAAGTCAATAGTTTTAAATACCTTGGTGTAGTTTTACAGGCTTTGGCTCTAGGGTTAATCATAGTAAGTATGCTGCTGATCAAGGAGAAAGATCAGCAAATGCCATAGTGAAATTTCTTCGACTTCATGGGGGTCATTCTGTTCCTGCAGCCCTTAAATGATATAAGGCCAAAACTTTGGCTCAGCTGCTATATGGAACATTCTCAGGACCACCTAGTTCATGCTTTGCTCCACAAGAAAGAGTACAATCAAAATTTTTAAGAGTTGTTCTACAAGTCCCTAGATGTGTATTCAATGCTTGGATAAGACTTGAGACAGGTATTATGAGGGTTGAAACCAGGTGCATATCCTATCCATCTATATGTGGTTAAAAGGTTATCTTAACCCCTAAGGGCTGTTCTCTTTGATACTTCATGATAACTATCAATCATATTGGCCCAAGGCTGTTCAAAGACACATCAACAGCATTGGATTCTCACCTGAAGTACTCCTATCTTGCAGAATTGAACAAGCAAAAAGGCTAACTAAGCAGAGAATTGAAGATATAGAACGCCAGACTGACATTTCTAGTGTACCAAACATTTTTGCACTGTCAAATGTCAAATACGCTGTTGTGCTGGCAGCTTATCTGGCTTCTTTGAAAATAAACAGTTTTAGAAGGGCGTTCACCTTGGCAAGGAGTTCTGCACTCCCCTCTGCAATGCTTGAAGGCAGGTATAAGAAAATCCCCTACCTTGAAAGATTATGTATTTGCCCATTAAGGGAGACTGAGTCCATCGAGCATATGTTCTTTAGTTGCCCATATTATAAAGAGTCTCGTTTGGAGATTATTACTCCATTCCTGGATAAGATTCCTGGTTGCACAAACAAAGCCAAGCTTGACTGTCTTTTATCTGATAAAAACCCTAAGATCACTTATCAAGTAGCTAGATTTTGTGCATTGATACAGGGGTTACGGAAGCTATATTTTAAATAGGTTTTAAATTTAAATCTTTTGTTTTTGTATATTTTATATATTTTGTACTCTGTATGTTTTTAAAAACTCCTGTTATAACTATATATATGTGGCTGGTCTAGTGACTGTAATAAATTCTACTACTGATCTTCAATCCATAATAATTAATTAATTCTGAATTTATAGTTGTGATTGATTTTTAAATACCTTTACTTGTACTCTTATTGGTCAAATTGTGCTGCAGTTCAAAGGGAATAACAACAACTACACAATACAAAACAAACAAAACAAAAATAAAACATGTACACACACACAAACAAAGCAAAGGAGAGCAGAGGTGTGGCCTTAGTACGGCTGTTTTCTGTAAAATCTGATTACAGTCTTATCTACCTAGTGCACTTCACAACTTCTAATTACCATCAATTAATCTGCACACATCATTGAGATCACCCACCTATACAACTATATACTCCCCAAATGTGGTGCTAACAAGACAGACATTGTGCAAACCTAACAAACTTCATATTACAAACTAGTGCCTATCCCAAAACTCATGATGAACTCCTGCTGGAATGTACTATCACTAAACGTGCATGGGCTTAACAGCCAAATCAAATGAAAATGTGTGTTGTCTAACCTAGCCAAATCTGAAGCAGATATCATACTGCTTCAAGAAACCCATCTCCATGCAACCTTCCAACCTCTTTTGAAGGCTCGATGGATCCAGCACCAATTTCATGCAAAGGGTAGTTCCAAGTCAAGAGGAGTATCAGTCCTAACCTCCCAAAGTATTCAATTTCAACATCAAGTGATGAAGCTGGACCCATATAGATGTTACATCTTTGTCAAAGGCCTTGTTGATGAGCATCAGGTTACCATAGCATCAGTTTATGTGCCCAACAACAGTCAACTACAATTTCTAGAAGAAACCGTGATTGCACTGCACACATTCCAAGATGGTGATGTGATCTTGGGTGGAGACTTCAATCATATTGTGAACAACAATCTTGACTGCTTCTGCCCACCTAAGAAAAATAAGAATGTAAAAAGAAACATGAAACTGGCTACTTTGTTTGACCAATACAATTTATTAGACATCCAGAGACTACACATCCGGCAGACAGAGACTACACATATTTCTCCTCACAGCACAATATACACACAAGGATTGACTTCATTCTTCTCTCAGACTCCATAGCTAATAAAGTGCTAGCTTCCAAAATTCGTCCTACTCTTTGGTTGAACCATGCACCAGTGAGTTGTTCCATCTCATCATCCTCTACCTCAGAGCCTGCAAGATTTCAATCTCTGAACAAATCGATCCTGTACAATAAACATTGCATGGATAAAATTGAACTACACATTCAGGAATACTTGAAACACAATAGCGGCAGTGAGACTTCCCCTGCCATGGTGTGGGATGCCCTAAAATTTGTATCGAGGGGTCATCTAATTTCGATGACATCACATCTGAAAAAAGAGAAAGAAGCCTTTAAATCTGAGTTAACCAACAAAATATCACAACTAGAAAAATCTATTGCCAACTTATAGTGGAACACAAACTACTGGAAATGCTAGAGAGCTTGCAGATTCAAAAACAACTTCTGTTTCTAAAACAAAAATAATGGATCAACTCAACTCGGTCTCTAAAGCTGCTTTCCTGGAGAGGGAAAAACAAACAAATGTCTAGACTTGTCAAGGCTACACATGATGCTGCAGGAAAATTACATAGCAACTCTGCATCTATAAATTGCCTCTTTGCAAACTTTTATCAATCTCTTTACTCATCAACAAACCCATCCCTGGATGACATTCATGATTATCTATCCTCACACATCCACATTAGGAAACTCGAAGAAATTCATTGCAAGGCTCTTGAGAAACCAATTGACCCTCAGGAATATTGGACATCATCAAGCTTTTGAAAACTAATATCTGCTGGTCCAGATGGATACCCACCAGAATTCTACAAAAAAAATGCATCCACATTTGTACAGCCCCTGACTATGGCATGCAATGAAATCTTACAATCTGGCATCATACCATCTTCATTGAGCTTGACCTCTATCATAGTGATCCTGAAGCAAGGGAAAGATCTAACTAACCCAGCTTCTTTCCGGCCTATCTCGCTTCTAAACCAAGATTACAAAATATTCACAACAATTCTAGCCACATGTCTAAACTCTTTATACTGCACTACATACACCAAGACCAGTCAGGATTTATGCTGGGAAGAGATCTAACTGACAACATGTACAAAACATTCTCTCCTCATGTGAAGCGATGCACTCAGAAGCACTTCTCTTATCCCTTGATGTCGAGAAGGCTTTCAGTTCTTTTGGCACAACTTACCTGATCGATCTTTTTTGACACATGGGCTTTGGAGACTCCTTTCTTCAAGCAGTCACAGCAATCTACATGGAAACAAAAGCACAAATCAAAATTAGAGATGTGCAAAATATATATATTTCAGCCCAATTCAGTTGGGCGGAATCAGGCCGAATGTGATTCAGCCCACCAAATTACCCCCCAATGACACTTTCGGCAATGCAAGCTGATTTGGGAGTCATTCGGCTGGCCGAATCACATTCGGCCCCGTTATACCCTATGGGACATTGAAGTCAAAGGTGAAAAGTCATAGGGTACATTCTAGGGGCTGAGGGGGAGGGGTTTGAGGGAGAGGCTCCAAATTTCTGGAATCTCTCCCCAAATATCCCAAGTTTCAAGAAGATTGGACCGGGGGTCCAATTCTATGGCCCCCCAAATAGGTTGCCCCCATCCCCTCCATTGTTCTCTATGGTGGGGGGAAATGTTAATTTGTTCCCAAGGTGCTGTTGGGGGAGGGGGTTTGAGGAGGAGGCCCAAAATTTTCAAGGTAGCATCAGGAGCCTCTCCTCACATAGACCCTCAAGAAATTAGACCAGTGGGTCCAAATCTATGGGCACCCAAACAGGTTGCCCCATTCCCTGCATTGTTTCCAATGGGGAAACCCAGCCAGCAGCATTCAGCAAGGCAGGCAAGCAGGCACCCAAAAGTCAGACTCTCCCAGAGAATCTCAGGGAAAGTGAAATGCTGGGAGGTGCTTGTTTGCCAGGAGAACAAGTGGCACACTCCAGAACAACTGGCACTGTGGCACTGCAAGTGTGTCACAGTCCCACACAGAAACCCAACAAGACCAACAGGACCAACATTTATACAGGCCTTGCCCTATATAAATCAATGGTGCAACCTCATTGGAATACTGGCCGCTCACCGCACACACCTCAGAAAGGATATTTATTATAGCATTGGAAAAAGCACAGAAAAGGGCAACTACAGCGATAAGAGGATTGGAACACTTTCCCGATGAAGAAAGGTAAAAGGCGCTTGGGGCCCTTTAGGTTGAAGAAATGATGACTGAGTGGTTAGGGTTAGAAGTTTACAAGATTATGCATGGGAATGGGATACAGCAGGTAGAGATAGAAGTACTTTTCTCCCTTTGTCACAATACAAGACCTTGTAGGTACTCAATGAAATCGCTGAACAGTCAGGTTAGAGCAGATCAAAGGAAGTACTTCACCCAAAGAGTGATTAACATTTGGAACTCAGTGCCACAATAGGTGGTGGTGGTGGGCTAGTGCTAAAAGTATGAACAGCTTCAAGAGGGAATTGGACAAACATATGGAGGCTGGAGCAGAGGTCCATCAGTGGCTATTAGCCACAAGGTATATAGATAGGAACTCTTGGTCTCTGGGGCACGTGATGCTCTGGTGCTTTGGGGGAGGGAAACATGGGAGAGCTACTAGTGTCCTGGCCCCACTGGTGGACCTCCTGATGGCACCTGGTATTTTTGGCCACTGTGTAACAGAGTGTTGGACTGGATGGGCCATTGGCCTGATCCAACATTGGCTTCTCTTATGTTCTTACGTAATATCAGAGAATCTCTGTCAATGGGGGCCTTTCTGAAAGGGCAGCAGAACCAGCACATTGAATGCAGTAGCGCCAGCCTAGCAACAGAATCCTGTACCTGCCACTTCCTGCCTGCCAACTCATACAGCATTACTGCATTCAAAAGCTTCAAGACAGGCTTCCCACCCCACCCCACCCCCGCAGACCTGGGGAAACTGGGAAAGGAAGGGGAGTGGGTTCCACACAACCTTATCTAACCTATCTCCTCCCTGACACCCCCCTCAACTTGTCACCTCACTTGTAAGATCAGATGGACTGCAGAATGGACTGCTTGGGAGTTTCCTAAGAATACACAGCATGTGGCACATGCTCGAAGTCAAGAAAGTGCTTTCCCTGGGTCAACCACCTCTAGACTTTGCAGCAAGAGACAGATACCTGGATAGTCATTCCCACACTGACTTTCCTGTGTTTTCTCTTCTGTCATTCACTATCCCTTTGATTTGTAGAATGGAGATCTCAGGGGGGGAAACTTCCTTTCTTCCTTTCACCTATCCCACACCTGCCTCCTCCGCTAGTACACCTTTATCCTATCTTTCATCTTTCCTATCCACATTGTAGTTCTAGCACAATAAAAAGACTAGTATTAGACTTTTAAAACATGGTTCTGTGTATCTTTTTGACTCTACAAGCCTATCTACTCAGGTTAGATCCTCCCCAACTACTTCCTCCCTTCCAAGCAGCTGAACCCACTGCTATTGTGGGACATGCCAGCTCTACAAGACTGAGTATCCCCTTTACCATTTGTCAAGTAGTCCTGAGAAGGACAGTTTGTCTTGTCAATGGTCCACTGGTGTCAGGTTCTCAGTAATCCACTCTCAGTCCAGAACTCGTTTGATGTAAGTTTATTAGGAAAAGAGATTTGGATAGTGCAAGGATGAACTCTTTGCTAAGACTGAGGTACAAAAGTGAACGTAACTCAAGGTATAGTCAAATGATACATTCCATAGACATGTCATCCACTCCCTCCCCTTCTCACTTTACAATTGCTTCTAGTCAACTAGCCCTGTGAAAGTTGTTATCTAAAGACTTCAAGGACGCCCTGCTGGGAGCAGGCCCTCCTAGAGGTGCACTTGTTACGGGAAAATGGTTACAAAGCACAGGTCTCTATTCTACTCCCTCATTCACACACATCTGCATTCACACCTTCCCCAAAATAGGAATGTCAGTGAGGGCGAGGAAGAGACAGGAAGGAAGGGGAGACAGGGAGACATGAAACAGATGGGACCATCAATTGAAATACATTGATCAGTTCAGTCGTATTTACAGCCCAAGTCTGACATCTGGGCAGTGTGGACGAGGGGTCCCAGGATTGCCTACCTGAGGGGATGTTCTAGCTCTTTAGTATGACCCTGGGTGCACCACGGGGCGGCGAGCTAGAGTTGCACCCCCCAAAATACTCAAAATCTGGGTAGTAGTATTTTGTGGTCTGCTGCCCAGTCAGTCCATAAGCTTACCCTTACCCATTGAGTCAATCTAAGGAAGGAAGGCCTCAGAAAGAGAGAGGGAGGGGTATCACTGCTTGTCCACCCTGATCCTCCTCTCTCTGCAGCAACGCACCAGCCGTCATTGTCCCATTTGAGGAATCAGTCTAGATGCGGCTGCCGCTCTCATCATGGGCCATCCCTCACCTGCCACCAGTGTTCCCTCTAAACTTAGCTGAGTTTTGTGAGCTAGCTCACAGGTTTTTAGTCCTCGGTTCACACATTTTTGTCTTAGCTCAGGAAGGAACTAATTCATGCAGTAGCCAAATCTCCTGCCTACTCACAACATTAATGCTGATAGCTCAAAGTCTTAGTTCAGGCAGGATGGTTCCAGAGCAAACTAATTCATGCAGTAGCCAAATCACCTGCCTGCTTGCATAACTTTAATGCTGGTAGCTCATAAAGTACAATTTTTACTCACAGGACTCCACAACTTAGAGGGAGCATTGCCCAATGTCTACCATCCACCCATGCAAAGAAAAATGTCAATTTCTGTGGCACTCCTGTGGGTTTTTCAAGTGCTTCAGCATGGTGCAGGTGGAGTTCCAGCGGGTGCTGATGTCACTGAATAGATGATGTTCCAGCTTGCTTAACAGTGTCTGTTTCTCATGCAGCAGATAAGTATCCTTATTGCTGTGTGAGAAGTGGCCCACGATGTGCTGGCATTTCTGGAGGAGATGCCGGTAAGTGCAGAACCCAGAGACATGCTTGGGATTATCTGATCCCCAAGGCATCATTCACCACCAGGTGGAGAAAGTGGGCAGTGCAGGGAAAGCACTTCTGGCCCACTGCCTTGACTGCCACGATCATGTTGGTGCCACCATCTGTCACCATGAAGCCCATGATGACATCACTACTTACCGAGTCCTCTAATTGCCTACTGATGGTGGCTTTGATGGTGGCCCCCATGTGAGGCACGTCAAGTGTTTCGGTGTGCAGCAAAGCCTTGTGGTAGCCAGCCAGCCCTGTCCCTGCCTATAAGCTATTGTCCGCCCACCACCCACAATGTCATTGGGTTGCCACCAGGGGTATATGCTTCATGCCCCTGTTCGGAGGTCCAGATATCCGATGTGAAGCGAACAGCCCTCCCTTTCCTTCACAAAGTCCTTGGCAGCTCTGTAAAGTGAGGGCACCGTGGTCCTGCTCATCATGGTGCAAGAAGGAGCTGTGTACTAGGGTACAAGATACCTGGGCAACCTTTGCAAAGCAGGACTCTTGACCACTGTGAAGGGGTACCCCTCAATGATCATCTTGGCAATGCAGTGAATAACCATTCTCCTACCATGCTTCCTCCTCCCCAGGCACGCTAGCACCACCCTCACCAAACATCTCAGTGAGAGATACCAAGCATCCCTCCCTTGCCACAACACTCTTTGGGGGAGCACTGGACATGGTTGCTGCATGACTCACCTTCTGGCTGGCTGCTGCTGGTGTTTCCTCAGATGGTACTGCATCCTGGCAGGCATGAGATGGCATGGGTCCTTTCCATGGCTGATCTGGGCCCTACACAGCTGGCATTGTGCATACTGTGGGTCCTCGGACAGCTGGAAGTACTTCCAGACATTGGAGGTGAAGTGAGAAGTGGAACCATGATGACCATCCGGACAAACTGAATACACATCCCTAATCAAAATCAATGGTGTTACTTCTGAAACTTTTACATTATGCAGTGGCCATCACCTGTTCTGTTTGCCTTGGCTTTAGAACTGTTAGCCGAGTTGATACATAATAACTCCAAAATCTTCTGAGATACCTCTGAAATGCAAATTAGCTATATTGAACTTCCAAGATTTCAATTCTTTTTTTTTTTTTTTTTGTAAAAACCTCTCCTAAAACGGAGATAATTTTATTGCTTTTTTTTTTTTGTGGAAAAGGGGTAGGGTATATAGATGGATTAAGAAAAGATATTGAGTGAATTTTCTGTTAAAGTGTTAGTTTTTGTTAATACAAATAAAGTTTTTGGCTTCCACCGTGGTTGAAAGATCTTCTTTTCATCTTACTGAAAGTCCAGAGTAAATCTATTAGTTAAATTAGTAAAGTCCCTTGGGGTTAGTTGTTGATCAGCTCCATTCTGTCGCCTCACGAACAGCTGCTATATCTTGGGGTGTCTTCTTTTTAAGTCTCTCAGATTATACGATGGGCCCTCTTTTGCCTTCTTGTCTCCCACTCTGGCACCTCCCTCCTCTGGGCCGCTGTCCTCTTCGCTGCTTAACACTGTCCAGTTGGCGAGTTCTGCATCTTCCTCTGAACTGGCGTGTCTCTTCAGAAATTCTGGAGCTTTGAAAACGGAGTCAATCTTCTCTCTTTTATCCTTAAACTTGAACACCAGTCCCTCGGGAAATCACCATTTGTAACTGGTTTGGTGTCTTTGTAGAAACAAGGTCAATCCTTTATATGCTTTCCTTTTCATACGAATTTCATATGGAACATCCTTTAAAGTTCTGATAGTCTGCTCTCCAATCTTCAAGGGCACTGCGGAAACTGCACACAGAATTTGATCTCTAGTACGCTGCTTGGTAAACTTGACAACCACTTCTGCTGGCAAATTATTTTTCTTTGTAAAGCTGGAATAGGCTCTGTAAGCCACATCCATCTCATCGTTTAATTCTTGCGCTTCTCTGCCAGTTAGTGGTGCCAAGGCATTCGCCAGTATAGCTCTAAGATCTTCCTTCTCTTCTTCCTTCATGCCCTGAAAGTGGAGAGTTAAATTGGATTTTTCCATCTGAAGCATTAAAATTCTTTTTTCTTGCATATCTTGATGCTTTTCTAGTTTATTGACCCTTTTCTTAATTTTCTTGGTGTCTTCTGTCGAGACCAGACACTTCTGTGCGATCTCCTCCATTTTCTTTGCTGTTTCTGTTAGTTGTTTTTGTTGACTGTTGAGAACACTTTCCATGTTACAAAGGGTTTCGCTGATTTTCTGCATTTGATCCAGCAGAGGGCTCAGTGGCTCGGTTTTCTGTTGATTGACAGCTGGCTCTAGGGGGAGGCTGCCAGGACCGGAAGTCCCTCCCCCTTTCTTTACCGGCTTCTCTGGGACCTTTTTCTGCCTCAACATTTTTATTGTTTATTTTAACAAAGTTTGTGCTGTGACACCCAGGAGACAAGCTGGCTTCTTAATCTTCAGTAAAACCTCAAAGGTACTTTTACCAAACCACTTTTTCGCTTCGCCCCCCTTCACTCTTCCTTTAACAATCCCATTTTTTTAAAGGGGGTGGGGATTCCTCCCTCCTCCCATGCACTTATATGTTTAGGGGGGCGCATTTATGCCACTTCAAAACAGATCTCCAACTCACGGTTCGTTGCCAATTCTTCTTTTATTAATTCATTCCGCTGCTTCTTCACTCCTGGAAGTCGGTGGCATTGCTACTTCCCATACAGGCACAACACAGGCTGGGGCAGGGAGAAAGCCTCAATTTCCTGGCTATCAAGCCGGCAAAGAGGCTACTCCCCAAGTTCCCCCAGTTTGGAGCCTTTGCCTAAGGCTCACTAGGGTCTTTCGCAGTGCGAAGACCCCCCAACTGTGCATGGGCTAACCATCTCCGGGAGCGTCCTGAGAGGTGGCCGCCATTCGCTCCACCGAAACCGAAACTCCCAAGATTTCAATTCTTTGTTCTGCTTTCTCAATCCAATAATCTTGCATTTCTAATTGCGTATCATTATCCTTTTGCTTTTCTTTGATCCTTAAAATTTCTTATTTTTTTTTAGTGATTTTGTACTTCTTTCTGATAATCCAGCTGATAACTCTTGATGTACTTCTTAAATACTCCTCTGGGTTCTTTAATCAGCTTGTTGCACCTATTACCACAGCTTGTATTTGATGTACCATTTACCATTGATTACGATAGTTTCTCCATCACTTCTGTGATAACCTGATCTTCATCTTCTCCTTTCTTCTTATCTCTTTGATGTATTCCAGATGCCATTCTTCTTTCTGCTCTTCTCTGTTGAAAAATATTGTACAATGTTTGAATTAATTAATGCAGATCTTTCAGGAAAAGGAAAGACTTTGATTTTCTGAGACAGATTTTACAGAAGAAAGAAATAAAGTACCAAAGGTACAAGAAGAGCAAGCTAAACAATTGGCTGAACAATTGCAAGCATAAGAACCACAGAAATCTAAGGCAAAACTTATTGACCAAGAGTTCAGAGGAAGAAGCAGACACAGAAAAGGACAAATGGGACATGGCTGCAATTAAATTAAAAATAGTATTGGTGAATATTAATGGATTGAGCTCTCCCTCTAAACGTACAAGAATCTTTAACCAGTTAAAAAACAAAACAAAATGTAGATGTTCTGTGTCTACAAGAACCCCACATAAAGAAGAAACATGAATATATTCCAAATAATAAAAAAATAGGTAAAGTGTATGTAGCTTCAACTCAAAATAAAAATGTCATTTATATAAACAACCCAAAATTAAATGTATTGGAAAAAATTAAAAGATGCAGAAGGGAGATATCTAATTTTAAAAATGAGACTCCCTGAGGGCAAAGTGTACACAATAACAATGTTATACGGATCATATTTTATTAAATCAATTTTTTAAAAAAACTTATTCTAGAGTTTCAAGAGTTTCAAAATGATTTCTGGAGATATGAATGGAGTATTATATCAAAAAAGGATACATTAAAGAATATTAAAAGTGGAAAATTATCTAAAATTTTATTTCAATATTAGGAATTGCTGAAATTAGAAGACACTTGGTGGATTATGTATCCAAAGTGTAGAGATTTTACCTTCTTCTTTGACAGGCATCAAAAGTATTCAAGAATATATACATGCTGGATAACAAGAACTTTGACAATTAATTTAGATAAAGTAGAGATCCAGCCGAAGATATTTGCAGACCACAATCCCATAGAAGTAATCTGGTAATAGAATAGAAAAATAAGAGGAAGGTTATTGAATGATGCTTTTATTGCAAGAAGATGTAGCAAGGAAGTGCAAAAATGACCTGGAAAAGTTCTTCAAAATAAATAATATGGAAGGAATGTCCTCGGTACAATTTGGAAAGCAAGTAGGGCCTGTATAAGAGGAATCCTATTTGCTGTTGCTATTTTTAAAAATTGATAAATATTAGAACAAAGATAGTAGAAAAAATCCAGATGCTGGAACAAGAGCACAAAAATAATCTTAGCAGAGATATGCTAGCAGAGATTAGACAACTAAAAATCAATTAAACGTGCTAAAAGCAGAAGAGGTACAGAAGAATTAAAGATTCTTAAAAGCATTTTGAACATGTGAACAAACCTGGCAGATACTGTTTCGGGATGGAAAAAAATAACAGGTGTAAAGAAAAGAGATCAAATCACTTATGCAGAAAGAAATACAGGCACAATTTTTTTCAGGATTATACAAGAAGTCTGTTCCAGAAGAAGTATCTAAAAGATGTTCTCATTATAAAGTTTACCTCAGAACTTACAAAAATTTTGAATTGAATAACAACAATTCAAGAGATCTCTCAGGCAATAAAGAATATGAAAAAGGATAAGGCATCAGTCCCGGATGGGTTAACACCAATGTATTATAAGCATTTTGAAGAAGTTTTAATGATACCATTACAGAAAGTTATGAATGAGATAAAAGGAAAGACAATAGCTCCAGCATGGCAAGAGGCATGTGTAATGCTAATACATAAAGAAGGCAATGATGCAACACTACCACAGTCATACATTCCTATTTCTCTGTTGAACGTAGATTCCAAAACCTTTGCTACAATAATGGTAGAGAGACTTAAAAAATGTACACCAATTTTAATACACAAGGATCAACGGGTTTTGTCCCAAAGAGTATATGAAAAAGATAGCATATAATTTATAATAGATTGCAATTGAATTTGTGAATAAGAAGAGAAAGAAGGTAACTTTTTTTTGTTTTTGGAAGCAGAGAAAGCATCCAACAATTTAACATGGCCTTTTCTACTGAATATACTTCAGAATATGGACTGTGGATCTGATTTTTTTTGAACTGGATACAGAGTATATATACAAATCAGCAAGAAGATATTTTAATAAATGGGGAAGCAATAGAAGCAATTAAAATTGAAAAAGCATGCACCAGTGATGTCCTTTATCACCATTATTATTTATTCTTGTGATGGAGATACTGGCTATGAAGATGAGACAAGATGCCAGTATTCAGGGAATAAATGTGGACAGTACAGAGTTTAAAATGAAAAGCTATGCAAATGTTGCTGAATCCCCAAAAATCACAGCAGTATGTAAGAGAACATATTGAAGAATTTGGATCCTTCTCCAGTTACAAAATTAATAGAAAGAAGACCAAAATAATATTGAAGCTTCTAATGCAGCAAGAAGAGGATATCATAAGGAACACGGAATGTACAGTTGCAACAAATCCCATTAAATATTTGGGAATAAATGTGACTGGGCAAAATGGCAACATTTTAAAAATAATTACCAGATGATCTGGAAGTTGATATAAGCAGATTTATCCAGATGGGAAAAATTTCTGGGCTGGGCAGAATTTCTGCAAACAAGATAAATGTATTGCCAAAACTAAACTTTTGTTTCAAATGTTACCTGTACATATAGAAGAAAAAACATTGAAAGAATGGCAGATAAATACATTTATATGGAATGACAAGAAACCAAGAGTAAGTTTCAAAGTATTGCAAAATGAGAAAAGTGGCTGGCTTGGTTTGGATTGCTGATTGGATAAAACTGCCAAGACAAAGAATAGTAAAGCTCAAATCAGCAGATTTAGCTCTCGGCTTACATAATTACTTATCAATCCAGAAATCAACTAAAACTATCATAACACAAGGAAGAACCCATATAATCAGAGATGGACTTGAGAATATGGTTTGCATGCTGGAATTTATTGAGCCCTCCAAATTCTCTGTTGATGTCTTCAGTAGAGGCCTACCACAATAAGAACACTAGAAATAAGGATTTTTTTAGCATATGGTATCATGATAAATTCTCAGGGAAAAATTAAATCATGGCACACTATCGGGGATGAAGGTATAAATATCCAATGCTTCTTATATCACCAAGATTAAAAAAGGACATGAACACCAAAGGTGGAGCTTTAAGAGGTATGACAGTGTTTGAACAGTTGATCACAAAACAAAAAGAACATTTGTTACAGTGGATTTATAAGTTATTACTCCAACTAGAAACATAACAACTGAAAACATGTATGGTTAAATGGATACAGAACTTTAAAGAATAGATACCTATGCAACAATGAGAATTGCTATGGGAATGAGATATCAAATTTAGAGCCAGTTAGGTATTAAGAGAAAACTGGTATCAAATATTTTTCGGATGGTATATAACTCCAAAGGACAGAAACGAACAAAAAGTACAAAAGACCATGTTGGAAATGTCAAGGCATACCTGGAACTTTTTTTCATATGTGGTGGATGTATAAAAAAGCAAAAAGATACTGTGAAGAAATATATGAAGAAATGCAGCAATGAAGAATATTTTGAAGACTAGGAATAAAGCCCATTAGGGAAATAAATACAATGAGCTCTAGAAAGAGTCTCTGGGCGGGTGTCCCAACCTTGGGCACTCAGCATCAATTTGCTGTGGTGATCTCAGCTGGGTATAATGACACAGAGTCCACTCTTTTCTCCAAGGGAACTGATCTCTGCCATCTGAAGAGCAGTTGTAATTCTGAATGATCTCTAGCCCTAACCTGGAGATTGGCAATAATGGTTCCCCAGGAGAAAATGACTGGTTTGTACCTGTCTGAGCACCCATCCCTCCTCAAACCTCACCCTCTCCAGGCTCCACCCCTAAAATCTCTAGGAATTTTCCAATCTGGAGATGGCAACCCCATCTCCTTCCCAGCCAACCATCAACATACTGTTATCTGCCCCTCTGACTTCAGTTTTCCATCTCCTCCCCCCTCCCTGCAGCCTGTACCTAGGAAAAGTACAGTCTTTCTCCATAGCGGGGACCAAAGCAGCTGACATCATTCTCCTTTCCCCCTTTTGATCTGCACAACAACTCTGTGAAGTAGGTTAGGCTGAAATTCTGTGAGTGGTCTGAAATCACCCAATCAGCTTCCACAGGGAGAACCTGGGTTTGGCAGACCCTGCTCTGAACCACTAACTGCTACATCACACTGGCTGTCATATGGGGGGCCACCTCAGCAGGCTATAATGACACGGCATCCACCATTTTCTCCAGGGGACCTGATCTCTGCCATCTGGAGAGCAGTTGTAATTCTGAGTGATCTCCAGCCCTCACATGGAGATTGGCAACAGTGGTTCCCCAGGAAGAAATGGCTGGTTTGGAAGGTGGAATATATGAAATTGTACATGTCTGCGGTCCCATCCCTCCACAAACCCCACCCTCTCCAGGCTCCACCCCTAAAATCTCCAGGAATTTCCCAACTGGGAGTTGGCAACCCAATCTCCTTCCCAGCCAACCATCAGCCTATGTTTATCTGCCCCTCTGACTTCAGCTTTCCATCTCCCCCCACCTGCAGCCTCTACCTAGGAAAAGCACAGTCTTTCTCCACAGTGGGGACCCAAGTAGGAGAGAAGTGACCTCAGCAGTGTATAATGACATAGTGTCCACCCTGCAAAGCAGCCGTTTTCTTCAGGGCAACTGATCTCTGCTGTCTGGAGAGCAGTTGTAATTCTCAGTGTTCTCCAGCCCTCACCTGGAGAATGGCAGCAATGGTTCTTCAGGAGAAAATAACTGCTTTGGAAGGTGGACTCTATGGCATTCTATTCAGCTGAGCTGTCTCCCCTCCCCAAATGCTGGCTTCCTGCCTTTGCCTTTTTACTGACAGAACCAAGCTTGGTTGCCTAGCAATAGCCACTGAGATAAAAGTTAGCCCACAGGAGCCAAGCAGGAGAAGCAACAGAGCAAGGTGTATTATTTGTATGGAAGCAGGAGAAAAATCTAGAAAGAGAAACAGTTAAAATTTTGTATATAACTGTATTGCAATGAAGACGTAGAATGAGAAGCAGTTTTAAATATTAAATGTTGAATATAAACATATCTCAACAAAAGTTATTTCCATTGTATTTTGAAGCGAGTGTTTTAAAAACTCTTTTATGTAATGAAGGAGGTGTTGGGGAGAAAACATTTTTTATTTTTTTTTAATGATATACTAGGGAGCAAAGCCCATTGTGGAGGAAGACAACGAGCCCTAGAAAGGAAGGGAGGGAGGGTGGAAGGAAGGAAGGAAAGAAGAGGGGGAAGAGTGAAAGAAAGAAGGAGAGAGGAAGAAAGGAAAGGGGGGAAAGGAAGGCAAGAGGGGCGGAACGGACTTCTCTGGGCCTGATGGACCCATAGAAGGGCCAGAGGATGGTGTGGGAGGGCAGAACGGGCTTCTCTGGGCCTACTGGACCCTGAGAAGGCCCAGAGGACAGGGGCAGGGGGCGGAACGGGCTTCTCTGGGCCTATTGGGCCCAGAGGGTGGTGTGTGTGGGGGAGAATGGGCTTCTCTGGGCCTACTGGGCTCTGAGAAGGCCCATAGGATGGGGGAGGTGGAACTGGCTTCTCTGGGCCTACTGGGCCCTGAGAAGGCCCAGAGGATGGTGTGTGTGGGGGGCAGAACAGGCTTCTCTGGGCCTACTGGGCCCTGAGAAGGCCCAGAGGTTGGTGTGGGGGGCGGAATGGGCTTATCTGGGCCTACTGGGCTCCGAGAAGGCCCAGTGGATGGTGTGTGTGGGGGTGGAACGGGCTTCTCTGGGCCTACTGGGCTCTGAGAAGGCCCAGAGGGTGGTGTGTGTGGGGGAGAATGGGCTTTTTTGGGCCTACTGGGCCCTGAGAAGGCCCAGAGGATGGTGTGTGTGGAGGTCAGAACGGGCTTCTCTGGGACTACTGGGCCCTGAGAAGGCCCAGAGGATGGTTTGGGGAGGGCAGAACAGGTTTGGGGGGATGGAACGGGCTTCTCTGGGCCTACTGGGCTCTGGGAAGGCCCAGAGGGTGGCGTGTGTGGGGGAGAATGGGCTTCTCTGGGCCAACTGGGCCCTGAAAAGGTCCAGAGGATGGGGGGGGCTAGAACAGGCTTGTCTGGGCCTAATGGGCTCTGAGAAGGCCCAGAGGTTGGTGTGGGGGGCGGAATGGGCTTCTCTGGGTGTACTGGGCTCTCAGAAGGCCCAGAGGATGGGGGGTGGAACGGGCTTCTCTGGGCCTACTGGGCCCTAATATGGCCCAGAGGATGGGGGTGGTGGGACAGACTTCTCTGGGCCTACTGGGCTCTGAGAAGGCCCAGAAGTTGGTTTGTGTGTGGGGGCGGAACAGGCTTCTCTGGGCCTACTGGACTCTGAGACGGCCCAGAGGATGGTGTGTGTGGGGGCGGAACAGGCTTCTCTGGGCCTATTGGGCCGTGAGAAGGACCAGAGGAGGGGGGAGGGCAGAACAGGCTTCTCTTGGCCTATTGGGCTCTGAGAAAGGCCAGAGGATGGTTTGCGAGGGAGGAACAGGCTTCCCTGGGCCTACTGGGCCCTGAGAAGGTCCAGAGGTTGGTGTGGGGAGGAACGGGCTTCTCTGGGCCTACTGGGCTCTGAGAAGGCCCAGAGGATGGTGTGTGTTGGGGGCAGAACGGGCTTCCCTGGGACTGGGCTCTGAGAAGGTCCAAAGGATGTTGGGTTTGCGGGGGAACGGGCTTCTCTGGGCCTACTGGGCTCTGAGAAGGCTCAGAGGATGTTGTAGTGGGGGCAGAACAGGCTTCTCTGGGCCTACTGGGCTCTGAGAAGGCCCAGAGGATGGTGTTTGTGTGGGGGGAATGGGCTTCTCTGGGCCTTCTGGGCTCTGAGAAGGCCCAGAGGATGGTGTGAGGGGGCGGAACAGGCTTCTCTAGGCCTACTGGGCTCCGAGAAGGCCCAGAGGATGGTGTGTGTGTGGGGTGGAATGGGCTTCTCTGGGCCTAGGTGGCTCAGAGAAGGCCCAGAGGATGGTGGGGGGCATAATGGGCTTCTCTGGGCCTAGGTGGCTCAGAGAAGGCCCAGAGGATGGTGGGGGGGCATAATGGGCTTCTCTGGGCCTACTGGGCTCTGAGAAGGCCCAGAGGATCGTATGTGGGGGGTCGGAACTGGCTTCTCTGGGCCTACTGGGCCCTGAAAAGGCCCAGAGGACAGGGGGGGCAGAATGGGCTTGTCTGGGCCTAATGGGTCCTGAGAAAGCCCAGAGGTTGGTGGGGGGAATGGGCTTCTCTGGGCCTACGGTAATCTGAGAAGGCCCAGAGAATGGGGGGCAGAACGGGCTTCTCTGGGCCTACTGGGCTCTGAGAAGGCCCAGGGGATGTTGTGTGTTGGGGGCGGAACGGGCTTCCCTGGGACTGGGCTCTGAGAAGGTCCAAAGGATGTTGGGTTTGTGGGGGAACGGGCTTCTCTGGGTCTACTGGGCTCTGAGAAGGCCCAGAGGATGTTGTAGTGGGGGCAGAACAGGCTTCTCTGGGCCTACTGGACTCCGAGAAGGCCCAGTGGATGGTGTGTGTGTGGGGTGGAACGGGTTTCTCTGGGCCTAGTGGGCTCCGAGAAGGCCCAGAGGATGGTTTTGGGGGGTGGAATGGGCTTCTCCGGGCCTACTGGGCCCTGAGGAGGCCCAGAGAACAGTTTGGAGAGGGCAGAACGGGTTTGGGGGGTGGAACAGGCTTCTGTGGGCCTACTGAGCTCTGAGAAGGCCCAGAGGGTAGTGTGGGGGGGATGAATGGGCTTCTCTGGGCCTAGGTGGCTCAGAGAAGGCCCAGAGGATGGTGGGGGGCATAATGGGCTTCTCTGGGCCTATTGGGCTCTGAGAAGGCCCAGAGGTTGGTGTGGGGGGTGGTATGGGCTTCTCTGGGCCTACTGGGCTCTGAGAAGGCCCAGAGGATCGTTTGTGGGGGGTCAGAACTGGCTTCTCTGGGCCTACTGGGCCCTGAAAAGGCCCAGAGGACGGGGGGGGCAGAACGGGCTTGTCTGGGCCTAATGGGTCCTGAGAAAGCTCAGAGGTTGGTGTGGGGGGAATGGGCTTCTCTGGGCCTACGGTAATCTGAGAAGGCCCAGAGAATGGGGGGCAGAACGGGCTTCTCTGGGCCTACTGGGCTCTGAGAAGGCCCAGGGGATGGTGTGTGTTGGGGGCGGAACGGGCTTCCCTGGGACTAGGCTCTGAGAAGGTCCAAAGGATGTTGGGTTTGTGGGGGAACGGGCTTCTCTGGGCCTACTGGGCTCTGAGAAGGCCCAGAGGATGTTGTAGTGGGGGCAGAACAGGCTTATCTGGGCCTACTGGGCTCCGAGAAGCCCCAATGGATGGTGTGTGTGTGGGGTGGAACGGGCTTCTCTGGGCCTATTGGGCTCCGAGAAGGCCCAGAGGATGGTTTTTGGGGGGTGGAATGGGCTTCTCTGGGCCTACTGGGCCCTGAGGAGGCCCAGAGAACAGTTTGGAGAGGGCAGAACGGGTTTGGGGGTGGAACGGGCTTCTGTGGGCCTACTGAGCTTTGAGAAGGCCCAGAGGGTGGGGGGGAGAATGGGCTTCTCTGGGCCTAGGTGGCTCAGAGAAGGCCCAGAGGATGGTGGGGGGCATAATGGGCTTCTCTGGGCCTATTGGGCTCTGAGAAGGCCCAGAGGTTGGTGTGGGGGCGGTATGGGCTTCTCTGGGCCTACTGGGCTCTGAGAAGGCCCATAGGATTGTGTATGGGGGGTCGGAACTGGCTTCTCTGGGCCTACTGGGCCCTGAAAAGGCCCAGAGGACGGGGGGGGCAGAACTGGCTTGTGTGGGCCTAATGGGTCCTGAGAAAGCCCAGAGGTTGGTGTGGGGGAATGGGCTTCTCTGGGCCTACAGTATCCTGAGAAGGCCCAGAGAATGGGGGGGCAGAACGGGCTTCTCTGGGCCTACTGGGCTCTGAGAAGGTCCAGGGGATGGTGTGTGTTGGGGGCAGAACGGGCTTCCCTGGGACTGGGCTCTGAGAAGGTCCAAAGGATGTTGGGTTTGTGGGGGAACGGGCTTCTCTGGGCCTACTGGGCTCTGAGGAGGCCCAGAGGATGTTGTAGTGGGGGCAGAACAGGCTTCTCTGGGCCTACTGGGCTCTGAGAAGGCCCAATGGATGGTGTGTGTGTGGGGTGGAACGGGTTTCTCTGGGCCTAGTGGGCTCCAAGAAGGCCCAGAGGACGGTTTTTGGGGGTGGAATGGGCTTCTCCGGGCCTACTGGGCCCTGAGGAGGCCCAGAGAACAGTTTGGAGAGGGCAGAACAGGTTTGGGGGTGGAATGGGCTTTTGTGGGCCTACTGAGCTCTGAGAAGGCCCAGAGGGTAGTGTGGGGGGGAGAATGGGCTTCTCTGGGCCTAGTGGGCCCTGAGAAGGCCCAGAGGATGGTGTGGGGGGGCAGAATGGGTTTCCCTGGGACTCGGCTCTGAGAAGGCCCAGAGGATGGTGTGTGTGGGGGGAATGGACTTCTCTGGGCCTTCTGGACTCTGAGAAGGCCCAGAGGATGGTGTGTGTGGGGGTGGAACGGGCTTCTCTGGGCCTAGGTGGCTCAGAGAAGGCCCAGAGGATGAGGGGGGCATAATGGGCTTCTCTGGGCCTACTGGGCTCTGAGAAGGCCCAGAGGTTGGTGTGGGGGGCGGTATGGGCTTCTCTGGGCCTACTGGGCTCTGAGAAGGCCCGGAGGATCATGTGTGGGGGGTCGGAACTGGCTTCTCTGGGCCTACTGGGCCCTGAGAAGGCCCAGACGGTGGGGGCGGGCAGAACGGGCTTCTCTGGGCCTACTGTATCCTGAGAAGTCCCAGAGGATGGGGGGCAGAACGGGCTTCTCTGGGCCTACTGGGCTCTGAGAAGGCCCAGAGGATGGGGGGGGATTGGCTTCTCTGGGCCTACTGGGCTCTGAGAAGGCCCAGAGGGTGGGTGGGGGAATTGGCTTCTCTGGGCCTACTAGGCTCTGAGAAGGCCCCGAGGATGTTCTGTGTGGGGGCGGAACGGGCTTCTCTGGGGCTACTGGGCGCTTAGTAGTCCCAGAGGACATGGGGGGGGTGGAACAGGCTTCTCTCACCTGCCTCAGCCTTGAGGGCCTGTCCCAGCGCTCACTCTGCAGACTGTCCTCCCCTGTCAGAGGACCAGAGGAGACTGAGCCAAAGACCGGGTCTGATGTGGGCAGGACTCCGCCAAGCAGCCAAGCAGCCCTGGCCAGCGTCTTTTGACTTCCAGTTCTTGTGCCTAATCACGGGGCTGCATTTGAAAAACAGGATCACGAAACTGCGGGGGGAAATCGGGCGAAGCCACGGGTCAAAATGCAGCCCCGCGGCTTCAGGTGTGAAATTGACCAATAGTATCAGGGCAAACAGCTGCGCAACACCGAGGCAGCTGTAGTGCGAAATCAGCCTACTCTGACCACTGCACCAAAATGCTGGTTCTCCTGTGTCATTATCCTTCCTTTGCTCTTTCTTCTTTATGTACACTAAGCAATTTATACATAGAAAAGAGTAAGAGCCCAGTAGCACCTTAAAGATTAACAAAATTTCATGAGTCAATGCTCACTTCTTCAGATACAGCTAAGAATGTATCCGTCCCTGGGATGAATAATAGAGTTGATGAGTCCTGATCTCCACAGGCTTCTGTTGTTCACTTGCCCACAGTTCATACCTGGTCTGGAGTCTACTGTTCTCTTTGCTCAGCCTTCCTGCCACCATGATTCCTTACCCATTGATTCCTGATCCTCTCCCTCTTCCCTTCATCCTTACTTCCCCCCTATTTTGTGTTACTGCAATAGCAAAAATGCTATTCAAAACAGGCACATCCTGTCAGAGCTGCCCAGGAAGCCAATTAGTATTACCTCACAGCAGTGCCATCACATTCCAATAAACTTTAAGGCCCTTTGTACAATTTTTTTTTTTAATTGAGAGAGAGATCCTTCCAAACTAAAATGAAAAAAGCCCCTCTGCAAATGTTTAAAATGTCATATCAGTTGGTGCCATTATTTCCAACACAGAGCGAATGACAAGAACCAAAGGACATAATTAGGAATGAAAAAAAGAGGAAGAGAGAGAAAGTTTGAAGAAGCATCCAGGCAGAACTTTACATGCAGAATATCATAAATCCCCAGAATGGGTTGGCTGCCAGGAGCTGTTGGAGCAGTGATGCAGCCACCATTCAAGGGGGGGGGAGAATTCCAATTAATACTACCTTCCATACTGAAAATATAAGTGTCAATGAGCCAAATAACCTTTTCATATTTCCTATAGAATTTTTGTTCTCTGAGTCTGTCGTTCTCCAGCTGAAGAAGTGCTTTCATGCTCTTCCAAAACAAGAGAATAAAGGGCAGAGCAACTCTCTCTATTCTGGAGGACAGATCATCATAATCTGGAAGAAAGAGGTAGGTCATTTGTGAAACAAGGTTTTGGGGACACATATGTTTTGTATATTGGGTGCCTGAGTGGAAATAATTCCAACAAGGCTGTTGCAATTTACTGTTTTGGAGCATATAGCAGAATGAAGATGTTTAACAGATTCAAGGATCAAACAGGAATAACTAGCATAGTTTATATGGTTACCATTTGTTTGGGTCTGATTCTAGGGGACTATATAGTGAAGGAAATACATATGTCAAAATTGGAGATTGGTGAGCAGACATATCCTTAATTGTAGAATGCTGAGAGTAATTAACTGAGACCCTGTTGTTATGCTCCATCTGTCTCCTCTCAAGGATGGAGGCAACCTTACAGCATCTTCTTCTTTGAAGTGGTGCAATTGGCTGTTGGGTCGCCATAAGTCAGCTGTGACTTCACAGGACATTCCATCACAAATGTTACTCTTAGAGGCAGACATGTTTTCTGGTTTTATTCTTTTATCTTATATTTTTATTTTTGTAAAATTGTGTGCTTATTTCTGTACCCTACTCTTGAGAGAAAATAAATAAATTCCCCTCGTGCCATGGAGCTGATCCATATCAATTCCCTCATGCAGGTGTGGACTGGCCATTAAGTCCAGCAGGAAAAATCTTGGTGGGCTGATGGCCTGGGCGGAAACATCACCTTCAGGGGCTATCCTGAACTCAAACAAGGGATGGTGGCCTATTTGGGGTGGCCCCTGCAGCTGCTGCTGTGCTGAGCTGATGGCCCTCACTCCGTGTGGGATGGAGGAGCTGCTGCCATTAATGAGTTGGCTCTGTGGGGCTGGCAAACCACCTCCATCACAAGCAAGCCAGCTACTCCAGCCCCATGAAGAATGGGTGTGCTGCCACTACAAGTGAACCAACTACCCCAGTCCCACACAAGGATGGCTTGAGGAAGCCGGCTCACTTGTAGTAGTGGTTGCTCCTCTCCCCACCCTTTTTGGAGGTCAGAGCTGGGGGCATGCTGGGAGGCATGGCCTTTTCCAGGGGCATTTTTGTTGTCAAATCTTCCCCTGCTCCCATGGCTGCTCTTTGCATCTAAATTAAAAATCTGGAGAGCCAATGTCATCAATGTCATATTGACTCTGTGAATTAAGGAGTTTCATTTGGGCCTGTTCTTCAACTGAACCATATATCACAATGGTCAGTGCTTTGGAACGGTACATTGAGATGATGCTAATGGATAACAAAATAGTCTGTCTACCAATATACCCAAGACTCTTGTCTAGAGCCCAGCAGAAATGTAATACATGACTTTGTTGGCCCATGATGCCATCCCATGCCAGCAACCTCAAGAGTCATGAAAGAAACATCACATATGTCATAGCAGTGAGTGATTGGGTGGATTAAAACAAAAACAAAAAACACTTGCAAAGTGGGGCTATTTAGGGCTAGAATACACATCTCTGTTAATTTGAGATAATACTTAGGTTTGCAGAATTTTTTTAAAAAAAATCAAAAATATATGTATGGGCCCCAAAACAGTAAATTGCAACAGCCTGGACAATACAGGTCATGGTGTTGTTTGGTAGCCAAACTGGCAGAGGAAGAATAAGCTGAGACTGAAGCAAGACAAGTTGGAAGTGATGTTGGTTGGAATGGATGGTGTATTAGATGGGAGTGAATCTCACTTTGATAGATTCCATCAAAAGCTTGGGAGTTTCATTAGATCCCATCCTCCAGTTGGTAAAAACAGGTGCATATGCTGGGAAAGGTTTTTGTTTTGTTTTTTAAGTTGTACTCAGAACATAAGATTGCTGCATTTTTGCATGCTTATTTCTGTTCAATTCAAGGTACTGATTATTATCTTTAAAGTCGATCATGTCCTGTGACCAAAAGACTGTCCCAATGCAAATGCAGCAGCTCCAGACACCTCTTCCCTCATGTAAAGAAGTAAAATCTGCCATGGACCTTTTCTGTGGTGTTTTGGGCCTTCTTTGCCTTGGGCCTTTTCTATGGTAGCCCGTGTGATGTGGAATAACCTTCCAAATACTTCCAAATCTTACTTTTTAGGAAGCGTTACAAAGCAGAACTACTTAGAGGGGCATTTGAGGGTGAGTACTGTTATTGTGCCCTGACCTGGATGGCCCAGGCTAGCTCAAATCTAATAAGCTAAGCAGGGTTGGCCCTGGTTAGTATTTGGATGGGAGACCTCCAAGGAATACCAGGGTTGTGATGTAGAAGCAATGGCAAACCCTACAGGGTTGCCATAAGTCAGCTGTGAATTGGCAGCACTTTCTGCCACCACCACCACCACCACCAGACAATGAACAGCCCAAGATAGACAGGCAAATTTTGAGTGGTTACTCAAAGAGAGGCATAGTTGGATTTCATCAATAAACTGATTTCAGTAAAGCATTTGACAAAGTTTCTCATGATAACCTTGAGGATAAGCTGGTTAAGTGTGGGCAGGATGGTGCAACCATTGGATGGATTCATGGTTGGTTGAAAAATTGTACCCAACGAGTGCTTGTAAATGGCTCTGCGTCTATGTGAAGGGAAGTCTCGAGTGGAGTGCCACAAGGCTCAGTCCTGGGCCCAGTGTTGTTCAATGTTTTTATAAGTGACCTGGAAGAAAACATAGAGGGGGTTAATGTTCTCTCTAAGCTGCGGAGTCTTATGAGCAAAACTTCTACTTTGTGAGCAACTGGCATTAAAGTTGTGAGCAAGTGATTTGGCTGCTGCATACATTAGTTTTCTCTGGAGCCATCCTTCCTGAGCTAAGACAAAAATCTGTGAGCTGGAGGCTAAAAAACTGTGAGCTAACTCACACTAACTCAGCTTAGAGGGAACACTGGAGAGGATGCTTATCAAATTCGCAGATGACAAGAAACTGGGTGGGATTGCTAATTCTGAGGAAGACAGAGTCAGGATTCAAAATGATCTAGATAGGCTGGAACAGTGGGCTGAGACAAATAAAATGAATTTCAATAGAGATAAGTGCAAAGTCCTACACATAGATACAAAAAATCAAAGACACAGATATAGAATGGGAGGGACTTGGCTTGACAGCAGCACATGTGAAATGGATCTAGGTGTTCTGTTTGATCATAAACTAAACATGAGCCTGCAGTGTGATGTGGCTGTGAAAAAAGCTAATGCAATCTTAGGATGCATTAACAGCAGGACTATTTTTGGGCAGGAACGCACAGGAATAGAGTTCCGGCTGGCTTCCAAGTTGGCCATGTCCATCAGGAACTCATTAGTATAATAGGCCACACCCAACAGCAGAAACTCATTAGGACTAGCTACATTAGGGGTGTGTGGCCTAACATGCAAAGGAGTTCCTGCTACAAAAAAAGCCCTCGGTTTTGACAACAAACAAGGTAAACAGAATAAGAAGCAAAAGGTGGGTGTGGCTCGATGACCACACTTCTTGTAACATGGGGTGTGGCCTAATAGGCTAACAATTTCCTGGTGTTGGGTGTGGCCTGTTATGCTAATGAGTTCCTTCTGGGCTTTTTCTTCAAAAAACAGAAACATTGTGTCTAGATCATGGGAGGTGGTGGTTCCGTTTTATTCTGCTATGGTCAGGCCTCACCTGGAGTACTGTGTCCAGTTTTGGGCACCACATTTTAGGAAGGATGCTGACAAGCTCGAGCATGATCAGAAGAGGGCAACCAGATGGTGAGAGGGGTGGAATCCAAGTCATATGAGGAAAAGCTGAAAGAGTTGGGTATGTTTAGCCTGGGAAAGAGAAGGCTTAGAGGGGACATGATTGCAGGCTTCAAATATGTGAAGGGCTGTCATGTAGAAGATGGAGCAGATCTATTCTCTCTTACTCCGGATTGCAAGACTAGATCTAATGGGTGGAAATTACAAGGGAGTCGTTACCAGCTAAATATCAGGAGAAACTTCCTAACTGTAAGAGTGGTTGAGCAGTGGAACAGACTGCCTTGGGAGGTGGTGGATGTTCCTTCGCTGGACATTTTTAAGCGGGTATGTTGTAGAGCTATCTTTCGGCTATGCTCCTACAGAGTGCAGGGGGTTGGACTAGATGACCTGCAAGATCCCTTCCAACTCTAACATTCTATGATTCTATGATCAGGTGATCATTTTTAATGGTCTTACATCAAAGGAAAGATTTAACCCCTTTCCTTCTCACACATTATTCCCCTGAATGAAAATGCCCCTTCAGGTTATTTCCTATCTCTGATAGGAAAAAAAACACAAGTATCTGTATTGTAGTTGTCTTTGCCCTTTTATGACTAAAAGCAGCCTAGGAGCAGCATTTTTGATTGAGAAAATAAGCACTGGTGACTGGGAAAACCCCTTTCTCCAGTGCCATGGCCTAAATCCAGACTGAGGGGCACAATAGCTGCTTTTCCCTCAACTAAATGACCTTTTGGCAGATCTGATCACAGACATGGTTTGCTCCTGAATTTTCATGGGATGGATATTTGATTTTGCTTCATGAGTACTAGGAAGGAGAGGAATAGCTTTCTTTTCAACTTGTGATCGACATGTTTACTCTGTTTTTTTTACTGACTACATCAACAGATGTGAGAACATGGTTAGTGAACAGGCTCCTTTCAAAGCAATTAACAGTTTTGGCCACCCTATTCTGCTCCAAGATAAAACTGACAGCGGCCTCCACAATGGACCTGAGTGCCTGATTCTTCCTGGTTTGCACATATAATACTGAGTAAATTAGAGAAATAAGACCATCCATCAGCAATGGTATACTTCTTATCATGTCCTTCGTGCCTGAAGGACAAATGAGGTTCAAGTTTGACTTTTTAGAAGGAGGAGGTACACTACAAGCAAAGAACAATGGCTTGGATATGACTGAACTTGGGTCAGGATGTGCTATGAGGTCCCACCAAGGCCCTTTCTGATGCTGTTGGTTTGCTTCAACAATAAAATCACATTTTATAAGAGGCATGTAATTAAATTTAATTAATACCTGACTCTGGGATTAATTAGCTTGGATATGTTGGGAAACGCATCTTGGGACATTGCAGATAATTTCAAATTAAGGAACTAGTAAAGATATATATGTGTCATGTTGTGCAATTAATCTGTCAGCACAGAGTGTCAGAAGTAAAATGAGCATGCATTCCAGTGATGTCTGTAGAGCAAAGAGAAAGAAAAACCTACACAGAGAAAAAGCTCACAGTTAAGGTTTTCTACCTGCAAGATCATGAAATGTGGTAGTCCATAAAGTGGTCCCTGGCTTTTGAAACCACACCTAAAGTTTAATATCAAGCAATATCACTACCATAATAACTAGCTGGCAAGAGCCTTTTATTAATGATTGAGAATTATTCCTGTCTGCATACACAAAAAAGTGTTCCCGGTAGTTTCTCTCTACTTTAAACAGATTTATTGAAATGCTGTTAAGTGTTACAGAAATGGCAATCAATTAATTTAAAATGAATTTTAACAGCCCTCTGCTGTTGCCCACATAGACCATGTTTAATGGCCTAGCTCTTAAACCCCTCAGAATATAATTTTTCACAATCATGTGGTCTTAATGACTACATCACTGCTACAATATCTCACCTGTCATAACTAGATCCAGGTGGGCAGCCATGTTGGTCTGAAGCAGTACAGAACAAATTTTGAGTCCAGTGGCACCTTTAAGACCAACAAAGTTTTATTCAAGGTATGACTGAAAGCCTTTATGGGGCCTGGGGTTCCCCTCCTCAGTGGGGGATGATCTATGGACCCGTCCCCTTTAAGGCTATGCCATTTGGGGACTCAGCAATGCCTTTAGGTGATCACTTATCCTCAGTTACTAAGGGGAAAATTCTTAAGGAGGAGTATGTTGATTTCTTTCCTCTTCAGGGAACCTGAGAAGAAGGATAAGGAGGATTTAGATGATAAGGATAAAGAAAAGCTGAAGTGTAGGAAGATAGATAGAACCCAGGCCAATTGGCTGGCAGGTTTTCTGATTTATGCCATCTTTATAGCATGTTCTTAGCCTTGATGCACTGCCCCACTATTCCAGTATCTAGATATTGTCACGTCTTCATGGCTGCAGTACAATGAGGAGATCTGGATGAGGGTGACTGTAAATCCATCTCTCTCATGGGATCAGATTCACCAACAGCTGTGGTTTCAGGTGATATCCCCTGCTAAGCCTAACCTGTGGGATTGGTCTGACAGTGGACATTTGGTCCAGTGACTTTCTGGCACTTCTGGCACCTGCACACCTATGGGGCAGTCAGTTCAACTGTGGTTGCCTTGCTGGGAGTATATCTCCAATGGGTGTGTGCCAGAAAATCTTCTAAGTACCATCAGAAATGCCCCCTATGCGGGGGATCGCATTAATTCAAGGCATGCTCCAGGGCCCAGCCAAAGGGAGGAGCTAGGTGTTCGGGGGGGTTCCCATCAGCCCACTGGAAAAGGAACCCAGTCCCATAAGGCTGAAAGCACTTAAGAGGTGTATAACAGACCCCTGTCTCTTTCCTAACACCCAGGCAAATTGTTCTACCAAAAATATTTTAATTCCCTTCAGTAACTGAGTTGCCCTCCAGGAGTGTGTATTTCTTCTTTGTTTGAGCTTTAGACCCAGTACAGGAACTTAAGGGAAAGACAGGAGCTGTCCTGTTTTATAAACCCTTGTGAAATGGTGCTTGAGGCAGATAAACTCTCAAAAACAGAATAAAGATTTTATTAAACGGGCAGGGGATCTCTCTATATCCTTATTCTATTTCCCAGACTTTTTTGTGTGTGTGCAGATACCTATTCCCACCAACAGGGGCCTCACTCTCCCCCAACAGCTTTTCCTACATAGTCAGTAACTTCCTGGGTTTGTAGAAAAATCCAAAAAGTGAGAAAATCCCTTCAGAGACGGTTGAATCCCCCCCCAAAAAAATCTTTTGAAATGGCCTCTGCAGGGACCTGACTCCAGGCAGCAACTGTGAGAGATTAGAACGTTGGGGTGGGGGAGGCTTCTGACTGGCTCTGTCAGTAAAGGGTGGGGGAAGGGCCCTTTCTTTCCAGGCCTCTTTTGGTCTTGGGGGAGGGAGGGAGCCTTGGGGCCAGGCTAGGGGATTCCTAGAGGTTTTGGGGTGGAGTGCAAGGAGGACAGGATTTGGGGAAGGGAGAGGCCTCAGGTGGGTATCATGCCACAGAATCCACCCTCCAAAGAAGCCATTTTATCCAGGAAGACAGATTTCTGTTGTTCACAGATCTCTGGAGTTCACTCTCCAGGCCCCACTTGGAGGTTGCCAAACCTAGGCCTGGCAGCAGTCTAGGGTTGCCAAGTCCCCCCATGGGCACTGGCAGGGAATGGGAGTAGTGGGGTTGCCAGCTCCAGGTCTGGAAACTCCTGGAGATTTGGGGATGGAGCCTGGGGAGGACAGGGACCTCAGTGGGGTACAATGCCCTAGAGTCCACCCTCCAAAGCATCCATTTTCTCCAGGGGAAGTTATCTCAGTAGTCTGGAGCTGAGCAGTTATTCCAGGGGATCCCCAGATCCCACCTGGAGGCTGGCATCCCTAGGCAGCACCCTCTGGGTGACTTGATACCACCTAATTTGCATGACTCACCTTGGCCTGGCTGCTTGCTGCTGTTCAGCAGCCACCCTATGAAAGCCAGCAGTGGTGCAGCAGTTAGAGCCTCAGAGTAGGGTCTGCAAGACCCAGGTTCAGATCCCCATATTGCAGTGGAAGCTGACTGGGTAATTTTGGACCAGTCACATACTTTCAGCCTAACCAACCTCACAGGGTTGTTATGCAGATAAAAAGGAGGTGAGAATAATGTAAGCTGCTTTGGTCCCCACTGTAGAGAAAGACTATAATTTTCCTTGGTAGAAGCTGTGGGGGAGGGGGGTGGAGATGAAAAGCTGAAGACAGATAAAGGCAGATAAAGGTTAAGTTGGCTGTTGGGTGGGAAGGAAATAGGGTTGCCAACTCTGGATTGGGAAACTCCTGGACATTTAAGGGGTGGATCCTGGGGATGGTGGGGTCTGAGGAGGGGAGGAACTTCAGACTGGTATAATGCCATAGACTCCACCCTCCAAACCAGCCGTTTGCTCCATGAGAACTACCATTGCCAGCCTCTGGGTGAGGGCTGGAGATCACCCAGAATTACAACTGTTGTCCGGGTGACAGAGATCAGTTCCCCTGGATAAAATGGCTGCTTTGGAGGGTTGAGTCTATGGCTCCACCCCCAGAAGGGAGAAAGAGTGTGAGATAGGTAAGGGTAGAGGGGAGGAAGCAAAGGTGTGAGGAATGGGATGACCATCCCACAAGTTTCTTGCGGGTCTCCACTTGTAATAATTCTGTTTTGGTCATGGACTCTACTGAACATTCCACATGCTCCCAAATCAGTTGGCTCCCTGATCTGTCACTCAGAAGCTGTCCCTATCCACTAGCTTTGTTGCCTGAGTCTTGCCTCCTATATTCTAAACAGTTTGCTGTTCCTCTCCTCCCAATAGCCAGTCGGAACACAGAGGACATTTGCATATGCAGCCTGATTGGCCTTTGCCTCTAACATTCTGAACACTTTGTTGTTGTTGTTGGGAGTCATTGAATGTGTCCTGAGGTAAAATACATATCCCAATCTTCCCTTAAATGGTCACTGGAGTTGCCAAAATACATACCCCAATCTTCCCTTAAATGGTCACTGGAGTTGCCAAAATACATATCCCAGTCTTCCCTTAAATGGTCACTGGAGTTGCCAATCTTCCTGTAGGGGCTGGAGGTCTCCCAGAAATCACCATGTTCCCCAGCCACAGCACATCATTTTCCCTATAGAAAATTTGCCAACTATTACAATGGCTGCTTTGGGCAGTGGACTGTACGGCATTAGGAAGGGCGCTGAGAAACAAAAGGGCTCGGTGCCCTTCCAGCCTACGACCCATCCCAAAGGTGGCCAGCAGTGGGGCTAGGATGAGTAACCCCCCTCCGTCATTGGTGTTGTGCAACGCCAGGTCTATAAATAATAAGACCATGGTCCTTCGGGACTTTATTATAGAACAACAGGCAGACCTGGCGTGTGTGACCGAGACGTGGGTGCGGGAGGGAGAAACGCTAGCTCTCACTCAGCTTGCCCCACCTGGATTCTCGGTACTTCACCAATCACGGACGAGGGGGCGGGGGGGAGGGGTGGCGCTATTCGTGCGGGAGGCTTACTCCTTCAGGGCACTCCCCCAGTTGGAGATTGCGGGCATGGAATGTGTCGGGCTGGTGCTGGAGGCCGAGGAGAGTTTGGCGATCTACCTGGTGTACCGACCGCCTAACGCACCGGATAGTAGCCTGCCGTCCCTGCTGGAGGCCGTAGCAGGCTGGGCGCTGGAGTACCCTAGGCTTATGGTCTTGGGTGACTTCAACGTCCATGCCGATGATGCGACCTCCAGCCGGGCAACGGACCTGGTGGCGTCCATGGCGTCACTAGGACTCTCCCAATGTGTGTCGACCCCCACGCACTGGGCCGGGCACATGCTCGACTTGATCTTCACGATGGGGATTTCAGTGGACCGGATGACTGCTATGGCAGTTCCATGGTCAGACCACTATGCCCTGTAGGCCCATATGAATGTTCCACGCCGACCCTGTATAGGCGGCGAGCGGTTTTTGGCCTCGCCCGCAGAGCCAAATGGACCCGGTGCGGCTTCAGATGGCTCTGCGGGATCCGATGCCCCCTGGCGGCTTGTTAGATGAACGGGTGGAAGACTGGCATGGCCGACTTTCTGCAGCCATCGACGAGATCACTCCCAGGCGCCCTCTGTGCTCCCGCTCTAGGCTAGCTCCCTGGTACTCCCAGGGGCTGTGGCTTATGAAGCAGGAGCTCAGATGGCTAGAGAGGCGGTGGCGCCGCACTCACGACGAGGCAACGAGAGCATCTTATAGGACGTTTATGAGAGCCTACGAGATGGCAGTCAAGGCTGCGAAGAGGGAATTCTATGCAGCTACGATTGCATCTGCAAGCTCACGCCCAGCCCAATTGTTTAGAACAATTCGGTCCTTGACAACTCTGCCGCAGGGCAGATATAATAGTAGGTAATTGGAGATTGGCTGTGAGGCATTTGCGAGCTATTTTGCAGATAAAGCCGCGACCTTGAAACGGTGAGTGAACTCGAGGCCCCTTGCGCGTCTTTGAGCTTGGGTTTAGAATGCTTTGACCGGCTCAGTCTGGAGGAAGTCGACAGATTGCTAGTATCTGTGCACCCAACCACATGCGACCTTGACCCGTGCCCCTCCTGGCTCATCAAGGCGGGCCACAAGGGGTTTCGAGGTGCCTTGGGGGAGATTGTCAACAAATCCCTCTCGGAGGGACGGTTCCCCGAGGCACTCAAGGAAGCGATGGTCCACCCCTCCTGAAGAAGCCAATCATGGACCCGGCGGAATTGGCCAGCTATCGGCCGGTGTCCAACTTGCCTTATTTAGGCAAGCTGATCGAGAGAGCAGTGGCGACTCAGCTACAGGGCTTTCTGGATGACGCTTCCATCCTTGATCCATTCCAGTCCTGCTTCCGCCCGGGCTACGGGATGGAGGCAGCACTGGTCGCCTTAACGGATGACCTCCGGAGGCATCTGGATCGGGGTGGTGTGGCGGCACTGTTGCTGTTAGATCTGTCGGCTGCATTTGATACAGTCGACCACCAGTTGTTGATCCACCGCCTCGCCGACGTGGGGATCCAGGGGCTCGCTCTTCAATGGCTTGCCTCTTTTCTCCAAGGTCGGGGACAGAGGGTGGTGCTAGGGGGGCAGCAGTCCCAGAGGCACCCGCTTCAATGCGGGGTGCCTCAGGGGGCAGTGCTCTCCCCGATGTTGTTTAACATCTATATGCGCCCCCTCGCCCAGACTGCTCAGAGGTATGGGCTGGGTTGTCACCAGTATGTGGATGACACCCAGCTCTATCTGATGTTGGGCGGCCAGTCGGACTCCGACCTGGAAGATCTTCACTGGGCTTTGCAGGCTGTGGCTGGGTGGCTCCGGCAGAGCCGATTGAAGTTAAACCCTGCCAAGACGGAAGTCCTGTGCCTGGGTCGGACCGGCCGAGGGCTGGGGCTCCTGCTTCCGACCTTCGACAGGGCATCATTGGTGCCGGCGCCGGAGGTTAGGAGTTTGGGAGTGCTCCTGGACCCCGCACTAACCATGGGGGCCCAGGTGACAGCCACTGTCAAGTCGGCTTTTTACCATCTTCGGCTGATTCAGCAGTTGGTCCCGTTTCTCGACCGCAAAGACCTGGCAACAGTGATTCATGCAATGGTCACCTCGAGGTTAGACCACTGTAACGCCCTCTACAGAATGCTGCAGCCAGGCTGTTGACGGGCACCCCTAGGCGGGAGCACATCCGGCCTGTGCTGAAAGCGCTGCACTGGCTGCCTATAGCATACCGGACTCGCTTCAAAGTGCTGGTGCTTACTTTAAAGCCCTATATGGTCAGGGTCCGGCATACCTGAGGGACCGCCTTTCCCCACATATGCCCCAAAGAGCACTTCGGTCTGAATCACAACATCACCCTAAGGAGGCCAGGCTGGCGGCCACGAGGGCTAGATCATTCTCAGTGGTGGCTCCTACCTGGTGGAATGAGCTCCCGGAGATCAGGGCCCTGCAGGACCTTTCACAGTTCCGCAGGGCCTGTAAGATGGAGCTCTTCCGCCAGGTGTTCGAGTAGGAGCCGCAGCTTTCCTTTCCTCCCTCTTTGGCCGCTGCCTCGCCCCCCCCCCCCACTGCTAACTTTACCAACTGTGTGGTGGAGGAAGGGGATAGCTGAGTTAAGTCCTTGGGGCCCGCCACGACCAACACTGCTGGGTCTTACACTGCTGTGTTTAATGATCATCTGAAGCCATCGAGTTGAGACAAGAGCACTTTATGATGTGGGTATGTTTTAGTAATTTTATATGCTTATATGTTTATGTTTTAACTTGTTTTTCTTGGCTCTGGTTGCCCTTTTGTAAGCTGCCCTGAGCCCGTTTGCGGTGAGGGCGGGGTAGAAATGGTATAAATAAATATAAATAAATAAATTATACCCTGCTAAGGTCCCTCTGCACCCCAAACCCTGCAATCCCCAGGCTCTACCCCTCAGATCTACAGGTCTGGCCCTCCTCTTAGTGTTGCCAGCCTCCAGGCAGCACCTGCAGATCTTCAAGATCAGTTCTCCTGGAGAAAATGGCTGCTTTGGGCAATGACCAAGCAGAAGATCAGCCAGGGAACCATTGTAATGCAATGGAATTAACAATTTTATTAACAATAATAATATCAACAATATTAACAATTTTAACTACAACTATAATTACAGTGCAATACAAAGAATAAAGTGCATAAATACATAGAAATTAAAATAAGCAAACATTCAAAAATGCATTTGAAAATCCACAATGAAGCCTCCGGACTGTATCCTGGACTTCCTCAGAAGTAATTTTTTTTTGCATTTAATGTGTGATGTTTCATTCATTTTCATATCCTTTTGTTATAAACAAATTTACAAATTAATTTATACATATCATAAAAGTAGAAAAGTACAAAAATACAGATTGGAACTCCCTTCAATAAAATTATTTATATACCATTTAGTGAGTGTTGTCTCCCTTGTTTTCATATAGTTCTCTCTTTGCTTTTCAAAAGCTTTTATTTCTAAGAACAAAATCATTATACAAACAATTGTTAGGGGTTTTTTTCTATAATATTTTGATTATATAATTCCATTCCATGAAGATATAGCCACTCACCAAATAGGAAACAAATTCTTTATAACAGGCTCCAGTCAGGTTTGCTGTGCGCTTCCAGATGCTAGAATGCCTTAAGATTTCAATGTGTAATTGACATGTATATATCTCTCTACTTGGATATCACATTTAAAGAAGAAGTACTCCTATTATGCTGCGTCCTAAGGTAAAACATAACCTAATCCTAAATAGAAGGTATAGATCCTATAAAGACCTAGTTATCTAAATATTATGAGTAGTACTCCTATTACAAGAAACATGTAAGGTCCATATCGCTGTTCAACCCACAGGGATTTATGGTCTGTAATCGATAAATCCAATATGCTTCATGTTTGAGTAGAGCCTTTTTAGTATCCACCATGTTATATCTATTTGAATTTAGAACCTCCAGTACAGTAAAGCTATTACAATCATGTCTTTTTTCCAGAAAATGAGGGATTAACGGGGACTCCTCATTTGCTAGACGTATACAAGATTTGTGCTTGGTAATCCGAGTTCTGATAGCTCTCATAGAGCACCCAACATATAATTTCAAACAAGGACATCTTATTAAATACACAATTGTTTTAGTTGCACAAGTAGACGAGTGTCTTAGTTTAATATGTACCTTTAAATCTGGAAAGTCTAAACAGTTTCCAGTGCTTGCGGACATACGGCACACCTGCCACAGTGTTGGTGGCCACTTGGCACTAGAGTAGTCTCTATTTGAGAATTAAAATTTGCTCTGATCACCAAGACTTGAATACTTTTTGTTCTCCTATACCCCAGCTGTGGTTTATTTGAACAACCTGGTATATCATGTATAATATGCCAATGCCTCATTATAATTTTTTAAATATTTTCTGCATAAGGTATGTATTCTAGAGCCCTCCCCTTAGTATTGCCAGCCTCAAGGCAGCACCTGGAGATCTCCAAGATCAGTTCTCCTGGAGAAAATGGCTGCTTTGGGCAATGGACTCTATGGCATTATACCCTGCTGAGGTCCCTCTGCACCCCAAATCCTGCCCTCCCCAGGATCTACCCCTCAAATCTACAGGTATTTCCCAACCCAGAGTTGGCAACCCTGTAACTGGTTATGGAACTGCTTTCCAGATCCTTGGAACCCAGAAGATATGGCATAGGAGGAGGTGCTTTTCTACCTTAGCTGCCACTGCATAACCCCAAATCAACATAAGTCAGAGGTGGAGGGAACCATACCTGTTACCATGTGGCTGTCCTCCCATACTACCCACTTGGGGCAGCAAAATTTCTTGGGACAGCCCTGCCTTATAGCTAAGCAGAAGGAAATAAACATGTCTTGCCTCCCTCTATTTTCCCCTTCCCTCTGCCATCCCACCAGCCACAGCTGGGATACTCACCTTCTAGAGCTTGTTGTATTTCTTCCCACAATGGGCCTTACTCCTAGTATATTAATATTAGGATTCAAGGTATAGAGGTTGCTGAGAGGAAACTTTCTAATATATACAAAATTGAGGCTTTTGAACATACAAGAGAGTGTTGTTGAAGCTTAATTTCTGAGTTTCAAGTTCTTTTCAGTGAGAGGTTTTCGCTTATTATATATTTCAGCTGTTACACAGAATCTTGAATACAGTTTCTTAGAGAATAGCTTTTTCTTAGTGCTTCTAGGTTTCTCCCTTCAGAGATCTAGGTTTTCCCTTTAGATATTACAATCAGGGCAGTGTGCACAATTGCTAACTAGTTTCATCAGTTTGGCAAAGGGATTGGGGATTCCCCTGAACCACGAAAAGACTGATGGTCTGGCACATGTGCTGACCTTCCTGGGTATCAAGCTTGATACAATTCACCAAGCATTGTGGCTACCTGTGGGCAAGGTCAACAACCTGCGTGCCAAGGTGGCTTGCCTTCAAGGGAAGGAGGAAGGCCTCCCTTTTGGAGTTGCAATTAGTGGGCCATCTTAACTTTGCCTATAGGATTGTGGTTCCTAGCAGAGCCTTCTTGCATAGGCTTTGTGATGCTATGGCAACTCTTCATCTCCTGCATCACAGAATTCGAATTGGCCACAGAATGCATGAGGATCTAGAGCTTTGGGGGGACTTTCTGCATTCCTTTAATGGCATTTCCTCCTGGAGGGATGACCTAAGGATCAAGCCCAAGCTTCAGATCATCTCAGATGCTGCTGGTTCCACGGACTTTGAGTATTTTTCTAACCTTTTTGGAATTCTTCATGATAGTGGTGGTGGTTTGGCTGTGGGGTGAGGAGCTGGCTAATGACTCTGTCCAGTTTTGGTGCAACAATTTAGTAGTGGTTCATGTCATTAACTCTCTTATGTCCAAATCCCACAGGGTGATGAAGCTAGTGTTTCATCCTCTGTTTAAAGATTTTGTTTCTGGACAAACATGTCATGGGCATTAGTAAAGGGGTGGCAGACATCTGTCTTGCCAGCAGATGGAGAGGTTCTGTCAGCTGGTATGATGCATGGCCCTAATATATGCTATACTGTGAAGCGACTGATCAAACCTGCGTATACTGTGCTGACCAGTTCCTTTAAACAGAAAATAATCTCTTCAGGGTATTGTTTTTACTGTAAGGATATTGCTAAGGACCACTGTTAAGTATATTTGCTTTTCAGTTAAGAGTCAGGCACCAGGGCTTGTCCACTTCAATACAGAACAGTACTTTATTTTCAGAACACACAACAGGGGGATGGAAGCTACATACAGAGGATAGTTTGTTTCCTTTCAGCCTTGAACTTTTGACTTGGCTTAGGCTGTCTGCTTTTCAGTTCAAAGTCCAGTACCTAGATGTTCCTTAGTTCATAACACACAACTCAGATCTCTCCAGTCACTCCTTTGGCTTTATTTGGCTTTATTTGTCTGGCCACTTTGAGTCTAACTGGTCACCTAACCAGCCTTCCAGACTCTTCTCTCCAGACACTCTAGCCTTCACTCAACCACTTTATAAGTCCCTGTGGAGCAGTGTTTTTTTGACCACTCAGGTCCTATACTTTTACTCTCCTCAGTATATTAGAGGAATCAGTGCAGAGTGCTCTTCAGCCACAGTTCTTTACATAAACTGGCTGTTTCCACAGAGCTACAGAGATCTGACTTCTCAAAGCTCTCTCAGATCACTGACTGCTCTCTGCTAACTCTACTGATCAACTCTCTCACTGCTTCTCCCAACTGCCAGCCCCAAACTGACTGTTTGGTCCATTAAATGCCAATCACCAAGGGTTCCAAGCTAAATGGCCCCCTACTCATTTAGTCATGTGACTCAGCAGTGTTTCGTGTTTCCATTCTGCTGGTCCCAGATCTTTAAGTCTGTCACAGCTGGCCCCAAAAGCTGACTTGCAGCTGGCTCGGATGCCCCTGGAATTGTGGCAACTTGGAGACAGAGGCATGCAGAGTGATCCAGTTAGCTATAGCCCCTAGTACCCAGAGATCCTATGACTGTGTGGTCCACCAGTTTGGTGTATTTAGGCAGGAGGTAAGACCGTGTGATGCCTGGCTAATACCCATGGACCACTTGATGTATTATTGTGTCCAACTAAAAGGTAAGGGTCTGGCTCTAGAATCCATCAGAGATCAGCTCGCTGAGCTGGCCTTTGCCAGCAAGGTCAGGGATTTAAGCAATGCCACAGGTGACCTCCGTATCAGAAAGATGCTGGAAGGCTGGTCACGGGAGGCCAGTACCCAGGGGGATGACAGGCAGCCCATGTCCCCTGCGGTCTTAAGGGATCTAAGGGCAGCCTGATCAGGTGTTTGTCATTCTAGTTTCAAGGTGTCCCTCTTTCATGTGGTGGCCTTGACAGCCTTTTTTGGGGCCCTCCAGATTAGCAAATTGACTGTCCAATCCTGCAAGCATGGGCCCGGCCAAGCCTTGTTGCCCAGGATGTTAAGTTTGGAAGGTCCCCGGGACCCAGGGGGAGCCCGACACAACCAGGTTACCCTTTGGGTCCTGCATTCCAAAATGGATCAGGAGCAGAAGGGAACTGTGATCATGCTCGGCCCTTGTGCTGACCGTGAGTTATGCCCAGTCCTGGCCCTTTAGCAGTACGTAGTGGTTCAGGGGGATGGCAAGGGCATACTGTTCTATCACAGTGACACCAGTCCCCTAACCAAATATCAGTTTTGGGCTGTGACTGACCAGGCTACACTGGGGTTACCCAGTGTCAAATCTGGCACCCATTCATTTAGGATTGACACTGCCTCCACAGCAGAGTCCTTGGGATACCTAGCTCTGGCTATTCAGCAGGTGGGATGGTGGTGGTCTTCATCATACTGGTCCTATGTGCGCTCCCTTGTTTCACTGTGAATTGTTTGGCTCTGTTGTTCACTGCATTTTTTTTAAAGTACTGTGGTTCACCAGGGGAGGCAAAGGATCCTCATCTGTGGATGCAGCATGATTTTCTGGGTAGCCCACTGAGCCAGAAGAACATCTCTTGGTTCTCAGCTGGACCTCAGTGAGTGGGCAATGGTTGATTGGCCTTAGGTGGCCAGGGCTCCTGCCTTTGTTGTTCAATCAGAGGGTGGGTCCTCCATCTCACATTTTGGTTATCTTGAGGGGGATGACCTGGGCTTGGTGAAGGGCAAAAACTTTGTTTTGCAGGCTAAGGCTAACTTGAAGTTTATTCAAAGCAAGTGGCCTGGGGTCCTGATTCTTTGGTCTGCATTGCTGCCCCGCCTGGTTTGGAGGGGAGCATGGGACCCATGTGGCATTGAGAGGGCCCACCTCAAGGCTAACCAGGAGCTCAGAAAGGCACTGGTTAATGGGTTGGGCTATTACTTGCCACAATCCAAAATACAGGACAAGTTTAATGACTTGTATAGAGAGAATGGCATCCATCTTTCAGAAAAGGGACAAGATTATACTTGAGGACCTGTGGCATGGCCTTTGTTTGGCTCTAGACCACCCGTGGGTGCAAGGTCCTAAGCAGAGGCTTAGCCTTTGTGATCACAGGATAGAGTTGGGGCAATTCAAAGCAGATTGGTGAGCACCTTTTGGCACCCCACTTTGGGGGCAAGGGATCTGTCAGGATCAACTCGTGAGTTGTGTGGCTTATGGCTGTGAATGCAAGCTGCCTCTGGGACCCCCTGAATAAGTTCTTCTCTTAAGCTGTGTGGCTTGGGAGGTTGGAGGGTCAGGGTGGCAACCCACTTGCCTGGCTAACCAGATGCAAGCCATGCATGGGATGGTTCGCACCAAGGGCAGGCTGGCTCACCCAATGCAGGGCAAGGAGGGGTCCAGGGGTAACCCCTGGCTTGACTTGTTCCACAATGTTTTGGCCCTTGCCACTTAAATTTGGTTACATAAATAAAAGTAGCCCTTTATTAATCCCTACCTGAGTGTCTGCCTCTTTCTTCTGGCTTGGGGAGGGGGAGGGGCAAGATGCTGAATTGGAATTCATATGTAGATTTGATACTATTAGGTTCAGACTCCATAGGGGCTTCAGATCATTGGCTCATTATGAAAAGTAATTGTTCCTCCTTGCAGCTTTACATAATCTGTTCAGATTCATTTTCTTGTGCCAGTACATCATTAACTGGTGTGGTCCACACTCACTCTGAGTAGACCAGCTACTGATCTGAGCTGACCGTACCTAGTTTCCACCTATGCTTTGCAATGTAATACATCTTATCTTGCAAAAGTGGGCCTTCTGACCTCTCTTTAGAACTGATTTAACTGTTTCAAGTTTATTTTATAAAAAAAAAATTAGCTGCTCACCCAAGGGGTCTTGCAGTGAATTACAGCACTTAAACAATATCATAATAAATAGCTCTGGGTGTAAAGCTTCCTGCTCCATGAATGAGGTAGTTTCATTTTAAAAAACTAGAATAAACTATATTTCTCTTTGTGTTAGTACAGAATCAAAGATTTAGTCTTGAGATTATATTAAAAATTAGTCTGATGCAATTTTTCTCAAAAGGTGGCAAAGAGAACAACAGGATCATTTGTTGCTTATTGTATCAATTCATAATGCCATTAGGGAAAAGAGGTTAATTTTCTCTGTTCACTAAATTGAACTTTCCCAAGAATTGCTTTCAGAACTCTGTGAAACGCTCTCCTTCATAGTCATGAGTTCTTTTCATAAATTAATATATATACAATTGGCTCAGATCTATAATAGAGAATAAAACAAGAATAACTGGGGACTTCAGCCACATCCATAGTGTTTTCCATAATATGTAGTGGCAGAAATGGGAATGAACAACAGCACCCTTCAAATGAACTATGTAGATTTTCATAAATTTTCCTAATTTATTTTTTTTTGGTAGGGGTGACTTTGAAGGCTGGATATTCTGGGCTCAGGGCTTTTGATCTGACCCAGCCTAGAAGAAACTGAATCTGTAGTTATCACCCTTTCCTAATTAAAAAAAGCTGTCTGCTGCTATCAGAGGGCATTCTGTGGTTGCTTCTGTCAGACTCAGACAAAGGTCTGGTAATCAGCTTTTATTAAAAAAAGCTGTCATCTTTAAACTATTATTGAAGGCATTTTTTTACCCTCCCAAATGTACAATTCCCTGACCTTTTTTTGAAACAACAAATAGCAGGGGGGAAATCTCTTTAGGGAAAAAGAAAAGAAAAGGAGAAAAGCTAAGCTCCGTCAAGTGACATCAGAAATAATTGGTCCTGACAGCTGGCTTAAAAGATACTGCAGATCAGACACCTTAATCATCCCCTGCTAGGTACAGTTGATTAGAAATCTCTCCCTCCTCATACTCTACACACATACAAACACACAGAATACTTGTTCACCTGCAGGAAATTCTGCTTGAAGAAAGTGACCAATTGGTAAGGAAGCATGAAAGGAGGGAGAGGCAGAGGGTTGCTACAACATCAGCATGTAAGGATTAGTTGAAGGGACTCAGAGATGCATCATCAGGGTGGAATGAAGAAGCGAGGCCCCGTGGCCAACTCTCTTTTCTGTGTGGATCCAAACATTGACATTGTGGTCCCGGGAACAAACCCTTATCTAAGAAGACTAGGAGATCCATCTGTATAGATGAGACAACATTGAGAAGCACACAGGGATAGTCCCAGTGGTTCTAGGGCCCTGATCCAGGATGGGCCCCCAGAATCACTGCCACCCCCCTGCTTTGCCACCCTGAACAAGGGATAGCCCTCTCAACACATGAGGTAGACAGGAGCCACCACTGCTGCTGGAAACCAGCTGCACGATCCACAGATGGAGAAGGTTTAAGTGGTGTCAGGAGCCTGCTCTGCTTCTTTTTCCCCCTCCTTGGATGATGCCACAGGCAGTTGCCCACTAAGTGTGGGGCCTGGGGCAGTTGCCCCTTTTGCCCACTGACTAAGATCACCCCTGGAGCCATTACATATACAAGCCATGGGCTAATTCAGAGGTTATGGCAATGGCATGGTTGCGGATCTTCCAAGCTCCATCCTTCACATTTCAGTAGTGTACTGCTGAAGCAATACCGGAGGACTGAGATTAAGTGGGAAAAGCCACACCAATGCTATCACATAATCTGGCCTGTGATGTGACCATATCCTTCCTATGTAGTTTCTCCATTCCTTTGTGATTGGAGTGGCATGCCAAGATCAGCACTGAAAGAAATGATAATTTCTTCACCATGTGAACTGGCTCTTATGTGATTTTCTTTAAATGGAGAAGCTTGTTACATGGGAAGCATGGCTTACTCCTTAATGGTATATCAACAGCAGCTCTCTAGTCCATTCACAATTCACAACTACCCAAAAGGTTTCACAGGCATCCTATGACATGATTGATATGCCCCATATATCCAAATTACATTCTAGAACATATCACAAGACCAATCTGGACATGCACACTTGGGTTTCACGTTTTCCCCAAGGGGTTCTGCAAAGCCTCTGTTCTTGTAAAAACATGTATATGAATCTGATCTCATTTGTACCTTCTCTCCAGATCTTCTTTGCCCATGTGCTAACCCTTCATCTCTGCATATAAGGGTGCTGGGGGGGAGTTGTCTTTGCCTCAGCTGAAAGGAAGCCCATAGCAGACTGCAAAGAGATGAATAGGAACAAAGGATTCTTACCTCACTACAGAGGCTAATTTTCTACCCCCAAGTATTTCCCCTCTGCTCTAATCAAGGTGATTACAATATTCATTGTATCTTTGCATCCTTTACAAGTATTCTTTACAACACCCCTCCCACCATCTGGCAGGGATAAAAAGACTCAGAGATGTCCATTACTATTCATGTCAGATGGAACCCTGACTCTTGAAAACTTATACCCTGACGCTCTTTGTTGGTCTCTAAGATGCTATTGGACTCTAACTATTCTACTACAAACCAATACAAACTACCCACTGTCTGCATAGATATGCGTTGTTTTCCTTGGAAATTACAGCCCTTCCTTCTAGTATTATTGGCTTGCCTTATCATAATGCCTACCATTTGAGTAGTAATCTCCTAAAGATTGCTTTGACTCTTCCATCAGTGTAATTTTCACACATTCTTTTTTTTAAAAAATTGTATGAATTCCTAGAACACTAGGATGTATTAATTCCCAACATGATAAACAGAAAACACTCATTTAATAAAACAATACACCATGCATTAGTACAGCTCCCTGTAGAGACATATATGAATGGCTTAATAAGCCCTAAGAGATGTCTGTAACAAAATATTTATAAATGACAGACCATAGATCATTTATATTCATCTCATTGCCTCACCATGACATGAATTCTAATAATGTATTTGTCAAAAAAGAAAAAAAAAAGTTATACCTCATAACTTGGACAACCATTTTCATATGATGTATAGGAATGCTTGTCCCTCATTTACAGAGTACTACCCTGTCCACAATGGCCATCATGTTGAGTTAGAAAGCAGGAAAGGGGTGAAGAAATAAATAATCTAACTCATAAACTGAGAGAAGGGTTCTTACATGTAGCTAAAATAGGACCGGAAGCAACTTGACAGCACTTCACACGCACACACACACACAGGTAATCACTATGAACTTTTCTAATGGGGATTCTCATTGGTTAGACTGTTGATTAGGACCTGAAAGACCCAGGTATGAATCCCCATTCTGACATGGAAGCTTGCTAGGGTTGACAAGCCACCAGTGGAGGCAGGGGATTCCAGCCCACTGCTTTTATTGTTAAAAATGGCTGATGGCCAACAGCATAACAACAGAAAACCCAGAAGTGATATCACATCTCTTTAGGAATTGGCCAAATGAGTTCTTGAGAGGCCCAATGTCACTTCCAGATGAAGCCTACTCAGTCTGGCTTAGGAGGAGGAGAGGAGAGGTATACAACAAGAATGTTAAAGATAAACTTGAGACAATTTTGTGGGAGGCAAAGTCTTAAAAAATGATCCAAATGGCCAGTTGGGTGATGGATAGCTGGTTAAGCCAATCAGAGCAAATGCATGATTTTAAATTGCACTATGGGATAATTGCTGTTTGTCTACAAATACGAATTCCAGAATCTGCTTCACAAAGAACTCCTGACCAGAAGCACAGAAGGTATGGATTTTATTCAAGTAGTTGCATTTTTAAGTATTTTTGTTCTGGAGCCCATTATCTGAATTTCAAAAGTTCATTTATATTTGCGTCAAATAACTGGCAAGCTTATAATTTAGGAAGCTGAGGGTGTGTGGATCTTGCTTTCTTTCTAGTTCTAGTGAAATCCAACTCCTCTTGGTTGTTCTTGTCCTCCAACTCTCAAAGCTTCCTTATTATGCTGATGTTTGTTTCTACTGAAATACATATTAATATGACACACCAGATGTATACCTATAATTCATACAGTAGAGAGAATCACAAGCTATTGCAAAGGATAATGGAAAAATCCAATGCTTTGTTCAGCAGACATTTCATCAGCATTTTAAACCATAAGAAAGAAGGAAAATATAGATCCATTATTTGCTCTCAGTACATTCCCCTTCTTTCAAATGTTTTATAGTGTCCAGGTCCATCTGGACAGGTTTTATTTAAAGGAACAGAGCTTCTATGCTGTTCTAGCTGCCTATCATTTACATGAAGAGAAGCAATGAGTGATGATAATGTAGGAACTGCAGGGCTCAATATCATTGTTCATCTCTGTGTATCTTAGGAGGTTCAGGATTTACGGTTCCCAGTTTACAGTTAGGAAATTCCTGGAGATTTTGTGGTGGAGCATGGGGACAGTAGTGTTTGAGGAGGGAAGAGACCTCAGGACTATTGCCCACCTGATCAACCCTTGAGTCTGATCTTGAGGTGGAGAAGGAAATAAGGGAGGTGATTAAAGCAGATAATGTTATTATACTGAGAGGCTTAACTACCCTTACATTGACTGGGTAAACATGTGCTCAAGTCATGCCATAGAAATGAGATTCCTAGACATCATAAAGGACTGTGCACTAGAACAGTTGGTCACAGAGCCAGCCAGAGGGGTAGTGAACAGTTGGTCTTGGACTATCACTAGCTGCTGTACCAGAAGACTGGAGAGTAGCAAATGTTGCACCAATTTTTAAAAAGGTATCCAGAGGAAATTACAGGCCAGTCAGCCTAACGTCTGTCCCAGTGGAATTAGTAGAAACTGTAATCAAAGATAGAATCGTTAGGCACATAGAGGGTCAAAGCCTGCTGAGGGAAAATCAGCATGGCTTCTGCAAAGGGAAGTCCTGCCTCACCACTTTTTGGAATTCTTTGAGAAAGTAAACAAGCATGTAGATAATCATGACCTGGTAGACATTATATATTTGGACTTTTAAAAGACAAGGTACCTCACCATAGACTCATGTGTAAACTTAGCAGTCATGGGATAACAGGACAGGTTCTTGTCTGGATTAAAAACTGGCAAAATGACAAGAAGCAAAGTGAGGAATCAATGAATAGTTCTCACAATGGAGGGAGGTAAGCAGTGGGGTCCCACAAGGATTGGTTTTGGGCCAGTACTATTTAATTTATTCATAAATGATCCGGAACTAGGGGTGAGTAGTATAGTGGCCAAGTTTGCAGATGACACAAAATTATTCAGGATGCTGAAGACCAAGGCTGACTGTGAAGAACTTCAAGAGGTCCTCCACAAACTGGGTGAATGGGTAACAATGTGGCAAATGAAGCTGACTATTGATGTGATGCACATTGGGACAAAAAAGTCCCAACTTCAAGTATAAGCTAACAGGGTCTTGAATAAAACTTTTTTGGTTTTAAAAGTGCCATGGAACTCAAACTTTGTTATGCAGCCATTGTTAGTTTCCTATTGGAGCAAACAGTGGCTCCCCAGGGCTGGTTCAAGACATGAGAAAGGCTGAATCCCATTCTCTTTGCATGTCAGTATTTGGTACACATATGTCTGGGAGCCATAGAATTCCCATTGCACGTCTGATACAAAGTCTTTGGGACTTAGCATCATGAATTGGCTCTTAGTGCAAAAATATACGATGTTGTCATACCCATACTGAGAAAAAAGTAGGACTTAGCTGAATAGTCAGACTAAAATTCAGTCAATTGAATTGATCTGATATGAATAGTCTGAACATTAAGGTTAAATTTTAAACATATCCATCTGAATGGCTCTGGAAGATTTATTGTGGTCCTGTTTCCTATTGAATGGAATGTCTTCTCTGATTGCATGTGTGATGGTTATATAGCTTCAGGTCTCTTGGATGCGATGAATTATCTTCATCATTTTCTACTGCCTTGGTCACCTATGCAAAGATTAAAAAAGGTTTAATGTGTTTTCTTCAGTTTTCTTGGGCACTTTCAGTACTGTCAATCAAGGTGCCCTTCTGAACTGTCTGCAAAGCAGGTTTGAGAGATACTGTGCTATGGTGGTTCTGATCCCTCCTGAAACCAAGATCTCTAGAAGGTGGTCCTTTAAGAGACTACTGCTGTTCTCTAATGGGTTTAAGCCAGAGTACCTCAAGGGCTTCCAGCATGAACCTACCCACACCTATATGTTAGCTGCAGGACCCTGTGTTGCTCCGCCCTCAGAGGTTTGACTTGTGGTCACTTTCTTGGTGAAAGCGCAAAAATATGGGAGCCCTTGGGAAAGTGAGTGTGACCCCCATCCTGTTTAAGGTTCAGAAGGCAGGTGAAGTTCATCTTTTCTGTTCTTTTTTGGTGAGCTTCTTGTCTGAATTAAGAGTGGGTGGCAGAGACATTTTGCTGATAATTTTAGTTTCTGCTGGTACTAGTATTTGGTTGTTATTGCTGTGGTGGTTATACTTGCTGGCTGTTCTGATTTTGTAGAAACACCATCTTATGTGTGGGTTCAACTTTCTGTGGGCTGGATGGGAGGACACTATCAAACTTTAGGTAGGCTTTGGCCTAATGTCCTCCTCATTCCCCCCCTCCTGTCTCCATCCAATAATGTGAGGGCAACCTCCTAGAGAGGACAGGAAATGCATCAAGAATGCTGCAGGAGGAAGAGACCGTGAGTGAGAAATGCTGTTTATATTATTGAGTTTTTAGGTGGGAACCCAGTCGGTCGGTCAGTTGGAGCCTGCAAGATACAGAGGCAAGTACAGCCCTGTTCCCAGGTACAGTTGCTGTCAGACACCTGGAGAAATCAGTTCCCAACAACAGTCATTCAAAAGAATAGATAGTTTATTGAGACATTGATAGGATCCAGACTCATAACAGAACTGGGGGAAAATGTTTGAAGCAAGCAATTATACCTAAATCAAGCAGGACCCTAATGGCCCAGGGCCAATCACACCTAAGCTAAAGGCCCACTGAAATAATGGCCCATAGTTCCCAGGAGAAAGATGTTGCCAAGCTTGACTGGGGCTCAAGGTTACTTATCTGGGCCGAATTAGATATCTAAAAAAAACAGCGAAGCAGCCAAAACTGAAAGTAGACATTCTTCACACTCCTCTATGTCCCCATGGCAACCAAGCCCAAGAAAGAGGGCAAGGTTGACATACTACCACCCCGAAGACCCTACCCCACCGGTTTAAGAGGGTATTTTTTATGGAAGGCATGCACAAGCAGAGGGGCATTAACATGGTCCTGGAGCACCCATTTGTTCTAGGAGGGGTCAAAATCTTTTCATTTGATCAGATAATACAGGCAACCATGCTTAAGTTTAGAGACTAAGATTTCTTCATCCTCTTGGTGTGGCTCGCCATCCACCATCAGAGGTGGAGGAGTTGCTGGTCATGGTCTCCATTTGTTTGGACCCAGATCTTTCTTCAACAAGCTAAAATGAAACATGGGGTGGATATGTTTAAGTGTCTTAGGCAATTCAAGTTCAACTGCTACTTTGTTTATCACCCGGACCACTTTGAATGATCCCATATATTTCCATCCCAATTTCCTCCCTGACTGGAGTCCTTTTAGATTCTTGCTGGATAGGTAAACAGAGTCACCAGGTTGTAAGTCCCACTCAGGGGTGCACCCCTTGTCTGCTTGGGCTTTGTCGTCCTCCTTAGCCTTGGTTAAAGTCTTTTGAATTGTGGACCACTGGTCTTTTAGGCTCTGCCACCAGGTGTGAAGGTCCCTGGGCTCTGGTTCTGGTGAGGCCACCATAGATAAGGGGGCCCCTTCGTTTTCATGTAAAGCCTTAGAAGGGGATAGCCCGGTTGAGCTATGTACAGAGTTATTATAACTGTATTCTGCATAGGGAAGAAGCTCTGCCCAGTTATCCTGCTTGTAATTTGAGAAGCAATGAAGGAACTGCTCAACCACTTGATTAACCCATTCAGTTTGCCTGTCAGTTTTCGGGTGGAAAGTGCTAATCAGCCCATGCCCAGTACTTGCAGGAGTTCCTTTCAGAATTTAGCTACAAACTGGGAACCCTGGTTGGATATGATCTTGCGGGGTAGCGAATGCAACCCTACCACATGGTGCATGAAGAGCTTGGCTAGTGCTTTAACTGTAGGCAGTTGCTTACATGGAATGAAATGGGCTTGCTTTGAAAACAAATCGACCACTACCCAGACCACTGTTTTGCCCTTACTGGATGGCATGTCAGTTATAAAGTCAATGGAGATGACCTCTCAGGGCCAGTCAGGTGTCTCTAGGGGGCGTAAAGTTCCTGGAGGTTTCCCAGGCCTCCTCTTCCCCATCAGGCATGTTTGGAAAGACCCCACATAATTGGATATATCTGCCCATATATGAGGCCACCAGAATTGTCTTTAAATAACCATAATGCCCTGCCAGCTTGGATTCATGTCCATAATGGAGAATTTCTCCCTGTAATGTGATGGGCATGAGCAATCTTCCATCCCGGTACCAGCACCCATTTTCTTTTTGTTGCAGAGAGACCTCTTTAGAAATGTCTGCTCAGTCTCTGTCAGTAAGAGCATTTTTAAATTTGCAGACCCACAGGTCGTCACTACCTAGTCACACCTCTCATGAGTGGCTGCACGTCACCACCACCACCCCAATTGGGAGGGGAGAACATGGAGTCCACCACTTCCTCCTTTTGACTGGCATGTTGCAGGAGGCAGGACAATGCATTGGTGAGGAAGTTGGACTTTCCAGGGAGGTGCTGGAGGGTGAATCAAAACTTAGAGAAAAATTCCACCCACTGGAGCTGTTTTGTGTTAAGGCGCTGGGGGATGCGCAAAGCTGTGAAGTTTTTATGATCTGTCCATACCTTGAATAGCACCCTGGCCCCTTCCAACCAATGCCACCAGGTGGAAAGGGCAAGTTTGATGGCCCAAACAGCCCAGTTGCATTCCATGGGAGAAACTTTTTAGACACATAAGCGAGAGGGTAGAGTTTGCCATCTTTCTTTTTTGCATGGTCCCCCCATCTGAAGCATCCACCTGGACCACAAAGGGTTTATTTTTGTCTGGATGGTGTAAAATGGGCTTGGAGATTAACAGCTCCTTGAACTTATTGAAAGCCTACTGGCACTCCAAAATCCAATCCAGATTAGCACTTAGCTTAACGCTCTCTTGACCCTTTCCCTTGGTTTTTAACAAATTCATAAAGGGGGGGGGCTCACTTGGGCAAAGTTTGGGATGAAGGGGCAGTAGAAATTGGTGAACCTTAAGAATAATTGTAGCTGCCATCACATGCGAGGGGTTCCCACCCCAGCACATCCCTCACTTTGTAGGGGTCCATCCCTAACCCTTAGGCTGAGATCCTATAGCCTAAGAAGTCCACCTCCTCCTTTTGGAACTTGCACTTAGACAGTTTGGCGAAGAGCTGGTGTTCGTACAGAGTCTTTAGCACCTCCATCACTAGAGTCACATGGGAGACCTTATCTTGTGAATATATCAGGATATCATCAAGATAAACAAGCAGCCCCTTGAATAGATGCTTGTGCAGTACTTTGTTTATCAAATTCATGAAAAACCCCGGAGCCTCGGTGAGTCCAAATGGCATGACTAGGTATTCGAACTGGCCCACTGGAGTATTAAAAGCCATTTTGTGCTCATCCCCCCTCCCTGATGCGAACCTGAAAGTATACATCCCACAAATCCAGCTTAGTAAATACTTTTCTCTGTGAGGCCTCTGCTAACAGGGCCTTAATTAATGGGAGGGGGTAGGTGTTGGTCATGGACACCGCATTCAGTCCTCGATTTTTTAAAAAAATTAATATGAATTTAATACCTGCTCAAATGCAATACAGTACAGTAGGCAAAAACAAGAAGAAAGAACAATCTCTTGTAATATAGATAATTTCACTGTGCCATACAACAATAAGGTATCATCATATACATGTTTGACCTCTGATATATTAACTATCCTTAACTAACATCAAACAGATGTATCCATAAGGCACCTGACTTACAATTCCAACTATATAATCTTAATAGGCATAATAGGCATACTATTGCCCTAACTATTGTTGACTGACTTATCTTAATCATATGTTAAAAGCTTAAATTTAACTTCTTTCAAGTTTTCCTAATCAAGCTTGGGAATTTGTCTAATATTGGGTACCATTTGTCAAATGGGTTTAAAAGTTCACTATCATCAACCTCCCTGTTAGTAATCATTGAAATTTTTTCTAATAAGTAGAAATCCCAAGTTTTATGTAACCACTGCTGTAGTGTGGGGGGAGTTTGGGCTTTCCAAGATTGCGCAATCACTACTCTAGCTGCTATTATTAGCAAATTGATCAGCTGCCTTCTTTTAACAGGCCAACTGTCTTCAGGCCATAGATGCAGTAGGATCAAAGCTGGATCTAGGGGTAGGGTATACCCTGTTAAGAGTTCTATTTGATGTGAAACCTGTTTCCAGAATTGCTGTATAGCTGGACACTCTCACCAATTGTGATAGAACATTGCTCTGTTTCTGCACTGCTTCCAGCAAAGTGGGGAGGTTTGAGGGTATATCTTTGATAGTCTGACAGGGGTGAGATACCACCTGTATAAAACTTTAAATGCAGCTTCCTGGATTGTCTGAGATTGAGAAACATGGGTATGCATGTGCCATATATCCTCCCACTGGGTGGGTGAAAGAGGCTGCTGGATGTCTTTTTGCCATAAACCCTGGTAGCTTAAGTTTTTGCTGTTATGATCACCTAGCAGTATTTGATAGGTTTTGGATATCAGTCCTTTTTTATGCTTATTTTCATAAAGAAGCAGCTCAAAATTGGTGAGCTTCTTTTTGAGGAAAGGATTTATTGCTGGATCATCTAGGAGGTGCTGAATTTGGAGGTATTCAAACCATGTCAAATTGGTATTATATTTTTGTTCCAGATCTTTTTTTTTAGGTATTAATTTACCCTTTTGGAGTACATCTACAATCCTGGTGATGCCTGCTTTTTTCCAAGTTAGAAAAGAATCATATTTCAAGGCAGGTATAAACCAACTTTGACCAGTGAAAGTACTGAGTGTTGACCGTGGTACCACCAATTTAGGCTTATACTTGAACCACACTTTAAGGGTTGCAGACATAAATGGATTTTCAGTAACTGTATGCTTTGGATGGGGTTTCCCCTTCCACAAAAGCTCATGAAAATTGGAGTGCTCCATTCAGCCCTCAATAGTCAGTGCATAATCTCAATCCCCCATCCTTCTTTTTTCAGAAAAGAATGGGGGCAGTGAATGCGGAAGAAGCTGGCCGGATGAAACCTTGGGCCAAGGTTTTTGTCAATGAATTTGCGCAGTTCTGTCTTCTTTACCAGGCTCATTGTATACATTTTCCACTTAGGCATGCTATGTCAAGGCAGGATCTCTATGGTACAGTCTTCATGGTGGGGGGGAAGCTTGTCTGCCTCCTCTTCCTCAAACACCCGGGCCAAGTCCCTATGTTCCAAGGGGATTGAGTCGAGCTTCCCCTGAGTTAAGCACACTCGCTCCAGGATGGAAGAGGGCGGCTCCCCCCACTCTGCCTTCCACCCATCGCCATTGCATTGGGGAATGGGAAAATGCAACACGCTGGCACTCCACTGCACATAGGGGTCGTGGTCTCTCAGCCGGGGGTTCCCCAGAGCCATAGAAAACCTGACTGTTGGGTTAATCACGAAAGCCTGCTGTTCCCAGTGAGGCCCTGTCCCATGACTATGGGCACCATCTGATAACTATGCACCTCCTTCATGGGGGAGCCATCCATCTGGGTGAATACTAGGGGCTCAAGGAAGCCTTGTACTGGCACTACCAGCCCTGTGACTATTGCCGGGCTTATTAAGTCTCTAGCACACCCAAGTCAATTAACTCCCTCACCCTGCTAGACTGACTTTTGCTCAATGTTGGAAACAAGATAAAGTACCTGAAACATGGGAATGGATTAAAAAGACGTTGTTTATGGCAGAAATGGACAAACTAACAAGAAAGTTAAACAACGAAGAAGATGAAACTTTCTTTGAAGACTGGAAAGACTTTCGAGAATATCTGTTGAAAAATTGGGATATTAAACGTGGTTTGATTTGTTTTGATAGTTATTAAGAAGAAAATGAAAGAGAGTTAGTTTTTTGAATTGTTACCGTTAGTAAGAGAATATAAGTTTAGAAGTAATTGTAATAGAATAAGAGAGACATTAATGGTGTTGGAGCAGTGCGGGAAGCCTTGTTTGGGGGGGAGAGGGAGTAAGAAAAATGGATATGTAGTGATTTGTTTAAATTGTATGAACATGTGATATATCCAATAAAAAACTGAGATACCAAAAAAAAAAATTAACTCCCTCACCCTCACTTGGGTGCCCAGTTCAGGATTCAACACAGTCACAGTCACAAAAAATAGGGGAGGGGTGGTTCTCACCGATCATGGCACTGGGTGCTTTTGGACACGCCCTTCACAGCAGGTCCCAGCCTTTTCCCTGTGGCTGGGTGGCTGTATCCTCGATTGAGGAAGCACCTTCAGGGCTCCCCCACACACATTAAGCTAGAGGGTTCTCGCCTGCTTGGGACATGCCCCTCCAGGTTTAGGCTGTGCTTTGGAGCTGTGGCTCTCTGAAGCCTTCCCCTCGTGCGGGTTGAGGTTGGTGCAACAACTGGCAGTGAAGTAGCCAGGTTCCTTGCATCTCAGGCACAGCCTTTCCTTCATCCTCCAGTCTCACATGGCCTCCTGGGCTTTGGTGCGCTAGCTCATCAACTCTCCTCCTGGGGTTTTAGGGGCTGCTCTGGGCTGGTACATCTTAATGAGGACTGCCTGGTTTTCCACTTCACTTGCTTCTCTGATCCACCCGCTGAGGGTTAAGGGGTTCCCTTGCCCCAGGACATTCTCCAGTATGGCATGGTTCAGGACCAACCTGTAGAGCTCGATGAGGACTTCCTTGGGCCACCCCTGCACCTTTGACAGATGGATCTCAGTGTACATTCAAAAATGGAGCCCAGCTACTAATCAGGAACTTGAGGCTAATCTCTTAACTGATATTGATCCAAATGTGACACTGGTAGTGGCAAACTTTTTATCTGTAACCTTGGGTGGAATTAAATGAATTGACTCTGCCCTTTTTAGGTAATGAATGTGTATTCAGTAAACTAATTTGCAACTTTGTAAAACTGTAAACTGTAAATTTATTTATTTATTTTATTAGGTTTATATCCCACCCTCCCCACTTGTTGTATGTTGTACTCCATTGCATATATTATATTTTGTATATTTGCTTATGACCTATTGGTCTATGAGCAATAAAATGATTGAACCTGAACCCTGCACCTTCACAGCGTACATCTTGAACTCATCAGAGAATTCCTGAACCGACTGTTTCCCTGGCACTGTGACTGTAAGCAGGTTCATGCTCTTTCCAATTCCAAAAGGTCTTTGTACTGTCTCCGAAGGGCCCACATGAACACATTCACATCATGGAGCTTGGGGCCCCTGATGCTGTGGAAGCCCATGAACCAATCTGCTGCCCACTTCCTCAGGTACAAACTGATGTAGTCCACTCGGCATTCATCTGAGGCAAACGTGGGGCCCCAGTACCACAGAACATAAGAACATAAGAGAAGCCAATGTTGAATCAGGCCAATGGCCCATCTAGTCCAACACTCTGTCACACAGCGGCCAAAATATACCAGGTGCCATCAGGAGGTCCAGCAGTGGGGCCAGGGCACCAGAAGCCCTCCCACTGCTGCCCCCTCCAGCACCAAGAATAGAGGGCATCACCTGCCCCAGACTGAGAGTTCCCATCTATACCCTGTGGCTAATAGCCACTGGTGGACTTCTGCTCCATATGTTTATCTAATTCCCTCTTGAAACTGTCCATACTTGCAGCTGCCACGACCTCCTGTGGCAGTGAATTCCATCTGTTAATCACTCTTTGGGTGAAGAAGTATTTCCTTTTATCTGTTCTAACCCGACTGCTCAGCAATTTCATAGAGTGCCCACGAGTTCTTGTATTGTGAGAAAGGGAGAAAAGTACTTCTTTCTCAACCTGCTCAATCCCATTCATAATCTTGTAAACCTCAATCATGTCACCCCTCAGCCGTCGTTTCTCCAAGCTAAAGAGCCCCAAGCATTTTAACCTTTCTTCATAGGGAAGGTGTTCGAACCCTTTTATCATTCTAGTTGCCCTTCTCTGCACTTTTTCCAATGCTATAATATCCTTTTTGAGATGTGGTGACCAGAACTGTATACAGTACTCCAAATGAGGTTGCACCATTGATTTATACAGGGGCATGTTGATACTGGCTGATTTGTTTTCAATTCCCTTCCTAATAATCCCCAGCATAGCGTTGGCCTTCTTTATTGCAGCTACACACTGTCTAGACATTTTCATTGAGTTATCTATCTACTCAGCTGACCCAGCTGAGCTCTGAGAAGGAGCAAGGTGTTTGAGCTGCCAGAGGGGTGAGTGGTATTTTTACTTATTTACTTTCAGCTGAGGTGCTTTAGCTGAGAAGGTACTGTGTCAGGGACTGTATTTGGGAGTGTGTGGGTGAGTTGTAACAGACTCCTGACTGCTGGAGTTAGGGTGTGAAAGGGTCATTGTTTGCCTGTAATTAAGTGCTTGGGTGAAATTGAATAGCAGACTCCTGGCCCCATCAACGTGCATTTATATTTAGGATTTTTGGCTCCAATGTGCATCACTTTGCACTTGGCCACATTGAACCCCATTTGCCACGTTGACGTCCACTCACCCATCCTCGACAGATCCCTTTGGAGTGCCTCACACTCCTCTCTGGTTTTCACCACCCGGAACAACTTTGTGTCATCTGCAAATTTAGCCACTTCACTGCTTACTCCCAATTCCAAATCATTAATAAACAAGTTAAAAAGCATCGGACCGAGTACTGATCCCTGTGGTACCCCACTGCTTACCACCCTCCACTGAGAAAGTTTCCCATTTATACTCACTCTCTGTTTCCGATTTATAAGCCAGTTTTTGATCCACAAGAGGACTTGTCCTTTTATCCCATGACTATTGAGCTTACTTAGGAGCCTTTGATGAGGAACTGTATCAAAAGCTTTCCAGAAGTCAAGGTAAATAATATCTATTGGGTCCCCCTTGTCCACATGTTTGTTCACTCTCTCAAAAAACACTAACAGGTTAGTGAGACAAGATCTTCCCTTACAGAACCCATGCTGAGTCTGCCTCAATAGTTTTTGTTCATCAATGTGCTTACTAATTCTTTCCTTAATAACAGTTTCCACCAACTTACCTGGTATCGATGTCAGACTGACTGGCCTGTAATTTCCCGGATCTCCCCTGGAGCCCTTTTTAAAGATGGGAGTGACATTAGCTACCTTCCAGTCCTCAGGAATGGAGGCAGATTTTAAAGAAAGATTACATATTTTTGTCAGGAGATCCACAAGTTCACATTTGAGTTCTTTCAGAACTCTCGGATGAATGCCATCCGGGCCTGGTGATTTATTAGTTTTTAAATTGTCCATCAGTCGGAGGACTTCCTCTCTTGTCACTGCAATCTGATTCAGGTCTTTCAAACCCCCTCCCGAAATCAGTGCTTCTGGAGTGGGCAAACACTTCTCCTCTTCCACAGTGAAGACAGAGGCAAAAAATGCATTCAGCTTCTCAGCCATTTCCCTATCATCCTTCACTACTCCTTTTACCCCTTGGTCATCCAAGGGCCCCACTGCCTCCCTGGCTGGCTTCCTACTTCTAATGTATTTGAAGAAAGTTTTATTGTTGGCCTTTATGTTTTTTGCGATATGCTCCTCATATTCCCTTTTTGCTTGCCTGAATTTGTGCACTTGTAACAAGAAGAAGGCAAGCTTCTCTGGGTTGCCATCGAAAGTGGCATCCAATAACTCATGGTGGTGCTCCAGCCCCATGGTGGTGTGGCCGGATCAGAGGGCCCAGTTGGAACGGCAGTAGACACTTGCCCCAGGTGTGCCTACCCTCGAGGTACCTGCCTGGGGGGCACTGGTGCAGGGGTTGCTGGCTGCTGCTGACCCTGGTGAGGCCTTCCCATGCCATCTGGGACCCAGCCTTGAAGCTCATGTTGGACAGCTATGGTGATGAGCGTTGGTAAATCCAACATTTTTTTTAAAGTATTAATGGACGCTTTATTCAAGTACATCACTTCACTGGCAGCATGAACATTCGCCACCACTCACAACAATACACACACAGTTATGGTCCCTCTTCCACAACAGATGCAGTGCAAGACGTGAACAGGAATAGATAGGGGCAGGGGACTGGTTGTAAAGAAAAGTGTTTTTTGCTGGGATTGTGTCAGCAGTGGGATAGTGGGAGCTCCTTCCTTCCCCCTTCTGATCTCCACCTCCCCCCCTCCCCAGTGAGAAAAAGAGGCCAACCTCCATCCTCTGCACCTTCTCCGTGTGAGGAGAGAGGCAAAGCAGACCTAGAGACGCGGACTGGTAGCTCGATTTTAGATGCTTCTCTCTGCCTCCAACTGCAAAGTTTAAGTGGACAAAATTTTGCTTTCTGCAAGTCACTGATTCAGGGAACTAGGTGAAGAGACGAGAGCTTGGGAGGGGGTAGTGGCCGGATCTTGCCAAGGAGAGGTTGGGACCCGCTTTCCTTTCTCCATCTCTCATTCTAGGGACTGCAACATGAGGAGCTGCTTCAAGCCCTTTGTCTGGCTGGTCTCCCAGATCTCACCTGCTAAGAACATTTCATCTACCATGGTGTAAACCTTGTAGAAGTTGAAGACCAGGTCAAGTTCACAGACATTGTGTGGAAATAATCATTCAAAACTGCCACAAAATTGTGAATGGCTTCCAAGTATGCCAGGTTATTGTCATTCACATCCACTCAAATGCAGAAGTACTTGACAAAGTTGGTGTGCTTCATGTCCCACACGGTAACAACTGCATGGACCTCCTCAATAAGCTTCTGCTTCTCGTCATTGTCAAACTGCATGTAACACTTGGCCAGACGTGTCTTGCCTGGCCGGTTCTGGATCAGGATAAAGTGAATCATGACAACACCATCTTTAGGTCCAGGCTGAGAACAGGGACCTTTGCTTTCACCCCCCACTACCTTACTGACACTTCCCACCGGATATCCGGCTGAGTGTCCCTTCATTTCCCCAATAGTCTCCTGATGGTATTACACTCCTAGTCGTCTAAACCACATGAATAAAGCATACTCACTGATGTGCTGGAAAAACTGTGGGGAGGTGGGAGATTATATACATTGTTGGTGGCAATGTCCTCATGTGCAAAGCTTCTGGGTGCAGGTAACCTCTGATCTTAAAAACAACAGGTCAGAACATCCCACTTTCTCCCAAAGTTATCCTACTACATCTTAGAGATCCGGATTATGACAAAGAACCATTACAACAGCTAACATCATACTTACTCATGGTGGCACAAACCACCATCGCAGCTGCCTGGAAGTCACCCAAGTCTCCAAGTTTAGAGGCCTGGAGAAATAAAGTGTGGGAACAATTCCTGATGGACAAAATAAGTGACACTTTAAATATAGCTCAAACAAATTTCCACACAACGCAATCCTCCTTTGTGTGCACCTGGTTCTCCTACCTTCAATACATGACAGAGAACGAGTTACTTCCAAACAACTCAGCTTATGCTTCCTGGTTACACTTATGAACATAAAACAGTATAATGTACCCTATCACTACAACTGTTGCACTGTAGTGAATTGATATATGGTAATATAGTCCCCATTAGTATCCTCTTAACACCAGTTTTCAGCGGATACATGTTTATTCCGAACAAACTCAGTAATGATTTTATTCAAAAGTGCTCTTAGGCTTAAGCCTTAATGTAGTTACAGTCTCTCAAAGCAAATTGCTTAAATTTATTCACCAATTTTTCCATATTGCTTGTTATTATACTCTGCTTAGTACTGTGTATCTTTGATGTAGCATGTCGTTATTTTAATATTTTTTTAAAAAAAGTCTTTAAACCCTGCTGGGGAGAGGCAGGGACCTCCACCCCCAACGTGATGACATCACTTCTGTGTGATGTCATCATGCTGGGGACTCCCCCTCCCTCCAGTAATGCCCCCCAAAGTCCCCAGCTGGAGACTCTGAGGGACCTGGCAACCCTATTTCCAGGCCAGATACAGAGGCCATTTTGGGGGACATGTTTGTCCAGCTTACTCCAAAGTAACAAAGTAATGTACCTGCCCTGCATACCACCTAGATAGGACATGAGTTTAGAGGAGGGAGAGATGAAGCATTTTTGTCAAAGTTATTTTATTTCTTCCATTCACTTCTGATATGTCTGTGTATATAGCTGTAAGTTTTAAATAAATCCTTTGATTGTTGAAGGAGTGAAGTCCCTCTGTACCACATAGTTCCCCCAGCTGCATGGAAATGCTAAGAGTGGGTCAGGGAATCCCTCGGGAGGAGAAAAGTGGTAAAATGTCTAGTTGACAACTCTCCAGGGGAGACCCAAAGATCCCTGGGATGCCTCAACAGGTTCCTAGGGATGCCAGAGGGAGATTAGGAGGCTGTCCCACCTAACCAGAGCCCAAGACAGGGACAGTGGTGGCAACAGCACCCTGAGGCAGTAGAGTGAAACGGGCCCTTTAGGTGCCAGGTCAGGCAAAGGAGGGGTAGGTAGAGCAGGGGCCACTAGATGATGCAGGCCTGGCCCACCACACCTACCATAGAAGAGGCCAACATATCATAAAACAGAAGTCTGCACAGAGATTCCACTTGCCCTCCCATGACCCTAATCCAAATCAATTATCAAAACAAATCACTTGACTAGCTGTTACCATGAATTTATAATTGGGGATGGGATTGAACCAGATCACAAATGTGACTAATTTTGGGTAGTTCATGGTTTGTGATCTGAAGTTCATGGCAGGTCAATGGGCACAAATTTTCCATGAACTTTTAAGCAGTTCATGGAGGTTCATGGCAGTTTGTGAATGGCTACATTTCCAGACAGACTGTCTCACCTCAAACAAAATGTTCACCAAACTTCAAGCAATGGGGGGAGGCAGAGTTCTCCAGCCTTAGAAACACTCTTGTAAGTTTCAAACCAGTCTTATTAGTTTCAAGAGAGTCCCCCCCCACACTTTGTCAGCTTCCTTTGTGCTCCCTTCCCATTTTCTTACATAGAGCTTGCAAAATCCCTCCCACTTGCTTGGATTTGTTGTGACTCTGTGCCTTGAAAGCAGTCCTTTTAAGCTTGTAATGCCAGTGGTACTAGGTTCTGCAGGGCATTCTGCACATTTTAACAGGTTGTTCTGGGTTTGCAAAATCCCCTGCTTGAATTTCTTGTGACACTGTGCTTTGTTATCAGTCCTTTTAAGCTTACAGTGCCACAGTGGCAATGTATTCTTCTGGGCATTCTGTACACGGAACTGGTTGGGCTGGGCTTGAAAAAATGTCCCCCCTTTCAGTTTGTACTACAGGGATCCTTTGGTTTGACATTAGCCCTCTTTTACTTGCGTTGTTACAGTGGCACTGTGTTCTGCTGGACATTCTGTACATTGAACTGGTTCTGCTGGGCTTGCAACTGCCCCTTGCTTGGATTGTGATTCTGTATTTCACATCTGCCATGTTGAGCTGGGATTGCCACAATGGCTCTGGGTTCTGCTGGGTACTCGTACATTGCACTGGTTCTGCTGGGCTTGCAACCCCCACCCCTGCTTAGAGTGTGATTCTGTGCTAGACATCAGTCCTACTGAGCTGGCATTGCCACAATGGCACTGGATTCTGCTGGGCACTCTTTGATTACACTGGTATTGCTGGGCACTCTGTACATTGCACTGGTTCTGCTGGGGTTGCAAAAATTCCCCCTTCAGTTTCTGTTGTAGAGATTCCCTGGCTCGACCTTAGTCCTGTTGGGTTTGCACTGTTACAGTGGCACTGGTTCTACTGGGCTTGCAAAAATGCCCCCCACTCCAGTTTTTACTGAAGTGATTCTCTGCATTAGAAGTAAAACAAATTGAAATGCAGCATCCCCCTGCTTCCTTGATGGCCCTGATCTGGATAAGGCTATCAAGAATAATAAGCCCTCAGCCTCACATTTTCTTAGGGCCAAAGTAGATGATATGCCATCTCCAGGTTAGTCTCCAGTTTGGAGAGTTGGAAGAGAGTTGTAGTTGGATCACAATGGCACTGGGGAAGAGGGGCACCTAAGCTCCCCACCATGCTGCTGTTCTAAGTCAGAAAGGTGCCAGAGGCATGTCCACAAATAATATCACCCCCAGGGCCATTTTGACTCTGAAAAATGGCATGGGGGGAAAGGCAGAAGCCTGTCCTTTCACACTAAAGGGTCCTGAGCAGAACTGGGACACCATAGGATTTTCCAAAGGCATTTCCCAACTCTACAAAATGGAGGCACTTCACTGGGGTGAACCCATGGATGGCACCTTGTTTAGTTTGGCCCTTAGATAGAATTGATTATCTGGATCACTCTTAACCTGGCTTTGACTGTAGTTTTGGCACTGAAACTGGATTGGATTGCCTATGCCATGACAATGACAACAGAAGTGTGTCCCTGTAACTCTCCTGGACCTCTCAATAGCTTTTAATAACAATTGACCTTTCTTGTTGACTGCCCAGCTGTAGCAGAATTGGGAGATTCTACCTTGTGATGGTTCCAGTACTCCAGGGAGGGGGTCGACATTTGATGCTAGGAGACTTCTGCTTTTCCCTATGGCCTATAGCTGGTGGATTTCTGCAGTGTTCCATCTTGTTTCCTGTGGTTTTTTTTTTAATCATTTAATATCAACATTGAAATACTGGAAAAGGTTGCCTGGTGATTTTGAATGTGATGTTGCCAATATGCAGATGACATCCAGCTCTACCTTCCTTTCCTTCAAACCCTAAGGAAGCTGTGGATCTAATGAAACAGTGTCTGAACTTCATGTAGGCAAGGTGTTCCCAACATGGTGCCTGAGGGTACCATGGCATCCACTGACACTTTTCCTGGAGCCCACCAAGTGTCTTTATAAATTTGGAAGGGTAAGATGGGCTTTTGTCCAGTTTGCTGTGCAATTGTCCAATTTGCTGTGCAGATCTTTTGGCAGCAGCAGATCCAGCAAACCACAAGGATCTTCACTGTGTGATTGAAGGTAAGTTGTGTATTGAAGAAAAAACAGAATGTTCATTGAAAAATGCCTCCTGTTTCCTTTATAACAGTTTCTACCAACTTACCCGGTATCGACGTTACACTGACTGGCCTGTAATTTCCCGGATCTCCCCTGGAGCCCTCTTTAAAGATGGGAGTGACATTAGCTACCTTCCAGTCCTCAGGAATGGAGGCAGATTTTAAAGAAAGATATTTCTTTCTTGTTTATATTTCATGTTTGTATGTTTTATATGTATTATTATTAAAATATAGTTTAAATATAATTTAAAAGAATGTATTCTTAGATTTTTACAAGGTTAGGGAAGTAATCTGAAAAAACTAATTTACATGATAGTCAAATGTAGACTTGCTCACAACTTTAATGCTACTAGTTTTTTCCGCTCACAAGGTAGAATTTCTGCTCACAACACTGTGGAGCTTAGAGGGAACATTGGCTCTGAATCATACTTTGTCCTGTTGGCCAGAGGGTCAGAAGCTCAACTGATAACCATTTGTTACAGTTAAATCTAGAGGCACTCTTTCCTGGTGTATATATCCTTATGAGTTTATTATGATAAAATGCAAATTACGTTTATAGGCTTTGGTGTCATGAGCTGTTCATGTTAAGGATTAAAGTGGACTTATTCCAGATCTGGGCAATTTAGTGAGAGGAGGAACTTCATTTTATTGAGTTTAATATAGAACCCAAGTAATATCTTCCTTAAGTCCTTCTGTGTTTGTTTAAGAGTACAGAATGAAGGACACTTTTGAGAAAAATCTCCCATGAAATAAGTTTTCAGTTTATGAGCTTTACTGACACCTGTCAGCCAGGAAAAAAAATATTTTATGCTCCTCTGATTCTCCATAATGATACTCCCATGCTTGAGCAACACGCCCTGACAAACCTGTTAATCTGTGTCTTTAAAAAGTGGAAAATTAGGCCAGACAGCTGTGGCTTGGGGAAAAAATGAGCTTAAGTTCTCAGAAACTGTAGATGGTGTCTGAGCTGTATGCATATGGGCAACTACTGTATCCCATTGGCCTGTCTTTGTAAAAGAAAAAAAAAAGTTCATTTTTTGCAGCCTGAGAGAATAACTGGATCAGCACACAATTTATACCGCCTCCCCCGGAGATTATTTTCATCTTTATATATCCAATTTAACATAGAGGGAACATTTATTCAGTGTTCACCAATGAACACATTGAATACATTTTTGTGATACATAATGTTGCTGCTTTAAATAGCCTTGCTGATGCAGAACACCTTGTTGGGTTGTTTGGGTTGATTGTTGTATGGTCACCCAGTGAGTTTCATGAAAAGCAGAGATCTGAACTGGGTCTCCCCAGGCCTACTCTAATACTCTAGCTGCCACATTACATTGGTTCTCCTGATATGTGGATTCTTCCTCTCTCAGTATTTGGTATTCAGAGAGTTCCTTCCAGATTTTTTCAGGACCCTGCTGCCAATCTGTCTGTTGAAATCCAGTGCAGGAAATGGCCAGTCCACCCCTGCTTATAATGCATAGAAAAAAGGAAACATGAACTGGAGAAATATCAGAAAGTGATACAAATTTGTTATCCCCTCTAAGTAACATTTCAAAATGTTGAACTGAATCTGGGCAAAAGAATAAGTAGGAGTTGAAAAAAACTCTATGTCTAAATGAGTGGACTTGTCTAAAGACCAAAGCAGGCATGATGTGAGAGACTCGTGATTAGGATCTCTCTAAGATCAAAGCAGTCATATGGTACCTGCATGTTTTCTTCTTCAGGGCAAATAGAGCCAATTTCAGTTGGGAATGGTTACCCTCCACTTCCATAGTTCATCTTTAATCTAGCTCTTCTCTCCAAAATGTGCAAGATTGTCATAACAGAACTTTTACTTCGGTTCAGTTTGGTCCTGAATATTTATGTTGCACCGGACATAGCATAATTTCAAACAGCTTTTCTGCTTACCATAAAATAAAATAAAATTTGAGATCAAAATCTGGTTTGATGGATCAGCTGATCTACAGCACTGGATGACCCCCAAAAGAAACACCCATGTTTTGATATGAAACACCAGGGTGTAAAATTTATTTCTGATTATTCAGTTGCCAAAATCCATAGCAACCTGTGTGGGTAGTTTCAGCTGCAATCTGAATAGCATTTGTCATGGTGAGGCAAGCTCCTGACACATCTGGCAAGTGAGAACTGCAAGCACAATTTTCTTTTATAGTGGTAAAGCATGCACATCTCCCAGATATAAGTTGGTGGCCAGGACTGTATAATGTGCAGTTTTTAGTTTCCTTTGGTCATCATGATCAAACCGCCCCCCCCCCCAGCAACAAGTAGCTTTTATTTTGACTCTTCACTGCTGACAATCTCACGGGAGATGTCAACAGCTTTGTGAAGCTGTCACTCCTTATGGATCATCATGAAGGAACAGTAAGTGGAAGACAGCTTTGCAGCTCCTCTGGCTGCAACATGCCCAGGCAGCAGATAAATAGAACATTAAATTTACACTCCAGTTCATCAGATTTGCAAGTGCTTGTAATAATGAGGCTAGTGAAAGAGACTAGCAAGGAACAGACAAGCCTTTAACTCTAGCCTCTCACCTGGTATATTATTATAATGACATCATATTTTTGTAGGCAGCAAAAGGCATTAATTGTGTAAACTAGAGGGTCTGATCTCTACCTGGCCTGGTTTATTATTTTTTTTTTTGCATGACTGTCAGTTAAAATTAAGCAGAAACTAGTTTTCCCCCTGGTCTCAATAAAGTGAAATTGGTCTGTGTTTGTTATCACAAAGAAAACAGAAGGTACTTCCTCTGTGGTTGTAAAAAGTGACAGGAAGTGCAGGGGGAAAGGTAACATGACTGGAGTGAAAATGATCTCCATTCCAAATAATTGGCCATTTTCCACCATGGATGTTGCACTAGTCTGACACTAGCATCTCTCCCCCCTCCCATCATGATTTCATTGCTTTCTGCCAGATGGTCATTATATTTTACAGGACTGCAGGCAATTATACCTGTCAAGGGCATGCCAAAGTATTTAGCATTTATGGTTTTGAGGGAGATTACTTCCTAAATGTTAATAGCAGACAGAGTCACACTCACCCTCCCATTTAAGATCTTCATTAGATCACTTCTTTGCAACACTAAAGGATGAGTTAAGGGCAGACAGAAGTGAAATGTAACTGCTCCATACACCAGAGTGGGAAAATGCTGAAGAGACAAAAAGAGACTGATGCCTGGCAACTTTTGCATAATCATGTCTACCTGGAAAAAATAAGGGGTGATGTCTCTATTAGTGAGTGAAATACCCATTAACAATAAGGATGAATTAGAAGTAGGGGCTAAGGCTGCACAAAATAAGACCTTTTATTTCTAATTTGTTTCTCTGTCATAAAGTAGTTTGCATACTTTTCCACTAACTGAAAAATATCTTTTTGTAGTGATGAATTAGACTGTACTGAGAGCTCATATACACAAAGGCACATCTTGTAGATCTTGTACTGTCTACTCAGTACAGTAGACTCCTACAACAGGAGCCATATAAATACAAAGGGTTTTAAAAGGGGGGTTATAGAAAAGTATTTGTTTAAAAACAATTATGAAGCCAGAATGCCAGCAGGAGTTTGGGGGCTATTCAGTGTTTTGCAGGGAGTGTCACATGTATGACTATCTGCCCACTGGTCAGAAGTCTTGGGTGTGTGCTCGGTGCAAGGAGCTCCTGGTTCTCAGGGAGCGAGTTTGCTCCCTTGAGGCCAAGGTGGCTGACCTGGAGAAGCAGGGACAGTCAGTTAGGTGCACGGGGAAGACTCTCGGGGACTTGTTAGATATGTCCCACTCTGGATCTGGCAGCCCAGCTGCTGCCAGGGAGCATGAGGGTCAAGGGGAAACGGGGCACCATGCTGAGGATAAGGGGAATGTGCCCTCAGAAGGGACCTCTTCTTCAGCTGGTGAACGGGTATCCTTTCGTACCAAGGAACTGTCCCTGGGAAGGGTGGGAGGGGGCTCTTGGTAGTTGGTGATTCGATCCTTAGGCAGGTAGACAGCTGGGTGGCGAACCCGCGTACTGACCGTATGGTGACTTGCCTGCCTGGTGCGAAGGTAGCGGACATTACGCGTGTTTTAGATAGGCTGGTAGATAGTGCTGGGGAGGAGCCAGTGGTCGGGGTGCACGTCGGCACCAACGATGTGGGGAAATGCAGTCGTGAGGTCCTGGAGGAGAAATTTAGGCTGCTGGGCAGGAAACTCAAGGCCAGGACCTCCAAGGTAGCCTTCTCGGAAGTGCTACCTGTTCCACGCGCAGGGCCGGAGAGACAGGCACAGATCAGGAGTCTCAATGCGTGGATGAGACGGTGGTGTAGGGGGAAGGGTTCAAGTTTGTTAGGCACTGGGATGCTTTTGGGGACAAGAGGGAGCTGTACAAAAGGGATGGTCTCCACTTGTCCCGAGAAGGAACCAGGCTGCTGGCGCTCAAAATCAAAAAGGTGGCAGAGCAGTTTTTAAACTGAATAATGGGGGAAAGCCGACAGGAGATGAAAAGTCTCTGGTTCGGGATGGCTCATCTCAAAGAGATGAAGGGGTAGCTATTACTTTTGTACAAGGAAATGGATTACAATTGTCCACTGAGACTGTGGCTAATGATAGGAACTGCCTGGCAAGGTCTCGAGGCAGCAAGAGGAAGGCTGTGGGCTTAACAAACATGGGAAACTATAAGTGTTTATACACAAATGCTAGAAGTCTCCGAGGTAAAATCGGGAAGTTGGAATGCTTGGTGTTGGGGGTGGAAATAGACATTGTGGGTATTTCAGAAACTTGGTGGGATGAGGAAAATCAGTGGGATATGGTGATTCCTGGTTATAAATTATATCGGAAGGATGGGGGGGAAGGGTTGGAGGTGGGGTGGCTCTGTATGTCAGAGAGGGTATACCGTCCAGTAAGATTGAGAGGGTAAGAGAATTGGATTCACTTCTGGAAATGCTATGGGTTGAAATAGGGGGTCCAAAAGGAGGCTTAATAGTGGGAGTTTTTGTTATCGCCCACCAGATCAAAAGATAGAGGAGGATTATAAAATGATGAATGAATTAAAGATAGCGGCTAGACGAAATAACTGTGTTGTAATGGGCGACTTTAACTACCCACACATTCATTGGGTCAATATGAGTTCTAGTCGGGAAAAAGAGATTGTGTTCTTAGACACTCTCAATGACTGTGCTGTGGAACAGATGCTCACAGATCCTACCAGGGGAGAGGCGATCCTGGATTTGGTCCTAAATAACACCCAAGACCTGGTGAGAGATGTAAAAGTGATTGCACCACTTGGGAACAGTGACCATAATGTCATTGAGTTTAACATTTGTACAGATAGGGAGTTGCCCAAAAAGACTGACGCGACCACTTTTAACTTTAAAAGGGATAACTTCTCTGGTATGAGGGGACACGTGAGGAAGAAATTGAAAGGAAGAGTGGAGAAGGTCAAAACCATTGGGGAAGCTTGGAGACTATTTAAAAAGACAATCCTAGAAGCTCAGAAAAAATATATACCGCAGGTTAGGAAAGGTACAAATAGGTATAGAAAAAAGCCTGCATGGTTAACAAATAAAGTAATGGAAGCTGTAAAAGGTAAGAAGGATTCCTTTAAGCGGTGGAAAGCTAGTCTTAGTGAGACTGATAAAAGGGAACACAGACTATGGCAAATAAAATGCAAGTCTGTGAACAGGCAAGCAAAAAGGGAATATGAGGAGCATATCGCAAAAAACATAAAGACCAACAATAAAACTTTCTTCAAATACATTAGAGGTAGGAAGCCAGCCAGGGAGGCAGTGGGGCCCTTGGATGACCAAGGGGTAAAAGGAGTAGTGAAGGATGATAGGGAAATGGCTGAGAAGCTGAATGCATTTTTTGCCTCTGTCTTCACTGTGGAAGAGGAGAAGTGTTTGCCCACTCCAGAAGCACTGATTTCGGGAGGGGGTTTGAAAGACCTGAATCAGATTGCGGTAACAAGAGAGGAAGTCCTCCGACTGATGGACAATTTAAAAACTAATAAATCACCAGGCCCGGATGGCATTCATCCGAGAGTTCTGAAAGAACTCAAATGTGAACTTGTGGATCTCCTGACAAAAATATGTAATCTTTCTTTAAAATCTGCCTCCATTCCTGAGGACTGGAAGGTAGCTAATGTCACTCCCATCTTTAAAAAGGGCTCCAGGGGAGATCCGGGAAATTACAGGCCAGTCAGTCTGACATCGATACCGGGTAAGTTGGTGGAAACTGTTATTAAGGAAAGAATTAGTAGGCACATCGATGAACAAAAACTATTGAGGCAGACTCAGCATGGGTTCTGTAAGGGAAGATCTTGTCTCACTAACCTGTTAGTGTTTTTTGAGGGAGTGAACAAACATGTGGACAAGGGGGACCCAATAGATATTATTTACCTTGACTTCCGGAAAGCTTTTGATACAGTTCCTCATCAAAGGCTCCTAAGTAAGCTCAATAGTCATGGGATAAAAGGACAAGTCCTCTTGTGGATCAAAAACTGGCTTATAAATAGGAAACAGAGAGTGAGTATAAATGGGAAACTTTCTCAGTGGAGGGTGGTAAGCAGTGGGGTACCACAGGGATCAGTACTCGGTCCGATGCTTTTTAACTTGTTTATTAACGATTTGGAATTGGGAGTAAGCAGTGATGTGGCTAAATTTGCAGATGACACAAAGTTGTTCCGGGTGGTGAAAACCAGGGAGGATTGTGAGGCACTCCAAAGGGATCTGTTGAGGATGGGTGAGTGGGCGTCAACGTGGCAAATGGGGTTCAATGTGGCCAAGTGCAAAGTGATGCACATTGGAGCCAAAAATCCTAAATATAAATACACGTTGATGGGGTCTGATCTGGCAGAGACGGACCAAGAGAGAGATCTTGGAGTCGTAGTGGATAACTCGCTGAAAATGTCTACACAATGTGTAGCTGCAATAAAGAAGGCCAACACTATGCTGGGGATTATTAGGAAGGGAATTGATAACAAATCAGCCAGTATCATCATGCCTCTGTATAAATCATTGGTGCGACCTCATTTGGAATACTGTGTACAGTTCTGGTCACCACATCTCAAAAAGGATATTATAGCATTGGAAAAAGTGCAGAGAAGGGCAACTAGAATGATAAAAGGGTTGGAACAGCTTCCCTATGAAGAAAGGTTAAAATGCTTGGGGCTCTTTAGCTTGGAGAAACGACGGCTGAGAGGTGACATGATCGAGGTTTATAAGATTATGAATGGGATTGAGCAGGTTGAGAAAGAAGTACTTTTCTCCCTTTCTCACAATACAAGAACTCGTGGGCACTCCATGAAATTGCTGAGCAGTCGGGTTAGAACAGATAAAAGGAAATACTTCTTCACCCAAAGAGTGATTAACATATGGAATTCACTGCCACAGGAGGTGGTGGCAGCTGCAAGCATGGACAGTTTCAAGAGGGAATTAGATAAACATATGGAGCAGAAGTCCACCAGTGGCTATTAGCCACAGGGTATAGATGGGAACTCTCAGTCTGGGGCAGGTGATGCACTCTATTCTTGGTGCTGGAGGGGGCAGCAGTGGGAGGGCTTCTGGTGCCCTGGCCCCACTGCTGGCCCTCCTGATGGCACCTGGTATATTTTGGCCGCTGTGTGACAGAGTGTTGGACTAGATGGGCCATTGGCCTGATTCAACATTGGCTTCTCTTATGTTCTTATGTTCTTGCGTTGGTATGGTTGCACACTTGCTAAAGTCCATGGCTTGGCAAATAGCCCTCTGCCAAGAGATGATGCTTCATCTGTTTGTATCCCCCAGGTAATGTCAGAAGGCCCTCTGGGATGTCCCATTTCTGGTAAGTATGGCACTGGGAGTATGTGTGTGTGGCCTTTTAGAATTCCTTGTAACCCTGTTATTATCAAGGGTCTTAAAAGAAGAGTCATGCTGGGGGTTTTTTTGGGGGGGAGGTTGTATTTTCATGTGTGTGCATGTGTGTGTATATGCTTGCAAGCCTGGAAGTCATGGTGACTTCTGGTGACCCTCTAGTGAAGCTAGGATGTTTCAGACAGGTGGCTTTGATATTACCAGCCTCGGCGTCTCCCTTCCAAGTACTTGCCAGGGTCGACCCTAGTTAGCTTCCGAGAACTGACGAGACTGGGCTTGCCTGCTGTTTTTTGTTTTCTTTTCTTTTTTTCCTTCAGGAAGGAATGTGCATATATGTGCAGAAGAGAAGAGAGCATGCTTAGGGCAGAGAGAAGAAAAGATTTTCCTATGTCAGCCAATAATTTTCTTTTCCAATCTTCATCTCCAGTTACAATTTCACTTGTCCTCTGTGCATTTTATGTCAGGGGTGATATGTGTACATGCGAAGATTCTAATGGCCGAGTTCAGACTGGCAGTTTGCCCCAAGATAGGCGCATTTCAGCAACGTTTCACAAGCGGATTAAAGGGGGCGTTCACACAGGGAAATCTGTCTGGCGTTCCCCAGCCGTACTCAACCCGTCTTGTAACACTTCGTTCCCGAGTTAAAAAGTTACCTGTTAAAGGTGGTATCAAATCCCGTGTCTATCCCGTGTATATCCCGCACCAACACAGTGTGAAAGCTAAAATTTGTGATTTTGATTGTGTGATCATGCACATAAGCACTCATGTGCATAAGTGCATATCTCCAGATTAGCGAAACAGAAAGTTGCGCCTTACAGCCGAACCTTCAGACCAACAGTGTGAACGCTCCCTCACGCCTCCTCCCCGGTATGCTCCCGCATCAGTTGGCGCAGTGTGACCGGGAAAACCTGGAACAGTTTGTTTTTTTTGCCATGACTCGCTCCCGCTTCAAACTGCCAGTCAGAACTTGGCCAATATGAATTCCAACCACAGTTTTACACATCGATCTTTAAATTAATAAATTGATCCTTTTATGCACTGATCTGAAGAAGGGAACTATCCCTGATTCCTGACTGTGTCAGGATGAAAGAGAGGTGGGGTATACAAATGGCCTGTATACATAACTGATATTCTTACCTCAGTTTAGAGGTTCAGCATCTCCACAGAACTAAGAATCCTAATTTCTAGATTAGTTTCCCCAGCACTTACCAATGATGATAGGCTGTTTACTTACCATAAATTTTACCACTGCGTAGAAAATTCACCAGTCAGTTGTAAAGAAAATAAAACTTCCAGGCATAGAGTTGTGTTCAAATGGTAAAACTCAGCCCTATGGTTGCCAGCTTCAGGTTGGGAAATTTCTGGAGATTTGGGGGTACAGCCTGGGGAGATAAAGGAGCTCAGAAGGGTTGTGATGCCATAGAGACCATTCTCTGAAGCTGCCATTTTATCCAGAGGAACTGATCTCTATAGTCAGAAGATCAGACGTAATTCTAGAAGAATTCCTGGCCCCACCAGGAGGTTGGCAACCCCCCTCATCCTTCTTCCTTGTCAATTGGATTATAAGCCTTATTATATACTGTAAACTGCCTCACTCAAATAGTAGAAAGGCAGCAAATGACTGTAGTAAATAAATAAATATACTTTAAAAATAAAGTGAATACCTTATTTGGTAATAGAATTTAGAGGAAAACAAAGGGGGTTAGAAAAATATCTTTCCTATTAGCTGAGGAAAGCTCAGAACCTTGAGAGGACTGGTTATCTTTAGTATTCTAAAATTACATAAATAAAATAAAAAGTGTGCTTTATCAGACCCTAGGATTAAAGGTTGTTGGTGCTATTGAATTTAGTATCAAACATTATAAATACCCATGTATAGCTGGGAGTACGTTAGAAAGTTGAAGCTGCAAATGATGATAGCATCCACTGACTAAGCAGACACCTCTTGCCCATTTCCTGTGGCCTCAGGCTGACATTACTTCTTAACATATTACCTCTTAACCGCTTAGATGCTAGTGTTAAAATCTAACTAGATAGTAGCCAATACCCTAGTCTGTCTCCCCAATGCCCGCCATTTCTCAGGTTTGCAGTGTGTGGGGGGGAATGGTGGCATGTTACTACCAGTCAAATATCTGGAAGTGATGTCATGCCACCATTGTGACATTAATGTGATGAGAGGTTTTGGGCAAAACTATGGTAAAACCATAGAATTTTGCCCGAATCCTCAAACATCACATTCATGTCATGCTGGCGAAGTGATGTCACTTCTGGGCCAGGGCTCATTTCCTGCAGGAGCACACAGGAGCGAAGCTCCAGCAGTAAGGAGCCCAGGGGGCGGGCACATGCAGCAAGCCCCACCCCCTGCTCCCAGCAGCCCCCCTACCTTTCCTGGCCCACTGGCTGACCCAGTGGAGCACCACTATGAGCTGGCCCTCAAGCTGCTCCACCACTGCCTGGGCCGTGGCACCCAGCCTGCCCAGGCTCTGCCTGTCCTCACACTGGCCCTGGCACAGCACCTCTGCAAGGTGGGCCCCAGCTACTCCCACAAGGCCTGTGAGGAGCTCTGCCCCAGCCTCCTGTGCCTACTTGGCCTCCTCCTGTGCCTCTGCCACGCCACCACTGGCCTCCTACCTGCTCAAGACCATGTGTGTCCTCCATGCTGCCCTCCTTGACCCACAAGCAGTCATGCACTTTCCTGCACTTGCTGGCCATCCAAAAGAGTCCAGTGGCACCTTTAAGACCAAAGTTTATTCAGGTACAAGCTCTCCCTCCTCTGTGAGGGCAGATCTGCGTGCTTCCTCCTCCCATAGCTAGCAGTCCAAGAGTCCAGTGGAGCCTGAGTAGTGGGTGTTGCCTTCTGACACACTTCCAGTGATGTCAGGGGGTGTGGCATATGCAAATAAGTTATTTATTTTATTTATTTATTTTATTCTATTTATACCCTCCCCTCCCCTGCTAATGAGTTATGCTAATGAGCTCCTGCACCTCTTTTTCTACGAAATGACCCCTGCTTCTGGCCATTCACCAGAGGTGACATTGTGCTGCCAGGGTAATGTCTTCTTCATCATCTCTACCCTCTCCATCTCCCATTGGCTGGCCACCTTACCTAAAACACACTTCTAAAATAAATAATATCTGCTTAGGGTGGAATCTCAGCCTTTAGATGCCAGTGGAGATTGTTATGTACTGAATGTGAATTGCTGCTATCTATTCACATGTTAAGCTTGAGTCAGAATGTGGCTCTTCAGATGTCGCATTGCTATTGGTCGGTTTCTGCGAAACCTTTGTAAATACCCAATCACTATGTGAGAATGTATCAGAGAGGGAATGGTCCTGATTGGCCTTTATCCCTGCATTGTTATTGGTTCTTATCTGACAATGGATGTGGCTTTGACAGCCCGGGAGAGTTTAAAAGAAGGAGCTGTGCTCCACTGTTTTGTGGGTGTTTGTTGGTGTGTTCTGAGTTGGAGTTGCTGTTACCAATAAAGCTGAATCACTTGCTGAAAATCACTTCGTTGTTAAGTTGTCCATACTTAACAGAGATGTTGTATTTAAAAGGCCCTATGCCAGTATTCAGGAAGAAAGGCTGAGGAAAAATAAAGGGCTGTCCTTGACACTGGCCTTAAAACACAAAATACAAAAGGAAGATGTTGATTTAAAATCTCTTTCCCTGCTGACCTTTCTACAGCTGTCCTTGAGATACCCTCATGATGGTAAACAAATCAGACAGAAGGGGAAAGGAAATAGGTTAGAAAACCTTGTGCAAAAACTGACACTAATGCAGTTAAGAATAAGGATACCCATTATTGATTTGTACATTTGTTCCCTTGGGATATAAGCATAAAATTATTTACTGATTCTCAATGAAAATCTGGATAGAACAAGTTCTGTAATGTTCAGCCTAAGCCATAGGATTCTTCTTTTGAGGTCAATCAAATGTACTGAACTGAAAATCTACAGCAACATCCACCAGGACCTGTTCCAATGTAACATTCTCTAAACAGGAGAGTTGCCAGAATGATTCCTAAACAAGAGATGCATGAAAAAATACAATGGCACTGAATATCCACATGGAATATTCAGGAGAAAAGTAAATTAACACCTTCTTACATAATAGTTTCCATATAGGTATTATTATGAGCACCATTGCAAAACTGTGTTGAAAATGGTCCAAAGTTTACTTTGGAAAAGCCACATGTTTATCGTTCTGGAGTGGCTCTATAATACTTACAAGTGAGACTAGACTCCCAGCATATTATCCTTCTGTGTCCCTGTCCCTCAGGAAAAGCACTAGGGCATTTTGGGTTGCTGAGGGAAGGGAAAGCAGGGAAATTCATGCTTCTGTGGATGGAAAACTTTTTATCTGAAGAAATTCTAGGTGGGTTCCAAGCCTACATGTACAGAGCATTTATCTTCATATACATGCACATATTCTAGCTTATGTCCATTATGTTTATTGGCAAGGCACCTGCATTTCAAATGCATTGTACCATGAAATATGTAGTGGGGGTTTTTTTGTCATGAAACAAGCAGCTTGTTGTACAGCTTTACCAATATGTTTTAGATTTTATTTTCTTTCCTTAATAGACTGTCCTGTTTCCTTTACAGATTTAGCCTTGATTGTCTGTACTGTACTCTGAGTGAAGGGTGGGGTATAAATCCAATCTCTCCTCCTCCTCCTTTGAGATCTGATGAGATTGGACTTGCCTGGGCTATCCAAGTCAGGGCTCCATCCTGTTTTGTTTTTACCTGTAATATGGATAAATGTTTCTCTCCATAGGTCTTGTTATGGACTAATCATAGATGGGGGCAGGGGTCTTTTAGTAGAAAAACAGCTGCAGGAGCTCATTAGCATATGGTATGCTAATGAGCTATTAGGCTATTAGCATATGCCACGCCCCCTCACATCACCAGAAGTGATGTCAGAAGGGGAAGCAAAAGTGGGGGAGGCATCTTCAAAAACCTCCCCTTCCCTTCCCCAGCTGGTCTCGGTGGGGGAGCTAAGAGAGAAGGGGTTTAAAGTTTAAACTCCTTCTCATGAGAGTTGGGCCACAGAAGGAGGAAAGAGGGAAAGAAAGAGAAGGAAAGGGGAGGGAAACAGGGAAAGGAGGAAAAAGAGAAGAGAAGAAGGTGGGAAAGAAAGAAAGAGAGAAGAGAAGAAGGAGGGAAAGAGGGAAAAGAGAGAAGGAAAAGAGGGAATGAAAGAAATTTGGCGGCAATTCGGCCCCATTATATCCTATGGGCCATTGAAGTCAATGGTGAAAACATAGGGTATATTCTGGGGGCTGGAGGGAGGGGTTTGAGGTCCCAAACTCACAGGGTAGCTGATGGAGCCTCTCCCCAAGATACCCACCAAGTTTCAAGAACATTGGACCAGGGGGTCCAATTCCATGGGCCCCAAACAGGTTGCCCCTATTCCTCCGTTGTTCTCTATGGTGGGAAAAAAATGTACTTTTTTCCCACCATAGAGAACAACGGAGGGAATAGGGGCAACCTGTTTGGGGGCCCATAGAATTGGACCCCTGATCCAATGTTCTTGAAACTTGGTGGGTATCTTGGGGAGAGGCTCCATCAGCTATCCTGTGAGTTTGGAGCCACTCCCTCAAACCCCTCCCTCCAGCCCCCAGAATATACCCTATGTTTTCACCATTTACTTCAATGGCCCATAGGATACAATGGAGCTGAAATTGACATTCGGCTGCCTGAAAGACTCTCCGGGACGCCGGCTGGGGGCGGGGCTTGGCTCCTGAGCTCCCGGAGCTTCGCTCAGGTGCGCTCCCCCCAAAAAGACCCCTGGATGGGGGGAAATTGTATTAAAAGGAAATTTGGCAACCCTTGTCTAAAGCTTTCTTAGACTGTTCATTGAATCACACCCACCTATCAACACCAAGGCTGAAATATTTGCCTACTCTGACAGAATTGTCAAAAGGTGTGGGGGGCTTTTCGATTAAAGGGCATTGATTGCACTGAAACTAGCCAGTCTTGCCTGCATGTTTCATTTTATGCAAAAGTAATTTCTAGTCCGGGAGATCTGGATCTGGTGTTGAAAGCCGTGGCTGATTGGCTTAGACTGAGCCAACTGAAATTGAATCCGATGAGGATGGAGATCCTGTGCCTGAGTTGGAGAGGTCCAAGTTTAGGAATACTGCTCCCGACCTTTGATGGGGCACCGTTGGTGCCAGCGCCAGAGATTAGGAGTTTGAGAGTGCTCCTGGATGCCTCCTTAATGATGGAGGCCCAGGTAGCAGCCACTGCGAGGTCTGCCTTTTACCATCTAAGCAGTTGGTTCCCTTCCTTGAATGCAAGGACCTGGCAACAGTGATCCACACAATGGTCACCTCGAGATTAGATTACTGTAATGCTCTCTACATGGGGCTGCCCTTGTCCCAAATCCAGAAGCTGCAGTTGGTACGGAATGCAGCAGCGAGGCTGTTGTTGTGTCTTCCTGTGTGGGAACACATCCAGCCCACCTTAAAAGCACTGCACTGGCTGCCTATAGCATGCCAGATAAGGCTCAAGGTCCTAGTTCTTACCTTTAAAGCCCTATATGGTCAGGGACCTACTTACCTAAGAGACCGCCTTTCCCCACATGTGCCCCAGAAAGCACTAAGATCTGGATCCCAAAATTGTCTGGCCCTTCCGGGCCTGAAAGAGACCAGGTTGGCTACAATGAGGGCCAGGGCCTTTTCCATGGTGGCCCCTTACTGGTGGAATGAGCTCCCGGATTACATCAGGGCCCTGTGGGACCTTTTACAATTCCCCAGGGCCTGTAAAATGGAGCTCTTCCACCAGGCTTTCAAGTAGGGTGCTGCCCCGACCCCATGGCCCTGGCCCTAATATCAACATCATTATCAGCCTGCCCTTAACACCAACACCACTGACAGCTGGATGTTTAACAGCTTGGCAAGAGCCTGGAGGCAGCCCTTCAATGATAACAGAATGTCACCATCTGCAATTTCTTCATATGTTGTGTAACTATGGTTTTATATTTTATATTTAATGCTGTTTATATTGGGGTTTTAATGTATATATTTATATGTTGTTAGCTGCCCTGAGCCAGCCACGGTGGGGAGGGCGGGATATAAATTTAATAAATAAATAAATAAATATAAATCTGTAGAAAACCCGAGTATTACAAAGACATAATTGCCAGGTTGCAGCATACCTGGAGTGTTGTTTGTTACAGGCCTATAATAAGCGAGAATGATGCCCTTCCATTGTGTCTGAAAAAACACAGGAATAGGGCTGAACACAAACTCCTTACTGATTTCAGAAAATCTTTCTGGCAGCCCTGAGTGAAAGTACTATGCAACTGAATGAGGATATTTCGCTACTTCTAGAAAAGGATCAGCAATATGCTTTTCATAAACTGGAATCTGGGACAAATTATCAGCTGGAGGCCTATTCTATAGAATTTTGAACTTGGAGAAATGAAACATCAAAGACCAACCAAGTGGTGCCCTAAATTTGATCATGTAGATGCCAGAACTGACAATAAAATGCAACTTATAGTCTCAGCACAATTAAAGAAACAGCTTCAGACAAGGTTATTGGTTTTCAAAATAACAAGTAGCCCAATCAGGATCACACACCCATGGAGAACCCCTCTGCACTCTTTAATCTCCAGGCATTTCTGATCAACAGGATAAGCTAATAATATGGCACAGATATAAATAATCATATGGAGTGTTGCAGTGTCAGCAGGACTTGATTTCATCAGCAAATGAGTGTGCCTTAACTCTGCCAGATGCCACCTTAGATTATTTGTTAATTTATTGTAAAATGAACTTTTCAGTTTTTGATAATATGGCAAAAGTGGCTTTCTCCACAGTAGGTAACATAAGATCTTTGCACAAAAGGTATGCAAAGGATGTTAATCACCTTTTTGGGTAGTTGACATGTTAAATATCTCCCTTTCCCTTTTCTTTGGCAACCTAGTACATACCATCACATTTCATTCTCTCTCCCCTCCAATCCTGCTTTTGGTAATATAGACACCAGCGAATTCATAAAGAATCTTGTAGGTAGCAAGAGCTGTCTCCCTTTAGAAACCTCTAAGATGTGCCGTTAGTTGCTCTGCAAATCTTACATATTATCTGACAACGTCTTTAAAGGCATTCATGTTCAACATCCCCTTTTACAGCACCAATTAAGAGGAATCAAAAAGTTGCAATCCTTTCCAGCTGGGCTTCTTTCCAGGTATATGGCAGCACTGGCTTGTCAAATCACTGCTATACATCAACAATGAGATTTTGATGCATCGGTTCTTCTTTTCTGCTGGAATTCATGTCACTGTGAAATGCCACTTCAGCTGGGATCATCATCAAGGTAGCATCTTGCCTTAATGCTTTCTCTTGAAAAAGGCTATGACACTATAATAGTTCACAAATGAATATTTTATGCTATCAAAAATTTGCCCTGGAGTGAAGGATTTCACATGATTCCTATAGATTTTCAGAAGAAGTGGAATTCTACTCAAAGTTGGTACACGTCCTGAAATTTCTGCTTGAACTTTACTTTGTGTAGGTGGTGGCAACAGGCCAAATTATCTTCAGCAAGCCATGCCCTAATGCTACGAGCCTTTTGCATATAAGATATTACACCCTGCATCTTCTTAACTGCAGTCCTTCCCTGTACTGCACTACAGAATATACAAGTCATACTTTTTAACATGTGCAGGAGCATCTAGATCCCCCGTCTGCTTTTTCAGACATGGATTGAGGCTGCTACTGTAACCAGCTAAGTTGATGCCTTATTAGAAGCAGGTAGATCTTTAAAAATTGCCATGAGGCCCGAATCTAGATTGGGCACACAGAATGGTGGGCCCAAAAGTTCTTTCCCTGCTTGGGACCAGCCTGAGTAGTGCACTCCCTCACAGGGGGAGGCAAAGCCCAAGTGTGAGTCCTCCTTGGAGGGACCCAATAGTGTGGTCCAACCACTTGGCTGTGGCAGGTGTTATGTCCTAAGACCAGGAACTAGAGATAGCCAAAAGTGGCCAAGCTCCGTTCCTGAGAACAATAGGGACTAGGCTCCTGAACTCACAGAAGGAGCCAATGGGAACATTGGTGGGAGATTCAAACCTGCCAATGGAGGTTTTGGGGCGTTCCCCCCACTGTATATAGTTGGCCTCCGGCCATTGTTGTGTGTCTTTTGTTGTGTGAAGTACGAATAAACGTGTCTCTTTGTATGTCGTTGTCCGAGTCATAAGGCACGGAACCCAGTACTTTACAGTGGCAACGAAGGTGGGATAAAACTCCCTCCATGAACAACAATGACTAGGACAAGCCTCGTCCTCGGTGCCGCAGCTTTCCAGCTGCTCCTGAGCATCGCATCGCTGACCCTGAGAGCAGCACTGCACCGCTCACAGCAACTGGCCACCGGGCTCCCAATCCAGCCATGGCCGCAATGCACGGAAGTCTAGAGAGGTTTGATCCCTCCTGTCCCAAAGCTTGGGACTCGTGGACAGACCAACTCATAAGCCTTAACTGACGCCAGTAAATGAAGGTCGCTCCTGCTGAGTTCGTATGGGACAGACACCGTCCACCTCACAAAGAGACTCCTGGTGCCCCATGCAGTCTTGGAGTGCTCGTTTGAGGACATCCGAAAGGCCCTCAACAACTATTTCAGCCCAAGGCCAACATTCCTGGTCAAGAGAATGGAGTTCCAGGGGCGAGTACAGGCCCAAGGGGAATCCACTGCCACTGATATGGCTGCATTGAGGGCACTCGCGGTGAACTGTGTCTTCCCGAAGGTGACGGACAACCTGTTAACGCAAGTTGTGGGGGGGTTAGCGGACACCAAGCTGCGGCGAAAGCTGATCGGCAACCAGCAGCTAGATCTAGAAGAGGCTATGCAACTTGCTACTGCACACGAGGCATCTCTGAAAGAGCACCCAGCCACATCGGCTCATAAGGTCGGTACGGGGCCCAGTACAGTGAACTCAGATGCCTGCTCCAGCGATGCAAAGATGTCTGCTCCATCCGGCAACCGCAATGCCGGCAGGCACTAGGGCCTCAGTCCGGCTTCAACGTGGCTACATCCCTCCACAACTGTTCCCCCTGTGCAAGCTGTGGAGATGCTCATGGAAGGAAAATGTATAGGTTCCGGGACGCGATCTGCCATGCCTGCAGCAAACAAGGGCATCTCACCAAGGTCTGCTGGTCCAAGGCCCCCGGAATGCATGGGCTTCCGCTCCGAATTCCTGACCATCAACCACCACCCACGAGACAGCAGAGGAGGTCACTGATCTCTATCATCTCACCGACCAGCCACCACAGGTACTGCACCTCCCCAACTTCTCCTCCACCCCGAAGATCCAAGTGCACGTAAGGATCGAGGAGTCCCTCTGCTGCATGGAAGTAGACTCAGGGTCAGCAGCATCCATCATTTCAGTGGACACGCTAAAGCAGCTTTGCCCATTGGGGGGCCCCCCCTCTGCGCCCTCAGCTTGGTGGATTTCCAGAAAAACCCTGTGCCCATCCAGGGAGTCAAAACCTTTCGGGTGCAGTATAGACACTTTGAGGGTGACCTGGACTTGGTGGTGGTGGAGGGGAAACTTGTGAGCCTCCTGGGTCGAGCGTAGTTCAAGGCCCTGGGTATAACCATTGGGGGGGTGAATAAATGCTCGTTGCAGGATTTTGGGGAGGTCTGCCGGGAATTTCCTGAGGTTTTTGATGGGGAGTTGGGATGTTATAAGAGGCCCCTGGTGTCCTTACAGTTGGACCCTGCCATTACGCCCATCCAGCAGCGTTTTTGCACGGTGCCCCTGGCCCTACACCCAAAAATCAAAGCTGAACTAGCTGGTGGCTCAGGGGGTTCTAGAGCCTGTCACTAGCTCACAGTGGGAAACCCAATTGTGACTCTGGTTAAACCTAATGGGGACATCTGCATCTGCGCGGATTATAGGTGCACCATTAATCAAGCCTTACAGGCACTCTCCTACCCAGTGCCGGTGGTAAGCCATGTGTTAGCGACACTGGTGGGGTGAGCATTTTTGGTAAGCTGGACCTCACCCAGGTGTATCAGCAGTTGCCAGTGGATGAGGCCACAGCTGCGGCACAAACCATTGTGATGCACAGGGGGGCATTCAAGGTGAAGAGACTGCAGTTCGGTGTGGCCCCTGGGATTTTCCAACAACTAATGGACATTTTGTTGAAAGGGATCCCTGGTGTGACACCATTCTTTGATGACATCCTCATCGCTGCAGCCACCCCGGAGAGCTTTGCCGCCCGCCTCCATGCTGTTCTGGGACGCTTCCACGAGGTGGGACTGAAGGTGAAGTGGGAAAAGTGCCTCCTGGGGGTTCTGGAGGTGGACTTATTGGGATATCGGATGGATGCAACAGGTCTCCATCCTGCGTGAGACAAAGTGAAAGCCATTGTAGAGGCCCGTGCTCCAAAGTCCAAGGCGGAACTCCAGGCATTCTTAGGCCTAATTAACTTTTACCACGCCTTTCTTCCACACAAGGCTGCCATGGCAGAACCCCTCCACAGACTGTTGGACAAATCGGCCCCTTGGGCCTGGGGGGGGAGGGAGGAAGCAGTGTTCAGAGGGGTAAAAATGTTGTTAATTTTGAACGTGATAAAAATGTTGTTAATTTTGAACGTGGTGCTCACCCATTTCAATGAGTCGCTCCCCATGATTCTCGCCTGCGACGTGTCGCTGTATGGAGTCGGGGCTGTTTTGGGGCACAAACTGCTGGATGGGTGGGAGGTTCCTGTGGCTTATTACTCCTGGATGCTGTCTCCTGCGGAGCAGAAATACGCTCAGATAGATCGGGAGGGGCTGGCGATTGTAGCGGGCGTTAAGAAATTTCATAATTTTGTGTATGTCCTTCACGATAGTCACCGATCACTCCTTGGTTTGTTCACAGCTGACGAGCAGACACCACAGGTCCTGTCCCCCCGGGTGTTGCATTGGTTGCTATTCTTGGTGGGGTATCAGTATAGCCTGGAACATTGGCCGGGCAAGGCGTTGGGGCATGCTGACGCCCTGAGCCGCCTGCTGCTTCAGCAGGCAGGGGAAGACCCGGCCCCCACCCCCACTGTGCTCATGCTTGAAGGGCTTCTGGATCCTCCCTTACAGGCAGCAGATGTGGCCGCCCGCTCGTCCCGGGACCCCATCCTCTCCCACATCTTGAATTGGGTGGTGTGGGGATGGCCGGATGAGCCTGCAGGGTCCGAGTTTACAGCCTATAAAGTCCAGAAAAAAGAGCTCTCTGCCCTGAAGGGTTGCTTGCTATGGGGGGACAGGGTGGTAATATCAGGGCCCATGAGACTGGGGGTCCTACACACACTACACGAGGCTCACCCAGGCATAGTCCAGATGAAGGCACTGTTGAGGAGATATGTGTGGTTGCCTGGGATAGATACAGACATAGAGACCTGAGTCCAGGGGTGCCAAAAGTGTCAAGAAGTCTGCCCCAACCCCCCAAGCGCGCCAACACAGAGCTGGGAGTCCACCCACAAGCCCTGGTCATGGCTGCATGTCGATTTTGCCTGGCCGTTTCATGGTCTCCTGTTCTTAATAACTGTAGACTCTTACTCTAAGTGGGTCGAGATCAGCCTGGTGGCCACCACCTCAGCCAAAGCAGTGATTAGGGTCCTCCGCAAGATATTTTCCACACATGGCTTGCCCAACATGACTGTGTCAGTTAATGGGGCTGCCTTTACCTCAGTAGAATTCCAATCATTTCTCCTAAGGAACTTAATCAGGTACATTCGTTCTGCACCCTTTCACCCTGCAACAAACGGCCAGGCAGAAAGAATGGTTCACACAGCTAAAGAGGCCCTGAGCCATATAACAGACAGGGGCTGGGAGTTCCAGCTTGCTCACTTCCTCCTCACTCAGCGCATCACCCCAAACCCCATCTCTGGCCAGAGCCCAGCGGAACTGCTGATGGGCTGCCACCCCACAACCCTCTTAGACTGGCTCCACCCTGACCACGCTCCCAAGTCCAGGAAGCTGGTTGAAAACTGGGAAGCCCCTAGGGGGTTCCTTCCAGAAGAACCCGTGTTTTTCAGGAACTTCGGATCGGGACCCCAATGGCTGGCTGGAAGCATCCTCAAACCCACAGGACCCATTTCCTATGAGGTTCTGGCCGACGGGGACAAGGTCCTACGGAAACACGTGGACCAACTACGAAGGAAACAAGACCCCGATACAGGTATAATGGCCCCGCAACCTAACTACCCAGAAGTCACTGCTCCGGCACCCAAAAGTCCACCCTCACCGGTGGCAGAGCAGGAGTCAGAACAACCAGGGGAAGCCAGCCCAGATGCTGGGAATGCAGAAAGTCCCCAGCTGCAATCACTGTCCCCTACAACCCAGGAACCATGTTCGGGAGAGCAACCAAACGGAGCCACCGCTAATCCGACGCTGGTTCCCAGGAGGTTGCTCAGGGAGTGAAAAGCACCTGCATACTTTAAAGACTATGTCACCTGATAAGGGACGAACTATAGGGGGAGGAGTGTTATGTCCTAAGACCAGGAACTAGAGATAGCCAAAAGCAGCCAAGCTCCGTTCCTGAGAACAATAGGGACTAGGCTCCTGAACTCACAGGAGGGAGCCAATGGGAACATTGGCGGGAGATTCAAATTTGCCAATGGGGGGTTTGGGGTTTCCCCCCCTTACTGTATATAGTTGGCCTCCGGCCGTTGTTGTGTGTCTTTTGTTGTGTGAAGTATGAATAAACGTGTCTCTTCGTATGTCATTGTCTGAGTCATGAGGCACGGAACCCAGTACTTTACAGCAGGCAAATGGGTGGGGTTCAGAGTCCTGACCCCAGTGGACATGGCTTAAAACAGGTGTTTTAAAAACTATCCCACTATGTGAGGGTGGGGGGGAAGGACTCCTTCAAAGAAGCCACCCCTAGAATCAACTATGCAGCAAGCAATTTTATTTTCTATCTCTAGATGACAACTAACTCCTCCTTTTGCAAAGTGAAAGCAGCTGATTAAGGGTGTGGCTATATATATAATCTGCTCCCATGGAGCAGAATAGCAGCTCCATGGTTGGCTCCCAGAACTGCCAATCAAGCCATAGACAACTGTTTTGGATGTTTCTAGGGCTCTCCAAAAGTCCACCCTCAGCTTTGCCTAGGAATTGATTGCATTGGTGCCAGCCTGTCTGGAGAATGAACTGCAAAAATGAACCACCCAGGCCTCCATGACAAAAGATGGTTCGTTTTTGGGTTTGGAAATGATGCGACCAAACAAACCAGTTCAGAACAAACCATGACCCGGCCTGGTTCCTGATTGAACTGTGATTCATTGTTCAGTTCCTGCCCATCCCTATCTGGAATACATATTTGTACTTCTTTTCCCTTCAGTTCTGGCAAATAAAGCTAAACCACGTTCCAGAGGGGAAACCATTACAATAAAAATAGAAATGCTTATGTGGCATAAAATTAGAGAGCCACTTCACCAGATTTATGAAGTATGTTCTATCTTGGTTGATATATGGGAACCAAGAGGAAAGGTGGGATATAAATGTTTTAATCAATTAATTAATTAAATGGGTAAGCTGATCCATGGGTATAGAGAGGGAAAAAACTTTGGGTGGATGCCATGAAATACAATGGGTATAGTCTGTGACATTTCTATGCAAAGTATACAAGATAAGCATAGTGACTGTTCAATTGTCATTGCAGTCTTTCTAATTTTGCTAAGCTAACATAGTGGTGATCACCACTGTAGTAATTATCTTCATTAAGAGCTACAAGAATTCACTCAAATTTCCCAATAAATCCTATTTTAGCAATTTCACACTGGCTATGAATAGGCAATTTCACACCTATGATGTCAAACTAAGTATCTGAACCAGCCATTGGTAACCAGCAGTTTCCCTGGAAAGAAAAGCTTGAGGAGCAGTACTGGCTTTGCATGGATCAACAGTGTTTCTCAAGCAACTCTTTTCTTGATTAACCACTGTCATCATTTATAACACATATAAACAACTAAGCATTATACCAAAAGTGTTTTTGCCTTTCCTCAAGCTCCACAGGATTAAAAATGGAGGATGATGTAGTTAGGATTCAGGAGCAGAACTGGCATGCAAGTAAGGTGGGAGAGACTTCTGAAGAGGTTTGACTTGGCTTCATAAATGAATTAAATATTTAAAACTGAGTGTAGCTATTTGCAACAAAACAAAACTGAAACAATAGCTGTTCACATTTGCAAACAAAATATGTGCTTCAATGAACACCAAAACCTTGTGATCAGGGCTTTTTTCTAAAAAAAAAAAAAGTTTAAAAGTTCATGAGGGGCACCAGGGGAGCATGACATAACTTATGACATCACAAAAATATTAAAATAACATTTTTAAAAAATAAGATTTAAATGAGGGGATGCTAGGTAGCAGTTATGGGTGAATGGGGAAACAGCCATACAGTGCAGGGGACTTGTTGCTCCTTCCAAGGGTGGGTTGCAGGCTATGAGCCCAGGGAGAGTCTTAGGTGGTTTCAGCTAGGAGAGAGAAAACCAACTGCAGCCTACCTAACAGAGGCTTTTCTCTCCCAGCAGCAGCATGCCCTGGCTGCCGCTCCATGCGCTGACTCCCAGGTGAGTGTGGCTTGGATCACAACTTATATTCTAATCCCAGACTTTTTTTTTTCTGTGCAGATACCTATTCCCTCCAACAGGGGCCTCACTGTCCCCCAACAGCTTTTCCTACATAGTCAGTAGACTTCCTGGGTTTCTAGAAAAATCCGAAAAGTAAGGAAATCCCTTCAGGGACGGTTGAATTCCCCCCCCAAAAGCCTTTTGAAATGGCCTCTGCATGGACCTGACTCCAGGCAGCAAGGGTGAGAGATTAGAACGTTGGGGGGAGGGGGAGGAGGCTTCTGACTGGCTCTGTCAGTCAAGGGTGGGGGGAAGGGCCCTTTCTTTCCAGGCCTCTTTCGGCCTTGGAGGGAGGGAGGGGGAGGGAGGGAGCCTTGGGGCCAGGCTGGGGGATTCCTAGAGGTTTTGGGGTGGAGTGCAAGGAGGGCAGGATTTGGGGAAGGGAGAGGCCTCAGCTGGGTATCATGCCACAGAATCCACCCTCCAAAGCAGCCATTTTCTCCAGGGAGACAGATCTCTGTTGTTCACAGATCTCTGGAGTTCACTCTCCAGCAGGCCCCACTTGGAGGTTGCCAACCCTAGGCCTGGCAGGGTTGCCAGGTCCCCCCACGGGCACTGGCAGGGGATGGGGTAGTGGGGCTGCCAGCTCCAGGTCTGGAAACTCCTGGAGATTTGAGGATGGAGCCTGGGGAGGACAGGGACCTCAGTGGGGTACAATACCCTAGAGTCCACCCTCCAAAGCATCAATTTTCTCCAGGGGAAGTTATCTCAGTAGTCTGGAGCTGAGCAGTAATTCCAGGGGATCCCCAGATCCCACCTGGAGGCTGGCATCCCTAGGCAGCACCCTCTGGGTGACTTGATACCACCTAATTTGCATGACTCAACTTGGCCTGGCTGCTTGCTGCTGTTCAGCAGCCACCCGATGAAAGCCAGCAGTGATGCAGCAGTTAGAGCCTCAGAGTAGGGTCTGCAAGACCCAGGTTCAGATCCCCATATTGCGGTGGAAGCTGACTGGGTGATTTTGGACCAGTCACATACTTTCAGCCTAACCAACCTCACAGGGTTGTTGTGCAGATAAAAAGGAGGTGAGAATAATGTAAGCTGCTTTGGTCCCCACTGTGGAGAAAGACTGTAATTTTCCTTGGTAGAAGCTGTGGGGGAGGGGGTGGAGACGAAAAGCTGAAGACAGACAAAGGCAGATAAAGGTTAAGTTGGCTGTTGGGTGGGAAGGAAATAGGGTTGCCAACTCTGGATTGGGAAACTCCTGGACATTTAAGGGGTGGATCCTGGGGATGGTGGGGTTTGAGGAGGGGAGGAACTTCAGACCAGTATAATGCCACAGACTCCACCCTCCAAACCAGCCATTTCCTCCATGAGAACTACCATTGCCAGCCTCTGGGTGAGGGCTGGAGATCACCCAGCATTACAACTGTTGTCCAGGTGACAGAGATCAGTTCCCCTGGATAAAATGGGTGCTTTGGAGGGTTGAGTCCATGGCTCCACCCCCAGAAGGGAGAAGGAGTGTGAGATAGGTAAGGGTAGAGGGGAGGAAGCAAAGGTGTGAGGAATGGGATGACCATCCCACAAGCTTCTTGCGGGTCTCCACTTGTCCTTATTCTAATTCCAGATTTTTTTTTTCTGTGCGGATACCTATTCCCTCCAACAGGGGCCTCACTCTCCCCCAACAGCTTTTCCTACATAGTCAGTAGACTTCCTGGGTTTGTAGAAAAATCCAAACAGTGAGGAAATCCCTTCAGGGACAGTTGAATTCCCCCCAAAAGCCTTTTGAAATGGCCTCTGCAGGGACCTGACTCCAGGCAGCAACGGTGAGAGATTAGAACGTTGGGGGGGAGGGGGGAGGGGGAGGAGAGGCTTCTGACTGGCTCTGTCAGTCAAGGGTGGGGGGAAGGGCCCTTTCTTTCCAGGCCTCTTTCGGCCTTGGAGGGAGGGAGGGGGGAGGGAGGGAGCCTTGGGGCCCGGCTGGGGGATTCCTAGAGGTTTTGGGGTGGAGTGCAAGGAGGGCAGGATTTGGGGAAGGGAGAGGCCTCAGCTGGGCATCATGCCACAGAATCCACCCTCCAAAGCAGCCATTTTCTCCAGGGAGACAGATCTCTGTTGTTCACAGATCTCTGGAGTTCACCCTCCAGCAGGCCCCACATGGAGGTTGCCAACCCTAGGCCTGGCAGCAGTCTAGGGTTGCCAGGTCCCCCCACAGGCACTGGCAGGGGATGGGGGTAGTGGAGTTGCCAGCTCCAGGTCTGGAAACTCCTGGAGATTTGGGGATGGAGCCTGGGGAGGACAGGGACCTCAGTGGGGTACAATGCCCTAGAGTCCACCCTCCAAAGCATCCATTTTCTCCAGGGGAAGTTATCTCAGTAGTCTGGAGCTGAGCAGTAATTCCAGGGGATCCCCAGATCCCACCTGGAGGCTGGCATCCCTAGGCAGCACCCTCTGGGTGACTTGATACCACCTAATTTGCATGACTCAACTTGGCCTGGCTGCTTGCTGCTGTTCAGCAGCCACCCGATGAAAGCCAGCAGTGATGCAGCAGTTAGAGCCTCAGAATAGGTTTGCAAGACCCAGGTTCAGATCCCCATATTGCGGTGGAAGCTGACTGGGTGATTTTGGACCAGTCACATACTTTCAGCCTAACCAACCTCACAGGGTTGTTGTGCAGATAAAAAGGAGGTGAGAATAATGTAAGCTGCTTTGGTCCCCACTGTGGAGAAAGACTGTAATTTTCCTTGGTAGAAGCTGTGGGGGAGGGGGTGGAGACAAAAAGCTGAAGACAGATAAAGGCAGATAAAGGTTAAGTTGGCTGTTGGGTGGGAAGGAAATAGGGTTGCCAACTCTGGATTGGGAAACTCCTGGACATTTAAGGGGTGGATCCTGGGGATGGTGGGGTTTGAGGAGGGGAGGAACTTCAGACCAGTATAATGCCATAGACTCCACCCTCCAAACCAGCCATTTCCTCCATGAGAACTACCATTGCCAGCCTCTGGGTGAGGGCTAGATATCACCCAGAATTACAATTGTTATCCGGGTGACAGAGATCAGTTCCCCTGGATAAAATGGCTGCTTTGGAGGGTTGAGTCTATGGCTCCACCCCCAGAAGGGAGAAAGAGTGTGAGATAGGTAAGGGTAGAGGGGAGGAAGCAAAGGTGTGAGGAATGGGATGACCATCCCGCAAGTTTCTTGCAGGTCTCCATTTGTGATGTTCTAAAAGCCATTCCTAGCTTCAATAGATTTAAGAGGTTTTTTGGACAAGTTATATGCTGTGTATCATTCATCTCCAAAAAAGGCAAGGCAGCTCAAATCATGTGCAGTTATGTTGGAGATGGAAATTTTAAAAATTGGAAGGATTCTATCTACAAGATGGGTTGCATCTAGCTACGGAACTGTTTTGGCTGTTTGGCAGGATTATGAAGCCCTAGTGCTTCATTTTGAAAAAGGTAAATCAGCAAATGGTTGAGACAGAAAGGAGAAGTACAAATACAAAGGTCTTCATAGAAAGATTACATCAGTTGAATTTATTTTGGATCTTGGATTAATTTGTGATGCAAAGCACTGTCAGAACTGAGAAGAGAAGTGCTGTTCCGGAAAGCACTTGAGGCAACAGAAAATCTGCAATTTAAAGGTGTTCCATTGCATAGAAAAAATAGAACTGATGACCCACCAATCTCTCCAGTTGCATTCTATGATCAATTTAAAATTTCTCTTCAGAAGAGACTGCTTCCCCATTCACCTACGACCATTACCTAGTATCCCCTCATTAAAATCTTTTTTAAAATAATAATAATAATAATAATAATAATAATAATAATAATAATAATAATAATAATAATAATAATAATAATAATAATAATAATAATAGAACTGTCAAGGTGTGGAAGAGTTCTGGATTCTAAGAACTGGCCAGCAAACTCAAGTGACAGCATTCTCTATGGGGGAGAAAATATATGCACATTGGTAAGAAGATTTCAGCTCAGTGAAAGAGAAGCCATTCGAGCCTTCAGAGAACATCTAACATTCAGAGAAGAAATGCCCAAGGAACTGTCTCAGATTTGGTGCACTCTCAATACAATAGCCATTTCCTCAAGTGAGTGTGAAAGGGGATTTTCCCAGGTGAACCTGATTGTCACTCCAGAAAGGGCCTCCATAACATCTTTATTGTTTACTAGGGAGCAAAGCCCGTTGTGGAGGAAGACAACGGGCCCTAGAAAGGGAGGGAGGGAGGGAGGGAAGAAGGAAGGAAGGATGAGGGGGGAGAGTGAAAGAAAGAAGGAGAGAGGAAAAAAGGAAAGGGGGAAAGGAAGGGAAGAGGGGCGGAACGGGCTTCTCTGGGCCTACTGGGCATATAGAAGGCCCAGAGGATGGTGGTGGGAAGGGGCTTCTCTGGCCTACTGGGCCCATAGAAGGCCCAGGGGATGGTATGGGGGGGGCGGAAGGGGCTTCTCTGGCCGACTGGCCCATAGAAGGCCCAGGGGATGATGTGGGGGGCAGAAGGGGCTTATCTGGCCGACTGGGCCCATAGAAGGCCCAGGGGATGGTGTGTGGGGGCGGAAGGGGCTTCTCTGGCTGACTGGGCCCATAGAAGGCCCAGGGGATGGTGTGGGGGGCGGAAGGGGCTTCACTGGCTGACTGGGCCCATAGAAGGCCCAGGGGATGGTGTGGGGGCGGAAAGGGCTTTTCTGGCCGACTGGGCCAATAGAAGGCCCAGGGGATGGTGTGGGGGGAGAAGGGGGGCAGAAGGGGCTTCTCTGGCTGACTGAGCTCATAGAAGGCCCAGGGGATGGTGTGGGGGGGGCGGAAGGGGCTTCTCTGGCTGACTGGGCCCATAGAAGGCCCAGGGGATGGTGTGGGGGGCGGAAGGGGCTTCTCTGGCCGACTGGGCCCATAGTAGGCCCAGGGGATGGTGTGGGGGGGTGGAAGGGGCTTCTCTCACCTGCCTCGGCCTTGAAGGCCTGTCCCTGCACTCTCTCTGCAGACGGTCCTCTCCTGTCAGAGGACCGGAGCAGACGGAGGGAAAGATACTGGCCGGGGCTGATGTGGGCAGGACTCCGCAAAGCAGCCAGTCAGCCCCGTCCAGCATCTTCTGATTGCCAGTTCTTGTGCCAAATCAATTGTGGCAAGCATAGAATGTTGTGGAACCAAAATTCAAATATATATAAGGGCAGACTAGGAGTAAGTCCATTTGAGGGAAGAAATACAAGTTCTAAAAGGAAGCTTCAGGTGAGTGTCCCGGCTGTGGCTGGTGGGGCGGCAGAGGGAAGGGGGAAACAGAGGGAGGCAAGCCATGTTTATTTCCTTCTGCTTAGCTATAAGGCAGGGCTGTCTCAAGTCATTTTGCTGCCCCAAGTGGATAGTATGGGAGGACAGCCTCATGATAATAGTCAGGGATCATTTCGTAGAAAAAGAGGAGCAGGAGCTCATTAGCATATCTTATTAGCATAACTTATTTGCATATGCCACACACTCTGACTTCACTGGATACATTTCAGAAGACAACACCTACCACTCAGGCTCCACTGGACTGTTTTGGATTGCTAGCTATTGGGGGGAACACAGATCTGCCCTTGCAGAGGACAGAGAGCTTGTACCTGAATAAACCTTGATCTTAAAGGTGCCATTGGACTGTTAAGTATTGCTAGCTATGGGAGGGGGGGGCACACAGATCTGCCCTCCCAGAGGAGGGAGAGCTTGTACCTGAATAAACCTTGGTCTTGAAGGTGCCACTGGAATATTTTGGATTGCTAGCTATGGGGGGAATGTGCAGATCTGCCCTCACAGAGGAGGGAGAACTTGTACCTGAATAAACCTTGGTCTTAAAGGTGCCACTGGAAGGATGTACTAAAAGGAAGGACAGGATTGCTCATTGGAAAGAATGGGAGAGACTTGAAGGCCCATTGGAAATAATGGGAGCCAGGAATGCCAATTGACAGCTCAAGAAGAGCTGCAAAGAAAATGTGGAATGGATTTTCCATTAAGGTCTCTGGCCTCAAAAACACTACTCTGGGATTGGAATGACAGACCCCACAGTGGAATGACAGCTCCTGGGGGTAGGAGCAGTGTTCTGGGACTGGAATGACAGGCTCCTGAGGGGAATGACAGCCCCTGGGGGTAGCAGGAGTGTTCTGGGACTGGAACCACAGGCCCAAGAGTGGAATGACAGCCACTGGGGATAGCAGATTTGTCCTGGGACTGGAATCACAGGCCCCAGAGTGGAATGACAGCCCTTGGGGATAGCAGGAGAGTTCTGGGATGGGAGTGACAGGCTGCAGAGTGGAATGACAGCCCAGGAGGGTAGCAGCAGTGTTCTGGAACTGGAAAGGCAGGCCCCACAGTGGAATGACAACTCTGGGGGTAGCAGATGTGTCCTGGGACTGGGATGACAGGCCCCTGAGTGGAATGACAGCCCTGAGGGTAGCAGGAGTCTTCTGGATCTGAAAAGACAGGCCCCAGAGTGAAATGACAGCTCTTGGGGGTAGCAGGAGTGCTCTGGGAGTGGAAAGACAGGCTCCAGAATGGAATGTATTGTGTAGTGGGTTGGATGCATAATGAAACCACAGACACCAATGTAATGGTCAGCCGGTGGCCAACTATATACAAACACAGGGAGACACCCCTTGGTCCCATTGGCAGGTTTGAATTTCCCGCTGTCATTCCCATTGGTTCCTCTAAGTCAGAGTCAGGAGCCTAGTCCCCATTGTTATCTGGGACTCAAGCTCAGGCTCTGTCGCTGCTTCCCTGTGGTGATCAGCGGACACAACACCCCTCCCCCCATAGTTTGGACCCTGCCTATGAGATGGGACCACCTTGGTGTTGGAGCCAGGGCTTCTCTGCTGGTGGGTTGTGGTTGCGCTGGAGGAGCCGCCATCTCGTTCCGAACTTCGGGGTGTGATGGCACTGGTAGGAGCTCGTCCGGCATCCCGTCTGAAGTCGGGGCTTTTACTTAGGGTTGCGCTGCCTCACAGGGGCCCAGTTCCCTTCTGGGGCCTTCCTTGGCTACTGGCAGGTCCTTTTTGTCCCCTTGGGTTGGGCGCTCTCTTGCTTCCGGGAGCAGGCGCTGCCTTAGCTGGTCCACATGACATCGCAGGACCTGATCGTGGAGACGGGTACTGTGGGGTGGATGACCCGCTCTGCGACCCACCCTTGGCCCTTGCTGTAGTTCCTCACAAACACCGGGTCTTCCGGGAAGAACTCCCTTGGCACCTCTCGTTGCTCAGCCATGTTGCGTGCCTCGGGAGCCCTGTCAGGGTTCAGGCAATCCAGGAGGATTGCGGGTCTCTGGCCCATGAGGAGCTCTGCGGGGCAGCAGCTGCTTACCAGGTTAGGAGTTGTCTGGTGCGCTAGGAGGAACTGGATGATGCGAGACTCCCAGTCTCCTTTGGTCAGGTGGCTGAGTGCTTCCTTCATGGTGCAGACTATGTGCTCCGCTTGCCCGTTCGTCACAGGGTGGAAGGGCACTGACCTGATGTGCCGGATCAAGTTGTCTCATAGGAACTGCTGGAATTCCTCAGACGTGAACACTGACCCATTGTCCGAGACAATCGTATCTGGCAGGCCGTGGGTAGCAAAGATTCTGCAGAGTGCCCTAATGGTGGCTCTGGAGGAGGTGGTGGAGATAGGACTAATCTCCAGCCACTTGGAGTATGAGTCCACTGTTACAACGAATGTCAGTCTATGAAAGGGGCCAGTGAAATTGATGTGGAGCCGGGACCATGGGGTCCTTGTCGATTCCCAGGACTGTGTGGGCATGCTTGGTGGACTCGGCCTGACCTCCTGGGAGATCTGGCAACACTTCACCCAGGCTTCCACTTCGCCATCTATGCCCAGCCACCAGATGTAGCTCCTGGCAAAGGCCTTCATGTGCACAATGCCGGGGTGTGCCTCATGCAGAGCCTGTAGAACCTGGTGCTGGAGAGCGCTGGGGACTACGATCCGGTCTCCCCATAGTAGGCAGCCCTTGTAAGCCGACAGCTCCTCTTGCTGTGCCGTGAAAGCAGTGAACTCTGGTCCCACTGGAGCCGCAGGCCACCCTGTCACCACCCAGCTGAGAACCCAGGAGATGATGGGGTCCCTGGCTGAGTGGTGGGCAACGTCCACAGCCTGGAGGGGAGCGTCTGGGAGATCTTCCATCTGGAGGACACAGTGAGCCGGGGCTGGGTCCTCGTCCACGTCAGGCAGGGGAAGCCAGCTCAGGGCATTGGCGTGGCCCATTGCCTTCCCCGGGCGGTGTTGCAGGGTGTAGTTTTAGCCCACAAGGAAGATGTACCACCGCAAGACCCGTGGGGAGAGGACCTGAGGCGTCTGTCAATCCTCCGTGAAGAGGCCCAGCAGAGGGCGGTGGTCCGTGTCAATGGTGAAGGGCAGGCCATATACGAAGTTCTGAAACTTCTTCACCCCAGCCATGATTACAAGTCCCTCGCAGTCTATCTGGGCATAGTTTCGCTCTGCCGCAGATAGGGTCCATGAGTAGTATGTGACCGGGACCTCCCGCCCGGGAGACAGTATGCCAGCACCACACCAACCCCCTAGGGCAATGCGTCACAGGCCAGGACCACGGGCAGGGACTCATCGAAGTGGGACAGGACAGAGTTTTAAATCAAGAGTGCCTTGACGCTTTGAAACGTGGTGGCCTGGAGGAGGCCCCAAACTCAGGGAGTCCACTTATCAAGCAAACGGTGGAGTGGTTCGGCTACTCCGAGCTCCAGGCTTTTCTCATACTCCTCAACTTTTACCACACCTTCCTTGTGGGGGAGGAAGGTGTAGTAAAAATTGAGGAGTATGAGAAAAGCCTGGAGCTCGGCCTTGGATTCTGGGGAGTGGGGGAGCCTCCACGATAGCCTTCACCTTCTCTCACACCAGGTGCAGGCCCTCTGCGTCCATGGTGAATCCCAAGAAGTCCACAGACGGCACCCCTAGCAGGCACTTCTCCCTTTTAACTTTGAGACCAGCATCCTGGAAGCAGCTGAGGACCATGCGGAGGCGGGCGGCAAATTCGTCCAGCGTGGTGGCAGCTATCATCACATCATCGAAAAACTGAGTGACACCTGGTATCCCTTTGAGAAGAGAATCCATCAGCTGTTGGAAAATGCCAGGAGCCATGCTCATCCCGAATTGGAGCTGATTCACCCAGGAAGCCCCCTGGTGAGTCACAATAGTCTGTGCCTCTGCGGTCGGCCTGTTGACCAGCAGCTGCTGGTACACTTGGGTTAGATCCAGTTTGCCAATGATCTTTGCCCCTGCCAAGTTGGCTAGTACGTGGCTCACCACAGGGACCAGATAGGAATGGTCCTGCAGCGTCTTGTTTATCGTACATTTGTAGTCCACGCAGATGTGGACATCCCCATTAGGTTTTACGAGAGTAACAATCAGGGTCTCACACGCAACGTGGGAGACAGGTTCCAGGACCCCCTGGGCCACTAGGTGATCCTGTTCCACATTGACTTTAGGTTTCAGCACGAATGGGACCATCCTGGAATGCATTCTAAAGGGGGCCACCTTGGGGTCTAGTTGCAGTGAAACCAGGGGGCCCATGTACTGGCCAAGCGTCCTGTCGAAGACGGCTGGAAATTCATGGCAGACCTCCTGAAAGTCATGTGCTGCACAAAGCTGGACCCCCTCGATCGATATTCCTAGGGGTTCAAACCAGGCCCTCCCCAGGAGGCTGACTAGGTCGCCCTCGATTACGATCAAGTCCAAGAGACCTTTGAAGCCGCAGTACTGCACCTGGAAACTCCCGACCCCCTTTATTGGCACCCTATTCCTCTGGAAGTCCATGAGCATCACGGGTGATGGGTGCAAGTGGGGGCCACCCTGTGGGCAGAGATGTTTGAGCATGGCCTCTGAAATTATGGAGGATGCGGAGCCAGAATCAAGCTCCATGAGGCAGGGCCCCCCCTCTATTTTAACCTGGACTTGGATTTTGGGGGCAGAGGAGTGCCTGGGGAGTCTCAGTTCCTGTTCTGTCGATTGAGGTGCATTGGTGAGGAGGCAGAGATCCTCTTTTGCCACATACTCCTTATAGTGTGTCTCAGTCTTGTGGCAGGGCTGCTTTAGCGGTACACAGGATCCCTTGGATCGGCAGGCACTGGCGATGTGACCCATGTGGCCGCAGTCTCTGCATGTGGCGTCCTGGAACCAACATGTCTTTCATTCGTGCTGACCGCCACAGCTGGCACATTCCAGAGCTGCTGAGCTGGGTTGCTTGCGTGCAGAGCTTGTGTGCGGGGCTTGCGAGTGGTGCGCTGCTTGTGTTCGGTGGACCTCCGAGTCCTCAGGGTCACTGCTCACAGTGATGGCAGCCTTGTGTGTGGTGGTGGCTGCCGGGTGGGACCTCTCCCATGCGGTGGCTGTGGCAAGGGCCGAGGCTATTGTGACCTTCTCACCCTCCATTATCCGGTGCCGTAGTTTCTCCTCTTGGAGGCCTGTGATGAATCAGTAGCGGAGAGTGATGTCCAGATGCCCCCCGAACACACAATCGGCTGCCAGGCAGTGGAGCTCTGCAAGGAACTCTGCAGCGGTTTCCTGACCCTGCTGGCTTCACTGCTAGAACAGCACATGGCAGGTCATCTCGGAGGGTTTCGATGAGTAGTGATCTTGGACGGCCTTCATGATTTCTTTGAAAGTACACTCCTCTACCTTCTTGGGAGAGAGGAGGTACTGTGCCAGGTCCACGATTGCGGGGCTGCATTAGATGAGAAGCAGACCCCTCTTCCTGGCCTTGTCCGTGATCTGGTAGAACACAAGGGCTTGCCGCAGGCCCATGACCCAGGCTCCCCATTGCTGAGGCTGGGAGGCATCAAATTGCAGCAGCAGCCTGGATCCTGGAGCAATGGCCATTGTGCTGATCGGCAGCTGAGACACAGCTTGCTGTCCACCTTCGGAGATGCTCATGGAATGCAGGTGTGTGGGGTGGCAGAGTGTTGCCCTCAGTCGCGTTGTCCATCAGCCCGGCTGTAGTGCTCAGCAGGATCCCATCCTCGTCACCATTATTGTGTAGTGGGTTGGACGCATAATGAAACCAGACACCAATATAATGGTCAGCATGGCTTGCTATTACACAACAAGAACATCTTTTACCAGCCAGTGGCCAACTATATACAAACATAGGGAGACACCCCTTGGTCCCATTGGCAGGTTTGAATTTCCTGCCATCGTTCCCATTGGTTCCCCTAAGTCAGAGTCAGGAGCCTAGTCCCCATTGTTATCCAGGACTCAAGCTCAGGCTCTGTCGCTGCTGCCCTGTGGCGGTCAGCAGACACAACAGAATGACAGCCCAGGGGGGTAGGAGATGCATCCTGGGAGTGGAAAGACAGGCTGCAGAGTGGAATGACAGCCCAGGAGGGTAGGAGATGCATCCTGGGACTGGAATGACAGGCTGCAGAGTGGAATGACAGCCCAGGGGGGCAGCAGATGCATCCTGGGACTGGAATAACAGGCTGCAGAGTGGAAAGACAGCCCCTGGGAGTAGCAGGACTGTTCTGGGACCAGGGGTATGCATTCGGCTATAGCCGAGCCAAAAAAATACCCAAAAATCACCTTGTTCATATAGCTGAACCCAATAAAGCTGTAATTATCCCCCCCCCCATTTTACTATGTTGAAAAGCTTCTTATTTAAACCTAACACAACCTGGGCCACCAGTCAGCTGTTGGATTTAAATGCCTTTCTTTCCCTCCCTGAAGTTGGTCATTCCAGTCCCAGAACACTCCTGCTACCCCCCAGGGGCTGTCATTCCAGTCTCTGGACACAACTCCTACACCTCTGGGCTGTCATTCCACTCTGCAGCCTGTCACTCCCGTCCCAGAACTCTCCTGCTACCCCCAGTGGCTGTCATCCACCCTGGGCCATGTCTTTCCATTCCCAGAAGACTCCTGCTACTCCCAGGAGCTGTCATTCCACTCTGGGGCCTGTGATTCCAGTCCCAGGACACATCTGCTACCCCCAGGGGCTGGCATTACACTCCGGGGGTTGTCATTCCAGCCCCAGAACATTCCTGCTACACCCAGGGGTTGTCATTCCACTCTGGAGCCTGTCATTCTAGTGCCAGAACACTCCTGCTACCCCCAGGGGCTGTTATTGCACTTTTCGGCCTGTCATTCCAATCTCAGAGTAGTGTATTTGAGACCAGAGATCTTAATGGAAAATCCATTCTGCATTTTCTTTGCAACTCTTCTTGAGCCGTAATGTATTTCACAGGAGCCCATGCAAGTCAATTGGCATTCCTGGCTCCCATTACTTCAAATGGGCCTTCAAGTCTCTCCCATTGTTTCCAATGGGCAATCCTATCCTTCCTTTTAGTACATCCTGCCACTGGGCTTACCTGTTGGCTGCTGCTCACCTCCCTCTACCTTGGAGCACCCCGACGAGCCCTCCTGCCTGGCCCAGGCTCTGCTCTCTGCAGGAAAGCACCTCCTTGACTGTGCTGAAGCTGCTCGGGTGCCCACGAAGCTCCTCCCAGCTGTTCCCCCACCAATTGCTGGCCACTTGGGAGCTGGGGAGGGCCCCGTGGCTGCAGGACTCCAGACGGGCACTCTCTCCCTCCCTCCCCATGGTGCCTTGCTATGGAGGGCAGCTGTGGGAGACTGGGAAGAGGAAGGGGACGGGACCAGACTGCGAGGCAGAGCGCACGGGTTGGCCGAGGTGAGCGGCGGCTTCCTGGAAGATTTGGGATGGGGTGAGGGGGATGGAGGTGACCAGGCGGCGTCGTCCCTCCCGCCTTTGGCCACCTGTCCCGCCTTTGGCCACCTGTTCTCCTTCCCCACCTGCTTTGACTTGTTTGGCTGAGCACCAAGGTTCTCTGAGGGGTGGGGTTTCCTGCATGTGCCCGCCCCCTGGACTTCTTACTGCAGGAGTGTTGTTGTGGTGAGCTCCTGCAGGAACTGAGCCCTGGTAATAGGTATAGATCCCTCTACCGCTTGACTTACATTGATTTGGGGCTATGCATGACAGCTAAGGTAGAAAAGCACCTCCTCCTATGCCATGTCTTCTGACTTCCAAGGGTCTGGAAAGCGGTTCCATAGCCAGTTACAGGGTTGCCAACTCTGGGTTGGGAAATACCTGTAGAGGGGTAGAGCCTGGGGAGGGCAGGGTTTGGGGTGTGGAGGGACCTCAGCAAGGTATAATGCCATAGAGTCCATTGCCCAAAGCAGCAATTTTCTACAGGAGAACTGATCTTGGAGATCTCCAGGTGTTGCCTGGAGTCTGGCAATACTAAGGGGAGGGCCAGACCTATAGATGTGAGGGGTAGAGCCTGGGGATTGCAGGGTTTGGGTTGTGGAGGAACCTCAGCAGGGTATAATGCCATAGAGTCCACCGCCCAAAGCAGCCATTGTAATAGCTGGGAAATTTTCTGTTGGAGAAATGATGTGCTGTGGCTGGGGAACATGGTGATTTCTGGGAGATCTCTAGGCTCCACAGGGAGATTGGCAACTCCAGTGACCATTTAAGGGAAGATTGGGATATGTATTTTGGCAACTCCAGTGACCGTTTAAGGGAAAATTGGGATATGTATTTTACCTCAATGACTCCCAACAGCAACAACAAACTGTTTAGAATGTTAGAGGCAAAGACCAATCAGGCTACATATGCAAATGACCTTTGTGTTCCAACTGGCTATTGGGGGGAGAGGAACAGCAAACGGTTTTGGATTTTGGAGGTGAGACTCAGGCAACACTGCCAGTGGATAGGACAGCTTCTGAGTGACAGATCAGGTAGCCAACTGATTGGGGAGCATGTGGAATGTTCAAGAGAGTGCCACCAGCAAAATAGAATTATTATATAGAGAGATAAAAATTGTTGGACCTCCCTCAACAGTTTTTGATCCAACAAAGTATGTTAAAACATGGTTGCTTCAAGGTCATCATTCAGCGTTAGGCACCAAAAGCAAGACCCAAAAAAGAACTGCTTCATTTCCCTCGAGAATTCTAGCACCTCTTTCTCCAAAAAAAGGCCTGCTTGTGATATTTGCTAAATTAGACATGTGGCATATTTGTTGATTCGGTAATTTAATATTTGAGTTTTTGCTACTTGCCTTTTCCCCGTCACACTGAATTAACTCAGAGCTGTCTCCTAGAATGTCAACATAAACATCTAATCAATGTCAGAAAAATGGGGTAAGGTGAATAAATAGCAATCAATAACAATTTATTAGTAATATAATATACTAGGAATAAGGCCCGTTATGGAAATAAATACAACAGGCTCTAGAAAGAGGCTCTGGGAGAGTGCCCCAGCTTTGGGCACTCAGTGACAATTTGCTGTGGCAATCTCAGCAGGGTATAATGACAGAGTCCACCATTTTCTCCAGAGGACCTGATCTTTGCTACCTGAAAAGCAGTAGTAATTTTGAGTGATCTCCAGCCCACCCCCAAGATTGGTAACAATGGTTCCCCAGGAGGGAGTGGCTGGTTTGGAGGGTGGAGTCTATGGCATTGTACCTGTCTGAGGTCCCAACCCTCCTCAACACTCAAACTCTCCAGGTTTGACTCCTCAAATCTCCAGGAATTTCCCAACCTGGAGTTGACAACCCTATCTCCCTCCCAGCCAACCATCAACCTACCTTTAGTTTTCCATCTCCTCCCCCTCCCTCCTAGAGAGCAGTTGTAATTTTGAGTGATCTCCAGCCCCCACCTGGAGATTGGCAACAATGGTTCCCCATCAGGGAATGGCTGCATTGGAGGGTGGAGTCTATGGTATCGTACCTATCTGAGGTGCCACCCCTCCTCAAACCTCACCCTCTCCAGGCTCCATCCCTCAAATCTCCAGGAATTGCCCACCTGGAGTTGGCAACCTGATCGGGACTGGGCCCAATGAGTTTTCTCCCAAAGGCCAACATAGGTGTGAAAAGGGCCTTTTACTGACAGAGGAGAAAGTACAGGTGCCAACTTTGATTAGGGAAATACCTGGAGATTTGGAGAGGTGGATCCTGTGGAGGGCAGCATTTGGGGTGTGTGTGGAAGGACTCAGCAGGGTACAATGCCATAGAGTCTACCCTCCAAAGCAACCATTTTCTCCCGGGGAACTGATCTCTGTCATCTAGAGGTCAATTGTAACAGTGGGAGATCTCCAGGTCCCACCTGGAGATTGGCAGCCCTAGGGGAAAGTCAGCCGCACAGCGGGGAGTTGAAGAAAATGGTCTGATGGTCGCTGGCCTACCTCGTTAGCCAGCCAGCCACGCTGAAGCTAAGCAGAAGAAAGAGCCTTTTTCCATTTATTCTGACAGGAAAGTGGCCGTTGGGGAGGGGGTTATGGGTGGGGGAGGGGGTTATGCTGAAAGTCCTTTTTTTTTTACTCACAGAACCAAGCTTGGTTGCCTACTGACAGCCACTGAGGGGACAGTCCCTCACAGGAGTCAAGAGAACTGTTTTCCTGAGGAGAGAGAGCTGTCTGCCAGTAAATCTGACATGCAAAATCTGTCTGAAGGGGGAGTGGGTGGGGAAGAGGAGCAGACCCAGCACCCGGCCAATGGCACACGAGTACTCTTGAGTGGCGGCTGATGGGCCAATGGCTGAGGGAGGGCATTTTACAGCCAATGGGAGCGCATGGAATCTTACGAAACCAAAAGATAATTATTATAAGGAGAGATAGGGAATGGCTGTTTTTCAAAGTTCAGTGGCTGATATTTTGGAAGATAAGGGTTTTTGCATTTCATCCAAAACATCAAATACAATTATTTAACTACTATAAAATATCTGTGACTATTCTGATAACAAATATTGTTAAATTGGTTGCACACTGTTGAGGATTCTATTCTCCTGAGGGCCAAATTGCACATTAAATTTAGCCATAAGTTGGGTTGGGTTGGGTTCCCTGACACAACTTACTTTTCCCACAGCCACACAGCAGCTGGGGGGAACCCAAGTGTCTCAAAGTCACAGTTCCCTCTAGGCTGCACTAGGGGCTGCTGGGCACCACATTTCAGAGGCCAGCTCAGCTCTTTGTGCTTCAGCTCACAACCAAGCTTCCAAAGGAAACAATGGAGGATGGGGGCACCTGCTTCTGGGGCCCATAGAATTGGACCCCCTGGTCCAATCTTTTTAAAACATGGGGGGGAGGAGGAGAGGCACCAAGAGTTATGCTGCAAATTTGGTGCCTCTGCCTCAAAAAACACCCCCCCGCCCAAACCTCAGATACCCCTGGATCTATTCTCCATTATACCTAGAGGCCCATTGACTATAATGGCCCCCATAAGCTACAGTGCAGCTGGAAAATATTCTTTGCACACCCCTATTATGCTTTTCAGTATGATTTACACGCTGACTTGAGTCACAAATAAAATTGGGGTATAAATATTTATTTATTTATTTTGTTACTTTCAATTTATATCCTGCCTAGCTGGACAAATAAGTAAGTAGTTTGGGCAGGTTGATAACATTTAAGCAACTTACTATTTGTTTGGTTAGGCAGGGTTCTGGCAGTGATCGTTCCACCCTGGCCCATAGATACAGTGGGGCTACTGGGGGCTCAGCCCCCTCCCTTAAAGGGACAACCCCACAAGATTTCCCTCCTCCCTTGCCAGCAGAGTCTTCTCTCTGCTTGCTAGGAGGAAGAAGACTCTGTGGTTGGCAACTAAAGCTACACAACTACCACCCCTTCCCCCATCAGCCAGCTGAGCAGAGAGGGAGTTTAAACTTTAAACCCACTCTCTGGAGTTGCACTGCAGCAGTGGCACAATTTTTCCATTGTATCCAATTGAGAAATCATGCCACTGCTGCAGCGTGACTCCAGAGAGGGGGTTTAAAGCTTAACCCCCCTCTCTGCTCAGCTGGCTAGAGGAGAAAGAGAGGGGACAGAAGGAGAAGCCACATGGCCTCCTTGTCCACTGTGTCAGCTTTCTGCTAGCAGCAGGGAGAAGACATCTCCAGCAAGAGGCTGTGCTTCCCTTCTCTTTCCCTGCCTGCCAGCTCAGCAGAGAGGGGGGTTAAACTTTAAACCTCCTCTCTGGAGTCACGCTGCAGCTACAGAACAATTTCTCCATTAAGAGCCAGTTTGGTGTAGTGGCTAAGTTCATGGACTCTAATCTGGGAGAACCGGGTTTGATTCCCCACTCCTCCACTTGCAGCTGCTGGATGACCTTGGGCAAGCCATAGTTCAGTCAGACTGATTCTTGAAAGAGCAGTTCTCAAAAGAGCTCTCTCAGCCCCACCTACCTCACAGGGTGTCTGTTGTGGGGAGGGGAAGGGAAAGGAGCTTGTAAGCTGCTCTGAGACTCTGAGTGAAGGTCGGGGTATAAATCCAATCTCCTCCTCCTCCGAGATCTGATGAGATCAGGCTTGCCTGGGCTATTCAAGTCAGGGCTCCATCCTGTCAGCTTTCCCCCAATATTCAGTTTAAAAATTGCTCTGCCACCTTGTAATGTATCCACTTGGGAACATGGGCTCAGGGCAGCCATGTACTCAGACCGGTTCTAACCGGTCCGCCATGCGGCCAGGTGAAGGGCCTGAGCTTCGCTTCGAAAGACAATGGACTGTAGGATCCTAGCTCCCCTCCAATCAAGGAGCAGGAGATAACTCAATCACTGTAAATAGTGAATCAAGGGGTGTGGTGTGTGTTGGGGATGTGGGTTCTATTGGAGATAAAAACCAGCCTGCAAGCCGGCTTCTCTTGTCTTGTTCTTCAACTAATAAAGTATGTGAGAGCTGAAATCATTCATCAGTCTCAGTACTTTTCACACCTTTTTGATTTTAAGCGCCTGCAGCCTGGTTCTTTCTCGGGACAAGTGGAGACATCTCTTTTGTACAGCTCCCTCTTGTCCCAAAAAGCATCCCAGTGCCTAACAAACTTGAACCCTTCCCCCCTACACCATCATCTCATCCACGCATTGAGACTCCTGATCTGTACCTGTCACTCTGGCCCTACACATGGAACAGGTAGCACTTCTGAGAAGGCTACCTTGGAGGTCCTGGCCTTGTGTTTCCTGCCTAGCAGCCTAAATTATTCCTCCAGGACCTCATGACTGCATTTCCCCACATTGTTGGTGCCAACATGTACCACAACCACTTGCTCCTCCCCAGCACTATCTACCAGCCTATCTAGAACACACGTAATGTCTACTACCTTTGCACCAGGCAGGCAAGTTGTCACAGGCTAGGGTGCCAGTCAGAGGAAATCCAGAACAGACCAAGGTCAGGAGCCAAGAAGACAGTGCAAAGTCCAAAGCCAAGCCAGGGTCAGAGCCAGAAACACAGAGCCAAGTCCAAAACCACTAACCAGAAGTGTAGTCCAATGCCAAGCCAGGGTCAGGAGCCAGGAACACAGAGCCAAGTCCAAAGCCAGGGAATCTGAAGGTCTAGGTGCAAGAGCCCATCTGAAGTGGATACAAGCAGCATGAAGCTGACTTGTTGCTTCCATAAAGAGCACTGCCCAGAGTGTAGAGTTAAATGCTGCTACAAATTATCCAGCTGCATGACTGGCCAGGCTCTTGTTAGAACTCTAGGCTAGCTGAGTGTGTCCCCTGTAGCCTGGCCTCTCTTCACCTGGTTGCTTAGTTTTGCTGCAGTCACTCACTTAAATGAGTCACACCTGGGGGTGAGTCAGGAGGACTTTCAGCTTGCAGTTCTTCCTTCTTATCTGAGCCAGGTGTGAGAACTACTGTTACAGGCACGTGCCAGCTATCCTCCTCTGCTGCTTCAGAGGGGCCAGCTGTGGTTTCTTCAGGCTCTGTCAGCTCATCATCATCCACACCCATGACATAACTTACCATATGGTCAGTACGCAGGTTCGCCACCCAGCTGTCTACATGCCTAAGGATCAAATCACCAACTACAAAGAGCCCCTCTCCCTCCCTGCTGCGGGATGGCTTCTTGGTGTGAAAGGATACCCGTTCACCAGCTGAAGAAGAGGTCCCCTCTGAGGGCACATTCTCCTTATCTGCAGCACGGTGCCCTGTTTCCACTCAACCCTCATGCTCCCTGACAGCGGCCAGACTGCCAGATCCAATGTGGGACACCCCGAGAGTCTTCTCCATGTGCCTAACTGACTTTCTCTGCATCTCCAGGTCAGCCACCTTGGCCTCAAGGGAGCAAACTCATTCCCTGAGAACCAGGAGCTCCTTGCACCGGGCATACACCCAGCCCCGTAGCTAGGGAATTTTTTGGGAGGGGTCCTCGAGGGGGCCACCGGCTAATTAAATCAAAGCACGGTGCAGGTGGAAAGTTGGGGCACTTTGGGGGCCGCCCGGAAGGGAGGGGGCCCAGGAGAAACACTAGGGGGCCGGGCCCCATGGGCCCCACATTAGCTACGGGCCAGCATACACCCAAGACAGTGGGCAGATAGTCATACATGTGACACTCCGTGCAAAATACTGGATGGCCCCCAACCCCCTGCTGACATTCTGGCTTCATAATTGCTTTTAAAATAATAATTATATATAATCCCCCTTTTAGAGCCATTTGTATTTATGTGGTTCTCCTTGTAGAAGTCTACTTACTTTGCTGGGAACCCAAGGAGCCTAGGTCCCTGGCTTTCTGGCTCTTCCTGGACTTCTTACAGAGTCCCTAGTCAGGCGGTGTGGCTAGCAGCTATTCAAATGCACCCAGGCACTCAATTACAGTCAAACAATGACCCTTTCTCACCCTCTCTCAAGCAGCCAGGAATGTACAACAGCTCAAAATTCACCCACACAGTCCCCACACACAGAACCCTCGGCTAAATCACCTCAGCTGGAAGCAAATAAAAAATACTCACCCCTCTAGCAGCTCTATCTCCTGCTGCTTCTCAGAGCTCAGCTGGATCAGCTCTGCGTCTGGCGAGGTGCTGCTTTAAATCAAGTTACTCTCAACAACACTCTCTGGCAGTGATTTGTTTATTGATGAATAAAGATGTTCCAAGCTGAGACCAGTATTGTCTCAGAACTGAGGTTCTGGGAGCAAAATCCCCATAAACTTGGAAGTCCCCAATGATGTTCAAACTCTGAGTGCCCAAACTCTTGCAACTTGGTAGAACAAAGTCCAGTGGCACCTTTATGCAACCTGGTGTCATTCTTCCAAATTTGAGGACAGCTTACCTTCCAAATAAATAGATTCTGCAAGACTTTGGAAAGCAACATTTATAGGATACTGATTTTTAAATCTGGTGGCCTTCATTATCTGTTGCACTGCATATCCTACAAATGCTTTCTGAAATTACCATTTATCTTAGCAAAGTTACAAGTGAAAAAGGGAGTTTCTCACCTCTTAAATGCATTCAGCCATGTTCATATACATACTTGCCTTAAATTGAATTAGAACCCAGTCCAACTATCAAATCCAGTACTGCCTGATCAGATAGACAGGGTCTCTCCAGCAGGGTTTTTCCAGTTCTGTCAGGTGAGATATTTTATTTGAAGATGACCAAAAATACACCTGTAATCTTCAGTGTGGAAAACTCATGGTCAATAGAGGACCAAAACAGATGTGACAGAGAATGATCTGATTTTGTGGCATATTTTTTTTTACAAAGAATCTGTGGATTACCCTAATTTGGACAGAGGGGTTACTCCTTCACCAAGCTATCCTTTACTCTGCTGGGGCTATACCAATGTGAGGGAGAACCTTTTCTACCAGGAAGATAGCACATGATGCTGGAGTTCTCTGAATGATTAGAATCCCAGAGTTGTAATTTGACCTGAAAATTAACAGCCCACTTTAAACCAGAGTAAGTAAAAGGACAGACACAACAAAGACTCTTGTCTTTTTTCTCTCTTAGGGTATAAAGCATCCCAAGCAGATATTTTAAATTTGGGGAATAATGAAGGGAGCAAGAGTGAAATCCCTTTTTTATTTGTTTGTTTGCTTGTTTGTTTAAGCAATTTGTTCAATCTTTCTACTGGATCTGCAACTGGTTTAATTTCATGTAAAATAATTAAGCAATAACTATACATTAGTTGCTGTAGATTTTCCAGGTTGTGTGGCCATGGTCTTGGCATTGTAGGACCTGACGTTTCACCAGGTCCTACAATGCCAAGACCACGGCCACACAACCTGGAAAATCTACAACAATTAATGAACTCCGGCCATGAAAGTCCTCGACAATAACTATACACACTCTTTCCTTAACAGAAATCCAAAATTAGCCTTGGTGTGGAAAAAAGACAAGAACTCTCCTACTGCACCTGAAGCATTTTTCTTTATTCAGTCTCTGATACTTCAAGTCAGCCACAATGGGAGAGGGATACTGTAACTAACCAAGTACAGTGAAGATAGGGATTCTGTAAAGTTAGACCCCCTTGACAGCATGCTCCATTAAAAATAGGTGTCTGAACCCTGCTTGAGGTTCCCAGGAAAGGTTCCCAGGAAACATCAGTTCATACTTCCTTGTGGCTGGGATGATCACTTGGGTGGTGGGTACATTGGTTGAGAATTTATTCCATTTGTGTTGACAATAACAAAAAATGACAAGCAAACTGTGTCCTCCATTGAAACCAAAGAAACCAAACCATTGAAAACAAAGAGAGGTATACCTGTCCCTTCCTTTGCCTTACTGCCAATGCTCTCAAAGCTATCCAATTGCAGGAATAACCCACTTGGCAGTGACACTTGAATTTCACTTATGCTATTAAAGACAAAATCAATATTATTGAAGCTGTAATGAGAGCTTTTATGGATTCATTCACCTCCTGCCTCCCTTTTCTTTGTAAAAGCACCTCCCTTGTTAATATGCCATCCTTCCTCCAAGGTATTTGGAGGCAAAGATCCTCCTCTATTTGATTCCTTTACAGCCACCACTGACATATTTCTCTCAAACCTTGGAATTAGAGCCACTGCAGTAGCCTTGATGAACTCTCCTGGCACAATTAGGCAATCAGATTGCCAAAAGGTTTTGATTCATATCTTTTTACCATCAGTAAAGTGATATCTATCACCCTGCTGACAGGGCCATTATTGCTGAAAAGTACTCCTGGTCTGCTTTTGTTATCTAGTTTTTAAAAATCCTTGTTAAAGGGGGAGTTTATAATATATTATAGCAAATTAACTTTTAATTTATGATTCCCTTTTATATTACTATCATATTCTGAAGTGAAACATGCAGTAATCTTACCGCTGCTTGCAAACTGGGTAATTGTTACACTTGGGAGCTAGCAGTATTTTCCTAAAGTGGAGAGAGGTAGCAGGGACAATCACTCTGTATGTGGGAATGCATGTGTATGAGAGCATATGGGCACAAGGTCAAGGAAGCTTCTATGACAACTGAAGTTCATTAATTCATAAACTTCATTTGTTTGTTCCACAGTCAATGTCAGGGGGCCATAGTGCCCCTTGCCACAAGTAACTTCCTCACAGGGCACTGTACATACTATGATGGCCATGCACAGTGACACCAGATCTTCCCCTACCTTTTATAGTTTGAAAACTGAAGCATTTATTATATTTATATGCAATCTCCCCTTGCCATTTAATGTGTGATGTCAGTAAGTTTTCACTGAGAGTTCCCCACTTCTAGGGACTACTTCTCATGTTATGTTGGTAGCTCTATCCCATACCACCCAAGTAATAAGTAGGCCATGAAGGAGCCCTGGCTTCAGTTTGTGAACCATTTTGTACCTGTGCAGAAAAGCCCTCTTGAATAGTTCAGTTCTACATAGTTTGTGGAAAGCCAGGAGAGTGGGAGCCTTCCTGACCTCCTCAAGCAGGCCATTTCACAAGGTGAGAGCCACAACAGAAAAAGCATGTGTACTGGCAGTTGTTGATTTAACCCATTTGTTGGTTGCATCTGCAGGAGCCCCTGATGACATGAGCAAAGCTGTCATGGAGAAACATATGGGGGCCACTTCCACATAATCACTTTTGTCACTTGTTTTTCCCTATTGCTTTGGGTTCCCCCTTTTCCACATATGTTTTGCTCCCTCTGGGACTACTAGAGAAAGCAAAACACATTGTGGGGGAAAACCCAGGCTCGCTCATCAGGATCCCACCTTCATTGCCAGTATAAAGCACTGAGACTGATGCATATCAGAGTGAATTCAGCTCATACTTTATTGTAGATAGTAGAACAAGAGATGCCTTTGCCGGCCTGCAGGCCAGTTTATATTCCTAACTCACACCACACTCAAACACACACACACACACACGTGATTGGATATTTACAATGCACCCCTAGACCCATAGGTCCCTCCCAGGATCCTAGCCTCCCAATCTGTTCAGGCTATTGTCTCTAGAGCCAAAGGTCAGGTCCTTTGCCCGACTGTGTGTCTGCCTGACCATGTGTGCGGACTTCCCCGGGTACACAACAAAGGCCATGAAGGGTTTTGCATATGATAGCCAATACCTTAAATTGAGCCCAGTAACAAATGGGCAGCCAATGGAAAGTCTGCAGAATGGAAGTAATACACATGCTCCATCTAGCTCCCTATAATAGCCAAGCATCAGCATTTGGCACCGATTGGGATTTCCAGGCTGATTTTGAAGGGAAGCCAGTGTACAATAGTCTAGTCTTGATGTTACTTCGGCATGGATCCAAGTGGCTAGATTAGCCATATCAAGGCAAAGGGACATTTTATGGACTAGGCTAAATTGGTAGAAAACTTTTTTCTTTTTTTTGCAGTTTTTAAGTGAGTCAGCAAGGGTCAGTTGAACTCCATCAAAATTGGGGATAACAATGTCCTTTAAAATATCTTCCTTCCCAGCCACTATTACCTCTGTCTTTTCAGAGTTTAGGTTCAATTTGTTCACTCTTAGCCAGTTAATCCCAGCAGCCAGAGATATATTTAGGACCTCTACCACATCACCAGGAGATTTTGATGAGGATATACAGAGGTGGGTATCATCATATTATGACAACTGACCAAAACTGAATGATTTGCCCTGAGGGCTTTCCATAGAGATTAAAAAGCATGGGGGATACAATTGCACCCTGTTAGATCCCACAAGATAGGTACCACGCTGTTGATAACTGGTTTCCAACAACAACCCTTGATTCCAATCAGTGAAGGATTATTTGAACCAGTTCAAAGCATACCCTGATACCTACTTCTGCCTCCAAGTGTCTAAAAAAAGCTCTCCTGTATTGAAGGCTGCAGATAAAGCAACAGAGAAGCATGGTCTTTGATTATATCAACTAAAGCTAGCAGACCTGTCTATGTCCCATAACTGTGACCTGAAGCCAGACTGAAAAGGGTCTAGAGTAGATGAATTACCGAAGACTTGGAGTTGGTCCACTACTGTTCTTTCAAGCACTTTGCCCAGAAACGATAAATTAGGGACCAGGAAATAATTTGCCACACCTTTTTTCTGTAGACATAGTTTTTAAAATAGCAGATGGATAACCGCCTCTTTGAGCAGCCGAGGGATGATGCCTTGAGTTAGTGACTTTTAATAGATGCTAAGGATTTGTTGATGTGGTTCTTACATGATTTTAGCAGCCAAGATGGGCAAAGGTCCATTGTTCAAGTAGTGACTACAGGTCCCAGAAGCTTGTCAACATCCACCATGGCAACTAGGTTAAAACAATCCTTAAATATACCAGGTAGTGTATTAGGCCTTCCTTCTGGTGTACCTATAGTACTGCTGACATCCAGAACAGAGTGTAATCTCAGTATTTTATCAGCAAAAAACTTAGCAAAAGTATTACAGCTAATGGTCTGTGCCTGAAACAGTAAAGGCTCAGATTTAGGCATCAGTAGATGCTAAACTGTTTTGAACAATTGGGATGGATGTGAACTAGCTGATGCTATAATAGTAGAGAAATAACCTTTCTTGGCTGCCATCATTGCTATTTCATAGGTCTTACAATGTCAACTGCAGTACAACTTTTCTGCCAGAGCCACTCTGAATGTCTCTTAACCCTATCCAGATCATTCAGCTCCGTAGTAACCCAGAGAGCTGGGTTTCATTCCAAGGGCGGGAGAGGTCAATGAGGGGAAATCTTGTCAATCGCTTTGAGGAGCTTCACGTTCCATACTTCCACTTTGGTATTACATGTTTGGAATAGTAAAATCCCTCAGAGTGCTCTGGAATCCAGAACTTCTGGTTTTTGGCTCAGTGATGGCAGTCAGTCTCCCCTTTGCTCGAGGGAGTGACACGCACACCAGTGGTATGGAGGGAGGCTGCTGAAGCAGTTTCCCCATGGAGCCCAAGGGTAGGGCTCCTAGCCATAGGGCTTTTGAGGGGTAGCCTCTTCGATGGCATAATGCCAGAGAATTGAGGCACCCCTCCGCCCTGACAGTCCTGCTGCTGTGTGGCCTTTGGGCACTAGCTGGGCTGGCTGGATCAAGCGCTGGAGATCGAGCGACAGACAAAAATATAAGTGAGGTCGAGAGTGGCTGACAATGAATGTGAGTTTGATGTAAGCGAACTTTGAAATAACTGGAAAATCCCTCAACCCCCCCCCCCACATCAGCAAGCTGAGAGAGGAGGGACACCTCCCGCGAGCGAGAAAGAGTAGCAGAGAAGGGGGAGAGACTTACCAGAGTGGATTTAAATTGTAAGCGATTTTCAGAGGTTGTGAAATAGTGGTTGGCTTTTGTAAACAATCTGCAAAGATGTTGGGCGCAGGGCGGAAAGGAACGAAACCGAAACTTATGGGCAGCCAAAGCCCAAGGCCGGAAGAAGAGGGAGTGGATGTCATGAGACTCCTAGCGGATACGCTCAAGCCCGTGATGGACCAACTCACTGGTATTAACCAGCAGTTAACCGCTCTCAATCAAAACTTAGCTGTGCAACAGCTCCAGCTGGTGAAAACGGTTAAAAAGATGGAGCAAACGGTAGAAGTACTGAAAGAGATGCATGCCGAGAACAAGATTTTGAAGAAAAGGGTGGACGAATTAACAAATAAACAGAATCACCAAGAAAACAGACTCTTATTTCTACAAATGGAAAAAGCGAATATTGTCCTCAGATTCCAGGGAGTTTCTGAATCTCTGAATGAAGATTTGAAGAAGCTACTCAGTGAGCTTATTGCACCAGTAATTTGCTTGAAAGCGGAGGAAATTATGGATGATATGGAATCAGCGTACAGGGTGTATTCTAATTACACCAAAAAAAAAATAGCCTGCCTGGAGAGATATCAGTCAGATTCTCAAGAAGACAAACTAGGGATGCAATTTTAAAAGCCACATCAGCAACTCCACTGAAATTGGGGAATACATCTATCAAAACTCTAAAAGACATTCCATTTGAAATTCGTCGAAAGAGAAAGGGCTACAAGGACTTAATCCTTTTCTTTCAAACTAACCAAATCGGATATAAATGGGTAGTCCCAGAAGGGGTCATCTTTAAGCTCCACGAAAAAAGAGAGAAGATTGACTCTGTACACAAGGCTAAAGAATTCCTGAAATGACACCTGGGAACCAAAGAAGACAGTGAAACTGGTTCGAGTGGCTCCACACCCTCGGAGACGGACGAGGACCTGGCTGCGGAAGAAGGCAAACCAACTTATGCTTTTAGAGGTAGAAAGCCTAAGTAAAGGCAGAAGGAATCTGAAAATGTGTTGGGCGAAATGCTCTCTAGGGGTGAAGCACTTCGCCACAGGTATAATTAATTTCGGGATCTTTTGGTCTATGTCTACGAGGAATGGGCTGCTGCGGAGACTTTCCAGTGAAGAGGCGAGAGACAGGACTCAGAATAATATTTCAGTTTACTTAAATACACAGTTCATTCAGCAGTAGCAAATCATACACACATTCATCTCAAGGTCTAAGAATCAAAGATAGATAAAGCACAGTTGCATGAGCAGGTTATCGTTGGTTTTGAAGTGGGCGATATTTACCTCCAAGGCGCGGCTCCTAAATCTTCCAACGAGTGGGGTTAGGTAGGGTAGGAAGGATGGAAGAAGGGACACGTGGTCTAGACCAGCTAACTACACACGTGTATAATTCCAGCTGCAGACTGGAATGAAGCGAGGCAAGGGTTCGGGTACAGGATGGGGGCTTAAGAGGGTAAAAGCAGACAGACAGAGGTCGTGGTTTCAGCAGCAGCAGGGCAAGGAGAAGCAGCGCAAGGCAAGGAATAAGCAGCCTGAGCTGACCCAGAGATCGCGTTATTATAGCGTCTTGGGTGCTGGGCGTGGAAGGCCAGGCGGTGTACACCTACTGACCCTCCCAGCCGGCTGTGTCAGTGTCAATTTCAAATCTTATTGGCTACACTGTCCGTTGGATACCTGGGGGCTGGGCAGAGGAAGCTGGCTGGCAGGCAGATGGTTTCTCCAGGTAGCTGATGGCTCTGGTATTGTTCATGTGTATGCCTGGGGTGGGGAAGGCACTTAATCTCATCATGCAAACAACTTGCAGAGGAAAAGTCCTTTGTCTGCTGTATGGCCCTTAATCCGTGTATGTGACATGCGGCAGGTATGCAATGGAGTCCCTCAGAGTAAAAAGACAGCTTTTTCCTTTCTCTATGGGTTTCTCCTTTGACATCCATTTTACAGTCTAGCAAGTACACAGACCATGTGGGAACAGCAAGCAGTCCATAGCAAAGCCCCATAATAGCGTCGGGGCTAACAAATGGCCTTTATGAAGCGAGTTGGGGGATGCTCTGGAACTCTCCCAGAGCAAGTAACCAGTTAATATTTGAGCAGAGATAGACAGCAACTCACTAACATACATTCTAACTGGGATAATGATCTCCTACTCTTGGGTTTTTAGTTTAGTCTGGGTATACTTTTCTTTCTCCTTATTGTTCCCCTCCCCTTTTTTTCATTGTCGTTTTAGTTGTATAATAAAAAAGCAATAAAAAATCCCCTTCAAGGGGCCAAAAAAAAAAAAAAAAAAGAGTGCTCTGGAATCCAGTAGGCAGTCCCCTCTCCTATGGGGTTTCAGAGGCACATTCAGCATGGCTTTTCGTACATAGCGGTCAAACCATGGTTTAGTGTCAATCTCCAGCCCTGAAACCAAACCTTCCATCAAAGGCTCAGTGCAAAAAATTAAATCCAAGTGTGACCTCTTTCATGTGTATGGCCAGTCATTATTTGGGAGAGTCCCAAGACAGTCAGAGAAGCTATAAAATCCTGGGCTGGTCCCAGTGAGGTATCCTAGACATGAATGTTGAAGTCCCCCAGAACAATCAATCTAGGTGTCTCCAGTACCATCTTTGAGAGTGCCACTGGGGAACTAGGTGGTACATAGACAAGAATGCCTAATCTATCCTTAATCCCTAATGTAAAGAGCATATAGTCAATGCTAGCAATAGTTTGTACTGGGAGTCTGCAGAAATTGAGCCTGGGAGTCTGCAGACTATGGAGTACCACATAACCAGGCAGTATTAGTTGGGATGGACACACCACATCATTTTCTTCTAGCCATGTTTCTGTTATGCAAACAAGGTAAATTTCTTCTTCCTGCATCATCTTATTGAGCTGTGCATTTTTGTGCTTCACTGATCTGATGTTGCACAATATTAGCGTAGATGTGGGGAAAATAGTTCTCAGGATGCTATGGAGGTTAGACAAGCAATGAGCCTCCTTTTGGAAGGGTAGGCATCTATGATAAATCCGACCCCCGTGCGGCATAAAGGAAAGTGCTGTCAAGTTGCAGCTGACTTATAGAGACCCCATAGGATTTTCAAGAGACATTCAGAGGTGGTTTGCTATTGCCTACCTCCACAGTGGTGGTCTGCCATCCAAATACTAACCTATGCTGATACTGCTTAGTTTCCAAGATCTGATGAGATCAGGCTAGCCTGGGCCATCCAAGGCAGGGCCCCTATACCTACCAGTTCCTGTTTGCACTGGAATACTGTGTTCATCAAACATCCTTCTACAGATAGTGATTTCCCCCAACTACTACTAAAAAAAACCCTCCCCAATACCCTATGACCAACTTTCTAGTGTCTACAAAAAGCCACATAATAGGCCAGGGGCACAGTCATGGGAGATGCCGGGGATTTATCCTGGGACCTACTGCATACATGACAGATGATGCATTGCAGGGACTCTTCCTGTGTTGCCTCTAAACTCCACAGTGTTGTGAGCAGAAATTCTACCTTGTGAGCCAAAAAAGCTAGTAGCATTAAAGTTAGTGAGTAAGTCTACATTTGACTATTGCATAACTTATTTTTTTAGGTGATTATTTCCATTACCTGGTAAAAATCTCAGAATTAATTATTTTAAATTATATTTAAACCATATTTTAAGAATAATTTAAACATTATAAGAGAAAACAGAATCAAATCAAATTTCATTACACAAAATGTCCACTACCTGGCCTCCAGAGAACAGGTCTACCTGCCCCAGTCCAGTATATTGGTAGACCTGACCTTGGACCATCGCCCTGCGCTGTACCTTAGAAAAGCTTGGATATGGCCACTGGTACATGCTCTTGGGCACAAGATGTGGCTCACAGCCTGAGGCTTTGGATGAGCCAGGCACTTACTTCAGAAACCACTCAAGATGGAATTTGTTTTGTTGGTTCATTGACTGCTTTATATTGTATTTCTGTATTGTTTTAAGCTGCTTTGGGTCCCTTTGGGGAGAAAAGTGGGGTATAAATATTTAAATAAAATCAATAAATAAACAATTGTTCTTAAAGTATATTGTTATTTCTGTTGGAAATTTAATCTTGAATATAGCTAAGACCAATATGTAGGCCTTGTTCCAAAACCTCTCCAAAATGAATTTGTTTCCCCTGCAAAAATGTGAAACCCTGTCTCTGCAGAAGAACATCATATTTAAAGTAATATATGTTCAAGGTTACCATCTTAAATTCAGTAAACATGCTTAGTACTGGCCTGCAAGTCTGCTGAGTTTAACAAAAATAAAACACATCAGTGTGAAGGAGGAGAAAACAAAATAACAGCAGCAAAACTTGACTCCACTGAATTTTTTCCAATGTGATTGGAATTTGTTAGGGTAAAAAAAAGCTTTCATTATTATTATTTTTTAAAAAAATCCATGCAAGTACTGCCCTTTATCCCTTTCCATTTGGACATTTAGCAGTCCCTGGCTGTTGCAGAAGTGTCATAACATTTTATGGCAAGCATTTTTTTTTAAGCCAACACCTTCCTTGCTCCTGCATTGGCCTAGTCCTAGGACTTCCAAGGCACAAGAGAGAAGCTAAACAGATATGACATAACTCATTATTTCCCCAAGTTCAAATACAATGTATGTAGAAAGTGTGCATCTTAATGATCAAAAGCCAGCATCAAATCATTTACTATGATAAGGATATGGCTTCCATGGGATTGGGAGCTATGAAAAAACTGTCTGCTATTTGGCAGCTGGTTCTTCCACATGCCTGCCTGAACTATTTGCCCATAGACAGGTTAAAAACTTGTAACCAAAAGAGTTTGCTTTTTCATTTAAGTGAAACAGACCAGAGAAGCCATGACACACAAACAGCCATTTCAGTCTCCTTCCAGAGATAAATCAGATCTCTGTTTTTTCTCAGAGTGCAAGAAAGTGGCAGTTTATGAAGCAGCTGTCTGAAAGGAAATTTACTGGACAATTAAAAGTGCTGACTTTCAAGCAGTACTCTCTAAGGTGGATTCTGAAATTATTGGGTGTGAAATGCAAATAGATTTAACAGTTTTACTGCTATTTATATGATATTCAGCAATTCCCAGCTAAAATTGGCTGGTTCCCCCCACCCACCCACCCATGGTTTCACTCTAAGACACTATGGTCCTGTTTTCCACAGATTTCCAACAATCTCAAATGGATTTCTGAAACATGGCAGTGAAATGAAGGCTGCTCCAAGGTCAGGCAAGGGCAAATTAGTTAAGTACATGATAGGAGGGCATAGAAAGACAGGAAGTCCCCCAACTCTAAATATTGGTAGCTGCTCTTATATATGTACCTTGTTTCTTTAGGTGGTGAAAAGTATACAAGGTTTTCTGGTTGATTAATGGCTCAAATTGGAAAATGAGAATCTTTATCTAACATAAATAACTTAAGAACAAAGTTTGAGTCCAGTGGCACCTTTAAGAGCAACAAAGTTTTACTCAAGGTATAAGTTTTCATATGCATGCACACTTTTTCAGATACAATGAAATGGAAATTACCAGACTATAGATTCGAGAACCAAACAAGAACAACAAGCTTAGTTTATATGGTTACCCTTTTTTGGGTTTAATTCACACACGGCAATGTGGGCAAGCACCAGAGACAAGGTGTTTTCTGTTGTGGCACCTCTGTTATAGAACTGCCTCATGTCTACATTCTTTTTTTTCCAGTGTTCTGTAAATGTACACCATACAGGGATGGGAAATATAAATGAACAGTAGGAACTTAAAGATGAGGAGACTATGTTCATTTCTGGAATTAATTTTAGAGTTCTCCTCATTAAATCAAAATTAAGGAAGAGTAGAATGCAGTGTAGAGTGAATTGTTTAAAATTAAAAAAAAATCCTAGGGGAAATAGCATTTCCCTATTGTGTAATGTAAATGGTGACAACTCAGCAAGGTTTCCAAGGTCTTGCTAATAGAGATGCCACAAACTGCATGGAGACATGAATGGTCCTAGCCAATTGGCAACAGGGGCAGTTATCCTGGGCCCCATTTTGGGGGGGGGGAACAGGGACTGACCATGGCTTCACTCTACCCTCCAGTGGTGGGGAGAGAGAAGAAAAAGAGAAGGTGACCCAGCTGAGCTCTGAGAAGCAGCAGGAGATAGAGCTGCTAGAGGGGTGAGTGTTTTTTATTTACTTTCAGCTGAGGTGATTTAGCTGAGAAGGTACTGTGTGGAGGACTGTGTTTGGGAGTGTGTGGTGAGTTGTGAGTTGTTGCAGAGTCCTGGCTGCTCGAGTTAGGGTGTGAAAGGGTCATTGTTTGCCTGTAATTGAGTGCTTGGGTGGATTTGAATAGCTGCTGGCCACACCCTCTCCTGGGGGAAGCTTCTATTTAAGGCAGGAAGCTTGCCAGAAGCAGAGCTGACCCAGCTGAGCTCTGAGAAGCAGCAGGAGATAGAGCTGCTAGAGGGGTGAGTGTTTTTTATTTACTTTCAGCTGAGGTGATTTAGCTGAGAAGGTACTGTGTGGGGGACTGTATTTGGGAGTGTGTGGTGAGTTGTGAGTTGTTGCAGAGTCCTGGCTGCTCGAGTTAGGGTGTGAAAGGGTCATTGTTTGCCTGTATTTGAGTGCCTGGGTGGATTTGAATAGCTGCTGGCCACACCCTCTCCTGGGGGAAGCTTCTATTTAAGGCAGGAAGTTTGCAAGGGGCACGAGCTTCTGGCACGAGCCAAAGGGTGAGAGCCAAAGGGTGAGGCTATTTGCCTGTGGCTCTTAGCCTAGGGACTCTGTAAGAAGCCCAGGAAGAGCCAGAAAGCCAGGGACCTAGGCTCCTTGGGTTCCCAGTAAGGTAAATAGACTTCTACAAAAGGAACCACATAAATACAAAGGGTTTTAAAAGGGGGATTATATAAAAGTATTAGTTTAAAAGCAATTATGAAGCCAGAATGTCAGCAGGGGGTTGGGGGCTATCCACTGTTTTGCATGGAGTGTCACATGTATGACTATCTGCCCACTGGTCAGAAGTCTTGGGTATGTGCTTGGTGCAAGGAGCTCCTGGTTCTCAGGGAGCGAGTTTGCTCCCTTGAGGCGAAGGTGGCTGACCTGGAGAAGCAGAGACAGTCAATTAGGTGCCCGGAGAAGACTCTCAGGGACTTGTTAGATATGTCCCACTCTGGATCTGGCAGCCCTGCTGCTGCCAGGGAGCATGAGGGTCAAGGGGAAATGGGGCACTATGCTGAGGATAAGGGGAATGTGCCCTCAGAAGGGACCTTTTCTTCAGCTGGTGAACGGGTATCCTTTCGTACCAAGGAACCATCCTTGGGAAGGATGGGAGGGGAACTCTTGGTAGTTAGTGATTCGATCCTTAGTCAGGTAGACAGCTGGGTGGCGAACCCGCATACTGACCGTATGGTGACTTGCCTGCCTAGTGCGAAGGTAGAAGACATTACGCGTGTTTTAGATAGGCTGGTAGATAGTGCTGGGGAGGAGCCAGTGGTTGTGGTGTGTTGCCCTGCAAGACTTTTCAGCCTTTCTATGAACTGTAATAAAATAATAAACTGTGCAAGTGTATGCAAAAGGGACTGTGCCATATGGTAACCCCAATATGATACCAGAAGAGACTGCACTTTAGGCAAGAGACATCCTCCTGACCTTCCCAAGCAGCTCCAATGATCAGCAAAAGTTACCAGTCTGTTTTTCCTGAAGAACAACGGAGCAGCCCCAGTGTACAGTAAACACAGTTTCATGCCATGCTGAAGAACAAGGACAAAGGACTCCAAAACTGCCATTAAGAGTTCCTTCCAACTCATGCAGGCAGCCTCTTTCCCTTCCCCCTCACCTCACATAGCCCAGGGAGAGACTATTCATTGTTGCCAGGCAACTAATTGCTAGCCTGGCTAAAGTCATGAAGAGGACAATGGAATCGGCTCGGTGACTCATCCTGCCTGCTACCAGGTGCTAGACATGAGTTAAGCTTCTAGCCCTCAATATTGACCACTCCTTAGTTCCACCTCCCCTAAACCTTCAACCAATAGGGTATTTTCAGGGACAGACTAACCAGGAGGTGTGACCAGGGGTTGTGACTAGCCCCCTCCCTCCTGCATATAAGGGGATGCCTGACCACCGATGCTCTCTCTGCTCTACGACCGCTATCGAACCTCTTATGTCCAGCTTGCTATCCCCAACACCTGTCTCCATCTTTAAACTCTAGGTCTGCAGCCTGAGTTTCTGTGTGTTACCTGCTGGTTCAGGCCACGTGGCCCCATTTTTTTATTTCTTCCCTTCCTGAGGAACGCTCTGCACAACAGGACCAGTAAATATTGCCCACCAACACTTACCTGCTAATGCAAATGTGCTTATGCCTCTCTCTTTATTTTCCTAGAATTGTGTAATTGTGTGTGAGACTGTGTATTGTTTGCTTGTGAAGAACTCCAGTAAAGGACTTTATTTTCAACCTCATAAAGACATAAAGACTCCTGGTCTGTTACCGATACCTCCCGGAGGGGTGGGAGTTCTGTATACACAGGTATTCGCTCCCACAGCTGATTGGGTGACATGATCGAGGTTTATAAGATTATGAATGGGACTGAGCAGGTTGAGAAAGAAGTACTTTTCTCCCTTTCTCACAATACAAGAACTCGTGGCCACTCCATGAAATTGCTGAGCAGTCAGGTTAGAACAGATAAAAGGAAATACTTCTTCACCCAAAGAGTGATTAACATATGGAATTCACTGCCACAGGAGGTGGTGGCAGCTGCAAGCATGGACAGTTTCAAGAGGGAATTAGATAAACATATGGAGCAGAAGTCCATCAGTGGCTATTAGCCACAGGGTATAGATGGGAACTGTCAGTCTGGGGCAGGTGATGCACTCTATTCTTGGTGCTGGAGGGGGCAGCAGTGGGAGGGCTTCTGGTGCCCTGGCCCCACTGCTGGACCTCCTGATGGCTCCTGGTATATTTTGGCCACTGTGTGACAGAGTGTTGGACTAGATGGGTCATTGGCCTGATTCAACATTGGCTTCTCTTATGTTCTTATGTTCTTATTGTCTATTGATAATTAATCATCTGCCCCCTATTATTATTAATAATTATGAGCAATCAGGCTAACAGGTGCATATTGGCACCAACAATGTGGGGAAATGCAGTCGTGAGGTCCTGGAGAAGAAATTTAGGCTGCTGGGCAGGAAACTCAAGGCCAGGACCTCCAAGGTAGCTTTCTCAGAAGTGCTACCTGTTCCATGCACAGGGCCAGAGAGAGAGGCACAGATCAGGAGTCTCAATGCATGGATGAGACAATGGTGTAGTGGAGAAGGGTTCAAGTTTGTTAGGCACTGGGATGCTTTTTGGGACAAGAGGGAGCTGTACAAAAGAGATGGTCTCCATTTGTCCTGAGAAGGAACCAGGCTGCTGGAGCTCAAAATCAAAAAGGTGGCAGAGCAGTTTTTAAACTGAATATTGGGGGAAAGCTGACAGGAGATGAAAAGTCTCTGGTTCAGGATGGCTCATCTCAAAGAGATGAAGGAGTAGCTGTTACTTTTGTACAAGAAAATGGATTACAATTGTCCACTGAGACTGTGGCTAATGATATGGACTGCCTGACAAGGTCTCGAGGGAACAAGAGGAAGGTTGTGGGCTTAACAAGCATGGGAAACTATAAGTGTTTATACACAAATGCTAGAAGTGTCCAAGGTAAAATCGGGGACTTGGAATGCTTGGTGTTGGGGGGGAGAAAATAGACATTGTGGGTATTTCAGAAACTTGGTGGGATGAGGAAAATCAGTGGGATACGGTGTTTCCTGGTTGTAAATTATATCGGAAGGATGGGGGGGGAAAGGGTTGGAGGTGGGGTGGCTCTGTATGTCATAGAGGGTATACAGTCCAGTAAGATTGAGAGGGTAAGTGAATTGGATTCGCTTCTGGAAATGCTATGGGTTGAAATAGTCGGTCCAAAAGGAGCCTTAACAGTGGGAGTTTGTTATTGCCCACCAGATCAAAAGATAGAGGAGGATTATAAAATGATGAATGAATTAAAGATAGTGGCTAGATGAAAAAACTGTGTTGTAATAGGTGACTTTAACTACCCACACATTGATTGGGTCAATATGAGTTCTAGTAGGGAAAAAGAGATTGAGTTTTTAGACACTCTCAATGACTGTGCTATGGAACAGATGGTCACATATCCTACCAGGGGAGAGGCGATCCTGGATTTGGTCCTAAGTAACACCCAAGACCTGGTGAGAAATGTAAAAGTGATTGCACCACTTGGGAACAGTGACCATAATGTTATTGAGTTTAACATTTGTATAAATAGGGAGTTGTCCAAAAAGACTGACACAACCACTTTTAACTTTAAAAGGGGAAACTTCTCTGGTATGAGGAGACATGTGAGGAAGAAATTGAAAGGAAGAGTGGAAAAGATCAAAACCATTGGGGAAGCTTGGAGTCTATTTAAAAAGACAATCCTAGAAGCTCAGAAAAAATATATACTGCAGGTTAGGAAAGTCACAAATAGGTATAGAAAAAGCCTGCATGGTTAACAAATAAAGTGATGTAAGCTGTAAAAAGTAAGAAGGATTCCTTTAAGCAGTGGAAAGCTAGTCTCAGTGAGGATGGTAAAAAGGAACACAGGCTGTGGCAAATAAAATGCAAGTCTGTAATCAGGCAAGCAAAAAGGGAATATGAGAAGCCTGTCGCAAAAAACATAAAGGCCAACAATAAAACTTTCTTCAAATACATTAGAAGTAGGAAATCAGCCAGGTTTCCTTGGATGACCAAGGGGTAAAAGGACTACTGAAGGATGACAGGGAAATGGCTGAGAAGCTGAATGCATTTTTTGCCTCTGTCTTCACTGTGGAAGATGAGAAGTGCTTGCCCACTCTAAAACCACCAATTTCGGGAGGGGGGTTGAAAGACCTGAATCAAATTGAGGTGACAAGAGAGGAAGTCCTCCGACTGATGGACAATTTAAAAGCTATTAAATCACCAGGCCTGGATGGCATTCATCCAAGAGTTCTGAAAGAACTCAAATGTGAACTTGTAATCTTTCTTTATGTATGTAATCTTTCTTTAAAATCTGCCTCCATTCCTGAGGACTGGAAGGTAGCTAATGTCACTCCCATCTTTAAAAAGGGCTCCAGGGGAGATCCAGGAAATTACAGGCCAGTCAGTCTGACATCGATACCAGGCAAGTTGGTGGAAACTGTTATTAAGGAAAGAATTAGTAGGCACATTGATGAACAAAAACTATTGAGGCAGACTCAGCATGGCTTCTGTAAGGGAAGATCTTGTCTTACTAACATGTTAGTGTTTTTTGAGGAAGTGAACAAACATGTGGATAAGGGGGACCCAATAGATGTTGTTTACCTTGACTTCCAGAAAGCTTTTGATAAAGTTCCTCATCTAAGGCTCCTAAGTAAGCTCAATAGTCATGGGATTAAAGGACAAGTCCTCTTGTGGATCAAAAACTGGCTTATAAATAGGAAACAGAGAGTGACTATAAATGGGAAACTTTCTCAGTGGAGGGTGGTAAGCAGTGGGGTACCACAGGGAACAGTACTCAGTCCGATGCTTTTTAACTTGTTTATTAATGATTTAGAATTGGGAGTAAGCAGTGATGTGGCTAAATTTGCAGATGACACAAAGTTGTTCAGGGTGGTGAAAACTAGGGAGGATTGTGAGGCACTCCAAAGGGATCTGTTGAGGATGGTTGAGTGGGCGTCAGCATGGCAAATGGGGTTCAATGTGGCCAAGTGCATAGTGATGCACATTGGAACCAAAAATCCTAAATATAAATACACATTGATGGGGTCTGAACTAGCAGAGAGTGACCAAGAGAGAGATCTTGGAGTCATAGTAGATAAGTCACTGAAAATGTCTAGACAATGTGCAACTGCAATAAAGAAGGCCAATGCTATGCTGGGGATTATTAGGAAGGGAATTTGAAAACAAATCAGCCAGTATCATAATGCCCCTGTATAAATCATTGGTGCAACCTCATTTGGAATACTGTGTACAGTTCTGGTTGCCAGACCTCAAAAAGGATATCATAGCACTGGAAAAAGTGCAGAGAAGGGCAACTAGAATGATAAAAGGGTTGGAACACTTTCCCTATGAAGAAAGGTTAAAATGCTTGGGGCTCTTTAGCTTGGAGAAATGACGGCTGAGGGGTGACATGATTGAGGTTTATAAGATTATGCATGGGACTGAGCAGGTTGAGAAAGAAGTACTTTTCTCCCTTTCTCACAATACAAGAACTCGTGGCCACTCCATGAAATTGCTGAGCAGTCAGGTTAGAACAGATAAAAGGAAATACTTCTTCACCCAAAGAGTGATTAACATATGGAATTCACTGCCACAGGAGGTGGTGGCAGCTACAAGCATGGGCATTTTCAAGAGGGAATTAGATAAACATGTGGAGCAGAAGTCCATCAGTGGCTATTAGCCACAGGGTATAGATGGGAACTCTCAGTCTGGGGCAGGTGATGCACTCTATTCTTGGTGCTGGGGCGGGGGCAGCAGTGGGAGGGCTTCTAGTGTCCTGGCCCCACTGCTGGACCTCCTGATGGCACCTGGTATTTTTGGTCACTGTGTGACAGAGTGTTGGACTGGATGGGTCATTGGCCTGATCTAATATTGGCTTCTCTTATGTTTTTATGTTCTTAAGGTTCACTCCACTGCATTCACACCCTTTCCATCTGGTATGGTCAGCCTTCTCACAGCACTATCCACTCATGCCTGCCCAGTCCAGGGTTCAGGCAGTTTGCTCAGCAACAGCTGCTTGTGCCCTCCCCCCCCATCTGAGGTTCAGGAAGCCAGCTTCCAGCAATGGCTCTCACCCCCCTGAAATTCCTTGCTTGGCCATGGCAGGCCAGCTGGTGGGGGTGGCTGGTAAGGCAGTGGCAGTGATTCTGAGGACCCATTCTGGACTTTTGCCCAAGACCCAAGAATCACTAAGATAGCCCCTTTGTGGGGAATGTGTTCAGCAGTCAAGCTTGCTGTGTTTGACTGTGACAATCAATTAGATGTGAACAAATTGCAAACTGTGAGCCAGTTTGGTGTAGTGGTTAAGTGTGTGGACTCTAATTTGGGAGAACTGGGTTTGATTCCCCACTCCTCCACTTGCACCTGTTGAATGACCTTGGGTAAGCCACTCTGAGACTCCTTTGGCTAGTGAAGGGCGGGGTATAAATCCAATCTCTTCTCTTCTGGATCTGTTTGGTTCATCACCAAATTATCTGAATGCTTCTTGAGCAAGTTTGCATCTGGTGTTTTTTTGCCAAATTCTGTATGCATTAAAACACTGTTTGGCAGTCAGTAAGACAGGAATAAATTGCAGCAACCTGCCAAATAGCCATGAATAGATCAATGAACAAATGTGTCAAAAATCAGCCTGATCATGATTGGTAAACAGGATGAACTGGCAGCTGTTAGAACTTCCCTACTTGCTGACCAGCCATGCCATGCCACATTGTCATGTTGTAGTTACTAAGTTGAGTGTGATGAAGGAGTTAGATGGTCACACTAAGATCTGAGAGCCCCCAGGTTTGAATATGCACACTGCCATGGAAGCTCACTGGGTGATCTAGAGCTGCTGTATAGAATATGTACTTTATATGTTTGCTGTATGTATTATCCTGCTCTCACTACATTATTTTCTACTTGTCTAACACCATTTCCAGAATTGTTTAACACATTATATCCAATACTTCTTCCTTTGTTTCAGATTTCTGTGACCCTAGTCCTATTACATTGCTTATTATATGTTTTATCCTGTTGATTGCATTGACCATGAGCCTTAGGGAGAAAGGAGGTTGCAAATCAATAAATAATAAAGCGACCTACCTCATAGGGTTAAAATGGAAAAGAGGTTATGTTATAAAGAGTTTTGGCTCCCCATTGGAGAGAAAAGTGGGATATAAATAACCACACAATAAGTAAAGGCACTCAGCATATGATCAAAAGCCCCCTTTCTTTTATTGATTGATGCCTGATGGAGTTTGTTCCACAGCCATTTGTGAGTGAGTCCTGATTCAAAGCAAGCCCTTCCTAATCCATGCCAATTTCACAAACCTTGGCAAGCACCTGTGAACACTTGTCATGAGAGGACTGGCTTACTGAAACCTAAAGTTTGGGCTAAGCTGTCCTCTGTAGGAAAATTAAGTGAATGGCTGAGAAGCTCTGATGAGATCCGCTTCTTAGGGCAAGTTAGAGATGTTGTTTGCTGGCAATTTGGCCATCAAGATAAGCTACGCAATTCTTGCCCCTTTCCACAATAAAACATAATCATCATGTGCCAGCAAACACTTCTGTGCAGTGGTGCTGATTTATTTCTTTGGCTCCTGTATCTGAGGAGTTCTAAAATATTCAGTGGGATAATGAAAATCTCACTTTTTATTTTGAGCTGAAGTTTGCCAACGTGGAAGGATTTTAATTTTAATAATGACTTTCTGATGAACTCACACTCATCCCATCTCACAGCCAGAAGCTGCATTTTGATTTTTTAAAAATTCTGTATGCGTATTTAGAGGCATAGATCATCTATGCTAATGCAATTATTTTAGGAGAATGAAATGAACTGTACAAAGTTGAGGAAATAGTCCTGGAGTACACCTTATCTTAGGGAAATCTGTAATTGCCAATAGAAAAAAAATTAAAAGTTGAGTGTATATACATTTGATTGTAGAAAAACATGTACATGAACAATGTTACAATGACAAACAACAATACCATAAAACACTGAAACCCACGTTACTTAACAGCAAATCTCCCTGCCATCAACAGACTAATCCACAGGGTGAAGAGCAGAGCAGGTTGTAACAGCTCTGCCTGTGAGGGAAACAAAGTCATTAGTGTTTTCTGCCATCCAGGAGGCAGCTTCCCTTTAAGCTTCCAGGGTCTGAAGAAGAAGATGGTTATTGTTCAGCCCTTGATGGCCACAGTTATCTCTGCAGGCACTGGTGAGTCCTGGTTTACAGCAAACCCTTCCAACAGTAATAAACTGTGGAGATTCTTTTGTGCAGTCTTCCTATACTAAACCAGCTTCACCACCTTTCCAGCCCTTCATAACCTGGGAGATACACCCCTGAAGAACCACTTCTTTCTTTACAGACCTGCTCACCAAGGCCTCACAGCAGCCGCTCTTGTCCATTCCTCCATCTTCTTGAGTTCATACCCTCTTGGCAAGAGCATGTGCTTTTTGAGTTGCTGTTTTTGTATAGCAGAAGGAGCTGCCTGAAGGAGTTTGTAAAGCTTCAAATGAGGGAGGGCTTTATAACTGACTAGGAATAAGGCCCATTATGGAAATAAATACAACGAGCTTTAGAAAGAGGCTCTGGGAGAGTGCCAAGGCCTTGGGCACTCAGCGTCCATTTGCTTTGGTGACCTCCTCAAACCTCACCCTCTCCAGACTCCACCCCTGAAATCCCCAGGAATTTTCCGACCTGGAGTTGACATCCCCATACCCTTCCTAGCTAACTATCAACCTACCATTATCTACCCCTCTGACTGCAGCTGGCTTCTGCCCTCCCTCCTGGAGATCAGTTGTATTTCTGAGTAATCTCCACCCTTCACCTGGAGATTAGCAACAATGATTCTCCAGGAGAAAATGTCTGGTTTGGAGGGTGGAGTCTATGGCATTGCACCTGTCTGGGGTCCCACCCCTCCTCAAACCTCACCCTCTCCAGGCTCCACCCCTCAAATCTCCAGGAATTTCCCAACCTGGAGTTGGCAACCCTATCTCCTTCCCAGCCAAGCATCAACCTGCCATTATCTGCCCCTCTGACTGCAGCTGACTTCTGCCCTCCCTCCTGGAGATCAGTTTTATTTCTGAGTGATGTCCACCCCTCACCTGGAGATTGGCAACAGTGGTTCCCCAGGAAAGCTGGTTGGGAGGGTGGAGTCTATGGCATTGTACCTGTCTGAGGTCCCACCCCTCCTCAAACCTCACCATCTCCAGGTTCCATCCCTCAAATCCCCAGGAATTTCCCACCTGGAGTTGGCAACCCTATCTCCCTCCTAGCCAATCATCAACCTACCTTTATTCCCCCCTCACTCTTCAGCTTTCCATCTCCCCCACACCTGCAACCTCTACCCAGGAGGAAAAGTAGTCTTTCTCTGCAATGGGGACCAAAGCAGCTTACATCATTCTCCACTCCCCCGTTTGACTTGCACGACAACCCTGTGAGGTAGGTTAGGCTGAAAGTCTGTGACTGGTCCAAAATCACCCACTCAGCTTCTACAGAAAGAACCTGGATCTAGCAGACCCTGCTCTGAAGCACTGATCACTACGCCTAGGGTAGCCAACCTCCAGGTGTAGCCTGAAGATCACCAGGTATCACAGCTGAACTCCAGACAACAGACCTCTCCCCCCAGAGGAAATAACTGCTTTGGAAAGTGGGCTTTATGGCATTCTGTTCAGCTGAGGCCTCTCCCCTCCCCAAACCCTGGCTTCTATAGACTCTACCAGAAAATCTCCAGGAATCTCCCTACCTGGAGCTGGCAACCTTAGTCAGGACTGGCCCCAATGGGTTCCTCACAAAGGCCTGCGAAGGGTTTCCTTCCTTTGTCTGAACCAAACTTGGTTGCCTACTCTGGTGAAACGGGCTCCAGTTTACAACTCAGCTGGATGGGCTGGAGTCTATATTGATGCTGCCCCGCCCCTTGGGACAGTCCCTCTATTCCTGCACTTTTTGGCCTTGGGGCAGCTGGGAACTGTAGGCCAGCAGATGAGGAAGCCCCATTCAACCCAGTGAGTGATACCCCTACAGGCCCCTCTCTGGAACTACAGCTCAATTAAACCTTATGGGGGAACATTTTAAACAAAGAACCATAGCCATTTTACAAACACAGGTAATAGCCATTTCGTTACACCTACCAATAGCCACTGAGGGGAAAGTTAGTTCGACACAGGAGGCAAGGAGGAAAAGCGTCATAGGCAAGAGAGAAAGCCGTTTACCAGTAATTCTGTCAGGGCACAGTGGCTGAAGGGGGAGTGGGTGGGGAAGAGGAGCAGACCCAGCCCCCAGCCAATGGCACGTGAGTACTCTTGAGTGGCGGCTGATGGGCCAATGGCTGAGGGAGAGCATGGAATGTTGCCACTCAAAAATGTAATTATTATATAGGAGAGATTCCTTTTCAGAGAATCTGAATGTATTTTAATGAAACCGATAGTAAGACAAACAAGGGAATGAGGCAGGATGGAAATGTTTTGATAAATAACACTTCTCTCTGGTAACAGTTGTCAGGTGCATTCAAGAAATGATTTGGTGTCCAGCTTCATTTTTATAATGTACTAGTTAATATTTACATATAACAGTAAATGATAGACCTGGGGATAAAATTTGGTCAGTAGAAAAAAGTTACTTGGTGGCTCTTTAGAAGATAAAGGGGTGGTATTGAGACGAAGGCTGTGATCACATGATCCTTTAGATATGACATAGACAAGAATGCCTGATGGATCTAAAGGGAGTGATCAGATAGCAACAGCTGGGAAGGGTCCTGCAGTCATCAGCAACCTGTGCTGCTCTGCCACGGAAGCAGAGTTAAAAGAAACCAGAGAAAGTCCGATGTTATTCAGATAAAGTGGGCCACAGGCAGACTTTTCCCTGTCTGATCACTTAGGCATCCTCTCATGCTGTCGGGATTGTCTGATCAGGCCATCCCAACTCCATGACATGTCCCCCCCCCTTCCAGTATGTGCATCATCGCATACTCCATAGGGAGCCCTCGGTGCGGAGGTGTGATTCCTCGATTGCTCATTTATGCACAAAGGAAACAAATGGCAAAAAAAATTGACCTACCCACAGTTGTGTCTGATCACACAGTGGAAGGCTGCGCCCACAGCTTTAAAGGGCTGTGTGATCTCACAACTGCTTGTCAAATTCCTCTGGAGGAAATAGCCTCTCTTCCCCTGCACTTCAACTGGCCTGTGTGACTATCTACAGGGCCATGTTGTTACCAGTCAGTGCCATTCTACAGAGGGGCAGTTGGCTTTCCACAAGGAAGTAATGTCATACAGCTTTCTTATAACAATCACTCCAGATAGAAATTAGATTTATCTCACTGCCTGGCCTAGGAATGACCTCACAAGGAATGGCAGGCAAAGCCTGGCGGGGGGAGGGGAAGTATCTGGAAGTTCATCAAAGGAGGCTTGCTTGCTAATAGTTCTCCTTCATCCTAAACTAATGTACATTTTACAATACTGGGTTTCTCAGGAAAACAGCATCATACCTTATCCTCATCCTGCTTCCTCCATTTGCCCACTTAGCATATTTACAACACCTGGAAGTTCCTCTTCATTCTGCACATCAAGGGGCATCCACAGATATTATCAGCTCTGGGAAAGCAATCAAATGCTTTGATCTCCCTCTGTGAGAGCTGTTAACGGTTTGTCCTGGTTCTTGGGAAACCTTCCTGTAAACATATCAACACTATTCTTCCTTTGATGCAACCACATCAGCATACCCTCAGGTATAATTTTTGGATATAAATACAGGCACACTGCTGATTGCAGTGAGTGTGTGCATGCGTGTGTGTGCATGCCTGTGTGCCAACTTCACACCAAGGCACTGGTTGCTTTTCTACAGCAGATCTGAAGTTTAAGTATTGGTAAATATCACTCTATTCCTGTTAATTCCTTTAATCTCCCTCTTAAGTAGTGTGTGTGATTTTCAGTGTGTTCATATGTATGTTTGACCTCTTATTACATTAGCATACTTTATCTTCAGTAAAATCCTTACTAGTTGAACATTTGCCTGGTTTATGTAAGGTTTCTCCTTGGGAGGATCTTGGTATACAAAAGTGCTGATCCTAAGTTATCCCCTCTTGCTTATCTAAATTCCCCTAATTAATTAAATATTAGTCCATTCTGGGTAACAATATCTTCTAGTATGAATCCATGTAGCAGTGCCATTTATCTGAACAATTTATTCTTTACCTTTCTTTGCAGACAATGATTTGTTCTGACACTGGTTCAATCTGGGCATTAGCCCAGCCTTATGGAATAGCTTGCTTAAAGTCATGTGGAAGGTTTCTTCTTTATTGATTTTTAGAAGGGAGCACAATACATGATGTTTTTGTAAGAAACTCCCATAATTTGTAAGCATAGATTGAGCAATGCTTTCTGTCTGGTTTTGCATTAGGTTTAGGCCTGGCATTTTTGGTAACGCTAACTGAATCCTTATCATTTGTACATGAAATTTAATGTCATTTTCATTGACATATGGTTGGTACACTACTTCATGTCTTAGGAGAAAGGCAGGACATGAATACTTTTAATAAGGTAAATAAAGTAGAACTAGTTAAAGAATTCTGAATAGTCTGAAGGGGCTAAAGATGACCTGCCATTATTGTGAAAGATAACTGTGGCACTCAAATCAATAGAAGCAACATTCAACCAAATATTCCAATAAACCAGGTCACATTGATTCTACTGACAGCTAACAAAGCTTTACTAAATGATTAATGACTTTGCAAAATGCCCAATCAATTGTTATAAACTGTTAGAAATAAACCAATGAACAGATTAGAATCTGCCTGATACTCTTTAGTGTTCTGTAACCTCTGAACTATGGGCTGTTTCATGTATGTTACATACGGTGCAACTATTACATTGAGTTCACCCCTCATGTGCACATAAGTTCAGCAATTCAAAGAAGAAACTTCAAGCAACCCTCCCTTGCCTGCTTGCCAAAGTTGTAAAATAAAGGTTCTTAGGAAAAAGAAGTAAGTGTGTGGGGAGGAAATAAGAGAATAGTAATTTTTTGCAAGAATAAAAGGAAATCATTGAAAGAAGACTGGCTAGCAACCACAGCCTATAACAAAACAGAGAACCCACTGCAAGCAGCAGTGCATTCCCTGGTACTTTCAAGAAATGTGATGGCTTAATAATTAATGTGACTAAGAGGGTAGCTATATAAATACATAATAAAATATTAAATACAGTTAAGTTGTGAGTGGAAGGAAAGGGAGTTGGAATAGGAAGAGCACTGATGGGAGCTCCCCTGAAGTAGCTCCAGTGAGATCTCTGGAGCAGAACGAGCCCAGCTTATCAGATCGGGATATTAGTGCTATCATTGCCACATACACAACAGAGCCAGTGGCCCAATTAACAGGTATTTCAATCAGAAATTGGTAACTAGAAGAAGAAGAAGAAAAGAAGAGACTGGACTTATTCCCCGCCCTTCACTACCCAAAAGAGTCTCAGAGCAGCTTACAATCTCTTTTCCCTTCCCCTCCAAACTACAGATACCCTGTGAGGTAGGTGGGGCTGAGAGAGCTCTGGCAGAAACTGCTCTTTTTCAAGAACAGCTCTGCCAGAACTATGGCTTGCCCAAGGTCATCCAGCCAGGTGCAAGTGGAGGAGTGGGGAATCAAACCCAATTCTCCCAGATTAGAGTCCACATATTTAACCACTACACCAAACTGGCTCTCTAGGAATGAGCATGAACTAAAAGTTAGTCAAGAATTTTGGTCGGTTCATGGTTTGAGAAGCCATGTTTGTTCATGGTGGTTCATGGCAGTTTGTGAATGATTACAATTCAGGGGTGTCAAACATAAGGCCTAGGGCCAGAACTGACCAGTCCAGAACTCTTATCTGGCCCATGAGCAACTGGTGCAATGAAGGGAACAGGAGGCTGCTCAGAGGGAGTGGGTGAAACCACTCTGTGGCTTCAGCACAGCAGAACAACCTCATCTGCAGCAGTCTAGCAGAACCCCTTTGCTTCAGTGGCAGCCTCACAGGTAAGTTGGGAGCTGCTGCAGCCACATTCATGCTGGCTTAGGGTTCCAGCATGAAGTTACATACTTCTCCACTGGGCCTTCTCCACTGCAGTCCTGGATGGCCACAGAGATCGGTGTTCGCACATGACAGGAGGTGCAGAAGATGCTCTGCTGGAACCTGTAGGCAGCCAGTGCCACCACCATGATGAGCACTCTGCCTTTTGACTGTTGAAAGGATCTGGGAGATGCCCCAGTCAAGTTTATAAACTTCTATAAGAGAGTTATGTTTCAGTATGCTCTGATAAAGCTTCTTTGCGATACATGATTAGTAGTCGACCGCACGTCAGCAGCAGCTAGAAGTAACAGTGGAACTGGCCAGGCAGCTTGGCAACCGGCCAAAGAGAACCTGGACACCAGCCAAGCATTTTCTAAATGAAGTTATCTGGTTAAGTTACTTCCTTCGTCATTTGTCTCCAACATATTTTCTGAACACTTTGGAATATTTTGATTCTTCATTACTTAAGGATTTCCTGTACATTTAGTGGTGTCTCCTGATTGTATTGATTTAAATGTTGGTGTATGAGTTATATGTTATGATTTCATGGTTAAAAAAATATTGAGTTTTGAGTGTTTATACGTTGGTGATATTTCATTACACAGTTGGTTTTTTTGTTGTCAGTCTGTACTGTGTATTTCCCCTGTTTTGGCTGTCTTTTAATTTCATGGCTGCAGTCACCGTCTGCAGTGATCTTGGATCCCAGGAATGTGAATTCTGTCACTGCTTCCATGACTTCTCCTTCTATTTGCCAAGGAGTGATGGGGCTGGATGCCATGATCTTCATTTTTTTGATGTTGAGTTTCAAGTCAACTTTTACACTCCTCTTTCACCCTGAACAAGAGGCTCTTTAGATCCTCTTCACTTTCTGCCATTAGAATGGTATTGTCTGCATATCTGAGGTTGTTGATGTTTTTTCCCAGCAATCTTAATTCTGGCTTCTGAATCATCCAGGCCGGCATTTTGCATGATGTACTCTGCATATAAATTAAATAAGCAAGGGGACAATATACATCCTTGTCATACTCCTTTTCCTATGCTAAACCAATCAGTTGTTCCATATCCAGTTCTAACTGTCGCTTCTTGACCCTTATACAGGTTTCTCAGGAGACATGTGAGGTAGTCTGGTACTCCCATCTCTTTAAGGACTTGTCATAGTTCGTTGTGATCCACACAATCAAAGGCTTTAGGGTAGTCAATAAAGCAGAAGTAGATGTTTTTCTGGTACTCTCTTGCTTTCTCCATAATCCAGCCATAATCCCACTCCCTCATGGATCACTGCCTTGACATGGCGAGGGGGCTTGCATGGTTCGATGAGGCTGTGGGCTATGTCGTGGAGGGCCACTGAGGACGGACAGACCACACCAGAGAACTGAGAGATCCATTGGAGAAGTAAATGGCAACCCACTCCAGTATCTTTGCCAAGAAAACCCCATGGACAGTAACAAAAGGCTAAAAGATATGACGCTGGACGATGAGCCCCTCAGGTCAAAAGGTGTCCAGTATGCTACTGGGGAAGAGCAGAGGGCAAGTACAAGTAACCCCAGAAAGAGTGAAGCATCTGGGCCAAAGCCGAAAGGACGTTCAGCTGTGGATGTGTCTGATGATGAAAGGAAAGTCCAATGCTGCAAAGAACAATACTGCATAGGAACCTGGAATGTAAGATCTATTAATCAAGGTAAGCTTGATGTGGTAACAGGCATTGCTGGCTGCCAATAACAGAGTTCCCATTCCGTTCTATGGGATCAGAAAGGTATATATGCACTCTCAGCTCTGTGACATGTTTTCTCTTGGCTGTTCACAGTTACAGAGAAAGGGAGGGAACTTCTTAAAAGCAAACAAGCAGAGCACCTCATGATTGGGAACTCCTCTCCCCTGCTGGAGTTTTGTTGTTAGGTGGACTCAGAGCTCTGAGCCACCCTATGTCTCTACTCATGCTGAGCAAAGGGGCTTAGCTATTGGGTTCCTCGGCTGAGGACCCACGTTTTGATTGTAATTCCTCTCCCCTGCTGGGGTTTGGGGGTCTTAGGTGGACTCAGAGCTCTGAGCCACCCATCTCTCAGCTCACAACAAGCAGAGGGGTACAACTAGTGAGTTCCTTGGCTGAGAACCCAGATTTTATATCCTTCAACCCCTCCTGATTGTGAACCAACTCCTCTGTGCCATGAGAGTGACAGGGGGTGCAAAGGGTGCTCATTGTGAGGGGAAGAAGTCCTTCACCACTCCTATACCATAGACCCCCATCCCCAAGCACCAGACCCATCCTGCCAGCCCACAGGAGTCTGCCTCTAGCAGAGGATCACCAGAGGTCTAAGAGCCTCCTTTCCCTTCCCGGTCTTGATCTTCTGATTCTGGTTCACCCTCATCCGGCCTTTGCCAACCGAGGTCTTCGCCATTCCTTTCTAAAAAATTGTCAAGTTTGAAGATGGAGTCTATCTTAAATCTTTGACTTCTATACGTGAACAACAACCCCTCTGGAATGAGCAATCTGTATTGGATCTGATTCTTCTTTAATAAATCCACCAGCGTGCTGTACTTATGGCGTTTTTCTCTGACACGCCAAGGAATATCTTTCAGAATTTTTATATCCTCACCTGCTACTGTCAGAGTTTTCCTATTCGCCTCTTGGAGAATTTGGTCTCTAATTGATTTCCTAGCAAATTTAACATGAACTTCCCTAGGTGTTTTAAATTTCTTCGAGTACGCGGAGTTTCTTTTATATGCAGCCTCCATACTATCTGCTAACTTCTTTAGGTCTAATATATTGAATTGTTCCGCAATATTTCAGGCTAATTCTTCTTTCAAATTTTTGCCTAATTTTTCTGAGACGTTTTGGAATCTCACTATCATTTCTGCTTTCCCCATTTCCAACGTGATGAGAGATTCCTCCATTTTTTCCGATTTAGCTCTTAGTTCCAGCACTTCTTGGTCGATATCGTCTACTTTTTCCTGCAATTGGTTCGTTTTCCTAGAGAGTTTCTTAATTTCCATCTTGATTTCCTCTGTGTCACTCTTCAGCTGTTTCGCTATTTGATCCATCTTAGTTTGCATAGGTTCTAACTCTTTTTTTATATAATTTCCACATTTTGTTCAGCTGCCATCTGCAAAAAATTCTGCATCATCTTTTGTAGCTCTTGAGTCGTCACCGAGGCTTTAAATTGGGTCAGGCCTGTAGTTTGGCTAGGGGATGCCATTGACCCTTTCCTACCTCCGGATGTCATTTACCCTTTTGTTTAATTTTACCTTTGTCTTACTTAAATACTTTTTAATTTTTATTTGTTCAGTGGTTTATTTTATTTAATTTATTTGCTTTGGTTTGCTTTACTTTTACCAAGTCCTAGGACTTGCCTAGTTGGCTTAAGAAGAGATATAGATAAATAAATGGGGAAAGAGGGGAACTTGATTATTCTTGTTTGTTCACACAGTGGATTGTTTATTTGTTTGGTTATTTACTAAATACTGATATTAGGGAGGGGGGGCCAGGCTAAAAGCCACTGATATCAGATTAAAGTAGAACTGGCTTGGCCTTTAGGGTTTATTCATTATTTAAGTAATTAAGCTAATTGGCCTCGTAGAATTCTTTACTTAATTTGTCTGCCAGTAAGAAGGTGTAAAATTATATCTGCGACTTTCCTGGCCCTCCCCAGCAGACCTTCCACTCTTCCTGCTTAGCTAACTACCTACTGGTCACACAACCCACTAAGAAGTGCTACTTTTCACTCCCCCTCCCCTTTTCTGTCATCTGCCAAATGCACTCCCAGCCCCCTAGTTGGGACTCTTGCCACTCTTGCCGCTTTCAGTTCCATCACAATATTTTCATTGCTTTGCGCCTTCCTCCACCCCTAGCACATTGCTCTGCGTCGCTCTGTGTCGCTCTGTGTCGCTCTCCCGCCCTTTGGCAAAACTCCTCGTCACTTTCCCTTGTTGGGCCATGCTGCGCTGCTCCAGCTTCTGACATAGAAATCCCTCTGCCTTGTCTCCTCTTCTCCGCCACTCCCCCGCCCTTCTGGAGACTGATTACAAGTTGCTTACAAGTTGCACCAAGAAGGTGCCGATTCTGCCTTGCTGAGTCACTCCCGGACCGGAGTGCCTAGAGAAATTAACTAAGAAATTTAGTTAATATACTAGAGTTCTATGACCACAATCCCGGGAAGCAGGTGGCCCTCATCTTTATAGATGCAGGAAAGGCCTTCGACAATGTTAGCTGGGAATACCTAAAAGAAAATTTGAGATTATGGAATTGTGGAGAAAAATTTTTAAATTCAATTAATGCCATATATGAAGAACAATATGCAAAAATTATTATCAACAGTGAATTAACTGATAAAATTCCCATACAGAAAGGTACCAGGCAGGGTTGTCCACTATCACCTTTACTATTTATTTTTGGTTTGGAAACACTAAATATTCTAGTGAGAAACAATAAAAACATCCTAGGCGCTAAAGTAAAAAAAGAACAGGTTAAGCTCCAAGCATTCGCCGATGATTTAGTATTTGTTTTGGAGGATCCCACAAATTCATTATATTACTTGCTGCAAACTCTACAGGAATACGGGCAAGTGGCAGGCTTAAAAATAAATATGAAAAAGACAAAAATTATTACTAAAAATTGCTCAAAGGAACAATGTGCCTTTATTCAGAATACTTCACATATTCAGATAGTGGATAAAGTCAAATACTTAGGGATAATAATGACAAATAATAACAAAAGCCTATTTAAGAACAACTATACGAAACTTTTAGAAGAAATTAAACAAGATTTAAACAGATGGCAGGATATGCACATATCTTTTCTGGGAAGAATTGCTACGGTTAAGATTAATATCTTACCGCGATTCCTATTTTTAGCTCAATGCCTACCCATTATAACAAATAAAAAACTTTTTGAGGATTTAAACCGTATGGTGAGAGTATTTATATGGAACACTAAAAAGCCAAGAATTAAGAGGAAATTGCTCACTGATAGAAAAGAAAATGGCGGATTGGGCTTACCAAATTGGAACTTATACTATCAAGCGGCCGCATTAGGATGGATCAGAGATTGGATTCTTTTAGAAGAGGAAAGGACTTTGCATTTAGAAGGCCATGCTCTACCCATGGGATGGCACACCCATATCTGGTATAACCTAGATAAAGGTCAGCAAATTTTCCAAAACCATGTATTTAGAGGCCCTTTGTTTAAAATTTGGAAGGAAATTAAAAATAGGTTCTATAATAAAACCCCCAAATGGCTATCCCCAACAGAAGCATTCATTTTGCCCGCCTTATGGACAAAAGAGAAAAAAATTAACCTACAATATGTTATTAACTAAGAACAATGAACTTAAACCCTTAGATTCGCATGTATTTCATAAGGCAAACCTAACGATCTGGAAAAAAATACAAATAAATTCTAGGTATATTAAGGATAAAAATAAGACCTTTCAGAATACCATCTCACATCTAGATAAAATCTGGATCTCCTCGGCAGATAAATTGATTCAGAAGCTGTATGCCTTTTTGCTTAACGAGGACTTACTGGATGAAGTTGTCAAACCAAGCATGGTATCTTGGATGCGTGACTTAGGGCACAATATTACTTTGGACCAATGGTCGAGGTTATGGAAATCTCTAGGACTCCTCAGAGCAACAAATTATAAAAAGAACATTTATAAAATGTTTTATAGGTGGCACTGGACACCGGAAAAAGTAGCTAGATGTTATAATGAAAGCTCTGATATTTGTTGGAGATGTAAAAAAGAGGTAGGATCTTATATCCATGTCTGGTGGAACTGTGGAGAAATTAAACCCTTTTGGAGAACAATTAGTAAACCATTGAAAGAAATTACAACTGTTAACATACATTTTGCACCAGAAGTTTTTTTACTTAACATTCTCCCGGTAGGAGTGAGAACAGAGGATGCAAGAATTATTTTTTTATATAGTTACAGCATCAAGAATTGCAGTGGCAAAATGCTGGAAAAAAGTATCTGTCCCAACGCGAGAAGAAATTGTAGGCAATATATTGGCAGTAGCGGAATCAGATAAACTCAACTTAATCCTCTCTGGGAAAGATGATTCGTTATATATAAACAGATGGGAAAAAATTATAAATGGATGGAAAATAGTATTTGAATAGCTTCCCGTTGTAACCTCAAAGGATATTTATGTGTTTATTTGTGTTTGTATTTGGTTGTGTATGTATTGGAAAATCTATAAATAAAACTTTTTTAAAAAAAATAATAAGAGCCTCCTTTCCCTGATCTGTTCCTGGGGCTTTCCAAAGAGGACAAAGAACTGTTAGCACGGCCCAGAGACCAGCAGTTGATAAAACTCTTTGGAGAAGTCTCTGACAGTGATTCAGAGGGGGGAAGCATCCTCCCCTTCCACAGAACTCCCTGTTGCTGTTCCTGCCTCTGTGGACCCTCCCAGCCCAGTGCCAGAAAGCAGCTGTCCCTCCTCCAACCTTCTACAGTCCTGGGGCATCATTTCCAGCCCACAGTTTGGAAACATTTCCGCACTTTCCCCAGTGACACCTGTGTGGAAGAGTGCCAGATATGCCATGCCCATGTCCAGAGGGGCACAAACCCCCAACACTTGCCCTCCTCCATCCTCATAAACAAAGAACCACTGTAATAAAATTAACAATGACACATTTAATAATTCTATAAGCATCAATTTGTGAAGCTATTAATCTTATAATATAGTTAGAAAATTCTGACATTAACAAAGCAAAGTCCAACATTATCATATCCTCGATGAGCACATTGGTTCTTGCAGTCATTTCACCAATCTTCCTCATGAGTAGTCTTATAAAGTTGGAAGGTGTCAACCTCTTGATTCAGCTTGGTTTCTTTTTAAAACAATATAGCTTCTTATTTCTTTTCTTCTTTATTCAATCTCTCCTAGAAAAAGCATAAGGAGTGGAAAAAGACATGAAGCTCAGCTATATCCAGGGCTACTTTTGGGCTGGAACACCCCAGAACGATGTTCTGGCTGGCTTCCAAGACGGCCCTGCCCCTCAGCCCTCTGCTCCCCCTTCAAAAGCAAATAAGCAGCAGTGGCAACAAGCACCAGAGCACATGCTTGTCTTGTTGCTGCTCGCTGTTCTGACGTGCCTCCCTGCCAAGAGGCAAGGTAAGTTGGTGCTGTGGGGTGGGGGTGCAGGGGTGGGGGTGGAAAGGCCCTGGAGCCCAGTGCCCTCCTTCCCCTCTGCAGCATGGCCCAGCAGCCCTCGAGGGCCTGCTGCAGCCAGCACTGTCGAGGGAGGTGGGCAGGTGGGCGTTGGGTGGTGGATGGGAAGGCCCCGGCTTCCTCTTTCCCCTCCATGGCCCATTCCCCCCCCCCTTCCCAGTCCATGCCAGAGCACAGGAAAGGCCTTCCAAGCCCCTGCCCATCTTTCCCGGCCAAGGCGTGGAGCATGGGAAAGGCCTCCCAAGCCCCCGCCCATCTTCCCTGGTGCACACCCAGGCATGGAGCACTGGAAAGGCCTCCCCAGCCCATATTTCCTGGTGTGCGCCCAGGTGCAGAGCATGGGAAAGGCCTCCCCAGCCCTCGCCCAGGCGCCTCCCTGCCAAAAGGCAAGGTAAGTTGGAGGAGGCGAGCGAGGGACTCTTTCTCTTTCTTTCTTTTCCTCTCTTTCTTTCTCTCTCTTCCTCCTTTCTTCTCTCCCTTTCTCTCTTTCCCTTCTTTCCTTCTCTCTTTCCCTCTCTCTCTTTCTCTCTTTCCCTCCTTCTTTCCTCTCTCTTTCTCTCCCTCCCTCCCTTCCTTCTCTCTCTCTCTCTCTCTTTCCAGTGTTGGCCCAGTGTGCACCACTTCTTTTTTTAGTTATTTATTTTTATTTATTTACAAAACTTATATCCCACATTTCTGTCCTTATGTGGAAGGGATATGGTAATAACCTGATACAGAACTAATGATTAATAGAAGCAATGTTCTGTAAAGTGACTGAAACTGAGGTTCCCAGTGCATTCATGGAGTTAATTCTGTTGCTAGAGATGAAAGGACAACCGCATTCATAGCATATCATATATAGTTATTTGAATGTGCTGAAGTTAGTGAATCAATAATACCTTTATTTCCCCACACACACACACACAAAATTTAAACCGTGTAAGGGAAGTAGGTGCTGTACTTTCATTTTTAAAAGTATTATTCCAATAAAAATTGTTTCCACATACAGCTTTGAATTTGTTTGGATATGTCACTGCTGGGAGACCACAGGATTTCTGAGTATTTACGAGGGAAATACTTTTCAAAACAGTGTATCTTGCTTGCTGCTTAGTTCATGTAATTAGGCTTTGAAGGACTGTTTTGGAAACGATCTGTTTAAAGGCTCTGATGGGGTGGAGAGAGTGTCCTATGTTTTATACTTGCTTCCAAAGGTTTTGAGTAACAGTTTGGTGTAGTGGTTAGGAGCATGGACTCTAATCTGGGAGAACCAGGTTTGATTCCCCATTCCTCTACTTGCAGCTGCTGGTGTGACCTTGGGTCAATCACAAGTTCTTTCAGAGTTGTTCTCTCAAGAGCAGTCCTCGAAAGAGCTCTCTCAGTCCACCTACCTTACGGGGTGTCTGTTTTTAAATGGTAAGCCAATCTGCATGAATAAGATTGGGGGGGGGGGATATTCAGATCAGTCCTTTTAAAATTTCCTTTTGCCGTGTGCAGCCCAGAGAGAACATTGGCCCAGTATGCTAATGAGTTGCGCTGACAGGGATATTGCCTAATATGCTAATGAGTTTCTGCTATTGGGTGTGGCCTAATATGCTAATGAGTTCCTGCTGGGCTTTTTCTACAAAAAGAGCCCTGGATCTATCTATATACATTGTGAGCTGCCCTGAGCCTGCCTCGGCGTGGAGGTGCGAGATATAAATCAATCAAACAAACAAACAAGTAAGAAGAGTGCAGTGCAGGATGTATGAGAAAGAGGAACTCAGTATCATCTCCAATGACTGACCCTCTCCCAAATGGTGTGTGTCCTGGGACACCACCAAAGTGCTCTGTGCCCATACAGCCAGCCTGGGGCAAGTCATCCCCCTGATTTGAGGGTGGGACCAGGTGCTGCAGCCAGACCTTGAGGGGACGCCTGTTCTTCCATGAGTCAAGGCCTTGACAGAGAGGTTGTGGGTGAAAATCACCAACAGGCTGCATTCTGTCAATTCCCCTGAGCCTGCCTTAGCCGATCTCCTTGAATACTGGTCATGCAATGCTGTCATCTGGCTTGACCTCTCTTGTATGGCTATGTGTCTCCTCTCATGCCCTCCAGTGTTCCCTCTAAGCTGAGTTAGTGTGAGCTGGCTCACAGTTTTTTAGCCTCTGCCATCAAATGCCTGGCAGTCCCACCACTACAGATCTCCCAGTTCACCACTGACAACCAGTAGTGAGGCTTCTCCCTGGCTGGTCTCTTTGAGGCAGAGATGTCAGGCTATGACTCCTCCCCCTCCCCCTTCTCCCCCAGACTCTTCCACTTGCTGTCCCCTCTGGCCTCTTCTGCTGGCCTGTAGCCTCTGCACTTTTTTGCAGAGCTCACACTTCCATTGCATGAGCTCTGCATTTAACAATGATTGCTTAGTGTCCAGGTGTCAGAGGGTACTGCATGAACCCACTATAATTGTCTTGCCCATTTTGTATGTTTCATTCCTGACTCTAAAGTTCATAGTAACTTCATCTCGACTGATCAATAAATCTTCTAAAGAACCTGGTGTTGATGCTGTGTTTTTGAAGTGCCTGACAGCTGCCCTGCCTGCCAAGCTGTCATGGGGTTCCTTCATGGAGCCCCTTTCCTGTTGGATGTCTGCCTTTATGTCATGGCTGGCATCAGTAAGTGGAAAACTCTGATTTCTAGTGGTCTGGTGGGGCTGGGGTGTCCTTCCCACCAAGTTGTCATAGGGGTATGTGACAGAAATAAAGGTTTAGTGAACAGCAGCAGGTAAACCAGAGGGCTGCTTAGTCACATGACTGAGAGTGATGGGGGCAAGATTGCTCGGAATTCTCAGTAAATGATAGTTGACAGTTAACACCTGACAGTTGAGAGCTGACAGTTGACAGTCAGTTGGAAGAGAGTTAGCTGAAAAGCTTTTGAAAGGAAAGGAGCCTCTGGAGCTGAGTTAAACAGCAAGACAGCAGTTTGAGGAAAACTGGGGCTGAATAACACTCTTAACTGGTACACTCTAATAAGAGAGGAGAGTGAATGGAGAGTAGAAATAGTATAACTCCTCAGTAGTCACAAAACACCACATATACTGCTCCAAGGGAACCTGTAAGGTGGTTATAGGAAGGACTAAGGGTCTGATGGAGGCTGGAAAAGCTGGAGTAGTTGCACCAGTCAGTCTCAGGGAACCAGGCAGATAAAGTCCAAAGGCTAACCACAGTCAAATACTGGAGAGTGGAATCACAAATGGTTTCTGTGTACCAAAGACAATTTATGACAAATGTAGAGTGATAAGCCTACAGCCTATGTGCAAGCAGAGTGAAGCTTTTATTCTATAAAGAAACAAAATATCCTGTGTAAATATCCCAATCCCTGTTGAGTTTTTTGTGAAATAAAGAATTGTGCTGTTTGCCTTTCACAAGCACTGGTGCCTGACTTTTTGATAAAGATGTATATCTGGCAGTTGTCCTCAATCCATCCTCAAGAAATATAAACCCCAAAGAGACTTTTTAGTGTGAACTGGTCAGCCCTGAGAAAGTAAAGGTGATTAGTCACTTCAGAGTACAATCTCTGATTCCAGTATAAATATATATACAGGGACGCCCCAACTCAGTCATGGCAACGGCCGGGAAGAGGTCGTTGTGTCATAGGGTAACTTTGGGGAACCTCTGTTGGCAGTCTCTTGTCATGCCTACCTTTCTGTTGTTTCATCACTAATTACTTTAAATGGAAAACTCTGATTTCCAGTGGTCTGCTGGGGTTAGGGTGCCTACCAAGCTGTCATGGTATAAATTTAGGGGCCCACTGTCAAAACTCTAGGTTGTCTGACTTTCTGTCCTTCAGAACATGTCTTTGAAGATGTAGGGGGGGCTGTGAGTGTGAGGATGTTTGCCTTGCTTCCAGTGTCTGCCTGGGGGAAGGGTCTGCACAGGTGATGTTTCCCTGTAAGTTTGGTGTCACTGGCTTGTTCCTGAGCCATTCTGTAGAATACTGTAACTGCACTGGGGAGACCTTTTGGGGTGGTTTGTAACTGGGACCCCAGAAATGTAATCCGCCCCCAGTTTGGAGAGATTGTAGTGGAGTGGGCAGCAGGGTGAGGTTCCCTGTGCATTTGGTGTGTGTAGCTTGCAGGGGGTCCATTCTGTATCTGTGCCTGACATTTTCCCAAAAAGCACTTTCTTGGCTTTACTGCCATAGTGGCAGTGGTTCTGCTGGGCTTGTAGAAATGTCTCTCACCTTCCGTTTCTACTGAGAGATTCTCTAGTTTGACCTTGGAAACAATGGAGGATAGGGGACCTTCTTTGGGGGGCTATAACCCAGACCCCATAAATCTAATCCTCACCAAACAAATAGAAGAGGGTCATCCAGAGATCTGCTGTGAGTTTGGTGTCTCTAGCTTGCACAGGATCCATTCTATACACTCCTGAACCCCCTGGACCTGTGCCTGTCATTTCCCTAGAAATAGCTTCTTGGGGGGGGGGAGTAACTCTGACCCTGTAAATCCAATCATAAAAAAAAAATGGACAGCAGGTAGAGGAGAGTCACCCGGAGACCCCTGCAAGTTTGGTGTCTCTAGCATGCAGGGTGGGCATTCTACCACATAATGAAGTTAATGAACTGGTTTGTGATGGTCCATGGTTTGTGAACTATGCACACCACAAACCATTAATCAAACCATGTTTTCCTAGTTCATGCCCATCCCTATTGGCAACCACTTGCCCCCCTAGTCAGAATAACGAGACAGACAACAGTTTGGAAGTAAACAAGGGTCACTTTATTAACTATTTAACATAACATTGCGGCAAGGGACCAGCTAAACAAGCACGCAACAGGCAAGGCAGGTGTCACTTCCCTCCTTGCCCTTTTCTCAGGCGGGTCACCCAGCTCTGGTCCAGAGCCATCGGTCTGGCTCATGGCCAGCAGCCCCAGCAAACTGGTCACCCCCTAGGAGTGCCTACCCCTGAAGCTTTCCAACTTGCAGAGAGGAGTATAGCCTAAGAGGTACCCAGCGGAGGTGATCACCGTTTTGCATCCTGGACCATAGAAATCCAAAGGCAGTTCCTGATGACCCCCTGTTCCCTAATGGGGAAAATGCCATAAGGTGCTCACCAGTTCCGGTTTCTTGACTGCACCAACTGCCAAGTGACCAGCCTATTTAAGTGTCAACCACCACAACCAACTATCCCATCCACTGCTCTCAGTGCAAGGTAGGCAAAAACACCTCCACCCATTCAGCCAATACTGTGTAAAAGCGAAAAATTCCTACCTGGCCCCAATAGGCAACCAGCCTTAGCTTGCACTAAGAACAGGGTGGGAGGGTGGGCGAGCACATCGGAGCAACTGACAATGGGCGGGAGCAGAGCCTGGCTGCTATTGAAGCTGGCTCTGCCCCCGCCCCCACCACGACACAATGTGTCATGTCTCCATTGCTGCCCATCTTCCTCAGGGCGGCAAATCAGCCCCCGGCAAACAGCATTGTTGCTGGGTCGCCGGGAGCTTTGATATTGTCACCGAGATAATTTTCTGCGGTCTATTAGCACATCAGAGAAGGGGCAGCACTTTAGCAGAACTTCCTTGAATACAGCTCATAAGTCACATGAGGCATGACAGGGATTCAATCCTTCCACTGTAGTGAAAACGCACACGGAGAGATTTCCTTGAGCCACAAGTATCAACAGAACCTATAGAGATGCCTCTTGTGGAAAATGTTGAGCTTGAAGGAGAACTCTAGTGATGGGCAGCAGCCAACCACCATATCAAGCAGGCCTTCTCAAATTCGAATCCTCGCCAGCTATTTTCTTGTTATCAAAGGGATGAAACTACAAAAGCTTGTCTGATTGATTACAGCTCAGGTATCGTCTGAAAATTGTCACAGGCTTGAGCATCTTCAGGTCTCTTCATGCCTGCTGCACCCTGTAGTTCTAATGCCTCAGTCCTAGATACTGACTGTCAGACCCTGGTCCAGTTACACTCAATAACTCTCACTTTGGCAGTGATAAGTTTATTAGAGCATATGCAAGATCCAAAAGTCACCATGTTAGAACTGAATTCTCTTGGTGGGTACAACCATATTATAGAAAGTCAAACAGATCCCATCTGACACCCAAGCATACATCACATCCACACTTTGCCTAATTGCCATGCCAACCAGGGGAGATATATGTCCTGGTAATCTAGAGTCCGAGATGGTACAAGTATGTGCTCAAGGTCACTTCTCCTGGGAACACAGACAGAGGAGGAGAAGGGCACATCTGGTGGAAAGTTACATCTTCTAAAAGCAAAGGTCTCACACACTCCTGCACACACTCACCCCCACTCTCAGGAATGCTCTCCCTCCAACTATTATGGCAACCAAAGTAAGCATAGCATAGCGAGGTTTGACACTGACTTTCCTTGAAGTCGCTCCTTAAAATAAGGTTGAAGGCCAGGCTGGGATACCAATAGGAGCAGCAGAACAAAATGCAAGAACAACAGATGGAACAGGCAGAGTGATCCACCAGAGGCCAAGTCAAAATCTATCCAATACATTGATGACCCTCTTCCCAGAGAGTGGAAGCAAATTTTAACCCTGTCTCAACAGTCTTCCAACTGCAGATCTACAAATGTCTTCCACGGTATTCAGTTGGAACATATGATTTCAATGATAGAAGAAGGTGGAAAGTGAGACTATGAGGGACAGTGCTTGGTACTGAAGAAAGACAAAAAAATCTCTGCATATTGCTCCAGAGAACCATTTTCACCCCATCCACATTGCCTCTTTGCAATGCTTCTGTTATATGCAAAGTATAAGAGAAGAACTACAGCAAGTGTTCAGGATGATCAAGAGAGACTATGGGGAATTTCAGACAGATGATATAATCCGGAAGAGGAACGGTTCCCAAACGGTTTCTGGTCTGGCATTTCAGACAGAACCGTTTTAGAACCGGTTCCCTACCGGAATATATTTGTAATTTCACACAGAATCGCTTCTGTCCCGTTCAGGAAACGGGGCTGAAGCGTTTTACCTGTCAACCACTTCCAAGTAGTCATCAGTTTCTTCTCCCGGATCTGATACGCTTTTTTCCCGCCTTTTTTCACCCGCGCGGGCGATCTCCGGCTTTTTTTTTTTTTTAACGTTCGCTTTAGAGCGTTATAGCGCTATAGCGCAATAGCAACCCCATTGGAATGCCTGCAGTGTTGTTTTTATAGCACTATAGCGCTATAGCGCTCTAAAGCGAACATTTTTTTTAAAAAAAAGGCGTGGCAGGAACCGGCGGGAAAACCGGCGGTGCAATCTGAAATGCCAAACCGCTTCTGATTCGGCTCTTTTCCGGTCAGGGAAAGCCATGTGTGAAATGGCAGCCCTGTACCGGTTTACTTCAAGACGAATCAGAAACGGCTTCAATCCGGCAGAGTCTCGGTAATGTGAAATTCCCCACTGGCTGTGTGCCTGTATAGATACACATATATAAACACACATCCACAGAACATTAATTACGTGTCTAACACAAAAAGGGTGTGTGTGTTTTTTTGCTGTGTAATAAAATAAGCTGCATGACCCAATAACACTGATACCATCAAAATACCTTTCTCTTAAACTCTAACTTACAAGGGTGTCTGGAGGTTGACCAGGAGACCTCAACCCTGGACTCAAGCTTGCAGGGTATGCTCCCCCGTGTCATTCCCAAACTGGCAGATATGGGTGTCTCCAAGGACCCCACCACCAGGATCAGGAGCGGTCAAGCCCAGGAGAGAAAGAGAGAACCCCCTGCAAGCTACGAGCAGCGCACAAACAACTGGAGGAGGGGAATGTGAGGAACCAAGCCAACCCCTGCCACAGATCCCCCACAGAGGAACAGGCTCAACAAAGGGGTGTGGGGCAGCTGGATCACCCATCCTGCAAGTCACCAATGAGATCGGAAGGAGCTGGGGCGGACTGACTATGGAGGAAGCAGAGAGTGGGAAAACCTGGTGGTCACCCTTCCCTGATAAAGGCAAGACCCTCCAGCTGGGGGTTGGGGGTGGTATTGGGGCAGGGTGATTTAAATGGGGAAGTGGATGCAGGCTGGGGAGAATTAGCTCACAGCTCTAGGTCAGAAGGGCAGACTAGAGAGAAAGGACCCTGGTCTGTTAATAGAACACGAGAGGGAGGAAGAGGACATTGGGGGAAATCACTCTCACAAAAAACAGGATTACGAAACTGCGGGGGAAATCGGGCGAAGCCGCGGGTCAAAATGCAGCCCCGCGGCTTCGGGTGTGAAATTGACTAATAGTATCGGGGCAAACGGCGGCGCAACCCCGGGGCAGCTTTAGTGGGAAATCACCCTAGGTGACTTATAACCCTTTTTCCTCCCCATTCTGAGCCCTTGCATTCTACCTGAGGAATTGAGCCCTGGAGCTGTTTCAGTCCCCAACTGGAGATAAGTGACAGGTGCAGTCAGACAAAGGGTTTTTTATCTGAAGGTAAAAACTGTAGTGAGTCACTCTGTGCCCATAGGATAGAGCAGGATATCAATCTGATCGACAGATGCTAAATCAACATTCTTAGCTTACCTGGCCAAGATAAGGGTGCAGCCACGGCTGTACCAATTCAGAACAAGGACTTCCTTAACCCAGTGTGGTAGGGACCCATATTACATGGATGGAGATGATATTCAGAATAGATGCTGCTGGGGAACTTGTGCACAGCATGCTCCCATCGTTTAACCTGGTCATGGACAGAAACAATGAATCAGTGCCTGGGGTTCCCATTCACATTTCTGAGATAACTAATTGGGATCTGAGGTGAAAGTTTTAAAACTGAAAAAGTACAAAACCAGCTTGATGCACAGCAGTAACAGGAATAAGGTCAAGTTCATGTGAAGAGGTCATAGGAAAAAAAGTTCAACTGTGGTTCAGTTGCTTTGGTCTTTTCCAAATCTTGTTAAAAAGACACAACCATCATTTTTTGAAGGAGAAGGAAAGGGTTTGTTGTTTTTTGTGAAATGGCCATTTACAGTGCAATTATAAGTGCATTTTCTTGGGAGTAAGCCCTGTTGAATAGACCTGAGTAGGATTCTGAGTAGACCTGTTTAGGAATGCTCTCAGTTTTTAAAAAATGTCTGTGATATAACCAACACCCTGTACCAAAAATGAGTTCTGTATAAAGGATTTTATTTGGAAAGGAGCCTGTATTGCTGATGAGCTAGCACCATTTGGACAGCAAGACCAAAACTGTCCTTCAGTTTCTGAGAAAGTTCCCCAGTTGCTGAGAAAGGTGGCCTATGTCCAGGGTATCAGTTTTTACCCACACTAGTTTTATAGGTGACTAGCATGTCACATAGCCACAAGACAGCCTTCCATTGTATCAGTGCCTACAATGTATCTGGTGAAGTGAGGTCTAACTTAAAAAAGTGCTAATGCTGAGATAAAATTTACTGAGTTTTCAAGATACCACATGGCCCCTGTTTATTTTTATTGCAACAGAACACTAACATGGCTGCCCATTTGGAATTGATCCCTATTATGAGAAATGCTGATATTAGCAGAATACAGCAGAAAAAATGACACAATAGAGCAGCAGCAAAAAATGCAAGAACAGCAATGATCGCTTCTTGTTTTATTTATTTCATTTACACCCCCACCTTTTTCCCCAGTAGGGGCCCAAAGAGGCACACATAATTCCCTTTACCTCCCTATCTTTCCCAGACCATAGTCCAATACTCTAACCACTATACCCCACTTGTACTTCCTGTTTTGCAACACAGTTTATGGGTGTTGTCAGTGTGGGTAACTATCTGGAAGTGACTTCAGTAGTAGCTCTGAGACATTCTATCAAGATCTGCAAGCAGGGCACAATCAAGCTATATAGTTCTGTTGCTCCTGGCTGAGGATTTCACAGCCACATTGAATCTTTAATCTTTAAAATCAATCAGTAAAAATGAAGAAAAAGCCAGACTAATAGCAAATTATGGGAAGGCAATACATGCAATTGCATAAAATGTCATTTGTCCTGAGATCATTTTCCTGAGCCTGAGACTGGAAGAAATGTGGCCTGATAATGAAGCTTGACAATCGATAGGGGATTATTTGGTGTCTTTGTGTTTTGAAAAATGTTGGGCTTTGGAAAGCTACATCATTGGACAAGAATGTTATTTCCAAGATTTGGAGATGAAAGCCCTACCTATTTAACATAGCAGCAAGGCCATGTTGTGTTCCTTGCATTTAGCCTCTGTCATTGTGCACTTGGTGGTCTAATAGTTAATACAGTCACAGCAGTAGCCCTTTCTTTTGCCTCAATCCAGCAGCCCCAAGGTTTGATTTGATATCAAGGCAGAGGTGTGGGTGAGAAGATACTCTTCATTACTTCTTTTTTTAGGTTTCCTGTACATCAAAAAGAATGGGACAGCCACTGCTCATTCCTCTTTTTCTAAAGGGCCCAGGCAGGGCACATACAGTGCAATCCTATGCAGAGTTACTCCAGTCTAAAGCCATTGATTTTGGTGGACTCAGACCAAAGCAACTGTGTATTACTGCACTAATAGTCCACTGTGTCTATTTTATAACAATCGTGTAAGGTCAAGAAAGAACAACCTTTCCAAAACTCCAGCCCAATAAGCTTCATGGTTCAGTGGAGATTTCCAAGTTGAAGCCTGGTATGATCTACTATATTACAAGTTTATTGACTTCTAATTTAAACACTATTAATCCAGTGGAACCTTGGACATTTATAATATATGTCATACAATGCAGGGGAGAGGAGGGGCACAAAAGCTACAATAACTTACGACAAAGGATGTGTTGTTGGCTGATTTGCAGTGCAACCCTAAACAGAGTTATACATCCTTAAGACCATTGACTTCAATGGACTTAGAAGGATATAATTCTGCTTTGGTTCACATTGTACGTACCTCAGCAGCTACTTACTCAGCTACTTTAAGTCGAAGTTGTCAGGTGACTAGCTTTCTCATTTTGTAAAACTGGAGAAGATATTGGTCACTGCATCTTCTGGCCTCCCAGTGGTATTGCTCTTTGCCACTCCAGTGTTTCAGTTTGTTCCTTCCCCAGCTCTGGAGCTGGTTCCCTGGGCACAATCCAGTATGATGGTTACTCTGGGTGGAGCAACAGGGGATGGCACAACTTTCCATTTCTGGCTATACTTAGCTTGGCTCTGGATCCAACCCAGTTGGAGAAGGAAGAAGTCAGCCTTGTGGTGCACTATGCAGTGACCTGGCAGACTAGGCCATGGCCACCCATATGTGGTTGTGTCCCTTCATATCCTGCTTAAGTTACTGGATGGCCAATGGCTTTCTTGTTCTACCACTCCGCAGCTCAAAGCAGCACAATCATGTGACTCTTGGTATAAAGTGAAAATGTGGCCAGGTGTATAGTTTTTAAGAACAAAGCCTCTGGGAAAACTCTCACAAACCAAAATCAAAGTGGTGAGTGCTGGGTAGCAGAATCCCATTTTAAATACTGAAACCCAACTCCTGCAGCTTTTGTTTCTTGTAGCCTAAAGTAACATAGCTCAAAAGTTGTATAAAAAGAAGAGGTATGCCTCTTCCCTAACAGTTTTTTTCTAGTACTTTCCTGTATGTGTTTAAGGAGGAATAAGAAATCTTAAATGCAACCTCAAAACAAAAGGTCTTAAATACACAACTTCAATGGCAGGACGACTGCCGAAATAGGATACAAGTTGACTCCTGGAAAGACATTTGGATATCTCCTAGCTTCTCCTCCAAAATCTTTTGTATTAAACTAAATGCTTTTAAAACAGTAAACCGCTGGTACCTAACACCTGCAAGATTAAACCAAATCAACTCAAAATATAGCAAATATTGTTGGAAAAACTGTTGCCAGATAGGCAATTTCTTACACTGCTGGTGGGCCTGTCCACATATTCAGCAATTTTGGTCTCAAATTCTGGCACAAATCTTTATTATCACGGGTCACAATCTACCTGCACTGCCAGAGACAGTCTTGCTTGATGTTCTTCCAGAGAGTTGCAAAAGAAATACGCTAAAGACTTTAATTTCTACATTACTGTCAATTGCAAGAATAATACTTGCACGGAATTGAAAAGAAAAAACCATTCCCACACTTTCAAGTTGGCAAAATTCATTATGGGAACACTTCATCCATGGGAAAATTACATTTCATCAATCACTCTGGAACTCTAAATCCTATCAGAAAAACTTTCAAGCAATATGGTTCCCAGTAATCCAATATCTTGTTGAAGGTGAAATTATTCCTAAAAGTAAACACTATCAGGAGTTATTGTATTTCTAAACCACTAAGGTACTCTATAGCTCGATACTGAAATTATAACATAACAACTGTTAGTAATACAATTGCCACAACCTTAATTAGTTAAATGTTTTGTTGAGTTATCCAAGTGAAGTTCACTGTTTAATTGTATTTTTTGTATACTGCATCTTGGTTTTGTTTTTGTTTCTTTGGGGAAAATAACAATAAAAAAATTAAATTTAAGGAGGAATAAGAAGGGCCAATTTCGAGCGTTAATTGAGAGGTTTAGGTGTACTTAATATCACTTGACAAGGTAAGGTTTCTTCCAGTAAGAGGTTCTTTCCTTTCCTTTCCACCCTAGTAGTTCATAGATATATAATCTGGAGCAGTATAAAATTTCTAGATATTCTATTTGGAACCAAGAGTTAAAAGAACTGATACATATTTAGCCACACTCAATGTAATTTTTGGGTCATTATCTTTGACTAAGAAGAGAGCAGTTTCTGAAGAGTAGGGAGGTAAGAGGTTGCTTAAACTGGGCATTATACAGTGTAGGGATGTGCATTTGGTTTATCCGAGCCAGAAAAATACCCCCTCAAAATACCTTACCAGTGTAGCTGACCCCCCATAACCCAATTTTCCCCAGCTTTTATTAGGGTGCATTCAGCTATACTGAGAAACCATTTAAAAATATCACCTTCTGAGTTCACTTGCTGAGCTGCACTGCTGCCACACTTGGATAAGGCAATAGGCATTTAAAGAGACTGTGTTCTCTTCAAATGCCTTCTCCTCCAAGCCCTGTGGTAACGATGCAACCCAAAAAATACCATTTTTTTACACACCCTTGATACAGTGGTTTCTGAGAGTCACAAACATAGGGCACTCCAGCAAAATGTTAAAAAGGTGTATCAATCCATTGCAGGCTACAAGGGCAGATTCTGTCATAATATACCTTGCCAGAAAACCTGCACTGTAAAGCCATGGAAGGAATTATGTTCAACCTACCAAACAAGAATGCCCTATAAAACCGTGGAACTGAGGGACAGAAGAAATAAGAGGGTAGTACATCAGAGGGGGGCAATGCCATAAAACAAAGAAGAACAAACACAGCAGCCTCTCACTTAAGTACTACAATGATCAATCTCCAAGACACATTTCCTAATCAAGATAAGAGAATAATGCTTTCCCCAGGCCAATATATTTTGAGGGGTCATACCAATTAATAATAGTTTCTCATGCACTATTTTCAGCCATGTAGATTTAAAAGAGTCTTTTCCCAGAAGAGCAAGTAGGCTGTCTTCAGTGAACAAAATTTTTATCCTCAACTTAAAAGCAAGGAGTCATGCTCTAGCCTCTAATGACTTCTGTCCAAATTCTGCCCACAAGGCAACAATGGAAACACAATAGGGAATATGCATTAGTTTTCTCAGAAATTGGGAGAGTGGAATGCCAATTTTCTCTGTAACTGTATTTATCCAAATTGCAGATCCAAAGAGAACAAGGGGAACAGTAAGTGGTTGTATATTCACCTGATAAAGAGATTTCTATCCCTGATAGCTAAACTGAATGGCTGTTTACCCAACTAGGGATCACATGAAAGTGGCCATCAATATGTGGTCAACACTGCAAATATTGATCCATTAAGAGTTATTGTTTTAGGGACAAAGCTATTCTTCATTGGGAACAGTCATGCAATGTCAAACAAAAGGATGGAGCCCATGCAACATTGAAATAGAAAACATTTAATTTGTTAGTACATTATGAGAGGAACTTATAAGGCAAACCACATAAATATGCTGAGAGAATTTTAGGCACTAAAAACACCTAAAATCAAGTTCATAATTTCAGACCTCCAAACCTGGCCTGTCTTGCCAAAGTCTTAGTGCCAAAGCAAGACAAAGAAGCAGCTTCCTCAGTTTAGCAGTTATATCACAGATGTTTACCTGAAAAGAGACACACGGTTAAACAATTGCCAATTCTACCAGCCAGCCTCCTCTGGCCATTAAGTGTCTTTCATTTGGTTGCAACGTATTCTGATCCAGAGGCAGAATCTGGTGTCTGGTACAACTCCTGATAAGGGTTGCTGCCCTTGAAACTGCCTCCCCCAATCTATAAACAAACTGAACTTCTTGTTAGTCTTTGTCCATCATCCCTGATAAGAAATTGATTTCCTATTGGGGCCATCATTGTGTTCTTAACATACTAAATATAGCCCTTAATGAGAAATATGTGAGCCTACTTCTCTTAATATTTTTTTTTAAGCTGTAGAATATTTTGTCTTATAAATAAAAGTTTAATTCTATGGGTCTGTCCAGGCTTCCAGTAGTATTATAATATTGTTATTCCCGGTGACTTACCCTGCACTTCAAGTATGTTGTTTAAATTGGATGATAAAGCAAAACAATAATCACTTTATATTTCAGCCTCAAAGTAACATCAAGTTCATCTAAACTAATTAATTTCAGTGCATTTCAACATACTTCATTCTGTGTTGGATTAGATGCTACTCTATATACTGAAAATTATTTTTCATTACAAGTTAATGACAACAGTAATTTTTTTAAAAAAATGCATTTATTTTCTCAACATTTTGTTGCATGCAACAGTAAACTTTTACATCTTTGAGGGGGAAGTAGTATGAAATCTTCAATCACCCCTTATTTCCGAAAGCCAGAATTTATATTTTATGAAGCTCCTCAGAACTAAAGCATTGGTATAAAACTATAGGCTGGTCCCCCATGAGGCCCTGTCTTCTTGTTTGGCAATTACAAACAGGTTGCTTGCTCAGTGTCTGATCTGATTCCCAGCTGTTATCTCTGTGCAGCTGTGCTTCTGTTACCTCTCATTCTCATTATTTACCTCCAACAAGATATGTTGTGTTGGAATTCTGGCCCAGTAAAGGTGGTTGCCGAGGTACAGGTTGTCATGTACTGTTATTATATTGTATCCATACTTTACATAAACAGGACAGGACTTGTAGGAAGCCAAAGAATGTGAAATCATATTATGCTACAAATTAAGCCCCTTTTCTTTTTGGGTGTACTTTCATTTAGTGGGCAAGGATCTGTTCACCTATCTCTGTAGAATATCTAGTGCAGAAATCATACATAGATCATGAGCTGTGAAGCTAGAAGAAGCTTCAGGATCATGTATGCCTACCTCCTGACCAGGAAGGAATTTTACAGTGCCGTCCTAAGCAGAATTAGACCCTTCTAAGTCCTTTGACATCAAATGTGCATAGACAGGTATAACTCTGCTTAGGTTTGCCTTGTTAGCCATCTAAAATAGATTATCCACCTACAATGAGATGGGATCTCCGCTAACAAATAGTTGCCTATCCTTCAAGATTTAGCAAGCCACATGCAGAGAACAGGAATAATCAGAGTGCAGAATGAAAGAGGCCTATGAAATAAGTGATAGAAGAACATAAGAACGTAAGAGAAGCCAATGTTGGATCAGGCCAACGGCCCATCCAGTCCAACACTCTGTCACACAGTGGCCAAAAATACCAGGTGACATCAGGAGGTCCACCAGTGGGGCCAGGACACTAGAAGCCCTCTCACTGTTGACCCCCCCCAAGCACCAAGAATACAGAGCCTCACTTGCCTCAGAGTCCCTATCTATACTTTGTGGCTAATAGCCACTGATGGACCTCTGCTCCATATGTGTATCTAATTCCCTCTTGAAGCCGTCCATGCTTGTAGCTGCCACTGTAAAGTACTGGGTTTCGGGCCTCATGACTCGGACGACGACATAAGAGAAGACGCGTTTATTCGTACTTCACACAAGACAAGAACAACAGTAATGGCCGGCAGCCAACTATATACAGTAAGGGGGGGGACGCCCCCCGTTCCTATTGGTGGGTTTGAATTGCCCGCCAATGCTGCCATTGGTTCTTATTGGCGAGCTCAGGAACCTAGTCCCTATTGTTCTCAGAGAGCGAGCTTGGCTGCCTTCGCCAGCTCATACCCCTGATGTCAGGACACAACACCCCTCCCCCCATAGTTCGTCTCCCATCAGGTGACGTAGTCTTTTAGGTAGGCTGGTGGCCTCCGTTCTCTTACTGACCTTCGGGGGGCCGGTACTGGACTGGCGGGCCCTCCTTCGAGTGGTCCTCTCGCCCTAGGAGCTTGGATTTCCGGTGGCAGCGACGGCGGCGGCGGTAGCTGCGGTGGCAGCGGTTGCGGCAGCGACGGCGGTGGCTCGACTTGCTCTTGGACCCCCTCCGGGCTCCGCGGTCTTTCGGGCACTTGCTCCGCTGGTGGTGCCGGCAGCCGATCCCGTGCTGGTGCGGCCTCGGTGTCTTCCGGTAGCGGGGCCTGGATCCCTGTGTCTGGGTCTTGCCGCCTCCGGAGTTGGTCCACGTGCTTACGGAGGACCCAGTCCCCGTCTGCCAGGACCTCGTATGACACTGGCCCGGTGGGTTTTAGGATGCACCCGGCCAGCCACTGAGGCCCTGCCCCGTAATTCCGGAAGTAGACAGGTTCCCCCAGGAGGAAGCTCCTGGGCGCCTCCCGGGTTTCGACCAGCTTTCTCTCTGGGGCTCGGTCCGGGTGGAGCCTGTCTAACAGGGTCGTGGGGCGGCGGCCCATCAATAGTTCTGCGGGGCAATGCCCAGAGATGGGGTTCGGGGTGGTGCGCTGTGTTAGGAGGAAGCGGGTCAGCTGGAACTCCCAATCCCCCTCCGTTATGCAGCTCAGCGCTTCTTTGGCGGTGCGTACCGTCCTCTCCGCTTGCCCATTAGTTGCCGGGTGGAAGGGCGCAGAACGTATGTGCCGGATTAGGTTCCTTGCGAGGAATGCTTGGAACTCCGCAGATGTGAACGCGGCCCCGTTGTCCGACACGATTGTGTCTGGCAACCCGTGCGTCGCGAATATTTTCCGCAGGGCCCTTATTGCCGCTTTAGCCGAGGTGGTAGACACCGGGCTTATTTCTACCCACTTCGAGTAGGAGTCTACTGTCACCATGAACTGGAGCCCCTGAAATGGGCCGGCAAAATCTACGTGTAGGTGGGACCATGGCTTGTGGGTAGACTCCCAGCTTTGGGTAGGCGCTCTGGGGGGATTGGGGCAGACTTCCTGGCACCGTGTGCATCCCCGGACCCAGGTTTCAATTTCTGCGTCTATCCCCGGCCACCACACGTAGCTCCGTGCCAGAGCTTTCATTCGTACAATTCCCGGGTGGGCCTCGTGCAGCGTCTCTAGAACCCCATGTCTCATGGGCCCCGGGATTACCACCCTGTCCCCCCATAGTAAGCACCCTTTCAAGGCGGATAACTCTTCCCTCCTGGCTTTGTATGCCGCTAACTCTGGCCCTGTCTGTTCCGCTGGCCATCCCCTCACCACCCAGTTTAGGACCCGGGAGAGAATGGGATCTCGGGATGAGCGGGCGGCCACGTCTGCAGCCTGAAGGGGGGGGTTGGGCAGCTCCTCCATCAACAATACTGCTGGAGCCGGAGCCGAATCCTCCCCTGTCTGCGGCAGCGGCAGGCGGCTCAGTGCGTCAGCATGCCCCAGCGCCTTGCCCGGCCGATGCTCCAGCCGGTACTGGTAGCCCGCTAAAAACAAGGACCAGCGCAACACCCGGGGCAACAGTACCTGCGGCGTTTGTTTGTCCGCCGCGAACAGTCCCAGGAGCGGCTTATGATCAGTTACCAGCGTGAAGGGCCGCCCATACACAAAGTTGTGGAATTTCTTAACCCCCGCCACCAGGGCCAAGCCCTCCCGGTCAATTTGTGCATAGTTCCGCTCCGCGGGAGACAGCGTGCGGGAGTAGTAAGCCACCAGGACTTCCCTCCCGTCAGGTAGCCTGTGGCCCAAGACCGCCCCGACCCCATACGGCGACACGTCGCATGCCAGGATAACCGGGAGCTTTTCATCGAAGTGGGCGAGTACAACGTTCAAAATCAATAGTACCTTAACCCCCCGAAATGCCGCCTCCTCCCTCGCTCCCCATGCCCAAGGTGTTGTCTTATCAAGCAGCCTGTGCAGGGGTTCTGCCACGGTGGCTTTGTGTGGGAGAAAGGCGTGGTAAAAGTTCAGGAGGCCTAAGAATGCCTGGAGCTCTGCCTTGGACTTCGGGGTGGGGGCCTCCACGATGGCCTTCACCTTGTCCCTCGCCGGATGCAGGCCCGTTGCGTCAACCCGGTATCCCAAGAACTCCACCTCTGGCACCCCGAGGAGGCACTTTTCCCGCTTCACCTTCAGCCCCGCGGCTTGGAAGCGTCCCAGAACAGTTCGTAGGCGGGCGGCGAAGCTCTCTGGGGTGGCCGCGGTGATGAGGACGTTGTTGAAGAACGGCGTCACGCCAGGGATCCCTTTTAACAAATCGTCCATTAGATTTTGAAAGATCCCTGGGGCCACACTGACCCCGAACTGCAGCCGCTTCACCCTGAAGGCCCCCCGGTGGGTTACTATGGTCTGGGCCTCGGCCGTGGCCTCATCCACAGGGAGTTGCTGGTATGCCTGCGCGAGATCCAGCTTACCAAATATGCGCGCCCCCGCCAATGTGGCCAATACGTGGCTGACAACGGGGACGGGGTATGCGTGCGCCTGAAGTGCCTGGTTAATAGTCCACTTGTAATCCGCGCAGATGCGGATTTCCCCGTTCGGCTTCACGGGTGTCACAATCGGGGTTTCCCATTGTGCGTTGGGGACGGGCTCTAGGACCCCCTGGGCCACTAACCGGTCCAGTTCTGCCTCTATTTTTGGGCGGAGGGCCAGGGGCACGGTGCGGAATCGCCGCCGGATGGGTGCCACCATTGGGTCTAAGTGGAGCGACACCGGGGCCCCTTTATAACACCCCAGTTTCCCATCAAAGACTTCGGGGAATTCCCGGCACACCGCCCCCCAGTCCCTCATCCCGCACTTATTCACGCCCCCGATCGTAATGCCTAAGGCCTCGAACCACGCTCGCCCCAGGAGACTCACAAGGTTGCCCTCAACCACCACCAAGTCCAAGTTCCCCTCAAAGTCTCGGTACTGCACTCGGAAAGTGCCGACTCCCCGGATGGGGACAGGGTTCTTTTGAAAGTCCACCAAGCTTAGTGGCGATGGACATAGAGGGGTCCCCCTGCCGGGCAAAGTTTATTTAAAGTGTCCATGGAGATGATGGACGCCGCCGATCCCGAGTCTACCTCCATGCAACAGGGGGACCCCTCGATCCGCACGGTTACTTGGATCTTCGGGGTAGAGGAGAGATTGGGGTTGGGGAGGCGAAGTACCTGCAGTGGTTGGTCGGTGAGATGGTACAACTCGGCGACCTCTTCCGTCGTCTCGTAGGCGGTGGACGGTGCGCGGTGCGGTGGGGCTGACGATCTCGAGTTCCGGGGGCCCTTGGACCAGCAGACCCGTGTGAGGTGTCCCTGCTTTCCACACCCGTGACAGACAGCATCCCAGAACTTGCAGGTCTTCCTCCCGTGGCCTTCCCCGCAGCTGGCGCACACGGTCCAGTTGCCGGAAGGCTTGGCTTGCTCCCTGTCGGCCTGCTGAGTCAGCGCCGGCCGGCGGTGGTGGGGTCTGAGGGCGTAGACCTCTTCGGTGTCTGAGTCCCCGGGGCTGGGACCCCTTCCGACCGTATGGGCAGCCGCGGCCAGGCGTTCCCCTTCGGCGGCCTTGTGTGCGGTTGCAGCGTCGATGGCCTCGTCCAGGGAGAGCCTCCGGTATCCGATCAACTTGCGCCGCAGCTTGGAGTCCGCCAGGCCCCACACAAACTGCGTCAGCAAGTTGTCTTCCACCCGCGGGAACCCGCAGTCCACCGCGAGCGCCCTCAGCGCAGCCAGGAAGGCGGCAATGGATTCCCCTTGGGCCTGGACTCGCCTCTGGAAGTCCATCCTCTTGGCCAAGAAGGTAGGCCGGGGGCTGAAATACCCATTGAGGACGTCCAGGATCTCCCCAAAGGAGCTTTCCAAGGCCGTGCGGGGCACCAAGAGGCTCTTGGCGAGGCGGACTGTTTGGGTGCCGCACGCACTCAGCAGGAGCGACCGTTTTTTCTCCGGGTCTTGAATCTTGTTGAATTCCATATAACTGATGAGCTGGTCGACCCATGCGTCCCAGGCTTCTGGCTGAGACGGATCGAAGCGCTCTATCATTACGTGAGTGGCGGCCATGGCTCCGTCTGGGAAGGCGTGCGCCGGGGCGAGCGGTGTGGTGCTGCTCTCTGGGTCAGCGATGCAATGCTCGGTGAGCGGTGCAGTGCTGCTCTCGGGGTCAGCGATGCAATGCTCGGCGGGTGGCCTGGTCGTCCTTCTCGTCGTTCATGGAGTCAAGGGAGGCGTTGAAATCCCATCCTCGTCGCCACTGTAAAGTACTGGGTTTCGGGCCTCATGACTCGGACGACGACATAAGAGAAGACGCGTTTATTCGTACTTCACACAAGACAAGAACAACAGTAATGGCTGGTGGCCAACTATATACAGTAAGGGGGGGGACACCCCCCGTTCCTATTGGCGGGTTTGAATTGCCCGCCAATGCTGCCATTGGTTCTTACTGGCGAGCTCAGGAACCTAGTCCCTATTGTTCTCAGAGAGCGAGCTTGGCTGCCTTCGCCAGCTCATACCCCTGATGTCAGGACACAACAGCCACCACCTCCTGTGGCAGTGAATTCCATGTGTTAATCACTCTTTGGATGAAGAAGTACTTCCTTTTATCCATTCTGACCTGACTACATGTGAAAACTTCAAGAGGAAGGAACACAGATCAGAGATGACCATTCATGTATGCATTCCAGGATTTTAAATGAGAATGGTGACTGCTGGAAACTGGAGGAGGAAGTCACATGTAGAAACAGACCTCTTTCCAAAGAAAAGTGAAGCAAGCTTATTGAGGTTTGCTTTTCTTTTTTGTGTGAACAGCTGGCACACCTATTTTTGATTGCTTTTGAAATGGAGGGGAGCTTCAAAAGCAGATCTTGATATGGCATGATTCTTTGAAGGAAAGTCAAGAATTCTGCTGTCAGCACTATCCATAATTATATTAAACTAAGGAACTCTTTGAAACAAACTGAAGAAAGTGAGCATGCTTTGAGTCATTTCATACCTTCAGAAGTTTTGTGAACACCACAAAGTGATGGATGGATGGATGATACCTGTAAGACACTATCAGTGTTCTCCAAACAGCCATATTCCCATTTCCAGTCCTTCAAGGAATCACAGCAAGCTGAACAGATCTGTCAGTTCTGGGAAATCATCACTGTGTAGATGAAATTCAATGACAAAATACATCCATATTACATAAATAGAACAAAAGTGGGCCTTTAAATATTCTGTAGATAAATGTGTACTTCCTCACTGAAATGCCAATAGATTCAGGTGGGTAGCTGTGTTGGTGTGAAGCAATAAAACAAAGTTTGAATCCAGTGGCACCTTTAAGACCAACAAAGTTTAATTCTGGGTATAACCTTTTGCGTGCATGTATCTGAAGAAGTGTACATACACAGAAAAGCTTATACCCAGAATTAAACTTTGTTGGTCTTAAAGGCGCCACTGGATTCAAACTTTGTTCTATAACATCAGAATGCAGTCTTAAAAATGTATTCCTTGTTTATGTCATATACTTGGACCCTCCCCGATGTGTCTCCTTCAACTGAAAGTTTTAGACCTCATCATACTAATAGGATGGGCAAGCCTATTTTAATGCAACCAAACACATTCCGTTGGTATATTTTTGTTCTTACATTTAATAATGGAAATCAAACAAAACCAAAAGGTTCACCAAAAGTCCAAGGGCCAGTCTATATCATCACAATGTGACAAGCTCTCTGCCTGACTTTCTGATGGCACCACTGTTCAATGGGAGGTATTCTATCTTAAGAATGAATGAACACCAGAGAACACTAATGCTTCCATTTGAACCTAAAAAGACTTCACTTAAATACACTATCATTTACCATTTCTCTTGCTATGCAATATAAGCAAGTTTTCAAAATGTTTTCCAGTGCCTTTTGTGTCCAAAGGGGTTATTTTTTATACTTACACATTTCCAGAAGTTTGAACTATGTCATATATGCTTCACATAAATGTATTGTGCAGGAAATAGCTGATTTTCAACACCTAAAATTAAAAATCTTCCAGGGTTAGCTTTTCCTCCAGCAGTCCTCCAGCATTCTTTTGTTTCAGTCCAAAAGGTTAGTTGTAAGTGAGGGAATCTGCTGAAGAATGAGGAGACTTACATATGCTTAATTAAGGCAAATCCTGGTTCAGAGGGTTTGCAGGAGTGGCAATACTCATCAGACTGGGCCATTTTGAGAGTAGTCTCCATAGAAACAGTTCAGAGAATGACCCACTGTAACAAGTCTGTCCATCCTGAGAAAATCCCAGACCAAACAGATACAAGACAGTGGTGGCAGCCAGAGTTCCCTCTAAGATGCACTAGGGGGTGCTCATGTACATAATTTTAGCTCCAGCTCAGAGATTTTCAGCTTCTGCTCACACTAAGGCATTTTACTTCCATTGGAGACAATGGATGATGGGGGCACCTCCTTCTGGGGCTCATTGAATTGGACCCCCTGGTCCAATCTTTTTTGAAATTTGGGGGAGCAGGTTGAGGAGAGGCACCAGCAGCTATGCTACAAATTTAGTGCCTCTGCCTCAAAAAACAGCCCCTCCTGAGCCCCAGATAACCCAGATCAATTATCCATTATAGCCTATGTGGCTGATTGACTATAATGGTCCCCATAGGCTATAATGGAGCTGGAAAAAAAAATTTGCACACCCATTATGCTTTTCAGTATGATTTGCAAGCTGCCTTGAGTCACAGGAAAAGTGGGATATAAATATCTGAATAAATAAGTAGTTTGGGCAGGCTGATAACATTTAAGCAACTTCCTGTTTGTTAGTTTAGGTACAGTTCTGACAGTGATTGTTCCTCTTCTATTATACTTGACCTGTAATTTGTCATATTTCACTAAAAGAAAAACCAAAGTAGATGGCAAGAATTTTTTTCCCCTCTAAGTGCTGGTATGTTTTCTAAGGTTCAGTGCAAAGTGACAGTTCAGTAATTCCACACTAGACCTTAAATCCTGATTCAACCCTGTCTCCAAACTTCCATTTTACACTACACTTGAGTAATACCCCTGTAATTATTTCAGGGTATTTTTGTTTCCACATTACGTTGAGGTCACCCCGGTTTTGCCCCACACTTGTCCAGGGATAAACGGATGCTGTTATAACCAGGGATAAATGCAAGGCATTGTGTCACGATTTGAACTCTGATAAAACCAGGGATGAGATCCAAGTGCGGAAAAGACCTATAAGGGAGATTGGAAGTTGATTCCAAAGATACATCTACAACTGTTACATGTGTACATAGGCTATCACACATGACATCACATTCTTGCCACACCGTCACCAGAAGAGTTTCACAGAGTTCAGTAAAGGGTTTTGTTTTTTCTTCTTTTAGTAAAGAAAGAGATGAACACTTTTGCTCTCCAGCATGGTTGTGACTTAAACTCCTTTCCCAGTAACCTTTTTGGATCAGATTAGCCTGAAATGTATGTGTGTACTTGTATCAAATGGGGCTAATTTTCTCAGTTTTATAGAAAACAACTGCAGCATTTGTAGTAATATAGCCTTGTAATGACAATCTGGGTTTTTCATGTATTTTTCTGGGACAGACAGCCTTACAGGGCTTTTTCACTCATGCAAATCCTTTTGTTCCTTTAACACCTGGTTATGCTGCAAAACTTAAGTGTCTGTTCTATGCAACAGCCACCAGCCAGGACCAAATGAAAAGAGACAGGTGTTTTGATTAAAAAGCAATGACCTAACTAGGGATTCGGTTTGGCCTGCTGGTATTAACAGTCTGCCCAGGTGCTTGTAGAAACATCGGCCTTACTGCTGCCATGTCACTCAATTGAATAAGAAAGGCCACAACAAACAAATGACTGAGAGAGCTTATTGCCTACACTTCAAACCATTTTTGAATTCTCGACAAAGGTCTAACTCTGCACAATCTCTGCAAGTATGTTTTTGTTCTTAATATGTTTGACCCTATTCCAAGTCACCCTGTGAGCTCCTCAGCTCATTCTGCTAGCCACTTTGCATACATGCTTTTCATTCCAAGTGAGAGGCTAAATAGGGTTGGCAGATTCTGATAATGGGCATTGCAACCTTGGAAATACTAATTTAATTAGATGGGTAGTATGCATAGTAAGGATCTAGGAGTGTGAAGGAGCCATCAAGATGGCTGCTGTGAGCTTTACTTTGGGTCAGCCTACTGACTGGTGATTGCCAGCAATTAAACAAAGCTTCTGAAACACCTCCATCCAGCTTAGAATAGACTGGCAGCAGTCATATTTAATACAAACTAGGTCATTTCAGAAAATGGGAGAAGATCTTGGCCACAGTTCTCTTAAGAGTTGTTCTAATGATCTAGTTGATGAGAACAGAGCATAAAACAAATGCTCATTATGGACAGTGCCGGCTCACCTGCTAGGTGAACTAGGTGCTTGCCTAGGGTGTGCCGGCTCTCAGGGGCACCAAACAGCACCCTGCCCCCCCCAAAGCCGCCCGCCACCCTAACCGGGTGCCCATCACCACCGCCTCCCCACCACCACCACCAGTACAGAGCGCCAGCTGGGGCTCAGGAGGTGGCAGCACAGCTCGCCCGCCCTCCCCCTGCCCTCTCCTTGGGGGAGGCAGGAGGTGGGGGTGGCATGGCAGCAGCCAGTGGGGACTCCCCACTGCCACCAGTACAGAGCACCCAGCCAGGGCACAGGAGGCAACGGCACAGCTCACCTGCCTGACCTCCCCCCTCAGGGGGGAGGAGGCGGGGGCAGTATGGCAGCAGCCAGCGGGGACTCCCCACTGCTGCCGCCAGTACAGAGTGCCCGGCCGGGGTGCAGGAGGTGGCAGTGCAGCTCACCCACCGTCCCTCTCCCCCCCTTGGGGGGGGAGGAGGTAGGGGCAGCATGGTGGCATCTCCAGGCCCCACCGGGAGGTTGGCATCTGCGCCCACCTAGGGTGCAGAAACACCTCGAGCCAGCCCTGATTATGGATTGGTCCAATTTATCCCATTACTGCTTTACAACAGGCAAAATACCTTGGAAATGAGGCTGCATATTCCCTTTTAGATTGTGCTATCGGTAGGTATATCCTCCATGATACACACTTTGTCTCATTCATGCTTGTTTAATCTAATTATATTAATGCCTTAGCATCTGCTGTTCACTATGACAATCCCTCCACAGGTCAAGAGCAGTTCTCCCTCAAAGCTGTGGAGACTTAGGAGCAAAAATTCTGTTTTGTGAGCTACTGGCATTAAAGTTGTGAGCAAGTGATTTGGCTATTGCAGAAATTAATTTGCTCTGGAGCCATCCTTCCTGAGCTAAGACAAAAATGTGTGAGCCAGAGGCTAAAAAACTGTGAGCTAGCTCACACTAACTGAGCTTAGAGGGAACATTGGTCAAGAGATGTCTCAGTGAATATGCATTTCCTTTTGCTGCTGCCTACTGAGCTTTTTGTGACACTATGTTCTCAAAGACATCTTCAGACAGAGAAGGAAATAGTAAATAACCTCAAGTAGAATTATCAGTTGATATACAGATAATCAGGGCTATTTTGGGGCAGGAACGCATAGGAACGGAGTTCCGGCTGGCTCCTGAGTCGGCCATGCCCAGCAGGTTCTCATTAGCATAACAGGCCACACCCAACAGCAGAAACTCATCAGGATTGGCTACATTAGGGGTGTGTGGCCTAACATGCAAAGGAGTTCCTGATCCAAAAAAAAGCCCTGGGTTTTGACAACAAACAAGGGAAACAGAAAAGGAAGCAAAAAGTGGGTGTGGCTGGATGACCACACTTCTGGCAACATGGGGTGTGTAGCCTAATATGCTAACGAGCTGTGCTGTCAGGGTGTGGCCTAATATGCTAATATGTTTCTGCTGTTGGGTGTGGCCCATTATGCTAATGAGTTCCTGCTGGGCTTTTTCTACAAAAAAAGCCCTGCAGATAATAATTGTGACTAGAAGTCCATTAGTAAGGACCTTTACACTCAGAAATGAGTATGACATTTGGTCCCCTGACATTCCCTCTACAAATATTATTCTGTCCATTTCCTTGCAGAACAGAGGAGTCTAAAGAAATAAGTGTGGCTTGGCACAGACAACAAAGGAGCTGCCATCTTGAATATACCTGAACGTGTTCAGCATAGTGTCTCTTCTTCTTCCCTCATCAAAGTACATGGGGTTAAACAGCATAAGAAAAAAGATCCCAAACCTAAGGAGTTTACAATCTAAAATTTGACAATGGAAAAAGAAAAGCAAGAATAACAAAAGAGGAAAGTAAACAAATACAGTCAGTCAGTTACCTATAATCTGATTTGTTGTTCTTGGTGAGGAAGACTAATGGGTTAAGTGAGGGCTTCACAAGGGTTTGAAGAGATATATGAAGGGGGAGAGGGAAAATTAAATAATCTGCAGTGATATCCACAATGAAGGGTTCTACTATATCAAAAGTAGTTGCAGGTCCTCAGTGCAGCAGTCTGTATGTCTGCTCTGCCCCATCACTTGATTTTTTTCTGCCCAAGCAAGGAGGAATGATGAAAAAGTTGTGAGAAATCCTTCACAAGGGTGAAACAGCTATCCAGTTTTTGATTACTCCTCTTGGTCCATCTCTAATTCTGGAATGAATTAACTCCATTTTTTTAAAAAAAAAAAAAGATTGAACAATTTGGAAATTATCAAAGAGTTTTAAATTCACTGGGATTTAAAATTAGCAATGAATGTGTGCTTATCTGTTATTTTCTAATGGCTTCTGAGATATTTTTTTAAGCAATCTTAGATTTAGATTCATGTTATATTCTGAGGGGTCTTCCTCTATCTGCATTTTTGAAAAAGTAATTTGCTTATCTCATCTTTCCCCTTGTGGTTGACCAGTTAGTCTAAATTGAATCCATGCTGTCACTGTTAGGTAAAAAGCTGGAGTCAGCAATAAAGTGTGATCTGCTTAGAAACTGCTTGAACTCAAATAGTTGTTACCTGTTACCTATCAGACTGGCTGATTTATGCCATGCTTGTGAGGATGGCATCTGCAACAGCAGTTGAAAAGTACAAAAGCAACCGGATGTAATGTATATGAACCTAAGGTATGTCTTTGCATTCGCATATCCAAGAAGGACTAGCAGTACTTTGAAACCACCTGGGTTGTACCCCCACTAAAAAAAAAGTCTGCTGTTTTATGGCCATAGTGTTAAGGTTTGCCAAAAACTATATTTTCATGATTTCATTTGTCCAAAACTCTTTTTTAAAACAATGATCTCTTAAGGTAGTTTCAGACATTAAATGTCACGAAACAACTGAAACTTCAGTCCAGCTGTTATGAGTTACAGCCAAATAGCTTGAGTATTAAGAACTCTTTTCCACAGGGTCCCCTGGTGTGCCATTTGCCTTGTCCCAAGAGCTTCAGTGGATCAGGACCTGGGAATGAGCCAAGTCTGAAAAGAACAGCGTTTGGATCACATTATCATCTGACTGACTGAAATGGTCCTGACGAAGCTGCAGTTGTAAGACCAAACTAAGCATTATCCAAGTCTCCTACTGGATGTGGCCCTATGTCTACATCCCTGCCTTTCCCCTTGTAACATATAATAGAGAGGTGTGCAATCATAATGTTGTTTTCCCCCATCTGATCCCTATTAAACATAACATAACCTAAGAGAAGCCAATGTTGGATCAGGCCAATGGCCCATCCAGCCCAACACTCTGTCACACAGTGGCCAAAAATACCAGGTGCCATCAGGAGGTCCAGCTGTGGAGCCAGGACACTAGAAGCCCTCCCACTGTTGTCCCCACACCAAGCACCAAGAATACAGAGCATCACTTGTCCCAGACTGAGAGTTCCTATCTATACCTTGTGGCTAATAGCCACTAATTCCCTCTTGAAGCCATCCATGCTCGTAGCCACCACCACCTCCTGTGGCACTGAATTCCTTGTGTTAATCACTCTTTGGGTGAAGAAGTACTTCCTTTTATGTGTTCTAACCTGACTGCTCAGCAAACCAAATTGCTTTATATCATGCGGAGGGGAGGGGATGAGGTGGGACCCTGTTCACAAGTGAACACACATACAATCTACATCCAGTGTAGACTTGATTTTTCTTTATATGTGCATTGTTCAACAAATGTAGAAGAAGAAGAAGAGAAGATATTGGATTTATACCCCGTCCTTCACTCGGAGTCTCAGAGCAGCTTACAAACTCCTTTCCCTTCCCCTCCCCACAACAGACACCCTGTGAGGTAGGTGAGGCTGAGAGAGCTCTGACAGAAACTGCCCTTTCAAGGACAGCTCTGACAGAACTATGGCTTGCCCAAGGTCATCCAGCAGCTGCAAGTGGAGGAGTAGGGAATCAAATCCGGTTCTCTCAGATTACAGTCCATGCACTTAACCACTATACCAGACTGGCTCTCAATGTACAGCTCAGCATGGGATTTAAATCCCAGGTATTGGTTTCTGGTTTTGTTTGTAAAATAACTGTGAGCTGGCTCTTTCTTACAAACAAATGCACACATGTACATGCAGCATGGTATACTGGTTAAGAGCAGTGGGATCTAATTTGGAGAACTGGGTTTCATTCCCTACTCCCCCACACAAACCCTGGTGGGTAACCTTGGGCCAGTCACAGTTCTCTCAGAACTTTCTCAGCCCCACTTACCTCACAAGGCACCTATTGTGGGGACAGGAAAAGAAGGCAATTATAAGTCACTTTGAGACTCATTAAGGTAGAGAAAATTAGGGTATAAAAACCTACTCTTCTTCTAACATGTGAACAGGGGTTTGATTAGCCACATTAATAATTTCATCACTAACCTCATGGGGAAGGGGAAGCTAGACTTGAGCCTATTGCTTTTGGTAGCTTGCCTTTGTTTGAGGAATGCTTAGTTCTACCCACAACCAAAAGTACAGTGACACACTCCAGTCATGCTCTAGCAGGTGAGCACTGGGAGTGCATCCAAGCCTTTTGTCCCCCAAGCCGGAATAATGAGACGGACACAAGTGATGGGTTAAACTTTGGGCCACTTTATTAACTGACAACTTAACCTGGAACCAACAGCAAGGGCAACACAGATCTGAGGTATGGTCAAGGCCAGGGGTCAAAGACACCTCCCCTACTGTAAAGTATCCACCAGCGAACATGTGCTCAGGCCATGTGCTCGGACTGGTTCCAACCGGTCCGACATGTGGCCAGGTGAAGGATCTGAGCTTCGCTCCCAAAGACAATGGACTGTAGGATCCTAGCTCCCTCCCAATCGGGGAGCCGGAATCCTAGGAAATAACTCAATCACTGTAAATAGCCCAGTCATGGGGTGTGGTGTGTGTTGGGGTGTGGGTTCCCTTGGGAATAGAAGCCGGCCTGCGAGCCGGCTTCTCTTGTCTTGTTCTTCAACTAATAAAGTATGTGAGAGCTGAAATCACTCGTCAATCTCAGTACTTTTCACCTACCAAATAGAAAGGGTGAGCCACCCTGCCTCAAGCGGGAGCCATCGAAATGGCTCACACTCGACTGGCTAGCCATTGCAGGATAACCCCCGTAGGCCCACCCCTGAGCCACTAGGCTCAAAGGGAGGACCCGACTGGGGCGGTCCCGAAGGCAGTCTGTTTTCCCCACCCCATGCCACAAGGCAGAAAGACTGTACTCACAGAACCCCTTCAACCCCAAATGACAGATGTCAGCTGGTGCTTACCGTGCCGCAATCTGTATACCACATAATACCCTGCCACTGCCAAGGCCAAGCCTCTGCTTAGGCCTTTGCACCCATTGGGAGGCCCAAGGCCCCCTGAAGCCCTTGCTGTAAGTCCATGCCCATCTCCAACAGGTGGATACCATCCTGCCAGTATAACTCGGCATACCTAAACCACCCTCAAGAATCCTCTGCAATTCTCTATTAGCCTTATGGCAAGCCTTGTCTATGGCCAGAGGACTTTGCACCCTCCGCCAAACCCTGCAGATTATCATGGCTGACCAAACTATGAGGGTACCAGTCCACTGCCGGTGGATAAACTGAAAATCCTCTCAGGCCTAAAGAATTAATGCCTTCCCTTTAATCAAACCTAAATCATTGCCTCCTAAATGGATAACTACAACCTGAGGCGGAGGACCAGCCCAATCATGAAACAACAGCTGCAAAAGGCCCGGCCACTGCAGGCCCTGGCGCCCATGCTATTCAACATTGGCCCACTGGCTAAGGCCCAGCTGCATGCCAATCAGCGTCCTCCTGGCTCAATGAACTGCCCAAAAAACAAAACTGCCGCTGATTAAAACATTCTTCCTCTCCTGCCAGCAAATCAAACCTGAAACAGAAAAAACAGTGAGCAGGTGCACAACGCCACCCAGAAACCATCAAGTCCTGACTTTAAGGCCCAGAAAGGGGCTGCACATAGGACTTATACGCTGAAAAGCACCACCTCCCCAGACGTTGAATATCTCATGCTGTGTATCCCATTGCTGCTGCAGTGGAAGCTGCACCAATACGGAATGAGTGCGTGCAAAAACGCCTCCCCGCCAAGCCCAACTTCTCTAAGGCCCTAGTGGTGACCTTCCAAAATTGATATTTGGTCAAGAGGGTGTCATCCTGGTGCTGAATCAGAAGGTCTGCCCCCATGCCCCTGACCACCAGATAGGCAGCCAGTGCTGCCACAGGGCACAGCTGCTTCTCAGCACAGGCACCCAGTTTGACAAAGGAACCGTGCTGACACTGGTCCATTTTAGAATGCCGCAAGGCAATGGTGGCTTCAGCCGCATCCAAACACACATCCAGAACTTGCAGGCCATGCCCTGAGCAGTCCTTTGCAGACTGGGCAACTAACTCACTGATCTGAAAAGCCCCGAAGAAGTCCACTAGAGCAGCAGAGTGAAAAAGGGACTTCTCAAAATCAGATGAACAAACCTCGTTCCACTTAGCCTGCAATCCCCAAAGAATCTCAGGAGAAATGGGTTGCCTGAGGTCCCACCGCATCCTGATTACACGTGACCAGCCCTCCAGCATCCTACGTATTTGAAAATCCCCTGTATGATCAACCAGCCCTTGCGCCCTACTGGTAAATGCTAATGCAGACAATATTCCCTTTATGGAATTAATCGCCAAACCCTTACCTTTAGACGCCACACAAAAATGCAAAAGGTGCTCCACTGGAGCCGGCCACGCACTAGGATACCCTACCTCTTGTCTAAATTCTGAGAACTGGAGGACTGCCCAGTCATAAACCCGCTTGGTGTTTGGTGCTATGGCTAAACCTATTGCCCTGCACTCTTCTGCCTTCCAATCAACGATAGCCCTGATGGCATCTGCACTGGCTGCAAGTCAGTGTCTGGGGCCAGCCATGGAACCTCTCCATCTGTTTATGAGAGAGAGCATCTGCCACCTCATTGTCAACCCCTGGCATGTGTTTAGCTGGAGGCAATGAAGTGTAAAAGCCCTGACCAAATGCATGACTCATTGGGACCTGGAGGATAGGGAACTGATGACCTGCACCGCCACAAGGTTATCACACCAAAAGTTCACCGTGTGGTTGGCCAACTCTTCCCCCCAAAGGTGAACGGCCACTAATATAGGGAAGAACTCCAGAAACGTAAGGTCAGCCACCAGCCCATCAGCAACCCAGGATTCCAGCCATGCCTCCGCACACCAGAGCCCTCGGAAGAAAACACCAAACCCTAAAGATCCAGCAGTGTCCAAATGGACCTGAAGTTCTGCCTCCAACCTAAGCTCCTCCCTCCAGAAGAAAATGCCATTAAAAGCAGAGAGGAATTCCATCCACATTTCCAAATCCTGACAGACACCAGCAGTAATACAGGTCCTGTGGTGAGGAAGATGAAGTCCTATTGTTGCAGTGCACAATCTGCGCAAAAGGGTCCAGCCAGGCGCCACTACCTTACATGCAAAATTCAAATGACCAACCAATTCCTGTAGCTCCCTTAAGGTTGCCCTACGTCCCTGTAGAAATACACCGATTTGGCTGCGTAGGTCCACCAACTTGCATGCCAGTAGCCAGGACGACTGCGCCACAGAATCCAATTCCACCCCCAGGAATGTTAGAACTTGGGCCGGACCCTCAGTCTTTTCCTGTGCTAAAGGAACCCCTAACTCACTTGCCAAAGCCATAAAAGAATCCATCAGCCGTTTGCATTGTCTAGAACCCTCGGGCCCTAGAAACAAAAAAATATCCAAAAAGTGCACAACTGCATATGACCCAGTGTGCCTATGAAGGGCCCACTCCAAAAATGAGTAAAGCACTCAAAGGCTGTGCAAGAAACAGAGCAGCTCATTGGCAATGCCTGATCAACATAAAACTAGCCCTCAAAGCAAAAACTCAACAACTTGAAATCCTCCGGATGTACTGGGAAGAGGGGAAACGCAGATTTAATGTCACATTTCACCATCTCCGCTCCCCTACCACATTGGCAAACAATGCGCACAGCCTGATCGAAAGAAGTACACCGTACAGAGCATAAGGCCTCAGGAATGGCATCATTAACTGAACCACCCTTGGGATAAGAGAGATGATGGATAAGACGGTACTCCCCGGGGTCCTTTTTGGGCACAATGCCCAATGGGGACACATGCAAGTTAGGTACAGGGGGGGAAGGGAAAGGGCCCAGGACTCTCCCCTCCCGCAGCTCCTTCTCAATCTTTTCCCTAACCACAAGCTCCATGCCCCGTGTAGATCATAAATTACGCACCATAAAGGGGACCCTCTCACCTTGGTATGGAATGTGGAAACCCTTCCAACAAATATAAACTATCTGAATGTTGTCGATAACCATGTAACAGCAACTCAAGCACTCTCAACTTTATGAGCGTTGGGCCCCTTTCCATGCGCCTGACCGGGTACGCCCCCTCCTGGCTTTCTGCAGCCCTTACGAGGTTTACTCCGGAAGCATGATGAGAAGGGGTGCAGGCCTGCAGACAAGGGGCATTCATGCTGAAACTGGCATGCCTTACGGTTACACACTCCTTGGGCTCCAAATTCCCAGCAAATCTGGTAGGGTTGAATCACCTGCCCCGCCAGAGGGCAGGGACTAGAGAGCATGGACAAACGGTGGACCAGGTGGCCACTATGCGATCGATCCCCCAAGTTCAGTCTAGAGGAAGCCATGACCTGTAGCCAAAGGTGGGAGTGGATCTGGTCCCAACCAATGTTCCCTCTAAGCTGTGGAGTCTTGTGAGCAAAAATTCTACTTGATAAGCTACAGGAATTCAAGTTGTGAGTGAGCGATTTGGCCACTGCATAAATCAGTTTGCTCTGGAGTCATCTTTCCTGAGCTAAGACAAAAATGTGTGAGCCGGAGGCTAAAAAACTGTGAGCTAGCTCACACTAACTCAGCTTAGAGGGAACACTGGTCCCAATGCAAGGAATGGTTCATGGTGGCCCACATCCTGAACTCCTTGTCATACTGGAGCCAGGCGGGGCCAGTAAACCCAGTATAGCCCTTATAAATTATGTCAAAATATTGAAACAATGAAGCTGCCTTGAAAAGCTGGGCCTTAGAAAGCACACCTGCATATATAAGGAAACCTACAACCCAGTTGGCCCAGGTCCTATCCACCTTCATCTTCCTATACTTTTCTTTATCCCTATCCTCAAGCTCTTCCCTCTCCTTCTTTTCCAACTCCCAGAACAAAAGTGTAAAAATGTCCAAATATTCACCCCCGCAAATTTTATCCCTAGTGGCAGGTAACAGGTGGTCACCCAGGGGAAGTGCTAAATTCCCAAAGGAGAGGGCGGCAGCAGGGGCAACTGTGTATGATATGCCACAAGGCAATGGGCCATCCCACCATGGTGTGCTAGACATGCTGCACTGCAGCACAGATGTGGCAAGACAAAAAGGCTGAGAAGTGACAGGCAGGGAAAAATTGCTGCAAGTCTGCCCACATGAAGGGCCACACGGCAACGCAGACTGTGAGGAAGACGCAGAGCTTCCTGCAGCAGGTTGACCCCAAGGCCAACTTCCCACAGTGTGGTGCATAGCACACTTGCCCGCCGGAGTGGAAGGGCCGGCCAGGGCATCAGTCGGGCTCCGTTGTTCTGAAGCCACCACTGCAGAAGGTGCGGCAATGCTCTGACTCCCAGAAACTCTGTCCTTGTCTGTTACCGGTGTGGAGGTGCACCCTTCAATGAGAGACAGACGAGTTAAAACCTCTGCTTGAAAACGCTTATTAGCGGTGGAATGTGTTTCCTTTTTTCCCTGGGCATCACCCACAGGCCACTCAGCAGGAGCAGATCTCCTGTGGCCTGCTCAACAGCCTGCAAACATTGCAAAATGGCCTGCTGCACCATATCATCCTCATCATCCGAAGAGGACTTAGGTGGTGGCTTAGAGGCCGTTGTTTGCCCTTCAAAAGGCCAGAACCTTTCTTGGGAGCCATACCTGAAAGTTCACCAACAAGCCAAAATTATAGAAAAATTCCCTCGCCCCCACCAAGCACAGCTGCCCTGGCCCCCAAGAATCGCTGGCTAAAAAGCGACTGAAGTAGAAGGGACAAAGTCAAAAGGCAGCCCAAAACCAGCTACAAAATGGTCAACTCAAACCGGACACAAAATGACTGCCCATCCCAGAAACAAAATGGCCACCCACACATGCACTGATACACCTCAGCTGAGCCAATCAGTGATTGCCCCACTACCTAAGGAGCCCCACGAGGCTACTAAACCCCCAAAGGCCACCAAGCCGCCTTGGGTAAAACCAGCGGGGGGGTAAAGGAGGGGTCAGTGTCCAGGTGCCCAAATGGTTTGGAACCTAACCCACGCTGTTGCCCAGAAAAGCTTGCACAGGCAAACCGGCTGCTGTTTCAGGCCTCCACCCACCTACAAGGGCAGCTGCAAGGGGACAATGCCAACTCCCCAGCAGGCCCTAAACACAGCTACCCTTCTGAAAGGGTCCCTGGGAAACCCAAACCAATGGCCAGCGGCCACAGGGCACGCTGCCCTCCTGGAACCCCCAAGCCCCTAACAACCTACAGCCTTGGGCCGACAGCCCAAGAAAACAGGACGTAGCAACCACCCGGTCTGCTGCCATGTTGCACGCCAGTCTTTACCTCCAGGGCTGCCGTACCACAACCTCCACTCCAGACACTGCCCAGCAAGCTGGTGCAACCCAGGAAGCTGCCACCAAGCCACCATTTGGCCTCCGGAAAGATCACTGACATCCCAAAGTCAGAGGCCACCACCAACCAAGCCCTCTAACCCGGCCTGCAGCCAAATGAGGAGCACAAAGATGCCACCAGGAAGGTAGGCCCAAAAGCCGTTGTGCCGTTGAACTCCTCGCCAGCTGAAGATGAATGGGACTACTGGCGAGAAGAGGAGGGGCTGAGTTTTTAAGCCTCACGGCCCCTCCCACCCCGAATACCCAGATCAGGCACGTTTGCATGCCTAAAATAGGGTCCGCCTCATCCTGCTGGGAGGCAAAAGTGCCTCCCCAGCCCAATGGCCGCAGGGGCCGAGGGCCGTTGATTCAAGATTACCAAGCTATATGCCTGGTTCCTTGTCTTCCACAGTACCCAATGGGACAGCGGTACACATATGGTTTTTTATTTTATAATCAGAGTAACCTGGTCTTCTGTGCTGATTATTTTTGCTAGATCTGAACTACACCTGTGCTTCCTTGAAAGACTGTGTCTAACAATACTTCAGTTAGAACTTTATAGAAGACACAGTAGGAACACTACAGGAAAGATATGGTAGCTCGTGGCCCCATATTTGAGTGATGAGTCTACCTCTGATCAAACATTTTCTAGGCCATTAAAAATGGGATCACATTTTAGAAATGTCTCCTGGTGTCTGCGGGGTCTGAATTCTCATATTTCATGGTATCTCAAACGAAAACAGGCCGGTTTCAAGCTGTTTGTTTTGCTAATGGTCACACCTGTTACTCTCCACTCCCTCCAGGGTCCCCCCCCCCCAAAATTAGAATGCTATGGGCTTTGAGTAGGGAGCAAATTAAATCTACCTAAATATTTGAAGGGAAAAGTGACAGAGGTATCTGAAACAGCTTGTAGGTGCCATGTGGGGAAGCAATTATGAGAAACAAGTGGAGTATAATTACCTTTGTATTCAACATCAGCAGACTGATATGTACAATCAAATACAGCATGTTTGCAAGCAATCAAAAGGGTACCAAAGTAGAGCTCAGTCAAAACCTTAGTTATGAGATTTTTATCCTGCCTTCCCCCACAATCAGGCTTAGGGCAGGGTACAATGAGCCAGTAAAAGTTATAAAAAAAATCCATATAATTTTGGTTAAAATCTAAAAGCCAACTATCTACATGATGGTGAGATTTACTACAAGAGAGGCCCACAATTCAAACCCCAGACATGACATCTGAACTCCAGCAAGCTAAGCAATGGGGAGTTCTAAGGTGCAAAGTTTTGCTTTAAATCAGAGTTCCCCACAAATCAGAAACAGATTAGCAGAAGCAAATTATAGCAATCCAATAGGTCCTTTTGAAACCTGTGATGAAACAAAAGTTCTCCTAGCTATCAAAGAATGAACTGTGAAAACAGAAAGAAAGAGAGAGAGAGAGAGAGAGAGAGAGAGAGAGGTGGCAAACCACAGACTCTTTAATTAACAAAATATAAAGCAATCAATTGCATCTTCAGGCCAATATTAAACGATTTGAAAGATGCAAAGCAGAATGAGATCCCTACTGTGGTAGCTTAAAGTCTTTTCTTTTTTAAATGGACACAAATATTAGCAGGAAAATGGGGGAGCAAAGGTGGTAATGGTTTAACAGACTGTGGAATGGCTATTTGGGGGGGGGGGAAGAATGGGTGAAAAAAGAAAAAGCAGATGGCAGCCCCTTCCCAGGAGCCATAAAATTTCATGGTGTATTTTTGAGCCAAGGCTGGCTGTAATTTAAGCCTGGGGGCCAACTTTCTCTGACACTGGGGACAGGGCTGGGCCAAAGTGGAGTCCTAACAAAAGACACAGCACTCCGTAGAGATACAGTCTCTGGCAGGAATGGAAATCCTGCACACTTTGTGAGATGCAGCTACTGTGCAACCATGGAGAAACTATATGGATGTATACTGGGACAACTTGGAACATATGGCCTACCAATAACATAAAAAAAAATCATATATAAAAGATATAGACATAATTTATAAATGCTTGACCATATAGATAAGGCTGTTTGAAATCCATTGGGCTTGCTCAGATATGTAGCCAGAGAGCTAACTGTGCATATATATTCCCTCTAAATTATATAAAGAAAAACTGCAGAAATGCACAACACCTAAGACTTTTCAGTGTTTTAGTTCCCAGTGTTTCAATGGAACCTACATGCTTGCACATGACTTTACAGCATTACAGACTGATTTGAGTAGGCAAAAGACACATGCTCACTGTCAGTTTCTGAATAAGAAGAAATCTCAAGTAGCAGGTTTGGGAAAGAATGGTGCATGAGACCTTGGAGAGCTTCCACTAGAGCAGAGGTGGCCAAACTGCAGCTGGGGAGCCACATGCAGCTTGTTCACACATATTGTGCAGCTCCCGGCAGGGTGGCTGGGGAAGCGAAGGGGAGGCATGCCTCCTTGATCAGTCTTCCCTTCCCCAGTCAGTGTTCCCCTCTCTGGGTAGGCTTGAGATTGGGGGGAGTACAGAAAGAAAGCAACTTTAAATGCATTCTCAAAACCTCCACCCCACACCAGCCAGCTTGGAGAAGACATTTGTCTCTTTAAATCCCCTCTCCAAGCCAAGCCAGCCAGCCAGCCAACATGGGGATGGGGGAGGGGCAGGGCCGGCCCCAGGTGTCTGGGCGCCCTAGGCAGGACAGCCTGGGGCGCCTACCCCACCGGGGATACCAAACTCCTGGTGGGGCCTGGAGAGGGTCCAGCCTTGTCCTGGGCGCCTCGCGCAGCTGCGAGGCGCCCGGGGAGAGCCGGGAACGGGGCGGCTCTCCCGGGCCCCTCGCAGATGCAAGGCGCCGGGAAAGAGCCAGGGAAGGGGCAGCGCTGCTCTCCCAGGCCCCTCGCAGATGCAAAGCGCCCGGGGAGAGCCGGGAACGGGGCGGCGCGGCTCTCCCGGCCCCCTCACAAGTGCGAGGTGCCTGGGGAGAGCCGGGGAAGGGGCGTCGCGGCTCTCCCGGCCCCCTCGCAGCTGCGAGGGGCCCGGGGAGAGCCGGGGACGGGTGGGCTTGGAACGCCCGCCCCTTCCCTCCCAGCGGCGGCGCGGCTGGGGGGGGAGAGAAGCCGCTCCGCCGCCCCTGCCTCCTCTCCCCCCGGCTTTGGGGAGAGGGCGGGCAACCTCTGCTGCCGCCTGCCGCCTCCTGAGCCCCGGCGGGGTGCTCGGGGAAGGGGGGGGCTTTTCCTGGGAGGGGCCAGGCGCGGTTTGGGGGCCCCAGGTTGGAGGGGGAGGGCGACTTGCGCCCTCAGTGGGCGCTTTTCCACGGCGGCGGCAGCAGGGGGATCCTGCTGGCCACCGCCAGCCACTTCCTCCTCCTCCTCCCCCCCCAGGGAGGAGGGGGAGGGCGACTTGCGCCCTAGCCGGACGCTTTTTTGCGGTGGGGCGCCCGGTTAGGGTGGCGGCGGGGGGCTTTTGAGGGGGGAGCGGGGCGTCATTTGGCGCCCCTGAGGCCGGCGCGCCCTAGACGAGCACCTAGTTCGCCCAATGGGCGATCCGGCCATGGGGAGGGGAGCTTGGAGGATGCATTTAAAGTTAAAGTCACTTTCTTTCCACCTCTCCCTCCCCCTCCCCCTCTGTTTGCTTTCTTTCCACTTTCTTTCACACTTTCACTCTCTCTTTCTCCCCTCCCTCCCCATCTAAAGTTATATGTATTCTCCAAGTTCTGCCACACTGCCACACCTGCCGGCTGGCTTGGCTCGGAGAAGGCCTTTGTCTCTTTAAATCCTTTCTTCAAGCTAAGCTGGCATGGCAGCAGGGGACTTGGAGAACACATTTAAATTTAAAGGCATTCTCCAAGCCCCTGCCCCATGGCCCCACCCGCAAGCTGCAGTTGTCTCTTTAAATCCCTTCTCCAAGCCAAACCAGCTGGCATGCGGATATGCGGGGTTGGAGAACACATTTAAAGTTGTTTTCTTTTCACCTCTCCCTTCCCTTCTCCCTCCCTCTGTTCCAATTTATTTGCTCTCTTTCCACCTCTCTCTCTTTCCTCCTTCCTCCCTCCATCATCTATTTGCTTTCCTTCCACCTCTTTCTTTCTTTTCACCTTTTTCTCTCTTCCTTTATCTCTCTCCCTTCCTTCTTCCCCCTTACCACATCTATTTCTTGTCTTTGTTTTTCTCTTTCTTTCTCTCACTCTTCCTTCCTCTCTCTCTTCCCCCCTCCCTCCCACCCTGCCTTCCTTCCTTCCTGTCAGAGCCCCTGGAAAAATCAGTTATCAATAGCAATCATTCTAAAGAAGTAAAGTTTATTGAGACTTTGATAGGGATCCAGATTCATAATGTACTTTGTTAGGACTGATGTCCAGCGCATGAAGCCAGCACTTATAGCATAATCAAATATACATCAGTGGCTCTAGGCCAATCACTACTAAGCTAAAAGCACGCCAAACTAATGCTCCCAGGGGAAAAGGATATTATGCTCCCAGGGGAAAAGGATATTAAAGACAGTGCAGGTCTCAAGGTTACATGGCTATATCAGACACCAAACAGATAACAGCCAAAAACAAAACTATACATTCTAGTTTATGCACCACCACCTCTCCATGGCAACCAAGCTCCAGGCAGGCACTTTGGTTGACACTTCCTTCCCCCTCCCTACCTCATCTATTTGGTTTCTTTTCTCTCTCTCTCTCTCTTTCTTTCTACCTCTCTCTCTCTCTCTCTCTCTCTTAGACAAATATCATTGCAAACAAATAAATATAATTGGACAAATAAATATAATTATCAATATCTGTTTTTACCCCTTTTGTTTTTATTTTTGGCAGTCTCACTTAATGTTAATATTTTTCAATATTATTTTTTCAATAATATTTTTTTCAATAAAAATGTGTGTGTGATATTTGTTTACGTCTTGCGGCTCTCAAACATCTGATGTTTATTCTATGTGGCTCTTACGTTAAGTAAGTTTAGCCACCCCTGTTCTAGTCTTATCAAGTTCCCATTTTCATTACCTGTTGTTCATTGACAATTATGATGATTGTTGATGGTTATGTTACAGATATATTTTAGAAACTTATATCTCTCCTATCAGCTACTGAATAGCAGTTTACAACAAGAAAAATTCAAACAGAATTTAAAAACATATCAATAACAATGCATTGTAAACAGAGTTAACACTCTCCTACACCCATTGGTGTCAATGGACAGAAGGGTGTAATTCTGCTTAGGATTACATGGTTAAACATGCTACATAAATGAGTGATGGTAAGCCATTTAGCGTGGCAATTTTTTTAAAAATCTTTCTTAATAGTAATCCATCTAAAGATGATGATGGTGAAGAAGTATTCCTGGTAGCTTCAGAGAATCATATACATAACATATTTTTTCAGGATCAAAGCCTCATTTTAAGAAAATACTTATCAATCTACATGAGCAAAAAATTAGGGGAGAATGATGAAAGAAAGATGCAGGGAGAGAGTTAAGAAACAAAGGAAAGTAATTATTTTTGTTTCTAAATGTAACTTCATTCAATTCAAACAGATCTCTGACCTGGAGCTTTATCTGAAAACAGCATGTATGGGACATCGTATCTTGTTGCCATGGTGTCTAGCTGGTTCTGCAGTCAAGGACTGAAAGGAATTCCTGGGAGATGAACTACTACTGCAGAGCTTCATGTGCATGTTTTTTGTTTGCAGAATAGTAGGAGTGAAATAGCAGGCACATTAAATGCCTCGGAAGCTCATCTCCAAAAGTTGCTATAGGCAGATACAAAAGGTGATGAGTAAAAGGAAACAATTTCTGTTCCATATATTCAGTTCATTTGGTAGCAAGCCAAGAAGAGAACGTGGGCTGTTTTCTTCCCATAGCTACCCCTTGCATCTTCCATAAACTACCAGAGAGAGGAAACTTTATGGTCGATCACTTGGACTTGATAACGCCCCCCATAGCCATTGGAGGTGAACAGCTTTGAAATTCCAGTGCTGAAGTTTGTAAATCACCAGCATGAATAATGAACATATAAGCTTATGCCGATCCCCACAGTGGGGAACTGCTTCATCATACATGAGGCTGTTTGGAATCCCTATGTTACCATGTTGTCTCCAAATGCTAGGCAGCCCCCAGTGGAGTTTTCACTAATGAGCATTTTCCAGGAAAGGTTAAAAGAAGATCAAGGTTTTAGTTAAGAACACGGGGCCCTTTGATGGTGCTGTTTGGACAAACAAAATAATATTTGCTGAAAGTGGAGGCAGGAAATAGGGTGAAATAATAGCCGCAGTGTCTGTTTGTCTGAAGCAAGGCCTTACGGGTTGGCAGATCATCCACCATTGCCTCTGGGAAGTAGATATATCCAACCTTGGTTGTCTGGATTGGCGCGCGGGGGGGATGGTAGCTAATTTGTTTTTCCGCTGAGAAGAATAGCTTTAATACTGGCAAGAAAAACAAAACAAAAAAAGGAATATAGGTTGTAAGTGATGTTAGTTATGACCTGTGAAAAATACTGATATCTCTCAAGTGGCCTTGAAGGGAAGGATATCAATCACAAAAGAGGAGCTCAAACCTTCCAAAACTTACTTTCTTCTTCATGGGTCTAAAAGACTGTTATCTCAGTAGAGTTCACCATGTGGGCCTATGGTTGCCAACTTCCAGATTGTGGTTGGAGATCTCTTGGGACTACAACTAATCTCCAGGTGACAGAGATCAGTTCACCTAGAGAAAATAGCTGCTTTGGAAAGTGGACTCTATGGAACTATACCCTCCCTCCCCTCCTCAAACGCTGCCCTTCTCAGGCTTCACCCCCAAATCTCTCCTTATATATAATTGTGAAGTGGGGTGGCACTTTCTGAACATTCCACACAGTCCTAAATCAGTTGACTCCATGATGTATCATTCAGAAGCTGTCCCTATCCACTGGCTGTGTTGCCTGAGTCCCACCTCCAACATTCTAAACCAGGGGTGTCGAACTCATTTGTTATGAAGGGCCAGATTTGACATAAATTGGACTTTGTTGGGCCAGGCCATATGTATCATAAAATGTAATGCCAGGTAGCATAGGTATAAACTTTATAAAGGACACAAACACAAAGATTTTTTAAACTTAAAATAACAACATGCTTGAAACATTAGCATTCTTGCAATATTTTGTTTACTTAACAGTCTCTGATAACTGACACTTATTGCTCTGAATTATTGCATCAAAATGTCTGTGCTGTAGCAATCTGGGAGGGGGAGGAGCCGCAGCCCAGTGCAGGGAGCAGAAGCTTGCCTATCTATCTCTCCTGAACAACTGAGAGAGTCTGGGAAAGCAAGCAGCAGCAGCAGCAGCAGAACTGGAGGAAGAAGTAGGAGACAAGCCAGTCCCTTGTGGGCCTGATAGAAGCCCTCTGGGGGCCTGATCCGGCCCCTGGGCCGCATGTTTGACACCCCTGTTTTTAACAGTTCACTGTTCCTCTCCCCACCATAGCCAGTCGGAACACAGAGGTCATTTGCATATGCGGCCTGATTGGCCTTTGCCTCTAACATTCAGTTTGCTGTTGCTGTTGGGAGTCATTGAATGTGTCCTGGGGTAAAATACATATCCCAAACTTCCCTTAAATGGTCACTGGAGTTGCCAATCTCCCTGAGGGGCCTGGAGATCTCTCAGAAATCACTCTGTTCCCCAGCCACAGCACATCATTTCCCCTACAGAAAATTTCCCAGCTATTGCAACTGATCTCCAGATGACCAAGATCAGTTCTCTAGGAGACAATGGCTGCTTTAGGCAGTGGACTCTATGGCATTATACCTTGCTGAAGTCCCTCCCAACCCCAAACCCTGCCCTCCCCAGGCTCTACCCCTCAAATTTACAGGTATTTCCCAACCCAGAGTTGGCAACCTTATAATTGGCTATGGCTCCCTCATGGATCACTGCCTTGATGTGGTGTGGGGACTTGTGTGGTTCGATGAGGCTGTGGGCTATGCCATGGAGGGCAACCCAGAACAGACAGGCCACAGCAGAGAACTCTGACAAAGCGTGATCCACTGGAGAAGGAAATGGCAACCCACTCCAGTATCTTTGCCAAGAAAACCCCATGGACAGTAACAATAGGCTAAAAGATACGACACCAGAAGATGAGCCCCTCAGGTCAGAAGGTGTCCAATATGCTACTGGGGAAGAGCAGAGGGCAAGTACAAGTAACCCGGAAAGACTGAAGCAGCTGGGCCAAAGCCGAAAGGACGCTCAGTTGTGGATATGTCTGATGGTGAAAGGAAAGTCTGATGCTGCTAAGAACAATACTGTATAGGAACCTGAAATGTAAGATCTATGAATGAAGGTAAGCTTGACGTGGTCAAAAATGAGATGGCAAGACTGGACATTGACATCTTGGAAATCAGTGAACTAAAGTGAACAGGAATGGGCGAATTTAACTCAGAAGACCATTATATCTACTACTGTGGCCAAGAATCCCGTAGAAAAAATGGTGTGGCCTTTATAGTCAACAAGAGAGTGAGAAAGGTAGTAATGGGATACAATCTCAAAAACAACAGAATGATCTCAGTCCGAATCCAAGGAAAACCATTCAACATCACAGTAATCCAAGTCTATGCCCCAACCACTGATGCAAAAGAGGCTGAAGTGGATTGGTTCTATGAAGACCTACAACACCTCCTAGAACTAATACCTAAAGTAGGAAGTCAAAAGGTAACTGGAATAACGGACAAGTTTGGCCTTGGAGAACAAAATGAAGCAGGGCAAAGGCTAACAGAGTTTTGTCTTTTTTTATTTATTAGCTAGTTTAATTATACATATTTCCATCATTCCATTGTTCCATTTTAGGTATTTTTAACAATTCCTCCCTAATCCCTCCCTCCTCAGTCTAATCATCTTCTTTCAGCCAGGGGCACAGAGCTTGTAGCTTCCACTGAACATCTTCCTTCTGTTCCTCTTTTATCCAGTTCAGGTAGAGAGACCATTTGTCCTTAATCCGCGATGTTCTGTCCTCCCATGGCAGATCCTGGCTAATCGTACTCATCATATCTGACTGAACAAATTCAAACAGATAATTATGCCAGGTTCTTTCTGTCCATTTTCTTTTATGAGAGCCAGTTTGGTGTAGTGTAGTGGTTAAGTGCATGGACTCTTATCTGGGAGAACCGGGTTTGATTCCCCACTCCTCCACTTGCACCTGCTGATGAGATCTTGGGTCAGTCACAAGCTCTGGCACAGCTGTTCTCTCAAGGACAGTTTCTGTCAGAAGTTCTCTCAGCCCCACCTACCTCACAGGGTGTCTGTTGTGGGGAGGGGAAGGGAAAGGAGTTTGTAAGCCACTCTGAGATGCCTTTGGGCAGTGAAGGGCGGGGTATAAATCCAAACTCTTCTTCTTCTTCTTTATCTTTCCACCCTGCTGCTATTACTGCTTTACCAGCTAGTATCATTGCTTTCAATAAATCTTGGTTCTTTTTCTCTATTGTCTCATTACCTAATGTGCTCATCATCATCAGTTCAAAATCTATATTCAGCTTTACCTGAAAAAGCTCATTTATTGCTCTTAATATATTTTCCCATAATTTTTTAACCTCAGGGCATTCCCATCACACGTGGGAGTACCATCCTTTCGCATTTTTACAGTGCCAACAGTTTGGGCTTAGTCCTGAGAACATGTTAGCTAAGGTGGCTGGAGTTCTGTACCATTTGGTATAGAATTTTAGTTCCATTTCCCTGAACTTATGTATTTTTATTCTCTTAATTCCTTCCATTAGTTTTTTTGCTTTTTGTTCTATTATTTGAATTTCTGTACTCCATTTTCCTTGGAGGTGGCCTATTATTCCTTCTTTATCTGAGGTCATTTTCTTGTATATTACACCTGCTATTCCTCTTTTAGTTTTTTTCATTAATTTATACATCTCTTCTATTGGTTCTTCTATATCCATATTGCTATTTTCAATTATCTTTTTAATTTTTGTATATAAGCCTGCAACTTTTAACCAGTGTTTTGCGCCTACTTCCTCTTCTAGGACTTGAAGTGGTTTTAAAGTGTTTGCAGACATCAAATCCTGTATTCTGCTGTATCCTTTTTGTTGGAGTAATTCCCACCATCTGGAGTCTATACTTTCCTCTTTTAGAGTTTCTAGTGGCGCTCATCTAGATGATCGTTTTAACCATTTTGACTGCCACTTCCTCCACACTATGTGCTTTTCCTAGGTCCTATATTCAATTTAAGATCTTTAGCCCGTTAATTTGTGAAAATGCCAAATCATAGAATCATAGAATCATAGAATGTTAGAGTTGGAAGGGACCTTGCAGGCCATCTAGTCCAACCCCCTGCACTCTGCAGGAACACAGCCGAAACCCCTACATACCTACAACATACCCAAAAGATGGTTGTCCAGTCTCCTCTTGAACACGTCCAGCGAAGGAGCATCCACCACCTCCCGAGGCAGTCTGTTCCACTGCTCAACCACTCTTACAGTCAGGAAATTTCTCCTGATATTAAGCCGGTAATGACTCCCTTGTAATTTCCACCCATTAGATCTAGTCTTGCAATCCGGAGCAAGAGAGAATAGATCCACTCCATCTTCTACATGACAGCCCTTCAAATACTTGAAGACTGCAATCATGTCCCCTCTAAACCTTCTCTTTCCCAGGCTAAACATACCAAACTCCCTCAGCCTTTCCTCATAAGACTTGGACTCCAACCCTCTCACCATCCTGGTCGCCCTCCTCTGGACCCGCTCAAGTTTGTCAACATCCTTCCGAAAATGTGGTGCCCAAAACTGGACACAGTACTCCAGGTGGGGCCTGACCATAGCAGAATACAGCGGAACTACCACCTCCCGTGATCTGGACACAATGCTTCTGCTAATGCATCCTAAGATTGCATTAGCTTTCTTCACAGCCGCATCACACTGCAGGCTCATGTTTAGCTTGTGATCAACCATAACACCTAGATCCCTTTCACATGTCTTCCTACTCCTTTATTTACTTCATTTTCAAAACTAACCCATTTCTGATTTTCCTCTTCTTCTATTTCTAATAATGCTTTTAGCTGAAAGACTTCATAATAGCTTATGTCCAGTACTCCCCATCCTGGTTCTGAATTATGATTATATACTAACTTTTTTGCAGTTCTAATTTTCTTGCTATCAAAGATCCATTTGCTTATTTTTGTGTTCCAATTGTCCATTTTTTGTTTGTTAATTGCTAATGGTATTGTTTGAAATAAATATAGTAGTCTTGGTATCCAAAACATTATAACACTTTTTACTCTAGCTGTTATACTCAAGGTTTTCCTCTCCCATTCCTTCATATCTCTTGTTATCTTTTCCCATACCTTTTGGTAGTTTTTTCCCACTATCTTATTAATGTTTTTATAAATTTCTATTCCCAAGTATTTAAATTTCTTAGCTCCAATTCCTATTTTAGTTAATTTATTAATTTCCTTTCTTTCCTCCAAATTCACATTATGGTACATTATTTCTGATTTCCCTATGTTAATTCTTAACCCTGATAATGCTTCAAAATCTTCTAATATAACTTTCATTTCTTTAATTCCCTCTTTGGGGTTGGCCATAATTATAATTATATCATCTGCAAATAAGTTAATTTTCATGTCCTCTTTACCCATCCTACATCCTTCTATTCTGCCTGAATTTCTAATTCTTTCAGCCAGTTGTTCCATTGCCATTATAAATAAAGCTGGTGAGAGTGGGCATCCTTGTCTTACTCCCCTTGAAATTGAAAATTGTCCAGTGTGTTCCTCATTCACCTTGACTACCGCTGTGCCTTTTCTATAGATTTCCTGAATTGTTTTTATAAATGATTGGCCTATTCCATATTTCGACATTATGGACCACAGAAATTCATGGGGCAATGTATCAAATGCTTTATATACATCCAATTTAAGTAATCCTATTTTCTTAGACTGACTATGGCATAATACATTTAGTATATTTTTTTTAACTTTTGAAGTGTTTATTAAGATCAAGTATAACATATCAAAACATACAATAACTGCAAAATATTATGTAGAAGTCTTGCAAATCCAAAATTACAATCCCATCAATCAGTCACCAACAAAACAGTAACATACACCTACAAATAAACATAATAAGATGATATCAATTCCGTTCACCTATACCAAAGTGCTGTTTAAACCATATATTCCAATGAATTGAGTCAAGTTTATTGCTCTGATATACAAGAGGAGTCTCGGCAGTAAGATGAAGGTCAAGGTGAAATCAGAAATGGAGCCATGTGTAATAGCTCGTCCTAGATGGAAGCACATTATGCTCTGCCATAAAGTCAAGTACTGGATACCAGGTAAGTACAAATTTATCATAAGTTCTGCTGGAACTGTTTTGTAATCGATCCACAATGTTAGAGATTTTATTCATCACAAACTGATCCCAAATCTTGTCATACCAGGATGTCAGAGTAGGAGGTGTTGGAGATTTCCAGTTTGCCGCAATTGTGAGTCTGGCTGCTGCAAGAAGAATGGAGGTAAGGGTCTTTTTGGAGTCATTCCCAAATGATGAATCCCATAGATTGAGCAAGGAGAGTTCGGGAGTTACAGGGAGTGTTTGTTGAGTAATGCTGTTGATTTGGGAGAATACGTCCTTCCAGAATTGCAGTGTAAATACGTTCCAAGATATCCACAATTTTTCCAACACAGAGGATCATACTGAGGATTCATTCGATTCCATTTAGTATATTTCTTATAGGGTGTACTATACTTCTACCTTTTACAAACCCATACTGATTTTCTTTTATTATGTAAGGGATAATGTTTTTAAGTCTGTTCGCCATTATTTTAGCGAAAATTTTGTAATCCTGATTTAATAAACTTATTGGTCTATATGAACCCACTTCTTGAGGGTCTTTCTGAGGTTTCAGTATTAGAGTTATTTCCGCAATTCTCCAAGTATTAGGGCCCTTCTTCCCTTTAGTATAGTGTTAAACACTCTTCCAGAATTAATATTCCTTTCATTTCCTTATAAAATTCTGCTGTAAAGCCATCTAAACCCAGGGATTTGCCAGTTTTTAAACCCTTTATTACCTCATCTATTTCTTAAACTGTAATTTCTTTCTCTAAACTTTCCTTTTCTGAGTCTTTTAGCCTTATTCCTATTTGCTCCTCGAATTCAACTGTATCTTTTTTCCTATGTAAAGTTTTATAGAAGTCTAGAAAGGCTTCTCTAATCTCTTTTAGGTTCTGTGTTATATTTGCGTTTGTTCTCATACTTTAAACCTTTTGCTTATCTTTTCTATTCTTCAAATAATTTGCCAATCTCCTAGTTGAGTTTATTGTAGTCCTCTGAAATTCATTCCTTACCATAGTTTGTTTTTTCCAAAGTGCCATGGAGTCAAGAAAATCTAGTTGCCCCTTAAGTTCTTTAATTAATTTATGCCTATTGTGGCAAAATTTCTTTGCTTGGTTTCTTTGTAACATTTCCAATTCTTGATTTTTTTTTGTTCCTGTTAGAGAACCATTCTTTCTTTATTTCTATTTCCTTCATTATACATTGTCCCCTAATTACTGCTTTGGCTGCATCCCAAAGGATATCTGTGGCCACTGTCCCTCTATTTTCTTGAAAATATAGTTTTAACTGATTTTCCATGCATTGTTTGTCTTTTTCTTTAGCCATAATCATATTATTATATCTCCATAATCTTTTAATCTGTTCACATTTTATTTCTATTTCTATGCTTAATGGGGCATGGTCTGAAATCCATATTGGATGGGTTGTTATTCTTTTCATCTCCCAATTTTTTTGATCTTTTAAAAATTATATGATCCAAACATGAAGCTGTTGTGTCTACTGGAAAAATAAGTTGGCTGAGGATTCGAACTCAATTCTTCATATGCTTCTATCAAGTTCCATTTTTTCCACCTAATTATTTTATCTTTAGTGACATCAATATTAAAATCTCCTGCTATTATCACTTCTCCCTCAGAAAATCTCTGTGTCCTTCTGTATCAGAAAGTTTTTCTGGCCTTTGTTCGGGGCATAGATATTTATTAATGTTATCAATCTATTTTGAAATGAGCATTTAGCCAAAAGGTATCTTCCTTCTTCCTCTCTTAACACATCTACTAATTTGATATCATTCCTTTTATGTACCAAAATTGCCACCCCCCTTGCCTTGGCTGTACTTCTTGCTTCAGCTAACACTTCCCACCCTGGGTCTTTAAATAATGGTTTGTTATCCTTTTTTGCTTTATGTGTTTCCTGCAAACACATAATATCAATATTTAGTTGCTTTGTGAATCTAGCAAGTCTATACCTTTTAAGATCAGAACTTGGGCCATTGATGTTCAGTGTCAGCATCTTCAACTTCCTAACCATATTCTTTTACACTGAAATTTCCCTGTTCTCCCAGCTGAGCATTTACTTTTGTTGTTCTTCCCTCTCTATCTCCCAGCATCCCCCTTCCCTCTTCTCCTCCACCCCTCCCTCCTGTCCCTGGTATAGAGCTTGTGGCTGGGGAGGATAATTCATCCCCTCTCTATACTTTGGGTGTGCACATCCCCCCCCTATATTTAGTGATATCCTTTAATTATGACTTCTTATCTTATGGATACTTCCCTTTTCTTATCTGTGTCTATGAGAGCATCCTTGACCATTTGTCCAAGTGTCTGGCAATTTCTTCTCCTTCTTCTTCCAGTGTTGTAGTCTCCTCCATCATCATTTGGGATTCTGTATTCCTTGGGTCAATTCCTAGCTTCTCTGGAAGTTTCACTGCTTCTGCTGGGTTTCTTGCAGTTAGTCTCTTCCCATCCCTGAAAATAACTATGGAGGCTGGATATGCCCAAGTGAAGTGTATCTTGTTGTGGAAAAGTTTCTCAGCATACGGTTTCATTAGACTCTTTTGTTTCAATGTTTCTTGATAAAAATCTTGCCTTACATGAATTCTCTTCTCTTTGTATTTCAGTTCTTTGTTTTTCTTCAGAGCAAGGAATATTTGTTGTTGCAGTTTCTCCCTCGCAAACTTAATTATCACAGAGCGTGGTTCCCCTCCTCTCCTTTTGCCCTGCAACCTGTGTGCACGTTCAATCTGTTCCTCATTTAATTTTATTCCTTGCTTTGATAACCATTTCATTATGGACTTTTCTAACTGCTTTGAGTCTACGTCCTCTGAGATTCCATATATAATTAAATTAGCTCTTCAACTTCTGTCTGAGAGTTCTGCGTTGAGCCTCTTCAGATGGCTAATTTGCTCCTTATTTTCCCTCACTGTTTTATCAGCTTTATCAGCCAGTTCCTTGATCCCCTTTATTTCCATGCTCATTTGATTAACCTCCTGTTTTACTTCTGTAATTGCCGTCCTTATCTTCTCTTGTGATTCTAACATTAGGCTTTGGAATTGAGCCATCTGTTCAGATAACGCTTTGACTGTAGTCACCATTTTAAACAATCCCTGCTAGTGTTACCTTCCTATCTTGAAAGTCCAGTAGATGTTTTCTTACCGCAGGCAGCTGTCAAGTTTTCAAGTCAAACTGTTCTCTATTGTCTTAGACACTCTCCAGCTTGTTTTTCCACACTTTAGTAAAGTTATTTACATTCCTTTTAGGTCACAATTCTTTCTTCTCTTGGAGGGGAGGGCAAAGGCTTTTTACTCCTTAGAGCATGCACACAACCTCTCTGCTAATGGACTTTTGTCAAGAGGACATGCTGGTCATGGTGAACACTCTCTTCCAACAACCTACAAGGTGACTCTACACATGGACATCACCAGATGGGCAACACTGAAATCAGATTGATTATATAATTTGCAGTCAAAGATGGAGAAGCTCTATACAGTCAGTAAAAACAAGACCTGGAGCTGACTGTGGCTCAGATCATGAGCTACTCATTGCAAAATTCAGGCTTAAACTGAAGAAAGTTGGGAAAATCACTAGGCCATTCAGGTTTGACCTAGATCACATCCCTGATGAATATACAGTGGAGGTGAAGAATAGGCCTGAAGAACTATGGATGGAGTTTCGTGACATTCTACAAGAAGCAGCAATCAGCACCATCCCAAAGAAAAAGAAATGCAAGAAAGCAAAGTGGCTGTCTGATGAGGCTTTACAAAAAGCAGAGGAAAGAAGGAAAGTGAAAGGCAAAGGTGAAAAGGAACTGAATGCAGATTTCCCAACTGAATGCAGATTTCCAAGGAACAGCAAGGAGAGATAAGGAGGCTTTCCTGAATGAACAATGCAAAGTAATAGAGGAAAACAATAGACTGGGAAGGAGAAATCAAGGGAACATTTCATGCAAAGGTGGCCATGATAAAGGACAAAAATGGTAGGGACCTAACAGAAGCAGAAGAGATTAGGAAAAAATGGCAAGATTACACAGAAGAACTATACAAGAAGGACCTCAATGTCCTTGACAACCACAACGGTGTAATCACTGACCTCAAGGCAGACATCCTGGAGTGCAAAGTCAAATGTGCCTTAGAAAGCATTACTAACAACCAAGCTAGCGGAGGTGATGGTATCCCAGCTGAGTTATTCAAAGTCTTAAAAGATAATGCAGTTAAAGCACTGCACACAATTTGCCAGCAAATTTGAAAAATGCAACAGTGGCCACAGGATTGGAAAAGGTCAGTTTACATTCCAATCCAAAAGAAGGCTGATGCCAAGGAATGTTCAAACTATCACACAATTGCACTCATTTCACATGCTAGCATGGTCATGCTCAAGATCCTACAAATTAGGCTTCAGCAGTACATGAATAGAGAACTGCCAGAAGTACAAGCTGGGTTTTGAAGAGGTACAGGAACTAGAGATCAAAATGCCAACATTCGCTGGATTATGGAGAAAGCAAGAGAGTACCAGAAAGACATCTACTTCTGCTTCATTGACTACACTAAAGCCTTTAATTGTGTGGATCATGACAAACTGTGCCAAGTCCTTAAAGAGGTGAGAGTACCAGACCACCTCACATGTCTCCTGAGAAACCTATATAAGGGTCAAGAAGCAACAGTTAGAACTGGATATGGAACAACTGATTGGTTTAGCATCAGAAAAGGAGTACAACAAGGAGGTATATTGTCACTTTGCTTATTTAATTTATATGCAGAGTACACATGTGAAATGCCAGCCTGGATGAATTACAAGTTGGAATTAAGATTGCTGGGGAAAAGATCAACAGCCTCAGATATGCAGATGATACCACTCTAATGGCAGAACGTGAAGAGGACCGCAAGAGCCTCTTGCTGAGGGTCAAAGAGGAGAGTGCAAAAGTTGACTTGAAACAAAAAAACAAAGATTATGCCATCCGACTCCATCACTCTTTGGCAAAGAGAAGGGGAAATCATGGAAGCAGTGACAGACTTCATGTTCCTGGGATCCAAGATCACTTCAAATGGTGACTGCAGCCATGAAATTAAAAGATGCCTGCTCCTTGGGAGGAAAGCAATGGCAAACTTAGCATAATAAAAAGTAGAGACATCACCCTGCCAACAAAAGTCTGTACGGTCGAAGCAATGGTATTCCCAGTAGTACTGTATGGCTGCGAGAGTTGGACTAAGCTCAATAGTCATGGGATAAAAGGACAAGTCCTCTTGTGGATCAAAAACTGGCTTATAAATAGGAAACAGAGAGTGAGTATAAATGGGAAACTTTCTCAGTGGAGGGTGGTAAGCAGTGGGGTACCACAGGGATCAGTACTCGGTCCGATGCTTTTTAACTTGTTTATTAACGATTTGGAATTGGGAGTAAGCAGTGATGTGGCTAAATTTGCAGATGACACGAAGTTGTTCAGGGTGGTGAAAACCAGGGAGGAGTGTGAGGCACTCCAAAGGGATCTGTTGAGGACGGGTGAGTGGGCATCAACGTGGCAAATGGGGTTCAATGTGGCCAAGTGCAAAGTGATGCACATTGGAGCCAAAAATCCTAAATATAAATACACGTTGATGGGGTCTGAACTGGCAGAGACGGACCAAGAGGGAGATCTTGGAGTCATAGTGGATAACTCAATGAAAAAGGATATTATAGCATTGGAAAAAGTGCAGAGAAGGGCAACTAGAATAATAAAAGGGTTGGAACACCTTCCCTATGAAGAAAGGTTAAAATGCTTGGGGCTCTTTAGCTTGGAGAAACGACGGCTGAGGGGTGACATGATCGAGGTTTATAAGATTATGAATGGGATTGAGCAGGTTGAGAAAGAAGTACTTTTCTCCCTTTCTCACAATACAAGAACTCGTGGGCACTCTATGAAATTGCTGAGCAGTCGGGTTAGAACAGATAAAAGGAAATACTTCTTCACCCAAAGAGTGATTAATGTATGGAATTCACTGCCACAGGAGGTCGTGGCAGCTGCAAGCATGGACAGTTTCAAGAAGGAATTAGATAAACATATGGAGCAGAAGTCCATCAGTGGCTATTAGCCACAGGGTATAGATGGGAACTCTCAGTCTGGGGCAGGTGATGCAGTCTATTCTTGGTGCTGGAGGGGGCAGCAGTGGGAGGGCTTCTGGTGCCCTGGCCCCACTGCTGGACCTCCTGATGGCACCTGGTATATTTTGGCCGCTGTGTGACAGAGTGTTGGACTAGATGGGCCATTGGCCTGATTCAACATTGGCTTCTCTTATGTTCTTATGTTCTTATGACTATAAGGAAGGCCAAGCACCGAGGAATAGATTCTTTTCCATTATGGTGCTGCAGAAGACTCTTGAGAGTCTCCTAGACTGCAAGGAGATCAAATCAGTCAGTCCTAAAAGAAATCAACCCTAACTGTTCCCTGGAAGGCCAGATACTGAAGCTCAAATACCTTGGCCACCAAATGAGAAGGGAGCACTCACTGGAGAAGACCCTGATGCTGGGAAAGACTGAAGGTCAAAGAAGAAGGGGACGGCAAAGGATGAGATGGTTAGACAGAGTTATCGATGCAATGAACATGAAATTAAGCCAGAGCACGACGGAAGACAGGAAGGCCTGGCATGATGTGATCCATGCAGTTGCAAAGAGTCGGACTTTACTGCAACTGAACAACAACAACAATTGGCTATGGAACCACTTTCCAGACCCTTTTTTTTTTTTTTTTTGTAAATACAATTTATTATTGGATATATTTCATGATCATACAATTTAAACAAACCAATACATATCCATTTTCTCTTACCCCTCCCCCCCAAACAAGGCTTCCCGCACTGCTCCAACCCCATTAATGTCTCTCTTATTCTGTTACATTTACTTCTAAACTTATTTTCTCTTAATAACGGTAACAATTCAAAAGTCTAACTCTCTTTCAGTTTCTTCTTAATAGCTATCAAAACAAATCAAACCACGTTTAACATCCCAGTTTTTCAACAAGTATTCTTGAAAGTCTTTCCAGTCTTTGAAAAAGGTTTCATCTTCTTCGTTGTTTAACTTTCTTGTTAATTTGTCCATTTCTGCCATAAACAACATCTTTTTAATCCATTCCCATGTTTCAGGTACTTTGTCTTGCTTCCAATATTGAGCAAAAGTCAATCTGGCTGCTGTAATTAAGTACCATAGCAATGTTCTCTTGGTTACATTTATTTCTTCCATTTTAAGACCTAACAATAACATCTGTGGGTCTTTCTTAAAAGTACATTTCAAAATTTTTTGTATCTCATTGTGGATCTCAGTCCAATAACTTACAGCTTTATCACATGTCCACCACATATGGTAAAAGGACCCTTCATTTTTCTTACATTTCCAACATTTGTTAGACATGCTTTCATTTATAATAGCAATTTTTTTTGGAGTCATGTACCATCTATACATCATCTTAAAACAATTCTCTTTAACATTTACACAAGTTGAAATTTTCATTGACTTTTTCCACAAATATTCCCAAGATGACATGGATATTTCAATGTTGATATTTACTGCCCACTTTATCATTTGCTCTTTTGCTATTTCATCCTCAGTATACCATTTCAGTAAAACCTTATACAATTTTGAGATCATTTTTTCCCCCTTTTCAACCCATACAATTTCAATTTCCATATTATTTTCTCTAAAACCATGTTCTCTTTTATCGGTCTTAAATAAGTCATAAATCTGTCTATATTTCAACCAATCATATTCAAATTCAACATCCGTTCTATCTTTTAATACAAAGTTTTTCCCTTCTAATTTTAAAAGACTTTTATAAGGTAACCAATTTAGACCTTGATTTCTTGAATATGGATTGATCACTTCTGCTGGTACAATCCAAAGTGGTCTTTCTTCCAAGAAGAATTTTCTATATCTCGTCCAAGTCTCGAACAGTGATCGTCTTATAAAGTGGTGTTTAAAAAACTTGTCAATTTTTACTTTTCCATACCATAAATATGCATGCCATCCAAACTTATTGTCGTGACCTTCTAATGCCAACAACTTTTTATTCTCAAGGTTGATCCACTGCTCCAACCATGTTAAGCAGACGGCATCATAGTACAGTTTTAGATTTGGTAGTTGTAGTCCTCCTCTTTCCTTTGCATCACATAAAATTTTCATCTTAATCCTTGGCTTTCTTCCTGCCCATACAAACTTCGATAATTCTTTCTGCCACGTATCCAGTATTTTCCTTTGTTTCAGTATTGGAATAGTCTGAAATAGAAACATCAAACGAGGCAAAACATTCATTTTTACAGTTGCAATTCTTCCCAGTAACGATAGATTCAAGGTGTCCCATTTCTTCATATCTTGCTGGATCCTGTGCCAAACCTTTTCATAGTTGTTTTTAAACAAATCAATATTTTTCATAGTCAATTCAATTCCTAAATATTTAGTCTTTGTCACTACTTCACATTGAATTTTCTCTTGAAGTTCAATTTGTCTCTGTTTCATCATATTTTTACACATCACTTTCGTTTTATTTTTATTAACATAGAATCCCGCAACTGTTCCAAATTCTTCAATTTTTTCCATCAATCGTGGTATGTTCTCAATTGGATCTTGAATCATAAACATTACATCATCTGCAAAAGCTCTATATTTATACGTAAAGCCTTTCACTGTAAGTCCTTCAATGTTATTGTCTTTTCTTATCTCTGTCAATATTATTTCCAATATCCAAATAAACAATAACGGAGATAGCGGGCAGCCTTGTCGTGTTCCCTTTTGAACTTGGAAAAAATCTGTTCTTTCTTTGTTTATGTTCAAAGCTGCTTTCTGTTCAGTATATATTGCCACAATCATGTTTAAAAAAGACTGTCCCATATCCATTTTTTCAATTACTTGCAACATAAATTCCCAATTTAAATTGTCAAAAGCTTTTTCCGCATCTAAAAAGAGGAATCCAACTTCTTTTTCTGGATGTTTGTCATAGTATTCTATTGCATCAATCACCACTCTCAAATTGTCTCTTATTTGTCTATTTGGTAAAAAACCGGCTTGTTCTTCCGCTATAGCATCTTTCAAATATTTTTTCAACCTTTCCGAAATTATTTTTGCAAATAACTTGTAGTCATTATTTAATAGCGATATTGGTCTATAATTCTTTACATTTGTTAAGTCCAAACCTTCTTTAGGTATAAGTGAAATATTTCCTTCCTTCTATGAGTCTTGGATCCGTTTGGTCATTCTTATCTCATTTGACAGAAGTACTAAAATAGGGGTTAGCTCCTCCTTAAATTTCTTGTAAAATTTTGCTGTAAAGCCATCTGGACCTGGAGCTTTGCCCAATTTTGCATCTTCTATCGCCCTTATTACCTCTTCCTTTGTTACTAATCCATTTAATTGTTCTTTAATTCGTTGTCCCAGCACTGGTACTTCAATATTCTCCAAATATTTCTTAATTTTCTGTTGATCTATTCCTTTCTTTTTAAACAGTTTGGCGTAATATTTAAAAAAGGCTCTTTTTATACCTTTCAAATCCACAAGATCTTTTCCATCTTCGATAATCTTGCTTATGAAATTTCTTTCTTTTCTATTTTTCAATTGCCACGCTAAGAATTTTCCTGGTTTATTTGCACCCTCAAATGCTTTTTGCTGTAATTTTTTCAGGTTCTAGTATAGTTCTCTATTTAATAGAACATTCATTTGATCCTGTAGAAAGTGAATCTCCTTAATGATTTTTTTCTTCCCTGGTTTTTTCTTTAGTTCCTTTTCTTTTTGTCGAATTTTTTCCTGAAGGTCATTTTGTTGTTGCATCCTTTGCTTTTTATCTTTAGAGTTCAGTGAGATAAGCAAACCTCTCATTACCGCTTTGTATGTATCCCATACAACCTGTATATCAGTACCTTTATTCAAATTCATTTCAAAAAAGTTTTTCGTTTCTTTTTTTAATGTCTCATTAATTAATCTTTGGTCCAATAAGTCCTCATTAATTCTCCAATATAGTTGTTTTGATTTTTCTTTTGATGTCCAAAGTAAGGGATTGTGATCTGAGTTATTTCTTGGTAAAATTTCAATTTTATGCGTTTTTAATGCCATCTCCTCTGACATCCAAATCATATCAATTCTGGAGAAGGAATTATGTCTGTTAGAATAAAACGTATAGTCCTTTGTCTTAGGATTTCACTTCCTCCAACCATCTTCTAATTTCTCTTGTCTCATCAACTGGAAAATTTTTTTTGGCAATTTTCCAACCGCTTCTCCAATTGCATTAGAATTTCTGTCTAATCCATTATTCACTGTGCCATTGAAGTCTCCTGCAAAAGCTATTTGATCATAGTTTAAGCAGTCCAACTCTCTTGTCAAATCTTTTGCTCCATTGGGTGCATATATATTTACAAGCAATGTCCTTTTTCTATACATCGTTATTTCCACGCCAACATATCTGCCTTCCTTATCTGAGAAGATTTGTTTAGGTTCCAGTTCTTTATTGATATATATCACTGTTCCTTTCTTCTTATTAATTGCTGATGAATGAAATTCTTCTCCCAATTTTTTATTAATCAGATACTTATTGTCTTGTTTTCTGATGTGTGTTTCTTGCAAACAAATTATATTACATTTTTGTTTCTCTAGCCAATGATTCACTAATCTTCTTTTGTTTGGTGAATTTAGTCCATTTACATTCCAAGATAAAAATTTGTAATCCATCAGTGATTTGAATTAAATGTCTTTAAAATCATCAAAATTGTTCTCTTTAAATCTACACAAGTCTCCTTCTGTTTTGATTGTAAATCTCACCGAGTTGTACGAGAATGATAATCCATGTGGGATTTCCCATCTGAACCTGATGCTCATTTCTTTCAACCTATCTGTTAGTTTCTTGAACTGGTTCTGTCTTGCAAGATCATTCTCGGAATTTCTCTTAGAATTATTATCTTCTTTCCATCAATTTCCAATGGTTGTGTAAATTGCTTCTTGAAGATGTCTTATTTCATTTTTGTAGTCACAAATTGAACAATCACATCTCTGGGTAATTTCTTTCTTTTGGCATAAGCTGAATTTACTCTGTAAATTAAGTCAAAGTCTGATTCCAAATCTCCTTGATCCTCCCCTATATAAGTTGTCAACGTGTTGATTACTAAGGCCCGTATGTCTTGATCTTCCTCTTCTTCAATTCCTCTCAGCCTCAGATGATTCTGAGTAGCCCTATATTCCATCATGGACTCCAGTCTTGTATTTTCTTGGAGAGTTCTTTTGACTTTCTGTTCCATTTCTTCTGATTTTGTCACCAGACTTTGAACCTCTTTTTTAACTTCTTCCGTATCTTTTTTAATCCCTGCCACTTCTGTTAGTACCAGTTCTTTCAATTCTGCCATATTTTTTGTTGTACTTGGACTTGCACTTGTTCTATTTGCTCCAATTGTATTTGCATCTGTTGTTGTAACTGTGATTTTATTTGCTTTCCCAAATTCTGCACCACCTCTGTCATCCTTTTCTCCATCGCTTCCATGGCAGCCTGCCATTCTTTTTTTTCCTTTGCAGTCATTCTTGGACTTGGTGATGAGGCGGCCCTTGGTCTTGACCTCAAATCCGTCTTGGAGGCAAATTCAGAACTAAACAATCTTTATATTATCAGTCTTGAAGTCGAATCGCCACCTTTATAACTTTTTCCGGTGCTTTTTCGATTTAAAAATAACTTTTTAAAGTTTAGTCCTCCTCAAAATGGCGGGCGCAATTTCTCTATGGTTTTCTGGCTAGAGTAGGCTCTTTTGAAACTTCCTGTGTAGCTGTCCGTCTCGGTAATCCAACTTCCAGTGTCACACTTTAAAACGTCCGACTACTTCCAGTAAGGCAACTTGAAAACCATCCACTCTAGCCTATTTCCTGTACCATAGAATCACAGTCAGTTTCGTTTCTACTACGCAAAGTTTAGTCTTAACTGACCACAGGAATGCAAAACAAAGTCACTTTTCTACCGTTTTCTCCGAAGGAAAGCTTTCTTTTTACTTTTAAATCAAACGGATTAGTTTCTTAAAGCTTTGTACGCTTATCCGTACGTTTTAATTTTTCGTTCTTCTTCAAACCGGTAAGCGAATGTTCATTTGTTACCTTACTTGTAATCTCGGGGTTTCGCAGTGCTTCTTCTGTAACCGATGTTAATCTTGATGTTGAAGAGGCCAGTAGATGACGGATTTATGCTGAATTCTCAGCCCGGCTGGTATCTGTAGTGCTGATTTGCAACTGCCCTCTTCGCGGAGGGAGATCAAGGTGTAAACAAGCTTCCTCCGAAGCTTATCCACACCGATCTCAACTCCCTCTCAGGCTTGGCTGTTTGCTTGCCACCCCCCCCCCCGCCTGGGGAGTGCTGCGTTGGGCCAGGTAAAGCCCAAACTGTCGTCAATTACCGCCGTCCACCTTGCACAGTCGCAAAGTGCGTCAATTCGCCATTTTAACTCCGACCGGAAGCCCACTTTCCAGACCCTTGGAACCCAGAAAACATGGCATAGGAGGAGTTACTTTTCTACCTTAGCTGCCACTGCATAGCCCCAAATTAACATAAGCCAACTTCCAGGTAGTACCTGGAGATCCCCAGCTATTACAACTGATGTCCCGATGACCAAGATCAGTTCTCCTGGAGACAGTGGCTGCTTCGGGCAGTGGACTTTATGGCATTATACCCTGCTGGGGTCCCTACCCACCCCTTCCCTCCCTAGGCTTTACCCCTCAAATCTACAGGTATTTCCCAACCCAGAGTCAGCAACCGTGTAATTGGCTATGGAACCACTTTCCAGACCCTTGGAACCCAGAAGACATGGCATAGGAGGAGGTGCTTTTCTACCTTAACAGCCACTGAATAACCCCAAATCAACAAAAGTCAGGGGTGGAGGGAATCATACCTGTTACCATGAGACTGTCTTCCCATACTACCCATGGGGCAGCAAAATGACTTGAGACAGCCCTGTCTTATAGCTAAACAGAAGGAAATAAACAAGGCTTACCTCCCTCTATTTTCCCCTTCCCTCTGCCGCCCCACCAGCCACAGCCAGGACACTCACCTGGAGCTTCCTTTTAGAGCTTGTTGTATTTCTTCCCAGAACAGGCCTTACTCCCAGTGTTGTGTCCGCAGACCACTACGGGCCATCAGCGAAGGAGCCTGAACCTGTGAACAATGAGATTGTCCAGGCCGTGCAGAACTACTATTCCCCGAAGCCGTCGGAGATGACCTGCCACGTGGTCTTCCAGCATCGGAACCAGCAGGGCAAAGAGACTGCCGCGGAGTTCCTCAGGGAGCTCTGCTGCCTGCCAGCCAACTGCACCTTTGGGGCATACTTGGATATGGCTCTCAGTGACTGATTCGTTGTGGGCCTCAGGGAGGAGAAACTCTGGTGCCGAATAATGGAGGGTGAGAAGGTGACCATCGCCTCAGCTTTAGCCACCGCCACCGCATGGGAGAGGTCACACCTGGCCACCACCACTACTCACCGCATGGCCTCCCCCAGGGACAGCGACCCCGACGACCCCGAGGTACACCACACACTAGCACAGCATCACCGGCCAGCACCGCCTGCCAGCACTGCACGCAAGCAACCCGGCTCGGCGGTGCAGGAGTGTGCCAACTGTGGCGGTCAGCATGAGAGAAAATCGTGCCAGTTCAGGGACACCACATGTCGGGACTGCAGCCGCACGGGCCACATCGTGAGGGTTTGCCACTCCAAACCATCCTACGCAGCGCAAAACCCGCCCCCCCGCAGGACAGAGGTGCACTTCAAGGACTGTGCAGCCCCGGAAGAGGACCTCTATCTCCTGACCAATGCCCCGGCAGCCCAGGCACAGGTATTGAAACTCCCCAGTCAGGCCACTACCCCTAAAATATACGTCTGGGTTAAAGTAGAGGGGGTCCCCTTACAAATGGAACTCGACTCGGGCTCCGCATGCTCCATCATTTCGGAGGCCACTTTAAAACAGATTTGTCCAAAGGGGGGCCCCCTCTTGCGGCCATCACCCGTGACGCTCATGGAGTTTCAAAGAAACCGAGTGCCAGTGAAGGGGATCGGGAGTTTCAGGGTGCAGTACCGCAGCTTCAAGGGCCACTTGGACTTGCTAGTAGTTGAGGGAGACCTAGTCAGCCTCCTGGGAAGGGCCTGGTTTGAACCCCTGGGAATCGCAATCAAGGGGGTCCAGCAATGCGCAACCCGCGACTTCCAGGAGGTGTACCGCGAGTTCCCATCCATCTTCGATGGGTCCCTGGGCCGATACACGGGCCCCCCGGTCTCGCTACAACTTGACCCCACGGTGGCCCCTATCCGCATGCGGGCCAGGTCAGTTCCGTTTGCCCTAAAACCAAAAATAGATGCAGAACTGGACTGCCTGGTGGCCCAGGGGGTCCTGGAGCCAGTCTCCCACGCGGCGTGAGAAACCCTGATCGTGACCCCAATTAAGCCTAATGGGGACATCCGCATCTGCGTGGATTATAAATGCACGATCAACTGGGCATTGCAGGACCATTCCTACCCGGTTCCGGTGGTGAGCCACGTTCTGGCCACCTTGGCAGGGGCCAAGATCTTTGGCAAATTAGATCTGGCCCAAGCTTACCAGCAACTGCCTGTTGATGGGCCGACTGCAGAGGCCCAAACCATAGTAACCCACCGGGGGGCTTTCAGGGTCAATCGCTTGCAATTCGGGGTGAGTGTGGCACCCGGGATATTCCAGCAACTGATGGACTCTCTCCTCAAAGGGATTTCTGGCATCACACCATTCTTCGATGATGTGATGATCGCCGCTGCCACGCCTGACGAGTTCGCCTCCCGCCTCCGCATGGTCCTCAGCCATTTCCAGGATGCCGGCCTCAAGGTCAACCGCGAAAAGTGCCAGCTCGGGGTATCATCCGTCGATTTCTTGGGCTTCACAGTGAACGCGGACGGACTCCACCCGGCCTGGGACAAGGTGAAGGCCATCATGGAAGCGCCGCCCCTGACCTCCAAAGCCGAGCTCCAGGCTTTTCTCAGACTTTAAATTTTTTACCACGCCTTTCTCCCCCACAAGGCATAGGTAGCCAAGCCCCTCCACCAGTTGCTCGACAAGAAGGCACCCTGGGTCTGGGGCCTGTGTCAGGCCGCCGCGTTCCGGGCCGTCAAGGCCCTGCTGATCTCGAACGTGGTCCTGTCACACTTCAATGAGTCCCTGCCCGTGGTCCTGGCTTGCGATGCGTCTCCCTATGGGGTGGGAGCCATGCTGACGCACTATCTCCCAGACGGCCGGGAGGTCCCGGTCGCATACTACTCGTGGATCCTATCTGCGGCCGAGTGGAACTACGCCCAAATAGACCACGAGGGACTGGCAGTTGTGGCCGGGGTAAAGAAGTTCCACGACTTCATCTACGGTCATCCCTTCACCATTGTTACGGACCACCGGCCACTGCTGGGCCTTTTCACGGCAGATTGCCGGATGCCCCAGGTACTCTCCCCTCAGGTCTTGCAGTGGTCCATCTTCCTGGCAGGCTACCATTATACCCTGCAGCACAGGCCAGGCAAGGCAATGGGCCACGCAGACACACTGAGCTGCCTTCCCCTGCCAGATGAAGGGGAGGACCCGGCTCTGGCGCATCACGTCCTCCAGATGGAGAGTCTCCCAGATGCCCCCCTCCAGGCCATGGACATCGCCCGCTGCTCAGCCCACGACCCTATCCTCTCCCAGGTTTTCGGCTGGGTGGTAAGGGGGTGTCCTACGGCCCCAGTGGGCCCAGAATTCAGTGTGTTCACAACGCGGTGCAAGGAACTGTCGGCGCACAAGGGCTGCCTGCTGTGGGGGGACCGGGTGGTAGTCCCCAGTGCGCTTCGACACCGGGTCCTTCAGGCTCTGTACGAGGCACACCCAGGCATCGTGCGGATGAAGGCCCTTGCCCGGAGCTATGTCTGATGGCCGGGCATGGATGGAGAAATAGAGGCCTGGGTGAAATGTTGCCAGACCTGTCAAGAAGTCCGGCCAAGCCCACCGAGCGCACCTACGCAGCCTTGGGAATCGACAAGGACTCTGCGGTCCTGGCTCCACATTGACTTCGCCAGCCCTTTCCATGGATTAACATTCCTAGTGACTGTGGACGCGTACTCAAAGTGGCTGGAAGTGAGTCCTGTCTCCACAACCTCCGCGAGTGCCACCATCTGGGCCCTCTGGAAAATCTTTGCCACGCACGGGTTGCCAGACATGATCGTCTTGGACAACAGCCCAGCATTCACATCCAAGGAGTTCCAGCGGTTCTTGAGGGACAACCTGATCTGGCACATCAGGTCAGCACCCTTCCACCCCACAACGAATGGCCAGGCTGAACGGATGGTCCGTACGGCAAAGGAAGCACTGAGCCGTCTGACGGACGGGGACTGGGAGGCTCGCATCGCACGTTTCCTCCTGGCAAACCAGACCACACCCAACCCAGTGAGCGGCCGCTGCCCTGCAGAGCTCCTGATGGGCCAGAGACCCACGATCCTACTCAACCACCTGCACCCCGACAGGGCTCCAATGGCGCACAACATGGTCGAGGACCAGGAGGCACCCTGGGACTTCTTCCTGGAGGACCTGGTGTTCGCAAGGAACTACGGCTGGGGCCCAGAATGGCTAGCGGGGAAGGTAATCCGCCCCACTGGCCCCGTCTCCTATGAGGTGTCGATGAATGACGGGCAGGTTCTGTGGCGCCACGTGGACCAGCTGAGACAGCGCCTACTTCCAATGGTAGGAGATCTGGGGGACCAAGGGGAGGTGGAGCAGGCCCCACGAGAAGCCCAGGGAGAACCCAAAGCGGAACGGGACCTCAGGGAGTCAGGCCCCAGCGACCAGCAGCTCACAACGCCAGAGGCCACGACAGCCGAGGGCCTGATGGCGCACCCTCCCCCAGAGGAAGGAGGCGAAGTGGCAGGCCCCACCGCACACCCACGACTGGGCTGCAGAGAAACCCCAACGCCAGCACTGTGGCGATCCACTAGGGAATGCAGAGCCCCCGCATACCTAAAGGACTATGTCACCTAGACAGGGTTGGGACTATGGGGGGAGGAGTGTTGTGTCCGCAGACCACTATGGGCCATCAGCGGAGCCTGAGCTTGAGTATCTATGAACAATGGGACTGGGGCTCCTGGCTCCCACATAGGGGAACCAATGGGAATGGCAGCGGGAATTCAAACTCGCCAATGGCACCAGGGGGCGTCCCCTTCGCTTGTATATAGTTGGCCTCCTGGCCAGGTAACTTTGTCTTGTGTTGTATAATAGCGAACCATGCTGATCACTACATCATTGTCCATGGTTTCATTATGCGTCTAACCCATTATACAACACCTAGTCTTCAGATATTTCTCAACCTAGAGCTAGCAGCCCCAGTCAGTCATAGTTGTTGTCAAGGAGTAAATTCTGCACCAGCTCTGGTCTCTTAGTACAAGATGGGAGGGTGTTTTAACAGATCAACTTTTTTCTTTGCACAAGATGAGAAAGTGGGTGGACGAGCTATTACAACTCCAAGCTAGCACTTCTCCAGGTGCCATACTACTTCTAAAACCTAGCACTAGTGGTGTGCTAGATGCTGATTATGTAGTAGAAAAGTTAGTGCTTGGGTAGTGTTTTCTTTATCCCTTTGTTCTTCTTGATTTCTCTTCCTTGCCAATTTCACCAAATATGATTATTGTGCCACTCATCTCCAAAGCAACCACAATATTCGGGAAGATAACATCAGTCATTGTGCAGGGCAAGGAAACTCCCTGATTCATGGATCTCTGTGCAATTCTGGCGTGGAGATTTCTGCAGAATATATTCAGAGAGGTTTCAACCTTTGGACCACAGTTTTGTAAATGGTATGAGGTGAGAATAAAATCAGTATATGTTTATCTCTGTTCTGAAGTCATTTTACCTTATACCACCTTACCCCCACAGCTTTTGTCGTGCACCTTATCTTGTTACAGGTACCTGAATATCAGCCATACTTCCTAATTCCTTTCATCCAAGTGATCATGGAAAAGCAGACAATCAATTGGTTACATCCACATCTGATTATTTTACATACATATGATGGTGCTTGTCTGTCAATATGAGTGGGCAATTTCCATTGGTCCAGTTATTTACATGAGGATGGGTTTCTTGCATCTCATTTTAAAACACAGGTTTTCTGAGCTGTTCTTTTATAACACAGCACAGTACGCACAGTAGAAATGATACAGATGTGCTTCAGGGAAATAAACATATCAGCTCCATTTTTGGAAAAGGAGCTGTTTGGCCTTCATTAAATGAGAAAAGTGAGCTTCTGAGTACCATTAAAAAGCAGGATATTTAATTAAGAAACAGATCATTGTATATGTAGGAGTGGAAACTATTTCCTGCATGTAATTAACTTTTTGAAACTTCCTGCTAGGAGATACGGTACAGGAAGTGGCATATTACTTGGATGCAAAAGAAATCAGGTACCTAAACTGAAGGACAGCATCACCTGACATTTCATTGACCAGGATAATAATAAAAATGCTTGACAGCACTCATGCTTTATGCTTTGTATGCTCCTAAACAGGAGTCTAATAGAAAGTATCTCTTCTAGATTTCAGATGTATAGTCCTGTTAGTCATGCACTTTTCTTTTCCTGAACAGATGCCACAGCATCCCAGCCCTTTGTTCTGCCACATAATTAATGAGCATCCAATTCTGTGTAGTTCAGTGGGCTTATGCAGTGTAACTCTCATGTTGTTACATGAGTTACACATTAGGTTGTAACATTTCAGGCTCTATTACGAACAAAATAGGGCCATTGTGAACAGAAAGTTATTCAATAACTGTATACTGCCAAAGGTACACTGGGGCAATTTAAAATCATACTGTCATTTGATCTGATTTGTATTTATAGCAGGAAGTGGGATTGCTTTTCTGTTTCTTTCCATTTTCCCATCAGCCTTACTACCTTTCCTGCTTATCAGATGAAGCATTGGAGGATGTCCATCAGTGGTTCTTGTCTCTGTTGTCCTCAGTACAATCTCAGCCTGTACTGGGCTAGAACTTCTTCCTCTGTGGCCTTTCTCATTACAATCATATTACCTAATGTTAAATCATGTATTGGGGGGGGGGAATTATCTCCAAGTGTCAGGATTCCAGGATGTCTTTATGTCCTTGAAAAGCAGGCCCCAATCCAGCAATGGTTCAACTCAGCAGAAGGCTACATGCTCACAGTCTGGGCTCAATGTTATCCTTACTTGGTGCCCCTCCCAAATTATCAGTGATGTCAGGTGTAGGGATGCCAGTCTCCAGAGGGACCTAGGGATCCCCTGGAATTGCAGCTCATCTCCAGACTACAGAGATCAGTCTCTCTGGAGAAAATGGATGCTTTGGAGGGTGGACTCTATGGCATTGTATCCCTCTGTCCTCCCCAGGCTCCAATCTCATATTTCCAGGCATTTTCAGCCAATTTCCAGGAGCTTCCCAATCTGGCAACCCTGAGCCCGTGGAACTGGGAGAAGTGCAACAACGGCCTAACGCACTGTCATCCAGCCACAACAGTGCACCGCCAGCCACCAACGTAAGAAGCCCTGCTGAGCCAACAGAAGCCCTAGGGCCTAGCTGCATGACAGTCCCAGCCCAACCACAAGGACCCTCCACAGACCCAAGCAGTCCATCTCCTGAGGCAGCACCTCTGGCCCCAGAAGTACACTGGTCAACCTGAGTGTGGCAGAAGCCAGAATACTTAAGGGACTATGTTGGCTGGGGGGGGTCTGAACCATGGGGGAAGGGGTGTTGTATACTAACATGGGCCGCGCATGCAGTCAGGGTTTACACGTGGCTATGTGAACGGGTGTAGCTTTGCATCGGAGAACAATGCTGAGCACAGATCCTAGAATGGACCAATAGGACGGCTTGGATTCAGGAAAGGACCTATGGGATTTGGGTGTATAATAAAAGACCTATCACTGAGATCGGGGTGTGGTTTTGTGGGGGATTTAAGCCGGTCTTTGGACTGGCTATTTTGTCTTGAGTTCGTGCTTTCAAATAAACCTTATGAGCTGATTTCACTACAACATGTCTCGAACCCAGTACTTTACATCTGCCATTGTGATTTGTGAGGTTTCTGGAATCAGGGATCAGATTGGCATCTTGTTTCTGTGCTCATGCTATTGGGTGCCTTTATATTCTTCTCCCCCCCCATGATCTTGTCTTCTGTCAGGGTTTGGTAGGTTTATCAAATTGGATCTTGTCCCTCTGCTCAAATTGACATCTTGGCATCTTGTTCCTGTGCTCACGTTCAGGGCTCTTTTTGTAGCAGGAACTCCTTTGCATATTAGGCAACACACCCCTAATGTAGCCAATCCTCCAAGAGCTTACAGAGCTCTTCTTACAGGGGCTTCTATAAGCTCTTGGATGATTGGCTACATTAGGGGTGTGTCACCTAGTATGCAAAGGAGTTCCTGCTACAAAAAGAGCCCTGCTCATGCTGAGCACACTGGTTAACTATTGGGTGCCTTTATATTCTTCTCCACCATCACCCCCTCCTGCTAGTGATCTCACCTGCTCTCTGCTGTCTTTCCGACCACAGCTCAATAAAGTGGTCAACTTATGCTAAGAGAAAGAAATTTCGATGGAGACTCAATGAGGATTTACTGGACAAACAAAACATTGTGGATAAAATAAGGACGGAAACCAAAACGTATTTTCAACTAAACTTAAATGAAGAAGTACAGACACAAACGGTATGGGAGGCATATAAGGTTGTGATGAGAGGACATCTAATTGCAATTAACAACAATGAAAGAAAACAACAATTCAAGATAGATAAAGAAATTTTGGAAAATATTCAAAAGAAAGAAGCAGAACTTAAGAAGAGACCTGGCAAAAAGAAAATTTTGAGAGAACTGAGGATCCTAAGGGAACAATATGATGCGAGGTTAAATAAAGAAGTTTATTGGAACTTGAAAAAATTGCAACAGAAGTCCTTTGAAGGAGCGAATAAACCTGGGAAATATTTGGCATGGCAATTGAAGAAAAGAAGAGAGAACAAAACAATAATTAAATTGAAAGATGGGAATAGAGAAATTATAGATCGAGGAGGGATCCGGAGAGAATTTTACAAATACTATGCTACTCTTTTTCAAGCAAAACAGGTGGATCAACAAAAAATCCAGGATTACTTATCTAAGGTGAATTTGACACAACCAAGTTCAAAAACAAAAGGATTGTTAAACGCTGTGATAACTAAAGAAGAAATCAGCAAAGCAATAGGAGAAGCAAAAATCTCCAAAGTTCCAGGACCAGATGGATTTTCAGCCAAATTTTATAAGAAATTTCAAGAAGACCTGGTACCAGTTCTAGAGATTCTTTTAAATGAAATTTTAAAAAGTGGGAAGGTTCCAGATTCCTGGAATGAAGCAGCAATCACCCTGATACCGAAAGAGACCCAAGATTTAACTAATGTTAAAAATTTTCGACCAATTTCACTTTTGAACAATGATTACAAAATTTTTGCAAAAATTCTAGCAGAACGCCTCAAAGAATATTTGAAAGACACTATTGCCGAAGATCAGGCTGGGTTTTTGCCAGGTAGGCAAATAAAAGACAACATAAGGGTTTTTTTGGACGCAATAGAATATTATGATAAGCACCCGGAAAAAGAGGTCGGCTTTTTATTTTTAGATGCGGAGAAGGCATTTGATAATTTGAATTGGGAATTCATGTTTAAAGTGATTGAAAAATTGCAGATGGGCGTAGAATTTACAAAAATGATTAAATCAATATATAAAGAACAAAAGGCCACAGTGATTGTAAATGCAGACTCATCGGAAGCGTTCCGGGTCAGAAAAGGAACTAGGCAGGGCTGTCCCTTATCACCATTGTTATTTATCTGGATTTTGGAAATATTGCTGCAAGTGATTAGAGAGGATAATAATATAAAAGGTTTGAGTATTAGAGGTTTCTCATACAAATTAAGAGCATTTGCTGACGATATTATGTTTATTGTTGAAGATCCTGTCAATAATATGCCATTGGTATTTGAAAAAGTAAAAGAGTTTGGTGATCTCGCAGGGTTCTATGTAAATAAAAATAAATCGAAAATACTGTGTAAAAACATGAATGTTATAAAGCAACAAGCTTTACAAAACATGACAGAATGTGAAGTGGTTAAAAAGGTCAAATACTTGGGAGTTGATATTACAATGAAAAATATCGATCTGTTTAAGAATAATTATGAAAAATTGTGGGTTTCGATAAGACGTGATTTAGAAAAGTGGGAAAAACTCAGATTATCTCTTCTTGGAAGAATTGCCGTTGTCAAAATGAATGTACTGCCCAGGTTAATGTTTTTGTTTCAGACAATACCAATTGTGAAAGATGTGAAAGTGTTGGTGAAAGGGCAAAGAGAAATTTTTAAATTTATCTGGGCAGGAAAGAAGCCGAGAATTAAAATGAAAATAATGTGTGATGTTAAAGATAGAGGTGGCTTCCAAGTCCCGAATTTGCGTTTGTATCATGAAGCTGTATGTATGTCTTGGTTAACTGACTGGGTTAATTTGGAAAACAGAAAACTTTTGGCCCTTGAGGGTCACGATTGCAGATTTGGCTGGCATGCCTATCTTTGGTATGGGAAAAATAAAGTAGATTCAATGTTTAAGCATCATTATATAAGGAGAACGTTGTTTGATGCATGGACCAGATACAAGAATACAGTTTCCGATGAGAGGCCTTTATGGATTGTTCCTGCTGCAGTTATTCATCCTTTTTCAGAACATAAAGGTAATGATTGGTTGAAATACCAAGAGTTGCTTCAAAAGGAAGGGAAAAAATATGTTTTAAAACCAAATAATGAATTAGCATTTGAGTATGGATGGTTACAATATTGCCAAATACGGGACATTTATTAAAAAGACTGTAAAGAAGTTGGTTTTAGAGCTAAGAACGATGAGTTTGAAGATATTTGGTTGAAAAAAGGGCGGAAAATGATATCTAAGTTGTATAAAACCTTGTTGACTGTATATACTTTGGATGAAACTGTTAAAGAGCAAATGATAAAATGGGCCATAAATATGAATAAGGAAATTTCTATGGAATCATGGGAATTTCTGTGGAAAAAAGCCTTTAAAATGTCAACCTGTGTTAATATAAAAGAAAACTGTTATAAGATGATGTACAGGTGGTATATGACACCAAAGAAGATTGCTAATATTAGTATGGATAAGAACTTGAGTAATAAGTGTTGGAAATGTAAAAAAACAGAGGGTTCTTTTTATCATATGTGGTGGTCATGTGATAAAGCCAAAGTATACTGGTCAAATGTACATTGTGAGATGCAGAAGATATTAAAAATTCCTATCAGGAAAAGTCCGGAACTTCTTCTCCTAGGTTTGACAATGGAAAAAATTCCACAAGAAAAGAGGACATTACTATGGTATATGATCACATCGGCGAGAATGGCTTTTGCGCAACAGTGGAAAGCGGAGAAGGTGCCAGATATACAAGACTGGTTGAGGAAACTGCTGTTTTTAGCCGAAATGGACAAAATGACGAAAAAACTAAATGGACAAATGGCAGAACAATATCTAAAAGACTGGGAAGGCCTGAAATTGTATATGGAAACCGAATATAGAATGAAAGGAAAAATGTACAAGCTTGATTTGTATTGAAACTGAATGAGAAATGAAATGAACACTTGATTGTACTGTACCTTTATTGGAAACTATGTTTGAAAAAGTCAGGTTTTTATGTATCAGAATTGTGTTACCTGGTTTGTCGATTGTTATAAGTCTAAACTTGGTTACCTTTTACCTTTTTCTTTTTTGTTATTAGCAGTGTTGGAAGCCTATTAGGGGGGGTGGGGGAATGGGATGTAATTTTTAAATTGTATTGGTAACGATGTTTAACAATTTTGAATATATTCCAATAAAATTTTGTTTCAAAAAAAAAAAAGACCCGGGTTCCACAAGGCAGAGTGAGCTCCTGTCTCTAGTTCCAGTTCCTGCCAACCTAGCAGCTCGAAAGCAAGAAATTGCAAGTAGAAAAATAGGTACCACTTCAGTGGGAAGGTAACAGCGTTCTATGCGCCTTGGTGTTTAGTCATGCCGGCCACATGACCATGGAAACATCTTTCGGCAGCGCTGGCTTTTCGGCTCTGAAACGGAGATGAGCACTGCAACCCTAGAGTCGGATTTGACTGGCTTTCGAGCAAGGGAACCTTTACCTTTACCTAAGCCTGTTCAAAAGGATGTATAAGCTTGGACTGCACATCTCTCAACTTGAAATAAATGAGAGGAAATTACTGATTTTATTTGAAGCTACTGATTTGTGCCTTTGTTTACAGCATTGTATTACCAGAAGGGCAAGTGTTGGGCTGCCATGTCTATTCTCTTGGCAGAAATGCTTGACTATTACGTCAATCAGACTGCCACTTAACATGAAGAAGAAGAAGATGCCATTGAGTCACAACTGACTCATGGCAACCCTTATCCATGGAACATTCCAGACAAGAGCTGAACAGAGCAGAAGCTGTTTGTCATTGCCTTCTGCTGCACAGCAACCCCATTGTTCCTTGGTAAACATATGGAGCAGAGGTCCATCAGTGGCTATTAGCCACAAGGTATAGATAGGAACTCTCAGTCTGGAGCAAGTGATGCTCTGTATTCTTGGTGCTTGGGGAGGGGGCAACAGTGGGAGGGCTTCTAGTGTCCTGGCCCCACTGCTGGATCTCCTGATGGCACCTGGTATTTTTGGCCACTGTGTGGCACAGAGTGTTGGACTGGATGGGCCACTGGCCTGATCCAACGTGGCTTCTCTTATGTTCTTATATCTGGGGCAGTGATGCTCTGTCTTCTTGGTGTTGGGGGAGGGGCAACAGTGGAAGGGCTTCTGGAGTTCTGGCCCCACTGATGGACCTCCTGGTGGCACCTGGGTTTTGACCACTGTGTGACACAGAGTGTTGGACTGGAAGGGCCATTGGCCTGATCCAACATGACTTCTCTTATATTCTTATGAGAATAGGGCCAGGGCTTTCTCTGTAAATGTGTCTCTCTGTGTGGTATGGAGGTGGCTCTCCTCTTTTGAGCTCTTAAAACATGGATGAAAATGCTCTCTTTTGGGGTTGGAAGATAAGGGATATTCCTTGTGAGTAGCAATGATCACAGGTTAAATAGTAGGGCATTTAAAATGAGATCTGCCATACTGATCACTTGTACGAAGTAGTCAGTCAGAAGATATGTCCTCTTTTTTGCTTTTCAAAATATGGTAACCCTAGAGGAGAGTATTTGGTGTGGGAGTGCATCAGGTACAACGTGGCTGTGTGTGAGGTGATGACCACACTTCTGGTAACATGGGGGTGTGGCCTAATATGGTAACGAACTGTGCTGTCAGGGGTGTGGCCTAATATACTAATGAGTTCCTGCTGGGCTTTTTCTACAAAAAGAGTCCTGAGTCTTTAAGAATAATCATTCTGTGGTTTATGTCAGTTTATGATGTGCATTACATTATTTTGAAGTGCTGTCTGTGTTTACATTTTCAATATATTTAATACTAGGAATAAGGCCCGTTGTGGAAATAAATACAACGGGCTCTAGAAAGAGGCTCTGGGAAAGTGCCCCGGCTTTGGGCACTCAGTGACAATTTGCTGTGGCAATCTCAGCAGGGTATAATGACAGAGTCCACCATTTTCTCCAGAGGAACTGATCTTTGCTACCTGAAGAGCAGTAGTAATTTTGAGTGATCTCCAGCCCACACCCAAGATTGGTAACAGTGGTTCCCTAGGAGGGAGTGGCTGGTTTGGAGGGTGGAGTCTATGGCATTGTACCTGTCTGAGGTCCCACCCCCCCTCAACACTCACCCTCTCCAGGTTCAACCCCTCAAATCTCCAGGAATTTCCCAACCTGGAGTTGATAACCCTATCTCCCTCCCAACCAACCATCAACCTACCTTTAGTTTTCCATCTCCTCCCCCCTCCCTTCTAGAGAGCAGCTGGAGATTGGCAACAATGGTTCCTCATCAGGGAATGGCTGGATTGGAGGGTGGCGTCTATGGCATCATACCTGTCTGAGGTGCCACCCCTCTTCAAACCTCAACCTCTTCAGGCTCCATCCCTCAAATCTCCAGGAATTGCCCACCTGGAGTTGGCAACCTGATCAGGACTGGGCCCAATGAGTTTTCTCCCAAAGGCCAACATAGGTGTGGAAAGGACCTTTTACTGACAGAGGAGAAAGTACAGGTGCCAACTTTGATTAGGGAAATACCTGGAGATTTAGGGGGTGGATTCTGTGGAGGGCAGCATTTGGGGGGGGGTGGAAGGACTCAGCAGGGTATAATGCCATAGAGTCTACCCTCCAAAGCAACCATTTTCTCTCAGGGAACTGATCTCTGTCATCTGGAGGTCAATTGTAACAGTGGGAGATCTCCAGGTCCCACCTGGAGATTGGCAACCCTAGGGGAAAGTCAGCTGCACAGTGGGGAGTTGAAGAAAATGGTTTGATGGTCGCTGGCCCACCTCGTTAGCCAGCCAGCCATGCTGAAGCTAAGCAGGAGAAAGAGCCTTTTTCCATTTATTCTGACAGGAAAGTGGCCACTGGGGATGGGGTTATGCTGAAAGTCCTTTGTTTTTTTACTCACAGAACCAAGCTTGGCTGCCTACCAGCAGCCACTGAGGGGACAGTCCCTCACAGGAGTCAAGAGAACTGTCTTCCTCAGGAGAGAGAGCTGGTCTGCCAGCAAATCTGACTGAAGGGGGAGTGGGTGGGGAAAGGAGCAGACCCAGCACCCGGCCAATGGCACGCAAGTACTCTTGAGTGGCGGCTGATGGGCCAATGGCTGTGGGAGCGCATTTTACAGCCAATGGGAGCACATGGAATCTTACGAAACCAAAAGATAATTATTATAAGGAGAGATATTCCTATGAGTATCATTACTGGTCTTAAAAACTTTTTGGGAGAGTTTCCACCTTTTCATTTGTAGATTTATACTCTTCCTTCCCAGTTAGTTTTGTACTTTTTGTTAGCAGCAGTCACATATAATGTTCTACATATGGTAGAGATGTATGCAAGCTTAAAGTTTAGTTCCATGCTCCACTACTTGAAAAGTCACCATGTGGGATGACATGTGAATTAGGCCTCAGAGCATAAGTAAGGAAATGCTGGTAATTGGCTCTGATGACAAAAGTGGGTCAATTTTGCTTTCCCATCTTCTTGAGCCCTATGGGAAGAACACAATTTGGTACCTTAAATGGTCCAAGAAGCTTCTGTTATCTCTTCCATGTTCATTCCATTGTGGTTATTCCCAGAGGAGTTGAGTGTGAGAAGTGAGTGTTTCGTTAACCAAGTTTGTTCACTTACATTGTTTTCCTAACCAAAGTTATAGTTTTCTAAAAGCATAAAAGTGTGGAACTCTGGTTAGGATGGCATTGTTAGTTGCTGAACCACTACATTCTTGGTTGAGGCATATATGAACCTACCAAATAAATGGAAATGGTGCAAATTCATGCCACTCTTTATGGATCCAGGTGATTCAGGAGATCATTGCTCAAACAGTAGTGAGTACATGCTGTATATTGTACTTCACAAAGAAGTTATTGTGCTGTCTGGATTGTGTTGTGCTTGGTTTAGAAAGAGAACAGTTGTTGTGGTCCATGGAGTAATAGCCACAGACAGAGTGTTTAAAACAAAATAGTGAAACATTCCATTCTATAGCTTGGTAATCTCACACCTCTAAAATCGGCAAAAAAACCTCCAAGCACTTGATGGGGGGGAAATGGTGTGAAGTCTCTTGGTGTTTGAGGAATTTCCCAATATGCATTAAATTAACTTTCTGGATTCAGGAAAGAGTGGTAGAAAACAGCTCTGTTCAAGACAGACGGGAGGCTAAGTAACCACGCAGCTGTTTTTCACATGAAATTAGATCAAGGTTAAGACCTACCTTTGGAATGGTTGCACCAGCACTAGGTGAGATATTCTTCTTCAAATGTTGAAAACATATTCAGGATCTTGCCCCCCTGTATTTCTTGCCCTGTTTCAACTATTATCTGATGTTTTATAAATAGCATCCCAATATGTCTTCAGTTATTTTCCAGTGACTTCTGGTTTTTATTCTCCAATCAGCATCTTTTTCAAAAACTGCCAATGGGGAATGTTGCACATTATTATCAGTAGACCAAAAAAGAAAATGAAATCAGGAAACCTGGAAGAAATACACATAGTCCATGTGTGTGTGTGTGTGTGTGTGTGTAGTACCATCAAGTCATTTCCAACTTCTGGCGACCCTATGAATTAATGTCCTCCAAAATGTCCTATCGTCAACAGCCATTCTCAGGTCTTGCAAACTGAGGGACATGGCTTCCTTAATTGAGTCAATCCATCTCATGTTGGTTCTTTCTCTTTTCCTGCTGCCTTCAACTTTTACTTGCATTATTGTTTTTTCCAGTGACTTTTGTCTTCTTATGATGTGACCAAAGTAAGATAGCCTCAGTTGAGTCATTTTGGCTTCTAGGGAGAGTTCAGGCTTATTTTGGTCTAGAACCCACTTATTTGTGTTTTAGTGGTCTACAGTATCCATAAAACTCTCCTCCAACATAATATTTTAAAGGAGACTGCTTTCTTTCTGTCAGCTTTCTTCATTCTGACTTTCACACCCATATATAGTAATGGGGAATACTATGGCATGAATTAACTTGATATTGGTAGTCAGTGATACATCCTTACACTTAAGAATCTTCATGACTGCCCTTCCAGTTTCAATCCCCTTCTGATTTTTTGGGTGCAGTCTCCCTTTAGGTTGATAATAGAACCAAGGAATAGAAAATCGTGAACAATTTCAAGTCCTTACCTATGGGTATATTCACAGAACTCAATTGGTATAGTGTAGGACACATTTTTAATACAAATGTCTTTACTGAGGCATATAACTTTTGACTGTTCAACATGGAACAGGAAGCAGTGGGATAATGAGGGTACTCCAACTTAGCTTTGATAAAAGAAATAAAGCAAGCTTGTAGAGCTATCAAATTTAAATGATGCCAAAAACTTTTTCCGTACCATAGTAGTCAGTTTATACACACAGCAGAGCCCTATTTAATCTCAGGACTGCTCCACACGCAATCTTTCCTACTCAGATGTAGATACCTAAGTACAAAATACAGGATTATCACATGAAAGGCACATCTATCTATCTATCTATATATATATATATAAAAGAAAGTCCCCTCACCGCTGCAAGGAGGAGGCAATTTAGGAATGCGGCAAAGACATTTCCACATAGTACTCCTGCAGTCCACTGACCTGCACAGGCCAAGTACCAGCAAGATCACCCTGAGGTGCTCAGAACAACACAGTCTCCATATGAGCAAAACAATCCAGGAACACAAGTAGAGAGCCCAACACTTTCATGGAAGGTAGCAGGAGGTGACTTAACAGATGACTGCTTCTTAAATGGACAGTTCTATGTGGCCTGCTCCAGAGTGAGCTTATCAAACAGCCTGGTGATCCTAGCACCTGAGGGCAGAGCCACCAATGTGGTCTAGAGAGAGGTCCTTCACTAGAGAAAAAAAAATACGCATATGTCTCACTTAATTTCTTACACTACAATCTTCTCCATTAGAATTCCTACAACAAATGTCACATTTAAGATTTCACATCATCAGTATTATAACTGGATTTATGGAACTTAAATACTGTAGCAAAGCACGGGTAGCAGGCTAGTGAGTGTATAAATCATAATTTCCCTCTCCAAAATTCTCACAAGTCACATTGAAGAAAGATTCAGGTTCCTGTTTTGGTGTACTGCAATGAGCAAAACCACAGTTTGAACATCGGTCATTTATCTGCAACACAACAATATATGTAAAATTCTGTACTCAGCCTTAGTACCTCAACATATCATGATCCTCAGAATCTGAAGCTATTGACTTCTCTATGCATTGACAATTTCAGGATTTGCTCTTCTTTAGCAAATGCAAATCAAAACACAGAACTAGCGGCCTGATGAATTACCTCTCTGATGTACTCCCAGAATAGAACCAGCTCATTAAAGCAACTTAGAAGATAACACAAGTTTGTTTTTAAAAATGCAAGGCCCTTTGTCCATAAGGATTTCTCACACCCTGTCTGCAGGCTCTGATCAGGGAATTGCAGCATTAACTATACAGGAAGGAATAGTAAATAAATGATAAATCTAAGGTATTATTTTACACCAGCATCAAGTAAGGTTAGGGTGACCATGTTCTTCGATTGCCCTATTCTGTTATCTGTCCCAGAATAGATTAATGTCCATAATATAATAAGACTAAGAACTAACATTGAGCAAATCAAGAAAAGATCCCCAGTTCACCCTCAAAAACTGGAACCCAAGATCATGAAAATTGGGCACATACTTATGTACACACTTATTCCATGTATAACAAGCCATTTCATCTTTATGGTGCCAGGTGAGCTTAGCTTTATATGTGCGGTGTGGCATACATGTGAGACTGTTCCACACATGCAGGAACCAGAGTCACTGATTGTGTCACTTGTCTGTAATACAGATCAAACTCCTCATGGTACTATTCAACATATATTGAAAGGGAATGACAATGTACCTTTTGCCATTTAACTATGCTTATTTAAATCACAAACTAATTTAAGTGGAATGTAGGGCATGCTAAGTGAACTGGAATACGCAACTTGATGCTATTCTTCAGAGGTGAACTTTTAAAATTGCTGTGCCTTTGCTTTTAGTGAGATTCTGGTCTATTGTTAACCTACAAGATAAGGATAGCATGAATAATAGAATCATCATAGAATCATAGTCCAACGCCCTGCACAATGAAGGAAATTCACAAATACCTCCCACACACATACACCCAGTGACCCCTGTTCCATGCCCAGAAGATGACAAAAAAGCTCCAGGATCCTCGGCCAAACTAGCCTGGAGAAAAATTGCTTCCTGATCCCAAAGTGACGATCAGCATTTCCCTAGGCATGTAAGAAAGGGCCACAAGAACATAGCACTGATGCAACCCTTCCTAACCTCCCTTCTTGTGATCTGCCTTAGTTCACAGAATCAGATGGCCATCTAGCCTCTATTTAAGAACTCCCAAAGAAGGAGAGCCCACCACCTCCCAAGGAAGCCTGTTCCACTGAGGAACCTCTCTGTCAGGAAGTTCTTCCTAATGTTTAGCCAAAAACTCTTTTGATTTAATTTCAAACCGTTGATTCTGGTCTGACTTTCTGGGACAACAGAAAACAACTCTGCACCATGCTTTATATGACTGCCCTTCAAGTATTTGGTTATCATATCACCTCTCTGTCATCTCCTCTCCAGGCAAAACATACCCATCTCCTTTAACCTTTCCTCACAGGGCTTGGCCTCCAGACTCCTCACCATCTTTGTTGCCCTCCTCTGGACAAGGTCCAGCTTGTTTATATCCTTCTTAAATTGTGGTGCCCAAAACTGAACACAATACTCTAGGTGAGGTCTAACCAGAGCAGAGTAAAGTGATACCACCACTTTGTGTGATCTGGACACTATATTTCTGTTGATAAAGCCCAAAACGGCATTTGTCTTTTTAGCTACCTTATCACACTGCCGATTCATGTTCAGTGTATGGTCCACTAAGACCCTAGATCCTTTTCACACATATTACTGCCAAGACAAGTGTCCCTCATGGTACACCTTGCTACTTCACATGCTTTGTTTTGCATATGAGATGCACATTTCTATAGCAGTAGCAGACTTGATGGCACTTCACACACACAGCAGTATACAGCTGAATTTTCCTTTAAGATGTCAGAGCATTCTGATGTTACTTTAATTAAGGACAGCCCAGACATATATTGCTTGCCCTATGTATGTGAATTCACTTTGTGAATCCTGGCCAGCTATAGCACAAGCAAGCAACACTCATATGAAGCTGCCTTCTACTGAACCAAACCATTGGTCCATCAAGGTCAGTATTGTTTACTTAGATTGGCAGTGGTCTCCAGGGTCTCAGTCTGAGGTCTTTCACATCACCTACTGCCTAGTCCTGTTAACTGGAAATGCTGCAGACTGAACCTGGGACCATCTACATGCCAAGTAGAGGCTCTTCCACAGAGGCACGGCCCTTCCCCAAACTCTGTTGCTCAAATTGCAATTTCATCAGAAATTCATCGGGTAAATTGGATTATCAGGACAAAAAGGTGGGGATGCTCCAGTACCAGTCATGACCACATAGCCAATTTTTCAGTGGACTGTTGATCAGTTTGTTCACCAATGCACAGCTGTTCAATAAGTTTCTTCAAATATTTCTTCCTACCAGTACTGTGTATTCACATTCTCACACAGTCCAGTGGAGTTCTATTTCACACACACCCAGGGCTATTTTGGGGCAAGAATGCAGAGGAACGGAGTTCCGGCTGGCTCCTAAATTGGCCACGCCCAGCAGGAACTCATTAGCATAACAGACCACACCCAACAGCAGAAACTCATTAGGATTAGCTACATTAGGGGTATGTGGCCTAACATGCAAAGAAGTTCCTGCTCCAAAAAAAGCCCTGGGTTTTGACAACAAATAAGGTAAACAGAATAAGAAGCAAAAGGTGGGTGTGGTTAGATGACCACACTTCTGGTAACATGGGGGTGTGGCCTGATATGCTTATGAGCTGTGCCATCAGGGGTGTGGCCTAATATGCTAATGAGTTTCTGCCATTGGGTGTGGCCTAATATGCTAATGAATTCCTGCTGGGCTTTTTCTACAAAAATAGTCCTGCACACACCGATGTACCATCTTTTATGCTGCACTGTTCCACTCCTCAGGCAATTGTTAGTCAGTCACAAATCATATAAATTGGTCATTAAAAAGTCCTACAATTCAGTGTTAGTCAAAGTAATCCTTGGCAAATTTAACAGCTGCCAGTATATCTAGATCTGTAGTGTTCTTGCACACCTGCAGTTTTGCAAAAACTCAGTGCAAACCTGTTTGGAAGGCATTTGAGTTCTCCAGTGCCAAAACAAACAGATGTAGTGATTGGCTCACATTGCACCACTGAACTGTTTTGCATATTCTTATCTCTGTGGTTGGTGGGTCCTTCCTGTTTTCTCTTCACATCTGATCATCACAGTCTAATACAGTAAGTCCAAGCACCGAACATTATACCACAAAATGTGCAGCATCCCTACAAAAAAGTAAAATTTCATTGATTCACACTCTCCTTGCAAACGTTACAGAATCTTTACTTTCTTCAGTGCAGTTTGGGGTCCTCAGTGCCATCTGGAGGATAGGAAGAGTCTGCTCATTTCATGTTATGGAACACAGCAATCTCAGAAATTCTGGCTGCAATGGTAACTACAGCTACCATGATGCCACATGAGTCAGGATACCCTTTATTTATTCTGGAATAACTTGGGCCTCTGAGCCTATTTTGTTAAATGATCGAAGGGGAGGGCTGGCAAGGAAGGAAGTGGGGAAGGCCCTGCTAGGTAGTTGGCAGTAGGTGGATAAAATCTGGTTGATAGATTCAGGTGGGCGGCCATGTTGGTCTGAAGCAGTAGAACACAGTTTGAATTCAGTGGCACCTTTAAGACCAAGTTATATTCATGCACAGGAAAGCTCATATCTTGAAAATCTGGTTGCGTTTGTTCTCATCTGCCCCCCACACACACACAGAGTACAGCCCTGGGCATGGCCAGAAGTGTGAGCCTTTGTGTGTGAGCCAAAGGGCAATAGCCAAAGAGCCACTGTACTTCAGCTCTTAGTCAGCAGGTCATAGCCTAGAGCTGGGTGGAAGATATGCTAAAAAAGAAGACTTGCTCTGTACTCAGAAGCCTTTTCCTACTTTTTTCCTATTTGTTCCTGTAGTGTTTCTAACTATTTTTATTATAAGCTGCTTTGGATCCCCACTGGGGAGAAATGTGGTATGTGGGGTGGATGGATATAGAAATGTGGGGTGGATATAGCTATCTATCCATATATACCTATATACATTAAGTGGAGACCCCCAGAAAGCTTTATTTCAGTTTGTATGAAAGGACAGGCTGCCTTTCTCTGGCATGTATTTGCTTCTGGAATTCCATAAACTCCCTGAATTCCATGGAATAGTCTACCCCAAAATCATATACATCAGATTATTTATTTATTTATTTATTATCATTTTTTACTTTTATCCCACCTAGCCAGAAAACTGGCTCAAGGCGGCATACAATGGTTAAAATAACATAAAACAATAAATATGGTATGTACAATAAAATTCACTTGAATAACAATTTACATAAAGTGCTAGTGAGAACAGAAGGCGATTCCTGTGCTATATTCCCAGCATCATATAGGCGGCAGTGTCCAACGTTGTAACCAGGGCCATAAGACGTTCCATTTTTGGTAACTCTTTCATCCATCGCAGCTTCTAATCGAAGGCCTGGTGGAAGAGCTCCATTTTACAGGCACTGAAGAACTGTAAAAGGTCCCACAGGGCCCTGAGGTCTCATTCCACCAGTGTAGAGCTGCCACTGAGAAGTCCCTAGCTCTGGTTATCGCCCAAGACAGTCAGGCGGTTTTGTAACTCTGATCTCAGTGCTCTCCGGGGAATATATGGGGAAAGGCGGTCCCTCAGGTAGACAGGTCCCTGACCATATAAGGCTTTAAAGGTCAAAACCAGCACCTTGAAATGAATCTGGTAAGCTATTGGCAGCCAGTGCAGTGTCTTTAGCACAGGCGGGATGTGATCTCATATAGAGAAACCCATCAACAGCCTGGCTGCCACATTCTGCACTAGCTGCAGCTTCCAGATTTGGGACAAGGGCAGCCCCATGTAGAAAGTGTTGCAGTAGTCCAATCTCGAGGTGACCATAGCGTGGATCACTGTTGCCAGGTCATTGCATTCGAGGAAGGGAAACAACTGCCTAATCAGCCCTAGATGGTAGAAGGCTGCTTTGGCAGTGGCTGCTATCTGGGCCTCCATTGTTAAGGAGGCATCCAGGAGCATTCCCAAGCTCCTGAACCTCAGCACTGGCACCAGTGGTGCCCCATCGAAGGTTGGTAGTGGGATCCCTACCCCCGATACGCTCCGACTCAGACACAGGACCTCTGTCTTCGTTGGATTCAATTTCTATCGGCTCAGCCTAAGCCAGCCTGCCATGTCCTGAATCACCTGCTCCAGGTCATCTGGGGTAGAGTAGACTGACCGCCCAACAGCAGATATAGCTGGCTGTCATCTGCATATTGATTACACCCCAGCCTATGCCTCTGGGCAATCTGGGCAAGGGGGTGCATGTAGATGTTAAATAACATCAGGGATAACACTGCCCCTTGAGGAACCAATGGGTACCTCTGGGATATCTGCTCCCCAAGCGCCACCCTCTGTCCCCAACCCTGGGGGAAGGAGACAAGCCATTGCAAGGCAAGCCCCTGAATCCCGGAGTCGGCAAGGTGGTGGGTCAGTAACTGATGGCCAACCATGTTGAATGCTGCTGACAGGTCCAACAGCAACAGGACTGCCATACCGCCTTGATTCAAATGCCTCCGGAGGTCATCTGTGAGGGTGACCAGTGCCGTCTCCATCCCATGACCTGGCTGAAAGCCGGACTGGAATGGGTCTAGCATGGAAGTGTCATCCATAAAGCTCTGCAACTGAATCGCCACCGCTTTCTTGAGTAATTTGCCTAAATAGGGCAAATTGGACACCGGCCAATAGTTGGTCAATTCAGTCGGGTCCAGGGACGTTCTTTTCAAGAAAGGGCAGACCATTACTTCCTTGAGTGCCTCTGGGAACAGTCCCTCCATGAGGGACTTCTTGATAATATCCCTGAGGGCACCTCAAAACCCCTCATGATCTGCTTTTATGAGCCATGAAGTGCAAAGATCAAGGCTGCACATGGTTGGGCGTACCGTTGTGAGCAATCTGTCAACTTCCTCAAGACTGAGTGGACTGAAATAATCCAGAATAGAACCAGAAGACATGCATGGAGCCTCGAGTTGACTCACTGTCTCAACTGTGGCGGGGAGGTCATGGCAGAGCAACAAGACTGTCTGCAAAATAGCTCGCACAAGCCTCACAGCCAATATCCAATTCCCTAGCATTTGGTCTGCCCTGTGGCAGCTCTGTTAATGACTGAATAGTTCTAAACAATTGTGCCAGGCATGAGCTAGCAGATGCAACTGTAGTCATGTAGAACTCTCTCTTCACGGCTTTGACTGCCATCTCATAGGATCCCATAAACGTCCTGTAAGATGCTCTTCTTGATTCATCATGAGCGTGCCACCACTGTCTCTCTAGCTGTCTGAGATCTCGTTTCATCAGCCGCAGCTCCCGGGTAAACCATGGAGCCCACTTAGAGTGAGGGCGCAGAGGGCGTTGGGGAGCGATTTCGTTGATGGCTGCCAAGAGCTGGCAATTGGTTGGTGCATTAGGAGGCCAGTAGAGTAGCCAAATAGCCAAACTCTCCCCTGCTTTCCACACTAGGCCTGAGCACTCAATGCCCATGAGCTTCAGTGGTGGGAGCACCCTGAAGGAGTAAGCCTCCCGAATGAATAGAGCCACTCCCCCCGCCCCTCAGTCTGTGATTGGTGAAGGACTGAGAATCCGGGTGAAACCAACTGTGAGTGAGCTACTGTCTCCCCATCTCACACCCAAGTCTCGGTCACACATGCCGAGTCTGCTCCCTGCTCTAGCAAGAAATCCTGAAGGATTGAGGTCTTTTGTTTATAGACCTGGCATTACACAACACCAATGTCAGAGGGGGGTCATTACTCCTAGCCCCTCTGCCTGCTACCGTCAGGATGGGAAGCAGGCTGGAAGGGGGCCGAGCTCCTCTGCTTCTCCACCTCCTTCCCTTAACTCCCTGCCTGGTCCGACTGCTATACTTTCCCCTCCCTGAGAGCACTGGTATCCCTTGTCCATCTGCCGCCATTAGCAGTGGCCTTCACAGTGCCATTGCAGTGCCTCAGACCAACCATAAATTGGTTTATAGGTGGAATATACCGTTGGAGTACCACTCGTGGCGATCAGTAGTTCTGATATTCCTCAAGCTGCTAATCCTTAGTCTCACTCTATCCTAACAGATAGCCCTGTTTCCTGTCCCACCCTATCTTCTCATTCCCACATCATTTTGATTGCTATATATTAGCCCCAGTCAGCTGGCCAGTGAATTAATAAAGACCAGTGATAGAGCAAATTAACAGTGTATCATTCCCTAGCAACCAACTTGATACAGTATACAATCAATTTCCATTAATCAATTTTAATAGGGTAGTTTGTAGGCAATGATTTAATAACTAATCTACTAGTAATAAACAATTTAAATAAACCTGATTTAATTCAGTACTTTAATCCTACAATTAATCATTCAATTAGATCCCAATTAATTAACTAATCTAATAATGCTCATCTACTAATCTTCACTTAATCAATTGGTCTAATAGTTTGCCCCCTGGATTAGCTGCTTGCCAGTGAAACTGCTTGCCAGCCAGTTAGCATCCTGCAGGCTTCTCTGGACCAGGTGGTAGTGCTGGTGAAGACGCACTGGCACAGCGCAGGAGCTGTCTTACGCAGGCTATTTTCTTCAGTCTGGCTCTAGGTTCTCGGTCTGGAGGGTAGATGATACTCTGTTGGTCAGTTACAAGCTGGAGCCCCTAGCACCAAGCACCAACATGGAATAGAAATGTCTGGAGCTGATGGTGGACAGTTCCCCCACCCCCCAGAGTGTGAGGGAGATGTGAGTTCACAGAATTTGCTTGGACAAGTTCTTCCATTTCGAAGACTGGTCAACTAGTTATCAAAGTAGCATGTAAGAAAATGTGTTTCATCTTCTATGAGGAATCATTTCATAAATATTATCTTCTGATAAGCATAAACTTCAAGTTCTGCAGACATTTATCCTCCATCTAACACTGGCATTTAGGAGCTTTGAGAACAGAAGTAATCAAACTGAGCGTCAATTTTAACGAAGGATAAAAGGACCTTTCCTCCTTTTTTCTTCTTTTTAATATCATCAGCAATATGAAATCATTTTTTACTTAGGGCTCTTGGAAGCTTTGAGAGTCATATTTGAAAAAAAAAATTCATTGTTTTGCAACTGGAAGACTGCATTAATAAAAAGAGATAAGTAAAAGGTATAACCACTAATGGGGTGGGGGGGAAGAGAACTAGGTTGTTGGTTGCTCTAGAGCGTCTCTCATTTCTTGGCAGGCATCTCTCAGTCAATTATTATATGCATGCCCAGATCCAAATATACTTGCTGTTTCTCGCTCATGCTCAAAGAAGCAGTATAAAAGGCATGGTACGTACAGCAGGTATTCCCAGAAACAAATAAAATGAAGCTTTATTAAAAATAAATAAATAAAATTGTGAGGGGGCTGTGCTGTGCCATGCAGCATTTGCATTTCAATAGAGCAGAAAGCATCATTTCTCAATTGTGTTTCTCCAGACTCTCTGGAGCACCCTAAAGGCCTATTCTTGTCATTTGATTAATCACTTCATGCTTAATGCCTTTTAAAATACTACTACTTTTCACAAACAAAGATAAATGCACTGCACTTCTGAGCAGGCCTGTGTCCTAAATAGGTTGTTTTTTTAAATTCTTTTTCTAGCCTTAAACACTATTAAGCCAGTTAACTTTAAAATGGTGGTGCTGCAGTCTTCTGGCCATAAAATAAAATGTTGGGAGTCAGGGTCCATGAGACAGCAGACTGCTACAGGTTTCTCCAACAGCCAGGGGGAAATTAAATCTGCTCCAAAGAAGGCTATTAGTCTTCCCAATGGTTTAGGAATCTGTGCATGCCAAATGCCTAAACCATTCAATAATCCATTACATTTCTACACTATCCCATCTAGTAGAATTTTACTAAATGTATGCATGGGGGAATGTGGACAGGGACTTAGATTAATAGTTTCTTCAGTCTGTATTTTTGTTACTGCAACTGAGACTTCAGGCCCAGGAAAATGCAGTAAAGGAAGTTTGGTAAGCATCTTCTGTGAAGCTGATAGCTTGTGTATGTTAAACTTAAGAATTGCCAGCTCTGGATTGGGAAATAACTGGAGATTGGGGGGGGGTGTGTGCTCAGCATGCCATCAAGCCCACCTTCCAAAGCAGCCATGTTCTCCAGGTGAACTGAACTTTATTGCCTGGCAATCAGTTGTAATCCCAGGAGATCTCCAGGTACCACCTGGAGGCTGGCAACCCTAGATGAATTTCTGCGTACAATTGGCTTTTAGCCATCAGTCTGCACTGAATCTTCTTGCATGGCAAATTCAGATTTTGAAAGTGCAATATGGTATCTCTGCTAGTTTTCATATCCCCAACAGCCTAAACCTAAACAGTCTAAACCTGACGTGTTTGACCGAGACCTGGGTGCTCAAAGGAGAGACGGTATCTCTCTCCCAAGCAGTTTCACCCAGATATTCGGTCCTCCACCAATCGCGGACTAGGGGGTGGGAGGGAGGAGTGGCTCTATTCATTCAGGAGGCTTACTCCTTCAGGGCGCTTCCACCACCAAGGATCATGGGCATCAAGTGTGCTGGCCTGGTACGGGAGGCTGGGAAGAGTTTGGCGATTTGGCTGGTATACTGACTACCTAACTCACTGGCTAATAGCCTACCGTCCCTGATGGAGGCTGTATCAGGCTGGGCATTGGAACACCCTAGACTGATAGTCCTGGGTGATTTCAACATCCATGCTGATGACACGGCCTCCACTTGGGCAACAGACCTGGTGTCGTCCATGGCAGTGCTGGGACTCTCTCAATATGTAATGACCTCCACTCACCAAGCTGGGCACATGCTCAATTTGATCTTTGCGGCAGGGGTAACAGTGGACCGGGTTACCACTCTGGCAGTCCCATGGTTGAACCACCATGCCCTGAGGGCCTGTTTGAATGTTCTGCCCCGACCCTGTTTAGGTGGCGAGCGTATTTTAGCTCACCCAAAGAGCCAGATGGACCCAATGTGGCTCCAGAAAGCCCTGCAGGAACTGATGCCCCCTGGCGGCTCATTGGATGAGCTTGTGGAGGACTGGCAGAGCCGGCTTTCCACAGCCATTGGTGAGATCACTCCTCGGCACCCTCGGCGCCCCCGCACTAGGCTTGTTCCCTGGTTTACCCAGGAGTTGTGGCTTATGAAGCTGGAGCTGAGATGGCTAGAGAGATGGTGGCACCGTGCTTGAGATGAAGTGACAAGATAATCCTATAGGACATTTATGAGATCCTATGAGATGGCAGTCAAAGCTGCTAAGAGGGATTTCTATGTGACTACGATTGCATCCACTAGCTCATGCCTAGCCCAATTGTTTAGAATGATTCAGTACATAACAGCTCTGCCACGGGGCAGACCAAATGCTAGGGAATTGGATATTGGCTGTGAGGCATTTGCGAGCTTTTTTGCAGATAAAGTTTTGGAGCTCCGCCATGACCTCCCTGCCACACTTGAAACAGTGAGCGAGCTCGAGGCCCCTTGCACGTCCTTGTTTCCGGTTTTGGACCATTTCAGCCCACTTGGCCTGGAGGAAGTCAACAGATTGCTTGCAGCTGTGCACCCAACCATGTGCACCCTTGACTCATGCCCTTCCTGGCTTATTAAAGCCGGCCATGAAGGGTTCCAAGGTGCCCTCAGGGAAATTATCAACATGTCCCTCTCTGAAGGGCAGTTCCGGGGAGTACTCAAGGAAGCAATGGTCTGCCCTCTTCTGAAAAAAACATTTTTGGATCCAGCCAAATTGGCCAACTATCAGCCGGTTTCCAATTTGCCCTATTTGTACAAATTAATTGAGAGGGTGGTGGCAACACAGTTGCAGGGCTTTATAAATGATGCTTCCGTATTAAATCCCTTCCAGTCCAGCTTCTGCCCGGGATACAGGACGGAGACGGCACTGGTCACTCTGATGGATGACCTCCGGAGGCATCTGGATCGGGGCGGTGTGGTGGTACTGCTGTTGTTAGATCTGTCAGCCGCGCTTGACATGATCAACCATCAGCTGCTGACCCACCACCTCGCCGACATGGGGATTCAGGGGCTGGCCCTGCGATGGCTTGCTTCCTTTCTCCAGGGTCAGGGACAAAGGGTGCTAGGGGAACAGCAATCCAGGAGACACCTGCTGGAATGTGGTGTGCCTCAGGGGGCAGTGCTGTCCCTGATGTTATTTAACATCTATATGCGCCCCCTTGCCCAGATTGCCCGGAGGTATGGGCTGGGTTGTCATCAGTACACTGATGATATCCAGCTCTATCTGATGTTGGACGGCCGGTCAGACTCCAGACCAGAAGATCTGGACCGGGCTCTGCAAGCTGTGGCTGGTTGGCTCAGACTGAGCTAGCTGAAAGTGAATCTGGTGAAGATGGAGGTCCTGTGCCTGAGTTGGAGCGGTTCGTGGGTGGGGTTCTCACTCCTGACTTTCAGTGGGGCACCATTGGTACCAGTGCCAGAGGTTAGGAGTTTGGGAGTGCTCTTGGATGCCTCCTTAACAATGGAGGCCCAGGTAGCAGCCACTGCAAAGTTGGCCTTTTACCATCTTTGGCTGATTCAGCAGTTGGCTCCCTTCCTCGGCTGTGACGACCTGGCTACAGTGATCCATGCAATGGTCACCTCAAGACTAGACTACTGTAACACTCCCTTGTCACAAATCCAGAAGCTGCAGCTAGTGCAGAATGCTGCATCCAGGCTTGTGATGGGTCTCCCTAAATGGGAGCACATCCAGCCTGTGCTGAAGGCACTGCACTGGCTGCCAATAGCATACTGAATTCACTTCAAGGTGCTGGTATTGACCTTTAAAGCCCTATATGGCCAGGGTCAGACATACCTGCGGGACCGCCTTTCCCTGTATATACCCCAGAGAGCACTATGGTCAGGAACACAACATCGACTGACCATTCCTGGCCCTAAGGACGCCAGGCTCATGGCCACCAGGGCCAGGGCCTTCTCAGTGGTGGCTCCACACTGGTGGAATGAGCTCCCAGAAGAGATCAGGGCCCTGTGGTACCTTTTCCAGTTCCACAGGGCCTGCAAGACAGAGCTCTTCCACCAGGCTTTCAATTAGGAGCCATCACACCACCACTACCAACATCTGTGGTTCTGGGTCGGCTCTGGTCTGGGGGTGGTAGTGGTGTTGTGTTATACTACTGCACCAAGCTGAAGATCACCAAGCCAGTGAAAATTGTTAGTACGCCATCTGAATCACTCAAAAATTACCACCCAAGATTACTATCACTAGCACTTTAATTGTTAATTGTTGGATTGTTTTTAATGCTTAATGTTAATGTATGTAAGTTGTTTTAAATTTTGTACATGGTTTTTATGGTACAGTGTACCAACTAGTGTAAGCTGCCCTGAGCCTGCTCGTGGGGAGGGCGGGGTATAAATTGAAATAATAAAAAAATAAAAAACAAAAACTTCCCTGAACATGATATTCAACTAGTGTGACAAACAGGGAGGCTCTGCTATGACTGCCAATAAACGTTAGCAATGAAAGAGCCCTGGAGCGGCAGTGGATCCCAACTTGACTGCAAAGGTCTGTAGCAGAATAGACCTGCTCTGACTTACAGACCCTGTCCTGCCAGCTCCCTCCTTGGCTGGCGCCAGTTCCTAGAGGGTACTATTCCACTTCCTTCCACTAGGGTACCGCTGCCACCACTGTCCTTTTGGGGTCTTCCTATCAGGCCTGTCGCTGGTTTCCTGCTACCCAGCTACTGCTTACCACAGGGACTAAATTCCTCTTTGCCCCCCCCGGAGGATTGGCAATGGGTGCCTTGACTGCTAGCCTTCCCCCTTTCTAGGACTCCCTCTTAAAGTAGCATGGTCTAAGGCGGTTGGGGAAACTATGTAGTCCAGAGGACACTACCAGCTTCAAGGACTAAAATATTTATTAAAAAGAGAAAAAGTTTACAAGTCTACTTTTAGCGCAGCACCAAATCAGCAACTAGAAGGACAAATAAAAGTTGGTCATAATAGCATCCCCTTGTCCCTGGTTTTAAAACATGCTCTAGCTAGATGTTGAAACGTAGGCAATTTCAAACTTAGAAAGTTATAAAAGGTTCAAAAGATGTTTCATTACCTCTCTGCAGCCAGAAGACCAGGCCACATGGCCAATGGCTCCTGGCCTGCAGAGCAGAATTCAGCAGTCTGTCCTCTTCCAAAGATCAGCACCAAGAGAAAAGAGCCCTTCCCTCCTGGGAGCAAGCACTTTTATTAAACCTCTGACTCCACCCATTCTACATCACACTCTCCACCCCAAGTGGATCCTGGGAGCCCTCCTTGTAGACATTCTGGGAGATCTCCAGGAGTTACCTGGAGATTCCTAACACCAAATCCCTCAGTTCCTTTGCAAGTTGCACCTTTTATGTAACTATGGCAGTTAATTGACTTGCTTCCTACCCTTCCAGAGAGAAGGGGCGGGGAACACTTTAAAAACTCAGAGCAGGTGGGGGGGGGGTCCTCCACAGGTCCATTGATGGACAAGAGGACAAGGCAGAGATCTTCCCAAAGAGAAAGGAAACATGGCCTGCATTGACTGTGAAAGGTAAAAAATCTGGATGCTGTATACATGAAATGCACAACAGAGTGAGCTTGCTATGGTAGCTAGTGAAAAGACAAGCATGGGTCAGCAAAAATGGGAGGATGCATCTTGCAAATAGTTTCCTCTGTGCACAATGTGCCACTTCTTTTGTGGTGATTATTATTATTTATTTTTTTATAACTACATTTTATTGAGTTTTTAGGGTATACACAAATAGGGAAGGGGAAGGGAACGGGGAAAAAAGTATTCTGCATATAAATCTTCTCTACTTATTTCACATTACAAAGATATAGACTGTGAGATTTTAAAAGTTCATAAATGCTTCTTCATATGATAATATTGAGAAGTTCATATCTTTGTATTTCTTTCTTATCCAGTCATAAAAGGGAGTCCATAGTCCAACAAAATCTTCCATTTGCCCTTTTAACATCAAAGTCAATTTGTTAATTTCCGCATTTTCCATAGTCTTCACTATTAGGTCTTGTTCAGAAGGTACTGTTGGAAGTTTCCAATAAGATGCAAATAAAATTCTAGCTGCAGTAACTACGTGACTATGAGCCCCGAAGGGCTTTATGATCTACCAGTCAGCATCTTCTTGTGGTCCCTGGCCCCAGGGACATCCGCCTCACCTTGGCTAGGGCCAGGGCCTTTTCTGCCCTGGCCCCTACCTGGTGGAATGAGCTCCCATACAAGATCAGGGCCTTGCGGGACCTTTTACAGTTCCACAGGGCCTGCAAGATGGAGTTCTTCTGTCAGGCTTCTAACTAGGGTGACTAACGTCCCTCCTGCTTTACTGGGCCTCCCCTCAACAGGTCAGAACTGCATATCAGAGCTTGTTACCTAATTTGATAATGGAAGTGAGACATTTTGCTAATGGTAATTAGATAATAGAGTTTATAAGGGGGTAAGAGCATTGCGGGAAGTCTTGTACTGGGGAGGGTGGGGAGGAAAGAAAAAGGTATGTGATATCTATAAGATGCAATTTTAAATATGTGAAATATACTCTATAATAAATGGTTTTAAAAAAAAGAAAGAACTGCATACCAGAGCTGGCATCTGTGAGGTTTTAATGTCAATGACAATGGCACTGGACAAAGGCCATTGTGGTATTTTACTAGTGTTTTAATTGTATTAATTTTATCAAATTTGATGTAACCTGCCCTAAGCCTGCCATACAGAGAGAGCGGGTTATAAGTTGAATAATATATATATATATTCAGGGTCAGCCCTGTATATACCCCAGAGAGCACTATGGTCAGGAACACAACATCGACTGACCATTCCTGGCCCTAAGGACGCCAGGCTCATGGCCACCAGACTTTTGCCTAGGGTGGCTAGGCTGCAGCCCCTGGAAGTGGGTGCCGAAATGGCCTGCTGCCCTGCCACCTTCCCCCTGCCCCACTCAGCTGTGCCCCCTCCTCCTCCTCGGGTGCCGGGGGGGATTTGCTTTCACTTCTCAGCTACCTGTAGGCAGGTTCATGCAGCCATGCCCTGCCATCCCCCTGGCTTCTGGGGGCATGAGAGCCACCCTCCCTCCCCCGACATGGCGCCCCCTGCTGGACGTCCACACACACTTTCTTCTAGGAAGGTCAGTGTTTCCACACTGACCTTCCTAGGGGGTCCATTGGAAGGAGGGGGTCCCATTGATGACCACGCAGGCAGGGTGCCCTTTTCCTCACCCCCCCCCCCACCGAGGCAGGGACCTTTCTCTAAGCTCTACGTGAATTGATGGGTGGCCACCCGGACTCTGCCCCAGAAAATCTGGACAGGGCATTACAAGCCATGGCTGGTTGGTTACAACAGAGCAGACTGAAATTGAATCCATGGATTGCTCTTGGATCGGGACCCTCTTCTTCCCCACTCCTCTGTCCAAGAAAATGCCACCTTCCCTGACTCAGGAGAACGAAAACTGGAGATGATCCGGAAGAGGAGACAACCCCCCTGGGCGTGCCATTTCCCCCCAATTCCTCCCCCTCCGCATTATCTTCATGCAAGGAAGCATCCTCAGTCACATCCAGGTAAGAATGGCCTCATGCAACATGCACACATGCGCACACACACACACACAAACGACTGCAGCAATTAAAATCACAGCTTTCCTCCTACTGAGCTGTGGCATCTTCATCTCTTGGCTGCATCCTCCACAAACACTGCATTTTTAAAAAAAGAAGAAGAAGAAGCAAAAGACCCAAGTCTATCCAAGTAAATTTTTCTGCCCCTTCTCCTGGTGAGAATTAGAGCTTTCGGTCCAGTGTGGATTGACTCTAGGTCATTTCTAGCTGCTGGCACTTCTCTAATGCATACCATCTGATGTTCTTGTATACAATTGGGGGAAGGCTTCCTGTTTCCATGGAAACATGCCTTTTCCTCCCTGAGCTCCGTATTGTAGGACGATGTCATTAGGAAAGACTTGGGACCATGGACTAAAATAATGTCTCAAAAAACAGAACCAAGACAACACAGAATAAGAAACAAGGAAGAAGTAATTACAGGAAACTCACTCAAACAGTTTTTAATTTTAAGTATTTCTTCTGCTCTCAAAAAAAGAGTGGGTTGTCTCTTATGGTTCCATGCACAAGCAGAAGGAGCTTGCCCAAGAGGGGCCTTCTTCAGCAGTCCTTTGCATGCCACAAAGCCCCTCCATGAGGGGAGGGGGGGTTGAAGATCCTTGTAAGCAAACTTACCTCAGCAGCAAAAAGGAAGAATTTGCTAACAGAGGAAGCTTGGTTCAAATTCCAGATACCCAGAAATCACCAACAAGCAGCCCTTTGCATGACTCAAAACCCCTTGTAAGCAAACATACCATAGCACAATGAAGAGGGAGGAGGAGAAGGAGGAGTAGTAGTTTGGATTTATACCCCATCTTTCACTCAGAGTCTCAGAGCAGCTTACAAATTCCTTTCCATTCCCCTCCGCACAACAGACACCCTGTGAGTTAGGTGGGGCTGAGAGAGCTCTTTCCAGATCTGTTCGTGAGAGAACAGCTCTGACAGAACTATGGCTTGCCCAAGGTCATCCAGCAGCTGCAAGTGGAGAAGTGTGGAATCAAACCCGGTTCTCCCAAATTAGAGTCCACAAACTTAACTACTACACCAAACTAGCTAGCAGAGGAAACTTGGTTTTGAGAACTGATGCAATAATTTAAGATTAGAGGTGAGTGATTTTGCATAATTTCTCTTCCTCTCTGCAGTTCCTAATCCCTACAGAGAGTTTTGAGGCATCTAGGGGACTTCTGAGAGGAGGGGAAAAGCAAGGAATTTCCTCTTGCTTGACTGCTATTTTTAGCTGTGACTACAGGATATGTTCCAAGAAGTTCAAAGGTTTTAATAAACCTAATAATGCATTTGTCAGTAAATTATTGGTTTTATTTAAATTCACATAATATGTCTGCCTCTAATTCTGTAAAAAAAATTTCCTGGTGATCTGTGAAGATGTACATTTGCAACACAGTTTTCAAACAGGCAGGATACAATGAATGGTTAAGATCAACAGAATACATTGATTTCTGGATATTTGGAATCATGCGTCCTTCTAAGGCTCACACTAATTAATTGCTGACTTTGATAGTCTCTGTGCAACAAAAGCCATGTGGATCATAGTTTTTACTGAGCTATCATGTTGCCTACAACTCTCAAAACAGTCACTTGTGGAATCTGAGCCTCAGTCAATCTACAGTTAGAGGTGCAGGTGGTTAAGAAATTAGAAAATCTGTTTTGCAGAGAATGTATACCTGATATGCAACTCATAGCAAATCCTTTCCTTTACATTTACCTGAATATCTCAGCAAAACTGAGTTTTCATTTTCATGGGCCTCTGCTTTTTTAACAAAATTTTATTTGTAGCAACAGTTTTCCTGATATTTGCATCCACATTTTTTAAGACCAAATACCATAGCTATGCAAGGAGTGTGTGGGTGAATGTTATGTATATGCCTAATTTAGGATGGCATTTGATATATGTTAACTTTAATAGGATATGAATAAAGTCCCCCCCATAACTCTTATTTTCTTGATGTCCTTTGACATTTAATAACAATTTGTGTGGAGGAGAACATGCATGTTCAAACAGGCAGGTTATGATGAATGGTTAAGATCAACAGATCAATAGATGCTGTTGCATTATACCAAAGCTAAGAGGGTATGAACCTCATCAGCAACCTGGATGGGAGACTCATGGAAACCCCATACAAGAGCAGGATATACATATAATGAACAAATATTCTTAAATTACTCACAGGTATTCACAATGCATTCAAAAGTGGAACAAGTGGTCACTGTCATTCAGCTATAGAAGTATAATCTCTATCCAAGCTGCAGTGGTCCCCCTTTATGGTACTCAAGCTGGAAGGGTGAAGGAAAACAAGGAAAAGTCAAGTTCCTTCCTGGAAACAGCAGACACACAAGATCTTTGGCCTTTTTTGGATGCAACTCCCTGAAAACAGAACAACCCCTGCAGGGTTAAGATTATTGTGGCAAAATATATATAGTTCTGTAGGTCATATCCTGTCTTTATATATAAACTAGGGAGCAAAGCCCGTTGTGATGGAAGACAACGGGCCCTAGAAAGGAAAGGAGGGAGGTGGAAGGGAGAGAGGGTTGGAGAAAGGAAGGAAGGAAGGAAGGAAGGAAGGAAGGAAGGAAGGAAGGAAGGAAGGAAGGAAGGAAGGAAGGAAGGAAGGAAGGAAGGAAGGAAGAGGGGGAAGAGTGAAAGAAAGGAGAGAGGAAGAAAGGAAAGGGGGGAAGGAAGGGAAGAGGGGCAGAAAATGTCTTCTCTGGGCCCAGAGAAGGCCTTTTCTGTCCCACACACACCATCCCCTGGGTCTTCTATGGGGGCAGTAGGCAGTGTGTGGGGGAAAGGGCTTCTCTGGGCCTACTGCCCCCATAGAAGGCCCAGGGGATGGTGTGTGGGGACAGAAAAGGGCTTCTCTGGGCCTACTGTCCCCATAGAAGGCCCAGGGGATGGCATGTGGGGGACGGAAAAGGGCTTCTCTGGGCTTACTGCCCCCATAGAAGGCCCAGGGGATGGTGTGGGTGGGCGGAAATGGGCTTCTCTCACTTGCCTCAGCCTTGAGGGCCTGTCCCTGCGCTCACACTCCAGACGGTCCTCTCCTGTCGGAGGACTGGAGCAGACTGAGCTGAAAACACTGACCGGGGCTGACGTGGGCGGGACTTTGTGAAGCAGCCAGTCAGTCCTGGCCAGTGTCTTCTGACTGCCAGTTCTTGAGCCGAATCAATTATGGCAAGCATAGAATGCTGTGGAACCAAAATTCAAATATATATAAGGACAGGATGTGTTTTCTCATGGCAACATTCTATGCTTGCCAAAATCAGTTGGCTGCCTGAACTGCCCATAAGAAGGTGTGCCTGAGTCCCGCCCACAGAGCCAACTCCAACCAAACTCCAATCCGAACAGTTTACCTCAGCAGCTGAGCAGCCATTTGCCTGGCCAGCCTTCTTCAGCCATCAGGAGAAGATCAGTGTAGGAGCAGCCACGGCTGTTTGCCTGCCGACCATTCTTCAGCCCTCGGGAGAGCCTTTCAGCAGATAGGGCCCATCTTCCCCCCTCAGCTGGCTTCTGAGGTGAGCCGGTGGTGCCTTCCAGGGGCAGGGAGAGGCCTGTCTGGGGGGTGGGAAGCCTGTGATTGGCCAGCCTGGGCCAGCAGGGCCTACTTGGGGGGATGAGAGTCCCAAGGTCAGCTTACCTCACCTGGCGGGGCCTGCCTTGGGGGAAGCCTGTCTGGGGGGAGGCCCATGCCTGGCCAGCGTCGGCTGGCAGGGCCTGGCTAGGGGAGGCCTGAGGCCAGCCTACCTCAGCCAGTGGGGCCTGCCTGGGAGGGTGGGAGGCTTGTCTGGGGGGTGGGAGGCCTATGGCCAGCCTACCTTGGCTGGCGGGGCCTGCCTGGGGGGTGGGAGGCCCGTGGCTGGTCTGCCTGGCTGGCAGGGCCTGTCTGGGGGTAGGAGGCCTGCTGGGGGGTGGGAGGCCCATGGCTGGCTGGCCTAGGCCAGTGGGGCCTGTCTGGGGGGGTGAGAGGCCTCCCTGGGGGCTGGGAGGCCTGTTTGGGGGGTGGGAGGCCCATGGCTGGCCTGCCTGAGTGGTGGGAGGCTTGTGGCTGGCCAGCCTGTTTCAGTGGGGCCTGCTGGGTGGGGGTCAGCGGCCTTTCTGGGGGTGGGAGGGACGTGGCTGGCCTGCCTGGGCTGGCGGGGTCTGGGGGGGAGAGGCCCACAGCTGGCCTATCTGGGCTGGTGGAGCCTTGCCTGATGAGGCCACGGCTGCCCTCACTGTGGTTTGGGGGGGAGCCTGCTGCCAGCCTCGCTGGGCTGGCAAGGCCACGACCTCCCTCACTGGGCCAGCGGGGCCTTGCTGGTTGTTTTCTCTTCTTCCCTTCCTTCCCCACCATCTCTTTGCCCTCCCTGCCTCCCTCTCTCTTTCTCTTCCTTCCTTCCTCCCCATCTCTGCCTTCTTTCCCTCTGTTCCTCCCTCTCTCTTTCTCTTCTTTCTTTCCTTATCATCTCTTTCCCTTTTTTACCTCCCTCTTTCCCTTCCATCCTCCCTTTCTTCCTCACCATATCTTTTCCTCCCTCTTTCCCTCCCTCTTTCCCTTCCTTCCTTCCTTCCATCCTTCCTTTTTTCCTGTTACTGATTTTGTGAATTCTGCACACTTTTACTTCAAAGGAAGTCCCTCTAAGTAAGAAGGGCTTGGGACACTCTGATGCCTGCCCTCCAAGCCACTGCAGGCTCAGCGGCCAGGTCATGGTACTGCTCTTGAGGATTTCTTTCCCCCGCATGGCTGGGACAGCAGCGGCCAGCCAGTGCAAGCGAGGCCCCTTCCCCCAAGCTGGACTGGCTTGGGAGACTGTGAGGCCAGTCTGGCCCTGGTTGCCTCAGCCCAGTGGTAGTTGCTTCAACAGGCATTGTAGCAGGATGGGGGGACAGAGGCATGTACCCCATCACCCCCACTCTCTTTGCCACACAGAAGCCATCAATATAGCTGGAGCATCAGAGCCCGGGGTTTGATTCTGTCTTGGCCAGCTGTGCATGTTCTCACAAAAAGGGGACTGAGATCTGATCCAGTATACAGCGGCTCCATGTATTCTCTCTCTACAGGCCCAAAGGGTCTGATCACTTGACTGAACTTCTGACCATGCACTCTAATAGCAGAGGCAGTCCCGCAGGACTGCGGATCAAACCCAGTTCACTGTGCAAAAACCCCAAAACATTGATACACACTTCGGCCACAGCAGCCAACATCTTTAGACAAAAAACCCCACTGTCACAAAGGGCCAGCTCCAGGTATTTCTACGCCCTAGGCGGGCGCAGATCCCAACCTCCCAGTTGGGCCTGGAAACCCAGCCATGCTGCCCCCACCTCCTCTCCCCCCCCCAGGGAGGAGGGGGAGGGCAAGTTGTGCCCTGGCTGGGTGCTTTTCAGCAGTGGCAGTGGCAGCTAAGGGGAGTCCCCCAAGGGCGGAGGGCGGGCAAGCTGCCGGGCGCTCTGGAGGCGGTGGTAGTGGGCGCCCAGTTAGGGCGGCAGGGGGGCTTTTGGGGGGAGCAGGGCACCATTTGGTGCCCCTGAGGCCGGCACGCCCTAGGCGAGCGCCTAGTTCGCCTAGCGGGTGAGCTGGCAGTGCTGTCACATAGATGCAGCATCCATCTTTGGTAGGTGGCATCACCTACTGCTTTACTTTCCACAGAAAACACTTCAGATTCCGAGGCCCACAAACATCACAGGAGACTGAGACTGCTGTGAACAGACATACTGTACATGTTACAGGACCAGGTAAGTGGACCAGACGTGGGGACAATGTATGAGTACCAGAATGCTCTCCTACACTTTTCCAATTGATGGTCCTGTGGCTACGAGATCTTTAAACCAAAACACCCTATGCCTCAGCGATGCTTCATCCATCCTTAGTGACTAACAACACTTACTTAGTGACTAACAACACTTACTTAACAACTCTAGAGACAACACTTCACATTCAGAGAACCACAAAAAACCACGGGAGACTGAGATAACTGAAAAGACACACTGTACACGTTACAGGACCAAGTAAGTGGACATGACATACATCCTTGGTGGCTGACATCACTTAATGCTTTCCTTCTACAAACAACACTTCAGACTCAGAGAGCCACGACAACCACATGAGATTCAGACAGCTGTGAACTGCCACACCATACATGTTACAAGACCAGGTAAGTGGACACGACATGGGGAAAGTATTCCAGTACAAGAATGCCCTCCTGCACATTTCTGTATATGGTTTGCGGAATGATGGTCCTGCTGGCACGAGATCCTTAGACAAAAACCTGAATGTCTCATAGATGCTGCATCCATCCTTGGTGGCTGACATCACTTAATGCTTTACTTTCTACAGACAACACTTCACATTCAGAGAACCACAAAAAACACAGAACACTGAGACAGCTGTGAAAAGACACGCCATACATGTCACAGGACCAGGTTAGTGGACAAGACATGGGGACAATGTTCCATTACAAGAACACCCTCTTGCACATTTCTGTGCATAGTTTACAGAATGATGGCACTGTGGGAGCCTTCCTGGCCTTCTCCAGCATGCTGCTCCATGAGATGGGAACCATCAAAGAGTATATACATGAGTGGAATATTGCAGATTTTCCCACTTTGCTTGGAGAACCCTTTCCTTAAAACTTCTAAAGGGTCCTGATCAATTGACTGAAGTTGTGACCATGCAGAATACAGTAAGAGACGCAGGACTGTGGATCAAACCAGTTAGCTCTACAAAATGGGAAAAATTGATACACACTTTGGTCACAGCACACAAGATCTTTAGACAAAAAGAAACCAATGTCTCATGGCTGCGGAATGATGGTCCCGCTGGCATGAGATCCTTAGACAAAAAAACCCCAGTGTCTCATAGATGCTGCATCCATCCTTGGTGGTTGACATCACTTAATGCTTTACTTTCTACAGATAACACTTCAGATTCAGAGAACCTCAAAACTTACAGGAGACTCAGACAGCTCTGAGAAGACATGCCGTACACGTCACAGGACAGAGAAAATTACTGGGACAAAGGAAAGCGCAGAGTCTACAAACAATGGAAAAATTAAGAGATGCTTGGGAGAGCAGAGTGGGGAGATGATTTAGACAAAAAAACCCTGACTCATTTACAACATCAATCCTCCCTTGCTAACATGAGCTCTTTGCTTTCCACAGATTACCCTTGACACAGACAAAATCTTCAACACCAGCACAAACGAGGGGGGAACTGAGAAGACACACACTCCACACGAGCCAAGAAGACACACACTCTACACAACAAAACCAGGTAAGCCCACAAGTAGAACCAAGGTGATAACAGGCTGTGGGTACCTGTGAAATGATGCAACAAGTAGACAAAGGAAAAATACATCACTTACATTACCCCAGTAAACACACTACCATGGAAGGAAATGACCCCAATCCTTAATAGAAAAGTGACAGTGCAACAAGTGGGGATCCTGGAATAACGAGACAAGAGGAACTTGGGGAACTCAGAGACAATACAAGGTACTCAGAAAAAACATTCCACGTAAAGAGATGCTGCTTTACAGTTTAACACTAACTGAAAGGTTAGGAGATAAGGGAGGTAGTACATGGGGAAATAACCAAGGGATTCTGTTCACCATTCACTTACTGAACAATGAGTCAATGTGTCCTATAATCATGGTCTGACAGTCCACATTGATTTCTTCTGCATTTCTGCCCTCCACCCAATCTTCACCTGACCCTGCAGCTTATCCCTACACTTTGTCTTCTTTCACTATGGTCACTTTCCATTCTCAACAATCCTTCCTGCCTACACACATTTCAAAATCACATTGCTGCCCACCTACCATTCTTCAGTTTCCTGCTTCCTAAAGCACACATTTTACAATCACTCCAAGCTCCAGTCAACAGCTTCTTCATACTAAGATTGCCCACATTCCTGCTCTGCATTCACCAACTGAAGGAACACCATACACAACAATAATTGTTTTCCATTACAATCGCCTACCGGGCCAAAAAAGAAAACTTACTCCAGAAGAACATCCTGAGGCAAAATGCAAGCAGTCTATACGTGACAAGGCAAGGTGTCCAAAATGCAATATGCCAAAAAGACATGCTAACATACCACGGCAACCACAAAATGCACATCCTTCAAGCACTGTTCAATCCCTGCAGGTACAACAATGCAGCATGCCAACACATCACACTGAAAACTCCCAGCTAACAATACAGAGTGAGTCTTCAATAGCAATCCAATCTCTACAGCTAGAACAATGTGGAATGCCCACACGTGACACTGAAAACTCACAGCTACCAATGCATACTCAGCCATCATGCCCATTGCAAGGCCAACGGCATGCCCCAGACAACATGTCAGCAATCCACACAGAGATCCCAGTGCAAAGGCCACAGACTCAGCCCTTAAGGACACTGACATCTCAGCAGCATGGAAAACAAGACATGCCTCACAGCCACACTGAGATCACACAGTACCCAATGGGACCTTGCCTTTCACACACAGTGCAATCTAAGGGTGGACAGTGTGACTACAACCACATTGAATGACATGGACATCCAACATAAAATGACTTCGCAGACCACCCAGTTGTTGACACTACTCCACAGACCCCTGTGTGCAACATTTTCTGGCCCACATTGTGTGACCTTGGACTCCGGCTATTGTGTAACATAAGGTATGTGAGACTTTACTTCCACATTTGTATCTTTCACTTACAGACTGCTAATATTTACTTTACCTCCTTCCAGCCTATGCATTTGTTACACATCACATCTTTCTAGAGCTCGTTGTATTGCTTTCACAACAGGCTTTACTGCTTGTGTGTAATAAAACAAATAGACTTTTGCAGACTAATAGACTTTTAAAACGAATAGTCCTTCTGCAGGCTACAACCTCGTTCATCAGATCAGATAGTCAATGATAGATATTTTATTTCAGAGTCTACCAGACTGGCACTTGAATTTGCAGGGGAGGAAAAGTTGTTCATTTCATCTATAAATTACATGTAACAGGCACTTCTGCATTCCATCAAAAAAGAAGTCTGATCCAGAAACACCCCTTATTTATAGAATATCAGCCTGGAAATTACTCTCACTGTTATTTTGATCATGTCTATGGAACTCATGTCAGAACAACCTGTACCACTTAATAGTCAGATGTTGGAAAAATCAAACCCCAGTTCAAGACATATCTCATTTCTGATGCACATTGTTCAAAATGTATATTGTTCAAAATGCATCAAAGCAATTTTATGGTTCCTATTTGTTTGGTATTCCATTCATTCTGGTACTGAGCTTGATAGACCCAAGGGCTTTCCCCCCCCTTGTAGATGGCTGTCAAATAGGCAGTGCTGCAGACTGGGGAGGATGGCGACAGATGCTACACATACCTTCCCAGTGATCAGCAGCATCTGCTATGCCATTGTAATGTGTGCCACAATAGAGAGACACAGAGCAAGTCAAACCAGGCAAAATGCACAGAGACCAAGTCAAAACAGGAGAAATCAGTGATAAAGATGGAATCTGAGATCTGGGGATAACATCGTTAATATTCTATGGGTGCAATTTAGAAAGTGGGAAAAACTAATCTCCGCCCAGCTGCTATTCACTATGGTATGGGGAAGAAAAGACAGGCAAAATTTCACTCATGTGTAAACGAAAATGGAATGCATGGGCAAAGGGAAGCCTTAGTCATTCATTCTCAAGGCAAAAGAGATCTCAGCATTTATTGACTAACTTGCTAACTGACAGCAAGTGGATTTTTTTCCCAATTGGGAAAGGAAAAATGATAAATGCTTGATGCCACATGTTTTGGAAAAGACACGGAGCCTAGAAGGACAAATGGACTGTAGAGCAGAAGGGGACAGAGGCCTTGCTAGTTGTTCACCAGAGCAATTTCTCAGGCCATTCTGCCAATCAGAAAGAGAACTGGGCATAAGGGAATCCTCTCCTGTAAAGATTAGATTTTTGTCAGGCCCTCTCAAAATGTCATTGTGCCTCCCATTGTTCTGTGGTGCTGATGTTCCAGTGTTCAGAGAAAAGGCTAGTGATGAATGTTGCCCTGACCTAACAGCAGTGAGGCCTCCAGGCCTTGACCCAGGCAGGTTGCAATTAGCCAAAATTCTGTGTCCATGGCTTGTCTTTCTTTAAACACCTAACAGTGTGAAAGCAACAGCCCTTTTCTCTTAAGCTACTGTCTCCTAAGGCTTAATGCCTGAGACACACCCTTCTCCCAAGGAGCTCCTTACAGTGTTGTTTTTGACCCTTCAGAGCTATAGCAATCACTAAAAGAAATTTAGTGGCCACATTATTACCACAGGCAATTCTTAACTCATTAGCTTTTAAAGCTGTGGGACAAAAAGGGGAAAGGTGAGGAGGGGAAGGCAACAAGGGAGGGAGCCCCCTCTGTTTAAACATTGTGCCTTTTAGTTGTTTTACTTAGTTGTGTGTCTCTCATTCTGAATATGGATCCTTTATTGTATTGGGCATCGCTCTGAGTATTCCTTTCAGGACAGCTAAAGGAAATTAGCAATTGTACACATCATCTGTCATAATAATGATGATGAATAAATGCCTAGATACAGGATGATAATCTTTGGGGCTCAACTGCTTAAGGTAACGCCCAAGTATCATTTTTCTGGGCCGAGGACAACTTGAGATACACACATACAAACTACTACTATATCCTTCTCCATATATACAGTACCATGAGCCTTGAAAGAAAAAAATCTATTATATTTCTGAAATAACATAAATAGATAATGATCATTGGCTTGCAGCCCAGACAGCCCCCTGGAACCCCAAGGCTCTGGTAAAGTGTATCTGATTCATCCCCCTTCTCCCATGCTTGAGCACAGTCTATGGGATGATTTTGATGCCTATTTCAGTAAGTTTACTGCTGCTTTTCTGTTTTGTCAGATCTGTCATGGAGAAACAATTTTTAAAATGGAGGAGGTTAACATGGAGCCAGTTTCAGAGGCTGAGTTGACTTCCCCCTGGTTGTGAACTCTCAAAAATGGGCTGTTTATACCGACAAGATGCAACAGCCTCTCTTGGAGATGCACACTTTAACATTTTTGGCAAGCTGCAAACATGAGTTTGTCCTGAAGTACAGCATTAACAATTCACTCTCCAATGCAATCTCTCAACATGAACTTCAAGCAAAGCTGCCCTGAATCCCTTTTCACTTTGTCTCATAAAATGGTGTCAAAATAAAAGGAAAATTCCCAGGGGAAGGAAAGAACCTGCACTTGGAAGGTCAAAACTGTATTAACTTGGGAGAGAAAATCCAGCAAATAGCTTTTTGTAATATTTGTCATTATTCCTCCCTACATCCCACTAGTTGAAACATTACTTTTGTCAAATGGGAGCTAAAGTCTCCCAGGTTTTTTTTTTTTAAAAAAAAGATAGTTGAGGTGAGATTGGGTTTAACTAAAGCACAATGTTTTTATTTCTTAATTTATTTAAAACACTTCTATGCTGCCTTTCCACCCAAGATGGTGAACATCAAAATATTAAAAGATTTAAAAGGATATATACAAAACCATAAACACACAAACACACCATCACAACCAGGGAGGAGGGCCAATAAAAGCTATTGGGGTAGGCCAAACAAAATTTAAAAAGACTTCACCCACAGGCAGAAGTCAGTGGTAGAGGGAGACACACAAATCTCCCAGGAGAGGGAGTTCCAAAGTTTTCGCACCCCAACCAAGAAGGTCCTTTCTCAGTTTGCCACCCATCTAGTCTCAGATGATGACGGCACCTGAAACAAGGCCTCAGAAGATGACTGGAGTAGACAAGTAGGTTCCTATGGGAGAAGGCAGTCCTTAAGATATGCTGGCCCTGAGCCATGTAGGGCTTTAAAAGTCAATATCAGTACCTTGGATTGTGCCCGGAAGTAAACTGGGACCCAATATAGATGGAACAAGACTGATGTGATATGGTCCCTATGACCCACTCCAGTACAGCATTCTGTACCAACTGTAGCTTCCAGGCAATCTTCAAGGGCAGCACCATGTTGAGCACATTGCAATAATATAATCTAGATGTTACCGGGGCATGCACCACAGTGGCAATATCTTTCTGGCCCAGGAAGGGCTACAGCTGGCTCACCAGTCAACAGTGCTAAAAAGCATTACAGGTGACCACCAGTGTCACCTTTTTCTTCAACAAGAGGCCCAGATCCACTAGCACCCCCAAGCTACAAACCTGCTCCTTTGAGGGAGTGCAACCCCATCAAGAATAGGAGACTATCCCATTTTCTGCATCAAATCTTCCCCCTTACCAGTAGCACTTCCATCCCCCCCACCCCCGGATCAAGCTTCAGTTGGTTAATCCTCATCCATTCAAAAACTGTCTCCAGGAATAGGGTTGCCAAGCAGGGTTGCCAACTTTGGGTTCAGAAGTACCTGGAGATTGGGTATGGAGCCTGGGAGAGTAGGGTTTAGGGAGGGGAGGGACCAGGGTATAATGCCATTCAGTTCACCTTCCAAAGCAGCCCTTTGTTAGTCTAAACCTCCCTTTACCACATGAAGGACAGTATCCTGGCCAGGTTAGGGCCAAAGTTGGCAAAGGGTAAATCTAGTCCGCTCTGTGTGAAAAGCTAACAAGCCTGGACATGTGCTCAGGACTGTCTCTCTGACTCAGTCAGTCATCAAACTCAAATACAGCAAGCATGTTATCTGTCATTGTGAAAGAACAATGCTTTAATTTCATCTTCTCAAAGGTGTCAGCATACCTGCATTCCAGCTCTACATCTCACATTCAAACCTCCAGACTTTGTCCCTCAATACTGGGACCACCCTGGCCACAATCTATTGTCGTCATTGTTCTCTGAATAACCCAGCCATCAATGGAGCCAAGACTCTGCAATTGCCCAGCGCATTGCTAACAAAGGCTTCCCTTCACAAACCTGGACTTCTTTTGTCCAAAACCCCTTTTGAGACATTACCAGCCGTTATGGTTTGTCCTGGACCATTTCCCTATTGTGCCCTCTGCCCCAAAGGCACAATTTTCCTATATCTGGGCGCCAAACCCAGCCATATTTGGTTCAGTCTCCTGGGACATGTACCAGCTGGGGTCTTGGGTCTTCACAGACATGCTTGCCAGCCAAGTTGTCTGCTCTTCACCACAGATTCTTTTCTTTGGAAAGTAGCTATAACCCCATCAACACTTTGCCCTCTTTTGTCTCTGATCTCTTAAGATCAACCCTTTATTTCTTAGCTCTTGTGTGTATGTGATATTTTCATTGAATTAGCTGAATGTATTAGGGATATATTCTTAATAAATTTCAAAAAGATGTTTCCTGTCTGTCGTCTGTGCCACTCCAAGAGGGTTCTGACTCTGGTATAGTTGGAGGACAATCCCTAGCTTGCACACCTATTAAGTAAACAGTCTCTCAGCTAAATTCCCCCATCATAATTCAAACAGAGACCCAGTGTTGCAGCTAACACCTTTCCTCCCAGAGAAGTGGAATAAATGTTTTAAATAAATAAGTAAATAGTGAATAAGTAAGTGATTTATGCAGTCTGGAGACAAGCTATAATTCCAGGAGTTCTCCAGCCTCCACCTGGAGGCTTCATAACAAAAACACACAGATTATCATGACCAAATTACTAATATAAATTCCAAAAATATTCATTAATCTCCAGATACATAATTCTTATACGTACAAGTTGAATCATCAGGAAAGTCATCTTTTATTTATTTATTATATTAGAATTTATCAGATGCTCTTCCCTGCAAGCAGGGCTCAGGGCGGCTTACATCAGAAATAAATACAATACAATTGAGTTAAAACAACATTAAAATACTTAAAAACAGTCAGAACAACAACACTAACTCCAAGATGAGGGTAATTTCCACCAGCCCCCTGGGTGGATGGGATATGCAGGAATAAAAGGGGAGATTGAAGTATAAGAGTGCCAGATCATCACTGTCCTCAACCAAATACCTGAAGGAACATCTCTACCTTACAAGACCTACGGAAAGGTAGTAAATCCTGTAGGGCATGGATGTTCTCTGGCAGAAAGTTCCCCCATGTGGGGGCCAGCAATGCTCCCTCTAAGCTGTGGAGTTTTGTGAACAAAACATCTACTTTGTGAGCTACTGGCATTAAAGTTGTGAGCTACTGCATAAATTATGCATACTGCATGAATTAGTTTGCTCTGGAGCCACCCTTCCTAGCTAAGACAAAAATATGTAAGCCAGAGGCTAAAAAACTGTGAGCTAGCTCGCATTAACAGTTTAGAGGGAACACTGGGGTCCAGGGCCAAGAAGTTGAGGACAGTTGAGAACATCCAGATCTCTCTTGGGCCAGGGACCACCAGGAGGTTCTTATTACTAGAGCATAATGCTCTTCCAGGGACATATTGAGAGAGGCGGTCCTGAAGCTATGTGGGTCCCTGACCACTTATGGCCTTAAAGGTCAAAAACAAGACCATGAACCGGATCTGGTGCTCCACTGGAAGCCAGTGCAGCTCATGCAGCACAGGTTGAATGTGTGCTGTCCAAGGGGTCCATTTAAGGACCTGCGCAGCTGCATTCTGGATCCGTTGGAGCTTCTGGGTCAGGCACAAGGGTAGGCCTGCATAGAGCAAATTACAGTAGTCTATCCTGGAGATGACTGTTGCATGGATTACTGTGGTTAGGTCAGAGAGAGATATGTAGGGAGCCAGTTGCCTAACCTGGCAAAAATACCAGCTTGGCAACCTTCGTGACCTGGGCCTCCATAGACAAGGTGACAACAAGAGTCACACCCAGTCTCTTGACAGATGGCACTGGTGATAAGGACACCCCATCAAGAGCCAGGAGTTGACTACCTGACCATGGCTCTCCCCCATCCTGCCAGAGAACCTCCGTCTTACCTGGATTCAGTTTCAGCTGGCTCTGCTTTAACCGCCCAACCACAGCCTCCAAGCCCTCAGCTAAATTCATGAGAGTGTTGTCTGGTCAGCCACCCATCAACAGAAACAGCTGGGTGTCATCTGCATATTGATGACACCCTAGTTTGAAGCTTTGCACTAGCTGGGTGAGGGGGCACATCAAGGAGAGAAGAGCCCCATGGGGGACCCTGTGTTACAGTGGGTGCCTCAGTGACACTAAGCCTCCCAATGCCACCCTCAGTCCCTCATGGAGAAATGAAGTAAGCCATTTCAAGACTACCCCACAAATCCCCAAATCAGTGAGGTGATGAATCAATAGATGATGGCTGACTGTATCAAACGCTGTTGTAAGATCTAATAAAATCAGCAGCACCAACCCACCTTAATCCAGCTGCCGGGGCAGAAGTTCGATTGAAATGGATCCAATGCCAGTGTGTCATCCAGAAATTTCTGGAGCTGTTCAGTTACCGCTCTCTCGATTACCTTACTTAGAAATGGAAAGTTAGAAACTGGGCTGTAATCGGTCAGATTCATATGATCTAGATTTGTTTTTTTCAGGAGTGGAACAACCACTGCCTCCTCCAGCCCCTCTGGAAAGTTCATGACAAACTTTGGTCTATTCATGGCACAAACTTTTCACAAACTTTCAAGCTGTTAGTGGAAGTTTGTGCTGGTTGGTGAATGGATACATTTCCAGACACTGTCTCCACTCAATCAAAATGTTCACCAAACTTCAAAGCAAAAGGGGAAGGCAGAATTCTCCAGCCTTGAAAACACTCTTCAAAGCACTCATATCAGTTTCAAGAGGTGTCCCTTCCTTTTGCTGGCATTCCCATGTTCCCTTCCCATTTTTTTGCATAGAGCTTGCAAAATTCTGCATTGCTCCCGCATTGGGCAGGGGGTTGGACTAGATGGTCTGTATGGCCTCTTCCAACTCTATGATTCTATGATTCTATCCCCCCTTGCTTGGATTTGTTGTGACTCTGTGCTTTGAGAGGAGTCCTTTTAAGCTTGCAATGCCAGTGGCACATGGTTCTGCTGGGCATTCTGCACATTGTAAACTTCAAGGATTCCCTAGTTTGACATTAGCCCTCCTTTTGCTTGCATTGCCACAGTAGCACTGAGTCCTTCTGGGTACTGGTGCATTACACTGTTTCTGCTGGGATTACATCCCCCCCCTTGGAATGTGATTCTGTGCTTCACATCAGTCTTGTTGAACTGGCATCACCACAATGGCACTGGGTTCTGCTGGGCACTAGTACATTGCTCTGGATATGCTGGGGAATTGTATAGAGGTTTGAGCTGGGGTGTCATCAATACACCCAGCTATATCTGCTACTGGACAGCTGCCCGGATACCACCTCACATAATTTGGTTGAGGGTCTGGAGGCTGTAGTGGGATGGTTTAAAAAGAGTAGGCTGAGACTGAATCTTATAAAAGATGAAAGTTCTGAGGTGGGGGGGCTTCCCGGCTGGGTCATAGACTTCCTGCTCTCAACGGGGCACCACTAACACTGGCGCAATCCATCAAGAGTCTGGGTGTGATGGCAATGCAAGTTTATAGCTGACTTCTGATGAAATGCCCTATTTGGGCAAATTAATAGAGAGGGTGGTGGCAGTACTGTTGCAGAGCTTTATGGATGACACTTCCATGCTAGATCCCTTCCAGTCTGGCTTCCGCCCAAGCCATGGGATGGAGACAGCTCTGGTCGCCCTCACAGACAACCTCCGGGGCGGCAGTGCTGTTGTTGTTGGACCTGTCGGTGGAGTTTGACATGGCCAATCATCATTTACTTGCCCACTGCCTCACCAACATGGGGATCCAGGGGCTTGCCTTGCAATGGCTCATCTCCTTTCTCCAAGGTCGAGGACAAAGGGTAGCTATTGCGGAGCAGTTGTCCCAAAGGCACTCACTAATCTGTGGAGTGCCGCAAGGGGCGGTGCTTTCCCCGATGCTATATATGCACCCCCTTGCCCAGATTGCCCAGAGGCATGGACCAGGGTGTCACCAATATGCAAATGACACCCAGCTCTATCTATTGTTTGGCGATCAGTCTGACTCCACCCTGGAAGACCTGGACCAGGCATTACAGGATGGCTTAGACTGAGGCAATTGAAATTGAATCTGACGAAGACAGAGGTCCTGTGCCTGAATCAGAGTGGTCTGGAGGTAGGGATTCCACTATTGGCCTTCGATGGGGCACTGCTAGTCTCAGCACTGAAGGTCAGGAGTTTGGGAGTGCTCCTGGATGCTTCCTTAACAATGGAGGCCCAGGTAGCAGCCGCTGCCAAGGCAGTCTTTTACCATCTTCAGCTACTTAGGCAGTTGGTTCCCTTCCTTGAACTCAAGGATCTGGTTTCAGTGATCCATGCAATGGTCACCTCGAAGTTGGACTACTGCAATGCTCTCTAATGGGGATGCCCTTGGCGCAACTCCAGAAGCTGCAGCTGGTGCAGAATGCAGCGGCCAAGCTGTTGATGGGTCTCCCTATGTGGAAGCACATCCAGCCTGTGCTAAAGACACTGGACTGGCTGCCAATAGCAAACTGGATTCACTTCAAGGTGCTGGTTTTTATCTTTAAAGACGTTTATGGTCAGGGACCTGCCTACCTGAGGGACCGCCTTTCCCCACATGTTCCCCAGAGAGCACTGAGATCAAGATCACAAAACCACTTGGCCCTCCCTGGTCTGAAGGATGCCAGGCTGACATCGACCAGGACCAGGGCATTTTCTTTAGCAGTTCTGACCTACTGGAACAAGCTTCCTGGCAAGATCAGGGCCCTGTCTCTGACCTGGTGGAACTCTCTGCCAGCCACCACCAGGGCTCTTTAAGCAGCTTGTGAAATGATTCAGTAACTGAATACCTCTAAAAAGACAACAGGTGTTGATAATTAACCTTTTAAATGTTCTGTGCTTTGATAGTAATGTCATCTGTAAATTTTGAGAGAGTGAATAGTGATTGATGAGAGACTACTGTGGAGATTTTGTATCCTTGTTTAAATATTTGGATATTTGAGTGACTATAGAAATGTAAAAAAATTTCCTTGGTGACTGTTATATGATGCACATGGATTGCTGAGTGTATTTTTATGTTGTAGTTTCAGACCTTGAGGAAGCCGGGAGTGAAACTGGTGTTCCAAGTTGACTGCTCATCACCAGGACCATTTATCTTTCCATCATATGAATTGTGTTTGTTGGAAATATTGTTTGAGAACTCTAAAAAACATCATTTTTCATAGTCTGGGGAAAATTGGATATTATTTGAGAATCTCCATCCTGCATCAACATATCTTTGAACAGGTATGTATATGGTGCCTTATGACTTTATTGACGGTCTTTATCTTGTATTTGAATAAGGACTTAAATGATGCCATGACTTTACTGATGATTCAACTTCTTTGTATGAGCATTGTGTATATGAAGATTAATGAATACTTTTGGAATGTATATTAGTAACTAGGAATAATGCTCATTGTGGAAATAAATACAATGAGCTCTAGAAAGAGGCTCTGGGAAAGTGCCCCGGCTTTGGGCACTCAGTGCCAATTTGCTGTGGCGACCTCAGCAGGGTATAATGAGACAGAGTCCACCACTTTCTCCAGGGGAACTGATCTCTGCCATCTGAAGAGCAGTTGTAATTCTGTGTGATCTCCATCCCTCCCCTGGAGACTGGCAACAATGCTTCCCCATGAGGGAATGGCTGGTTTGGAGGGTGGCGTCTATGGCATTGTACCTGTCTGAGGTCCCATCCCTCCTCAAACCTCACCCTCTCCAGGCTTCACTCCTCAAATCTCCAGGAATTTCCCACCTGGAGTTGGCAGCCCGATCTCCCTCCTAGGCAACCGTTAACCTACCATTATCTGCCCCCTGGCTTCAGCTTTCCATCTCCTCCCCCTCCCTCCTAGAGAGCAGTTGTAATTCTGAGTGATCGCCAGCCCCCACCTGGAGATTGGCAACAATGCTTCCCCATGAGGGAATGGCTGGCTTGAAGGGTGGAGTCTATGACATTGTACCTGTCTGAGGTCCCACCCCTCCTCAAACCTCACCCTCTCCGGGATCCATCCTTCAAATCTCCAGGAATTTCCCACCCGGAGTTGGCAACCTCACCCTCTACAGGCTCCATCCCTCAAATCTCCAGGAATTTCCCACCTGGAGTTGGCAACCCTATCAGGATTGGCCCCAATGAGTTTTCTCCCAAAGGCCAAAATTGGTGTGGAAAGGGCCTTTTACTGACAGAACCTGGTTGCCTAGCAACAGGCACTCAAGAGAAAGTTTAGGGAAATACCTGGAGATTTGGGGGGTGGATCCTGTGGAGGGCAGCATTGGGGGAGTGGAAGGACTCCGTAGGGGATAATGCCATAGTGTCTACCCTCCAAAGCAACCATTTTCTCCAGGGGAACTGATCTCTATCATCTGGAGATCAACTGTAACAGCAGGAGATCTCCAGGTCTCACCTGGAGATTGACAACCCTAGGGGGAAGTCAGCCACACAGCAGGGAGTTGAAGAGAATGGTTTGATGGTCACTGGCCCACCTCATTAGCCAGCCAGCTATGGTGGAGCCAAAGAGGAGTGAGAGGCATGTTAAGTTTATTCTGACAGGAAAGTGGCCAAGTGGGGCAGGGGGTTATGCGGAAAGTCCTTTGTTTTTTTACTCACAGAAGCAAGCTTGGTTGTTTGGTTGCCTACCAACAGCCACTGAGGAGATAGTTAATCACAGTTGGTCCCACAAAGAAGCCAAGAAAAGTGTCTTCCTCAGGAGAGAGTCCGGCTTTCCAGGAGCCGCAGCTTGTTTCTTCTAGGCCAGACCCTCCCTGGTGCTGCCGGTGCTGCTGAAAGAAGGCGGGGGAGCCTTTGAAAGGTGCTGGGTAGCCTTCTCTGCGGTGCAACCTGTTAAGCTATCACCCTGATGAAATGCAGGCCTTGCAGCCGAGGGAGAGGGGCCGTGAGGGGCAGCGAAAGTGAGTGCTTCCCCTGCTTGCTCCCATTCGCTAGGTTTGCCTGCTTCTCCCCCATGGAGGGGTTGCCACTCTCTCGGCAGAGTGTCCATCCCCTTCACTGGCTCTCTCCAGACTGAGGGCGAAACACAGCGAGCCAATGCAGTGAGCCAATGCAGCCATGGGATTGGGAGACTGTGAGAGTGGCAGCTGAGTGGGCCAAAGGCTGTGGAAGTGTATCCATGAGAGACACCCAAACTCTTTTATATATAGGAGAGATTTGGTCACAATAACCTGTGTGTTTTTGTTGTTATACCTTTTTCTCATTACCTTCTGTCATTTTTGTTTGCCCATCTGGAGGCCAGCAACCCTACTGTCAATTCTGGGTTGGGAAATTCCTGGAGATTTGAGATGGAACCTGGGGAGAGAAGGGACCTCAGCCGGGGTATGATGCCATAGAGACCAATCTACAAAGTAGCCATTTCCTCCAGTGGAATTGATCACTGACATCTAGAAATCACTTGTAATTCTGGGAGATCTCCAGGGACCACCTGGGAGATTGCAACCCTAGGGCACTTGTTCACAGTTTCTACAACTTTCCTGGGATCTACTGGAAGTGCAAGGTAGATCTGAGCATCATCTTAATATTTCAATATTTGGCTTCATTCAAAGTTTCTCAATGTAAGCCTGTACCTTTCATGTATTACAAAATCCACATGGTTGGCTAATACATGAAATCTGGGAGTTCCCTGCTCTCAATTCAGATAGGGATTGTTGTGCTCAGGGAGAGGGTGCCTTACGTCCTCACCCATACTGTTTTCCCAGCCTGAAATCACTCTAGAGACCCTAGGGTTTCCAGGTCTCTCCTGGCAACCAGTAGGAGATGGTGGGGACTTACCAGGAGTGGAAGGGAGGCCCAGGTGACATTGCTGGTGACTTTTGGCATGTACCAGAGTGATGTCATCATGATGATGCTCTGGTATTTGGGCAAAAATTCTATGGCAAATATGGCTTCTACCATAGTGCTTTTGCCCAAATACCAGAGTGTCACCCAGATGTCGCCAACATCACCATGTCACCAGTGACGTGGGTGGGCCTTCCTCTCTCTCTCTCAGTAAGTCCCCCCACCAGCCAACTGATCAACAGCAGGGGCGGGCCCTGGAAGTGGGGGCTGGCAACCCTAAGGGAGCCTGTGGTTGGTCCATTTAGGAAACTTCCGTGCAGCCCTCACTAATTGTAAGTTTCTTCAACGGGCGAAACAATGGCTCCCTGAACCCGTTTCAGGTCAGGAAAAAAAAGCAGAGGGGGGGAGGACCTGTTTACCACACCCCATGGTCTCCCTCTGAATCAGACCTACCTGGAGCTAGGAAATGAGTTCCCACTGCTGTGTGAAAGACAGTCCTTGTGGTAGCCATGAACACTTTGTAATGTATGAATTGGCCATCAGACCCTGTGCAATTTGCATGTGTAAAGAGACCTATCCAGCAAGAGTTAGTCATGACTAAGGCCTGGTTCAGCTATGCAGGGAAAATACAGGGCAATGAGCTTGCAGAGAGAGAGAGAGAGATACCCAAGCTGTGCTGCTTTTGAGTGTAAATGGAGGATCATGGTGAAATGCTCCCCTATGTTAAAACTTTCTGGGTTTTGTTTTTGTTTTAAACATCAACATTCTCACTGCTGTACTGATTTCCCATTTGTATGGAGGGGTTCTTTTTAATCCAAAGGAAATTTCAAAGCTGAAATCCAACACCTGCAATTTGAAGTGGCCCATTCTATTCCACCAGGTTAGGACTCTGCTCCTTCATTCTCACCTAGTTTTCCTGTACTTGTGAAGTGGACCTAAATTCAATTGAAATCAAACTAGTCCTAAATCCTCTCCCATTGCTTCCAGTGGTATTTAGGCTGCATCTACTTGGAGTATGAAAACCTGTCCCTGCTATGGCGGCAGCCAGAGGTAGGGTAGGGACAGTATCCACATACTCCCATTGCTGCTGTGCTCACTGCTGCCACTGCTCCATCCCCCACTCCTACCCCCTTTCACATCTGCGCAAAAGCACAGACACAACAGCCTGAAACATTATAGTATACTCTGCCACTTCAGGATTTTATTACTTCAGTCAGTTCTATACGCAAAATGACAACAGGCAATTCTTGTTTCAAGTATTCCCCCTTTGTGTTGGGGCAAGTCAGTATGGCTCACTTTCAGTTTCCCATCTGAGAAATGGGGATAACAGAAGTTTACTGCATAGATCTGTTGGGAAGGCAAACCTAATCTGGACTCTAAAGCACAATCAAATGCCCTGTAAAAGATAAGAAATATTAGTAGCACACCAACAAATCAGGAATGCCTCCCATATATACTGAACAAAATTATTGACCTATTGACTAGTGCTGTTACCTGAAAAAGGAACCTGAATTGAACAATTGTGTGCAGTTTAAGTAATAAATAAACATATGAATAAAACATCTGTTTCTTTGTTTTTGGAAGATGCACACATGTACTGCAGTGGCTACTATCTTAGAAGAGGCATTCCCCCTTACATGATACAAAAGAAGGAATGGAATGCCTCTGCACAGATAGTACTAGTCACCCATGCCTTTGGTATGTATTTACTCAAAAAAAATTTAGCAATCTTGTTAAAAAGACTTCTTGGAAATATCCTTTGTTTGGCCACAGGGAGAGTTCAATGAATAAAGTAATGAAACATTACAGTCCTGTCCTTTACTTCTGAACCATATTTCCAAGAAGTCTGTCTGTCTTCCTTTTATTTATTAGTTTTTGGAGAAACGTGGGGGCTCTTTTTGTGTTCTTCTTCTCACATGTGCTTTCCAACATTCATGATCTGGCTGACTTCAGCTGGTCATAAAAGCTCCCCTAACTGGAATGCTCATGGAAATCGTTCTCTGAATGTAAGAACAATATCCTTCAGGCAGGGTAGCTATGGCTGGCTTGCTGGCCTCCTCCTCTCATATAATCTGCACCTGTCCTTTCTCATAGTCAAATTCTTCTGACTTGGGACTGAATCCCAAGGGCTGTTTTTGCATTTTATCTTCAGAGAAAAACAAACAGGATAAGTACTCTCCCAGATCTGCCAAGTCAAACAAATGCTGGAGTTTAGAGCAACAGGAAGTCTATGCTACAGGGCTCAGAGTCAGCTTGCCATCTTTTACAATGAGGATGGGCTTGAGGGCAGAGAGGGGGAGGCATCTATGAATTTTTTAAAAAGAAAGTGTAGTACCTCCACTACAATCAAGTTTAAGAGAAAGTTCCTACATGGCTAGGATACTTACACATCACAGAGCCAGCGTGGTGTGGTGGTTAGAGTGTTGGGCTAGGATCTGGAAGAACCAGGTGTGAATCCCCACTCTGCCACAGAAACTCACTATATGATCTTGGGCCAGTCATACACTCTCAGCACTTCACAGGGTTGTTGTGAACATAAAATGGAAGAGGGAAGAATGTTGTAATACATTTTGAGTCCTTATTTGGAAGGTATAAATAAAGTAAAATAAATAAACAACATAAAGCAATCATAACAGGCACAATTGTGCATTACAGATTCCATAAAATGAGCTGCAAAATATTAATTCAGAATACAAGTGTCAAAATACATGAAATGAATGGCACAGCCAGCACTACAAATACAGAAAATTACTCTGTCTGCAAGTTGCAGCTTTGTTCACAGTCCCATAACCTTTGCATTTCACAGCCTCCAAACTTTGTTCACAGGCTTTGACATCATCATTGTCTGGACTCTGTATATGTTTTGTAACAACTGCGTGACTGGTGGGTTGTGATTGTAACCCTAGCTGTTATCTGGATGGATGATTGGATAGCTATTTACAAATAATGAGGCTCTTTCTGCCTGAAATTCTGCAAAATAGACCTAAGTTGGACTCTGAGTAAACAGCTTAAGATTTCTCTCTTAGAGTGACACAACTGAAAATGAGGCAGGGATAGTTGTAAACAAATCCAATTAAGTGCTTCACCCAAATTGGAAGATCTTGTTGGCCACATAGCATGCCATATAGCTGAGTTTTATGTTACAGGTCCCTGTGGCTCCATCTCACACTGCTCCCATTATGGTAGGCTGACCATGATCATATTGCAGTGGATGATAAAGATATCTATTTCCCATCCTGGAAAGATTGGGATACTAAATTGGTCCAAGAACAGACTGAGCTGAGTAGCTCCTGTGGTACTGCCAATATTGCTGGGCATGAGCTTGGCTTGCTTGTGCCCCCAGTGGTAAGGTAAAGGGCCATTTTCCATTGCAGTTCCATTCCACAGGGGATAATATTGTTTTATTTTTCATCCTTGAACCTTAAGTCTTAGTCAACACTAGGAAATTCAGGCATATGGCAGTGTGGAGATATTTGAAATCCTATTGGGATGGGCTTGAGCTGAGGCTTCCTTTATCTGTTTCCCTTTGAACTATATACTTTTAAGTTTTAAAACAGTGGCTCCCTTAAAAAGCAATCCTGCTAAGCAGGCTTACTCAGGTTCCCTTCAGGGGTGGCCAAACTGTGGCTTGGGAGCCAGATGTGGCTCTTTCACACATATTGTGTGGCTCCCAGCAGGGCAGCTGGGCAAGCGAAGGGAAGGCATGCTTCTCCTCCCAGATCAGTCTTCCCTTCCCCAGCCAGTTCCCCTTCCTAGGTAAGCTTGAGGCAGGGGAGAGCAGAGAAAGAAAGCAACTTTAACTTTAAATGTGTTCTCAAAGCCCTCCCCTACAAATATCATTGGACAAATAAATATCATTATTAATATCTATTTTTACCCCTTTTGTTTTTATTTTTGGCAGTCTCATTTAATGTTAATAAAAAGCAAATTTGCATATTTTTCAGTAAAAAAATATGTGTAATATTTGTTCATGGCATGCAGCTCTCAAACATCTGACATTTGTTCTATGTGGTTCTTACATTAAGCAAGTTTGGCCACTCCTGATCTATACAGTGGGGCTTGATCCCTGGAAAGTGTTCTTATGATTGCATGGTTAGAAGAAGAAGAGGAGGAGATTGAATTTATACCCCACCCTTCACTAGCGAAAGTAGTCTCAGAGCAGCTTACAATCCCTTTCCCTTCCCCTCCCCACAACAGACACCCTGTGAGGTAGGTGTGGCTGAGAGAGCTCTCTCAAGAACTGCCCATGAGAGAACAGCTCTGAAAGAACTTATGATTGGCCCAAGGTCACACCAGCAGCTGCATGTGGAGGAGTGGGGAATTAAACCCAGTTATCCCAGATTAGAGTCCGTGCTCTTACCCACTGGCTCTCCTTTGACCTTCGACTGGAATTTCAGCCATGGTCGTAATTCCCTGTGCCTCACAGTAAGTACAAATCCATTAATGTAGCGTCATGGATCCAGACAAGAAAAACTCCACTAATTAATCATCCATTCAACAGTTAAAGCCAACACCCAGAGGTGAACAGTAATAAGAAAGACTTTGGAAGTCTTTCCCCAGTTCTCCATCACAAATTTGTAATTTGCTAATGATTTAGGTCATTAACCTCAGACGTTTCTGGTCCTGCAACAATGCACTAGTGTTTCTAAGGCCTGAAAAGGAACTACAACTTGGAAAAAATACTTACAAAGTTATTCCTAAAGGCCATCATTATATTGCTTTTTACTCTGGTATCTAATCTATTACTTTTATTTCCCAGAACCACTGTTTTCACAGCCATTTTACAGACTTTAAATCACACAAAAAAGTTTTCTTAGTTATCTTTGTACTGCCTCAAGCTTTAGTCTGCATGTTCTCTAAGGGGAAGTCCATGGTAAAATTTGAGCAAAAAAAATCAAAGCTTCCCAAAATAGTTTTGGAAACTACATTTTTGTACAGATCCTAAGATTTTTCTGCTAGAGAGTCACTTTGCACATGATGCACAAGGGGCAAGAGGGTGTGTGGGGGGGTCATGTATTCTTCCCATGCTTTGGAGGTCTCATACAGATCAAGAATTCATGCAACTCCCTTCAGTGTGTTACTTTTTTATATGTTATATTGGGACTCCTTTCAGTGTAAAAACCTCAAGTAAATTTACAAAAAAAAAAAAAAAAAAAGCCAGACAATCCTATTTTCTACTCCTGAGAGTGAGGGAGCATAGTTTTTGAATGCAGCCCAATTACTATTGCCTGGGTCAAGCAAAGCAAACAGTCCTCGGTCAGGAGGTGGACTGTTTGCATTGTTTAATCTAACCAATAGGAAGAGGGAGTGGCCAGGCCAAAAATTCTGCCTTACCTGTTGGCAAATGCTGTGAACGGCATCCTCTCTACTGAATGATGTGGGAAATAGTTGGTCATTTTTGATGGCTAAGCAGAAATGTTTTGAGTTTCCTGCAAATTGGATGGAAGGGTATCTTTTTTACCCCACTCCACATGATTCATAAGGTGTGGGATTAATTATAATTAGATCTGGTCTGTGACTGCATAGGCCACAACTAGGAATCATAGAGTTGGAAGGGACCTTCAAGGTCATCTAGTCCAACCCCCTGCACAGTGCAGGAAATTCACAAATAGCTCCCATACACACACACACACAGTGACCCCTGTTCCATGCCCAGAAGATGGGGGAAAGATGGGAAAAAACCCTCCAGGATCTCTGACCAAACTAGCCTGGAGAAAATTTGCTTACTGATCCCAAAGTGGCAATCAGCGTTTCCCTAGGCATGTAAGAAAGGGCCACAAGAACTAAGCACTGATACAATAGCAGGAACCATTGGTAGAGTAAATAGAACTAAGGGGCAAGTGCCCTAAAGATTTCAAGCATGAAATGCCATGCCCAAGCTACCCTGTCATTGATTTGTGCAGCTGGGTGAGTTCAGGAATACCTAGATACTAAGCAGCATCAGTTAATTCCTTCATTGTCAGAGCAGCATGTGGGCAAGGTGTGTGAGACTTAACACTTCTCAGCACAGTTGTGATATGGCTAGGATAAACAAAGTCAGCAGTAATGCTGGACAAGTTTGGTTCCAGGGTAGCAGATATTAGAGGTTGCCAGATAACCGCAAGCAACGTTAAAAAATTAAGGCAATGCTTTTTGATGATGTAGATCAGCCATGAATAAAGCCAAGTGTTATCCATATGCATGGTGTATTGTGTCTTCATTCTGAGTTGTGGTTTCAATAAAAACAAGCAGGATAAATGGTAGCAACTAAAAATACAAAAATCTGAATGAACAGATATAAACTACCATTGAAAACATGAGAGAACAGTATGAGTTTGCCCAGAGATGGCACTAGTTATATTTGTCTAGGGACAGAATTCTAAAGCAGGGATGTCATAAGAAAAAGGGTATGTTTCTGTGAGAAGGTTCATGAAAAAGGGCCTTATGTGAAGATATTACTGCTCATAATGTAGGGATAAAACCATGCTTCTTCCTAGTGAATGACTATTATCTGGCTAACTGACAGGGTAATCCTAAGGAAAATTACTCCATTCTAAATCCACTGAAAGTGCACCCATTCATGGTTCCTGAGATCCAATTGGATGTGGCCCACACAGGACTCAAAAACAGCCCCCTAAGCAATTTCCTTCTCCTGCTTCCTTTCCCAGGGCTGCTACTGCAGCCACACCCTAGCTTGCTTTTTCCTAGCTCTCTCAGTGGCTCTTTGCTTCCTGCCTCTTGCCTCCTCCCCTCCCCTCCCCCTCTTGCTCACACACACAGAGCTCCATGGCTGCCTTCTGCTTTGTGTGGGGAAGATGCCAAGACAAGCTTCTGTCTCTCTGTCTCTCTGTGTGTCTCTCTTTCTTTCTTTTATGCAGAGAGCTTCTGCTTCCTTCTCTGGGGCTGCTCCTCCTCTTTTGGGGAGGGAGGTGAGGAAAGAGGAAGAAAAAACAAAGTTGGAGTCCCATTGCAGCTTCAAGACCAACAACGTTTTATTCCAGGTATAAGCTTTTGTGTGCAAGTATACTTCTTTGGAGGGAGGGAGAGAGTGGGTGGGTGGTTGGATTCTTCTGAAAAGCACAAGGTACATTGAGGAAATTACTTTGGATTATTCTGAAAAGTTGTGGTGTTGTTTTTTTAAAAGGATTGGATTGCTCTGTTCCTATCTGGATTTATTTTCTTTTTAAAAAACCCTGAATATGGGGATTGGTCCTTGTATCTTGGAGGGTGGATTGATTTTATTTTTTTTAACTTCCCTAAGGACAGACTTTTATTTAGTTTTTCCACACAGCAATATAACAACATAATACAATACAATACAATACAACACAAACATCACACAACACCCACACAAAACATTTACGGGGGTGATCTCTAATGTTTAGACATCCTCATATATATGCCCTGTCTATTGTTTTCTCTAAAAAAAACTTTTCCTTTTATGTGAGAATCTTTTATATCATTCAATCTACTTAACATTAAAGTTTTCCTAACCACTGTCCAGTTGCTTTTAATTCTAACAACTTCTACTTGTTTGAATTGTACCAATCATAAAATCGAGAGCAAGTGTTCTCAAAGGTGGATTCTGTGTGTCCTTTCATAGTCAAAGTCAATTTGTCCATCTCTGCCACCTCCAAAATCTTAGCAATATATTCTTGTTTTGATGGTGTTTGGGTAGTCCTCCAATACTTTGGGTATAAAATCCTAGCTGCTGTAGTCAAATATATTATCAAATAACGGTCATCTCTATTTGGTTTATTATTGAGCACTTTAATATGGAATGTTTTATCTGTTTTTATGCTGTTTTATCCTTGGTACATGGTTGTCCTATTGTAAGCTGCCCTGAGCCCATTTGCGGGGAGAGTGGGGTAAAAATGGAATAAATAAATAAACAAATATTCATCTCCTTAGGAAGTATTCCCAAGAGCAGTAGTTCCAGTTTAAATGGGATTGCCCTACCTAAAATTTTCTGTATCAACCGATGTATCTATATCTAATATTTTTTACTAACTTCGCAACTCCACCACGTATGAAAAAACGAACCCACCTTATTTTCACACTTCCAACACTTCTTAGCGCATTTATCATCATATTTCATAATTCTCTCTGGTGTTACATACCATCTATAAAACATCTTATACGTATTTTCTCTATAAGATGCAGCTTTAGTTATTTTAACATTTTTACTCCATATTTGCTCCCATTGTTCAAGTTCAGTGTTATAACCTAAGTTCCAAGCCCATTGAATCATATTACTCTTAACAGTCTCATCTGCCATCATTTCTTTCAACAGCATTATGTACACTTTCTTTATAGATTTCTCCTCTGGGGCTATCAGAACCTTTTCCATATCTGTAAGATTCTTTTTGAACCCAGTCTTCTTATCCTTAGCATATCTGGATTCTATCTGTGCTTTCTGCCACCATGATAAATCTTCTTCCAGTTTAAGTTCATTCCTTGAGTCCAAGATATCCATATATCTTTTTGGTGGGTCCTCTTCATAAAGATTAGGTAAAGTGAATTCTTCCAGTGGTGAGATCAATTTAGAGATCTTCATGAACCAACTCTTATAATATAACCTCCCAGACTTTCATTAATGATGCCCGTAGTGAATGTTGCTTAAAATATTTATGCACGGGGGCCTTTCCATACTAAAGGAAAGCATGCCAGCCCTGCCCATCATTAAATCGTGGCCTTCTAATCTTAATATTCTCCTGTCCTCCAACATAATCCACTCTCTAATCCACGCTAGTGCCGCTACTCTATAATACAATGTCCAAGTGGAAAATCCAAATCCACCACTTTCTTTTAAATCCTGTAGAGCCTTCAGTCTTATTCTTGGCTGTCTTCCTTGCCAAATGAACTTTGAAACAGTCTGGTCCAGTTCTTTAAATATCCCAAAGTTCTGCAATATCAGAATTGCCTTCTAGGATGGAGAAGCAGCTGCTACATTTGACTAGTACCTGATAAGATCATTTTGATGAATGTTTAGAAATTGTACAAGATTTTTGATTGCAAAACTGATATTTCTACACTGTGGAAATGAAATAAGGACAACAAATTTGTGTCAAGAATACTTACTTCTGAGGAAGTGATATTCACAAAATGAAGAGAAGAATCCGGAGGCTTCGTTATTTGGCTTGTTGTACTATTTGCATTTATTAAAGTTCTTCTTGCTGGCTATATATAATTTTCATGTTAATATTTTGCATAATTTGGACTAGGAATAAGGCCCATTGTGGAAATAAATACAACGAGCTCTAGAAAGAGGCTCTGGGAGAGTGCCCCAGGTTTGGGCACACAGTGTGAATTTGGTGTGGTGACCTCAGCAAGGTATAATGAAGGAGTCCACCATTTTCTCCAGAGGAAATGATCTCTACTACCTGAAGAGCAGTTGTAGTTTTGAGTAATCTCCAACCTTCACCTGGAGATTGGCAACAATTGTTACCCAGGAGGAAATGGCTGGTTTGGAGGGTGGAGTCTATGGCACTGTACATGTCTGTGGTCCCACCCCATCTCAGACCTCACCCTCTCTGGGCTCCAACCCTCCAATCTCCAGGAAATTCCATCCCTAAAGTTGGCAATTTTATCTCATCCCCTCTCAGCAGCCTCTTCCTAGGCAAAATTCTGTCTTTCTCATTAGTGGGGAGCAAAGCAGTTTACTTCATTCTTTTCGGCTTTGTGATCTGTACAGCAACCCTGTAAGGTAGGTTAAGCAGAAAATCTGTGGCTGGTCTGAAATCACCCAGGCAGTTTCCATAGGGATGCTCCTGCTGAACAGGAGTAAGCAGCCAGGGCTAGTGATGCCATGCCAGTCAGGAGGCATGAAGTCACCCTGAGAGTGCTGGCAGGCCTAGGGTTGCCATTGCCAACAAAGACACATTGATGCAAAGGAGGATGGGAAAGTCTCCATATCTCTATTCTGCCTTAAATTGGTTTTGATGCCAGAAGAGTGAGAAAATGCCAGAGGCTCTGGGTGGATGCTCCATGGTAAATGCACCAAACAGTTCCTAAAGATTTTTCCAAACACTACTGTGTCGATAAATCATTTTCTACACTCACAGTGTCCCCACCAGAACACAACTCATCCCCAGAACTTTGAATTAATACCAGAGCTTTTTTTGCCTTGTTGTATTCTGCTTGTGGTATGATCTGTCTTTTTAGTGGTGTGGCATGGTTGTGCTATTGGGTTTGTTTCTTTTGAAGGGGAAGTGTTGTGAATGAGGACATATTTTACCTCAGAATGCAACAGGTTGCATAAGCAACTGACAATTCCAACTGTCTTGCGGGGGGGGGAGTTTGAGGTGTGGAATGGAGTGAAGTCCAATCAGCTTCCATATGTAAATGAGCTTGAAATGCTGGCCCAATCAGAGAAGAGTGGCCTAGGATGCAGTGGGTGGGAGAGAACTCAGGCAACACAGCTAGTGGATAGGGACAGCTTCTGAGTGACATATCAGGGAGTGAACTGATTTTGCCAAGCATAGAACTTTGCCAGACCACTACCTTTTTATATAATAGGACAGGATTGTCTTATAAGCTAGGAGGTCTCTTTTTTGTCTTGTGCTATTGCCATTCGGCATCTGAAATCATCTTTATAAAGTTTACATTTTATACATGTTATATTTTATAGCACGCATAGACCAGCCCAACAAAGTGACATTTATGTCAGATCCAGCCCACATGAGTTCAACACCTTTGGATTAGGTAATGCTGTTTCCCAGTTACTGATAGTGAAGTACAAGGCTATTAGTGGAAGCTGGATGTTTTTCTCTGTGAAGGCTACATGGATCTTGGAGCCATTTAACATATTGCTTCTCAAGCTACTAATAAAGATAGCACCTCTCTTCTGCTTTGCAAATCTTCCTCTCAGCTGCAGCCAGTGAACCTGCACTCTGCCTTTTGCTTTCTACTCCAGCTACCAAATGCACAAGCTAAGCCATGAAGTCAGATCAATTCCTATCTCATGCCTGACATAATACCCTCCCTTTCCTAGCAGGCAGAGGAAGAAGAGACTTTTACCAATAACCGCTGCTTGAAATGAAGGACAGAGAGACCACATGGCTGGCAACGGTGCATATGTGTGACTCTTGCCAGGTGGAGAAATTGAGACATTTTATGGCACTGATTAACCTGTGACATAAATTCGATAATTGAGGTTGTCCTGTGTGATTTGTGACAATCAGGAGAAATTATATTAATTCTAAACACACAGAAAAACAGAAGCCTTATGCCAAAATGGAAGCTTCTGAAACCTCTATGTTACTTCTCTATTTTTAATATGTTATTCAACCATTTGATGTTTTCATGCATATTTCTCAAAGTCTCTGAAAGCTGGAGGGAAAAATAGATGTTGTGGGTATTTCAGAAACTTGGTGGGATGAGGGAAATCAGTGGGATACAGTGATTCTTGGTTATAAATTATATCAGAAGGATGGGGGGAAGGGTTAGAGATGGGTGGCTCTGTATGTCAGAGAGGGTATACAGTCCAGTAAGGGTGAGAGGATGTGAATTGGATTTGCCATTTGCAAGTAATTCTGGCAGGGCACAGTGGCTGAAGGGGGAGTGGATGGGGCAGAGGAGCAGACCCAGCACCCAGCCAATGGCACACAAGTACTCTTGAGTGGCAGCTGAAGGGCCAATGGCTGAAGGAGTGCATGGAATATTGCCACTCGAAAACAGAATTATATATAAGGAAAGATTTTACTCTTGCATCCATAAAGGAGAATTCAATTTCCCATTTAAAGTGAGATAGCCAAACATTGTTTGTACAGCAAAGTTCTTGGGTTCTTTTGGGCTATCTAACATGATGCCATGTATGAGGAGAGATGTCATAGGAAAGGTCTTTTTCTCTTTCCTTTTTTTAAAAGCCCAATCTACTGCATCATACATGAGGATGCCCCAAGATTAGGAAACCTTTCTACCAAGTGCACATAAACCACTCTGAAAAACTCTCAGGCCAGTATAGCTCTAACTAACCCAGTCTCTAATCTGGAGCATTGGGGTATTTCAGAACTTAATTATTTATGTGTTCATGCTGTGGGTTAATGCTGACTGACACTAAAACACAGCCTAGATATAGCTTCATAAAATTTTTATCCCTGCTATGAACAGCAAGTCTTTCTCCTGTTTCAATGTGATGAAAGGGCCTATTGGAAAGACTGCACAAGTCCACCCTTCTGCTAGGCTAAATCTTGGGGCTATGCTACCATGGCAACTTGCAATAAGTTTTAATTCCCTTCCTGGTTATATCTACGCAGGGAAAAATAAATTTTCTTGGTTTCACAATAATTGCCCATTTACTTGAAGCTAAGGGTTAGGTTCGCAGTAATTCCTTCTGCCTAGGCTGGATGGGCGGGATAAAAATCAATAAAATAAGTAAGTAAATAAATGATGCTACAAGGTGAGTATATTCTGAGAAAATACAGCTGAAAATTTAACATACTGGGTCAAATATACATTAAGCATTTTCATACAGCTGGAGAAGGAATCCCATGGAACCTGGATATGGTGAATAGTAGCGTATGGAAAGTTCCATGTTATAAAAGTGGATGTTCTCTGTTTCACTTCCTTGGGGACTTTGGGGGATGAAGATAATCCAACCACATGATAGTTGGGTGGCAAAGTTAAAATGGAGGATGGACTAGAAAAGAAGGGAAAATACTTTTCAGACAATAGTTTCATGTCTTGCTTTCATAAAATAGGTGCCCATAATGGAATCAAAGAGATACAGGCCATGATTCAAGGAAATACACTCAGAGGTTTGAGCAATGTTTAGCTCAGGGGTGGCCAAACTTGCTTAATGTAAAATCCATACAGAATAAACGTCAGATGTTTGAGAGACACAAGCCATGAACAAATATTACACACATCTTTTTATTGAAAAATATGCAGATTTGCTTTTTATTAACATTAAATGAGACTGCCAAAAATAAAAGCAAAAGGGGTAAAAACAGATATTGATAATTATATTTAGTTATCCAATGATATTTGTAGGCTGGGGGGGGGGTTGAGAATGCATTTAAAGTTACTTTCTTTCTCTGCTCCCCTACCTCAAGCCTACCCAGGGAGGGGAACACTGGTTGGGGAAGGGAAGACCGCTCAAGGAGGCATGCCTTCCCTTCGCTTCCCCAGCTGCCCTGCTGGGAGCCACACAATATGTGTGAAAGAGCCACATGTGGCTCCTGAGCTTCAGCCTGGCCACCCCTGGTTTAGCTGGATTTTTTACTTTGAGTAGCAGAGCTCCAAAACCACTTTTTAAAGTCCTCTCAATTTCAAAATCAGGTTGCCATGGGGCATAAGGAGATGGTGTTCAAGAAACAACTACATGGTTTCTTGAGGTATATTGAGTGAGCAGGAAGCATCCTTTCTACCACATTCATGGCGTTCATGAGTGAGTGTGAGGCAGGCACTTTGCATGGTGGTGTGCATATTCAATTGTGGCTTCCTCCTCCCTTTCTGAGGGGAAATAATTGAAGGACTGCCTTTTTCTGGATGCTCCAGTGACGTTTCAGTGGGTGGCAAATGGGGACAAGACATTTTCAACACTGTTGCCCCAGTTGTGGAATGCCCAAGATACTCTAGCAGCAGCTCTTTATTCTTTAGACACCAAATGAAACTTCTTTGTCCTCTTGGGCTTTTGGATGAAGGTTATTTGAGTGCTCCTGTTCTGTTGATATGTTTCCACTTCTTTTTTTTTGTCCTTCCATTATTGTGATCTTCAATGTTGTTTGCGCTGGTGTTATTTATGTAAGATGACTTTCAAACTTGCTAAAGCAGAACCATGGAATATGCATTAAAAATTATTATTTTTTTACTTCATTTACATCCTGCCTTCTGCCCTAAGTGGAGACTGAAAGCATCTTACATCATTCTCCTCTCCTCCATTTTATCTTCCCAACAACCCTATGAGGTAGGTTAGTGTGTTACAGCCCAAGGTCACCCAGCAACCTTCCTTAGCAGAATGGGATTTGAACCTGTTTCTAACTGATCCTAGTCTGACGCTCTAACCACTACACCATACTGGCTCTCTATATGTAAATGAATATAATTGTTCAGATCAGGTATCCTTGCCTGAAAGTGGGTAGTGGTGGTGCACATGCTGTAGCCTGAAGAGAATAGCCAGCCCAAACAAAGTACAAATCAGATTTAAGAAGAGGTGGGTGAAGGGACAGCATGAGCACATGAAAAAAGTGATGAGTGGACTTTTGGATGTAAGTAGGTGAGTGCACTGTGAACAATACTGGGGTGTTTGAGGTAGGGTGGGCATCATTTTGCATTTGCAGTTGCCCGGCAAACCAGGGCCATGAGGCATAAACCAATGAGGCATTTATAGAGCATTTCATGGTATTTGGTAGTTCTTTTTAACTCTTGGGAAATCTATCAGTTTTTAATAGGAGGTACCAGTAAAACAAAAAAGTACACTCAGCGAAATAGATCAAGACATTTCAAGCAACTTTGGGGTTGACTGATATTTGTCTTGTTCTTGTCCACTTTTTTTTTTTTTAACAGAAAAAGGATTCCTAGATAAGACTAAATAACAAATTACATTTTGCCTTCAACTCAATATTAAACTTCTTGGAGTTTGGAATTTTATACAGAAGTTTTGAAACTCTGTATCCTGCACAGAGAACTGTTCTGAATGGCAACAAGGAGTTATTCTAAATTTAGAGCCCAATGGCACCTTTAAGACCAACAAAGGTTTATTCAAGTGTGTACGCACACTTATTCTGTTCTTTGTCAAGCAGTGCCTGCAAAACACTGGGATACAGATTTTGCTTGCACCTGTAGCCTTGTCAGAAAGAGTCAAACATCTCACTTCTCCTTCCAGACATATGCAAATATTTTGCTTACCTAAGTTTTCAGTCCAGGTGACCTTAACACAGAAGGCTGGTCCCATGGCCATGAGACACAGTATTGAGTAATAGGACAAAATGTCTCATAAAATGTACATTATAAATATATTTGGTTTCCAAAGGAAACTTTGCAAAATACCTTTACCACTGAGCTAAATTATATAGTGTTCATACTGAAGAAGTATACTCCTGTACTGTACTACATTCTGAAACATAAAGGAGTGTTTTACTAGTAGATTCTTACAAAGCTGATGACTAGTTCATGGTATTTGACTGCGCAGTCAAATTTGGCAACTGGTTCTCCATCACAAAAACTTTTGGCTTGCGACAGTTGAATTTAAGGGTTATAGTATATACTTGTGTGATTCACCATAGTGTATAATTCAACTGTGTATCACATAGAAATGCAGGTCACAAAAAGAAAATGCCAGGCTCCCATCATCTCCATATAGTCAGCAGCAATTCTGCTGTTGTTGTTGTTCAGCCGCACAGTCAAGTCCAACTCTTCGCAACCACATGGACCACATCACGCCATGCCCTCTCGTCTTTCGCTGTCCTCCAGAGTTTGCTTGATTTCATGTTCGTTGCATCGATAGCACTGTCTAACCATCTCATCCTTTTCCATCCTCTTCTTCTTTCAGCTTCAAACTTTCCCAGCATCAGGGTCTTCTCCAGTGAGTGCTCCCTTTTCATTTGGTGGCCAAAGTATTTGAATTTTAGCTTCAGTATCTGGTCTTCCAGGGAACAGTCAGGGTTGATTTCTTTTAGGATTGACTGACCTGATCTCCTTGCTGTCCAAGGGACTCTCAAGAGTCTTTTCCAGCAGCACCATATTTATTTATTTTATTTATTTCATTTGATTTTTATCCCGCCCTCCCCGCTGGGGCGGGCTCAGGGTGACTTACAACATATATGCAATATAGTAAAACACATGGTATTTAAAACAGATAAAACAATTAAATCCATCACAATTTCAAAATGCTAGCAAGTACAAGTAATAGGTAATGGCGATGTTCTTTTGGCATCCAGATAACAACAACCAACCATTGTCCAGGTCCTTGATAGGCTATAAGAGGTTGATTTGACACTAGTATTGGGGCCAGGGCCACGATGTTAGCAGTGGCACCCTAATTGAAAGCCAGGTGAAAGAGCTCTGTTTTATTGGCTCTGTGGAACTGTAAAAAGTCCCGAAGGGCCCTGATGTCCTCCCGGAGCTCCTTCCACCAGTATGGGGCCGCCACAGAGAAGACCCTGGCCCTTGTCATAGCTATCCTGGCTTCTTTAGGGCCTGGAAGTGTCAAACAGTGTTGGGACCCCGATCTTGGTGCTCTCTGGAGAATATGTGGGGAAAGGCGGTCCCTTAGGTAAGTAGGTCCCTGACCATAGAGGGCTTTAAAGGTAAGAACTAGCACCTTGAACCAAATCTGGTATGCAATAGGCAGCCAGTGCAGTGCTTTTAGGGTAGGCTGGATGTGCTCCTGCATAGGGAGACACAACAACAGCCTTGCTGCTGCATTCTGCACCAGCTGCAGCTTCCGGATTTGGGACAAGGGCAGTCCCATGTAGAGAGCATTGCAGTAATCCAATCTCGAGGTGACCATTGCGTGGATCACTGTTGCCAGGTCATTGCATTCAAAGAAGGGAACCAACTGCTTAATCAGCTGCAGATGGTAAAAGGCACTTTGCAGTGGCTGCTACCTGGCCCTCCATTGTTAAGGGGGCATCCAGGAGCACTCCCAAACTCCTAACCTCTGGTGCTGGCTAGGGATCCCTAACCTTGGCCCACTCCAACTCAGGCACAGGACCTCCATTTTCATTGGATTCAATTTCAATCGACTCAGTCTAAGCCAACCAGCCATGGCTTTCAACGCCAGGTCCAGATCTCCTGGACTAGAGTCTGACTGGCCGTCCAACAACAGATAGAACTGGGTGTCATCCACATAGTGGTGACAGCCTAACCCGTGCCTCTGGGCAATCTGGCCAAGGGGGTGCATATAGATGTTGAATAGCATCGGGGAGAGTACTGCCCCTTGTGGCACTCCGCAAACTAGCGGGTGTCTTTGGGACAGCTGTTCCCCCAGTGCCACCCTTTGTCCCCAACCCTGAAGGACTGAAGAGAACCACTGCAAGGCAAACCCCTGAATCCCAGTGTTGGCGAGGCAGTGGGTCAGTAGTTGATGGTAGACTGTGTTGAATGCCGCCAACAGGTGTAATAGCAACAACACTGCCTTACCACCTCAATCCAGGTGCCTCCAAAGGACATCTGTAAGGATGACCAGAACCATCTCTGTCCCATGGCCTGGTTGGAAACTGGACTGGAAGGGGTCTAGTGCAGAAGTGTCATCCAAAAAACTCTGCAGCTGAATCGCCACTGCCCTCTCAATCGGTTTGCCCAGGTCGGGCAGGTTGGATACCGGCCAATAGTTGGATAATTTGGCCGCGTCCAGAGATGGAGTTTTTTAGGAGAGGGCGGACCACTACTTCCTTTAGTGCACTAGGGAACAGTCCATCAATGATAATTTAAAAGCATCTGTTCTTCAGCACTCAGCATTCCTTATGGTCCAACTCTCGCAGCCATACATTACTATGGGGAATACCATTGCTTTGACCATACGGACTTTTGTTGGCAGGGTGATGTCTCTACTTTTTATTATGCTGTCTAGGTTTGCCATAGCTTTCCTCCCAAGGAGCAGGCGTCTTTTAACTTCATGGCTGCAGTCACCATCTGCAGTGATCTTGGATCCCAGGAACATGAAGTCTGTCACTGCTTCCATGACTTCCCCTTCTCTTTGCCAAGAAGTGATGGGGCCGCATGCCATGATCTTAATTTTTTGATGTTGAGTTTCAGGCCAACTTTTGTACTCTCCTCTTTTACCCTCAGCAAGAGATTCTTTAGGTCCTCTTCACTTTCTGCCATTAGAGTGGTATTGTCTGCATATCTGAGGTTGTTGATGTTTTCCCCAGCAATCTTAATTCCAGCTTGTGATTCATCCATAAGAACATAAGAACATAAGAGAAGCCAATGTTGAATCAGGCCAATGGCCCATCTAGTCCAACACTCTGTCACACAGCAGCCAAAATATACCAGGTGCCATCAGGAGGTCCAGCAGTGGAGCCAGGGCACCAGAAGCCCTCCCACTGCTGCCCCATCCAGCAACAAGAATAGAGTGCATCACCTGCTCCAGACTGAGAGTTCCCATCTATACCCTGTGGCTAATAGCCACTGGTGGACTTCTGCTCCATATGTTTATCTAATTTCCTCTTGAAACTGACCATGCTTGCAGCTGCCACGACCTCCTGTGTTAGTGAATTCCATATGTTAATCACTCTTTGGGTGAAGAAGTATTTCCTTTTATCTGTTCTAACCCGACTGCTCAGCAATTTCATAGAGTGCCCACGAGTTCTTGTATTGTGAGAAAGGGAGAAAAGTACTTCTTTCTCAAGCTGCTCAATCCCATTCATAATCTTATAAACCTCGATCATGTCACCTCTCAGCCGTCGTTTCTCCAAGCTAAAGAGCCCCAAGCATTTTAACCTTTCTTCATAGGGAAGGTGTTCCAACCCTTTTATCATTCTAGTTGCCCTTCTCTGCACTTTTTCCAATGCTATAATATCCTTTTTGAGATGTGGTGACCAGAACTGTACACAGTATTCCAAATGAGGTCGTACCAGTGATTTATACAGGGGCATGATGATACTGGCTGATTTGTTATCAATTCCCTTCCTAATAATCCCCAGCATAGCGTTGGCCTTCTTTATTGCAGCTACACATTGTGTAGACATTTTCAGCGAGTTATCCACTACGACTCCAAGATCTCTCTCTTGGTCCGTCTCTGCCAGATCAGACCCCATCCAGGCCGGCATTTCACATAATGTACTCGGCATATAAATTAAATAAGCAGGGTGACAATATACATCCTTGTCGTACTCCTTTTCTGATGCTAAACCAATCAGTTGTTCCATATACGGTTCTGTCGCTTCTTGACCCTTATACAAGTTTCTCAAGAGACATGTGAGGTGGTCTGGTACTCCCATCTCTTTAAGGACTTGCCACAGTTTGTTGTGAAGCACACAATCAAAGGCTTTAGCGTTGTCAATGAAGCAGAAGTAGATGTTTTTCTGGTACTCCCTTGCTTTCTCCATAATCCAGCGAATGTTAGCATTTTGATCTCTAGTTCCTCTACCTCTTTGAAACCCAGGTTGTACTTCTGGCAGTTCTCTATCCACATACTGCTGAAGCCTAGCTTGTAGGATCTTGAGCATGACCTTGCTAGCATGCGAAATGAGTGCAATTGTACAATAGTTTGAACATTCCTTGGCATTGCCCTTCTTTGGGATTGGAATGTAAACTGACCTTTTCCAATCCTGTGGTCACTGTTGTGTTTTCCAAATTTGGTGGCATATGGAGTGCTGTACTTTAACAGCATCATCTTTTAAGACTTTGAATAGCTCATCTGGGATACCATCACCTCCACTAGCTTTGTTTTTAGTAATGCTTTCTAAGGCCCATTTAACTTCGCATTCCAGGATGTCTGGCTCGAGGTCAGTGATCACACCATTGTGGTTGTCAAGGGCATATAGATCCTTCTTGTATAGTTCTTCTGTGTATTCTTGCCACCTCTTCCTTTTTTTTTTTTAATACAATTTATTATTGGATATATCACATGTTCATACAATTTAAACAAACCAATACATATCCATTTTTCTTTCTCCCTCTCCCCCCCAAACAAGGCTTCCCGCACTGCTCCAACCCCCTTGATATTTCTCTTATACAATTACATTTACTACTAAACATATTTCTTTTACTAATGGTAACAATTCAAAGATCTGAGTCTCTTTCCACTTCTCCTCAATAGCTATCAAAACAAATCAAACCACGTTTTACATCCCAATTCTTCAACAAGTATTCTTGAAAGTCTTTCCAGTCTCCGAAAAAGGTTTCGTCTTCTTCATTGTTTAATTTTCTTGTTAATTTGTCAATTTCTGCCATAAACAACGTCTTTTTAATCCATTCCCATGTTTCAGGTACTTTATCTTGTTTCCAATATTGAGCAAAAGTCAGTCTAGCTGCTGTAATCAAGTACCATAGTAGTGTTCTCTTGGCTACATTTATTTCTTCCATTTTAAGACCTAACAATAACATCTGTGGGTCTTTCTTAAAAGTACATTTCAAAAATTTTTGTATCTCATTGTGGATCTCAGTCCAATACTTTACTGCTTTATCACATGTCCACCACATATGGTAAAAAGACCCTTCATGTTTCTTACATTTCCAACATTTGTTAGACATACTTTCATTTATAATAGCAATTTTTTTAGGCGTCATATACCATCTGTACATCATTTTATAACAATTCTCTTTAACATTTACACAAGTTGCAATTTTCATTGACTTTTTCCACAAATATTCCCAAGATGTCATTAATATCTCATTATTAATATTTACCGCCCATTTTATCATTTGCTCTTTTACAATTTCATCCTCAGTATACCATTTCAATAAAACCTTGTACAGTTTAGAAATCATTTTTTTACCTTTCTCAAGCCATACAGTTTCAATTTCAGTGTTATTTTCTCTAAAACCATATTCTCTTTTATCGGTCTTAAATAAGTCATAAATCTGTCTATACTTCAACCAATCATATTCAAATTCCACATCAAATCTGTCTTTTAACACAAAGTTTTTCCCTTCTAATTTTAAAAGACTTTTATAAGGTAGCCAATCTAACCCTTGATTTCTTGAATATGGATTAATCAATTCTGCTGGTACTATCCAAAGTGGTCTTTCTTCTGAGAAGAATTTTCTATATCTCATCCAAGTCTCGAACAGTGATCGTCTTATGAAGTGGTGTTTGAAAAATTTATCTATTTTTACTTTTCCATACCATAAGTATGCATGCCATCCAAACTTGTTATCATGCCCTTCTAGAGCCAATAACTTTTTATTTTCTAAATTAATCCACTGTTCCAACCATGTTAAACAGACGGCATCATAATACAGTCTTAAATTTGGTAGTTGTAGACCTCCTCTTTCCTTTGCATCACATAAAATTTTCATTTTAATCCTTGGCTTTCTTCCTGCCCATACAAATTTCGATAGTTCTTTCTGCCATGTATCCAGTATTTTCCTTTGTTTTAATATTGGAATAGCTTGAAATAAAAACATCAAACGCGGCAAAACATTCATTTTTACAGTTGCAATTCTTCCCAATAACGATAGATTCAAGGTATCCCATTTCTTCATGTCTTGTTGAATCCTGTGCCAAACCTTTTCATAGTTATTTTTGAACAAATCAATGTTTTTCATAGTCAATTCAATTCCTAAATATTTAGTCTTTGTAACTACTTCACATTGAATTTTCTCTTGAAGTTCTGTTTGTCTTTGTTTCGTCATATTTTTGCACATCACTTTGGTTTTACTTTTATTAACGTAGAATCCCGCAACTGATCCAAATTCTTCAATTTTTTCCATCAGTTGTGGTATTTTGTCGATTGGATCTTGAATCATAAACATTACATCGTCTGCAAATGCCCTGTATTTATATGCAAAACCTTTCACTGTGAGTCCTTCAATGCTGTTATCTTTTCTTATCGCTGTCAATAATATTTCCAATATCCAAATAAACAACAACGGGGATAGCGGGCAGCCTTGACGTGTTCCCTTTTGAACTTGGAAGAAATCTGTTCTTTCTTTATTTATATTCAAAGCTGCTCTCTGTTCTGAGTAAATTGCCACAATCATGTTTAGAAAAGACTGTCCTATATCCATTTTTTTAATAACTTGCAGCATAAACTCCCAATTTAAATTGTCAAAAGCTTTTTCCGCATCTAAAAAGAGGAACTTGCCACCTCTTCCTAATCTCTTCTGCTTCTGTTAGATCCCTACTGTTTTTGTTGTTTATCATGGCCAGCTTTGCACAGAATGTTCCCTTGATTTCTCCAATTTTCTTGAAGAGATCTCTAGTACTTCCCATTCTATCGTTGTCCTCTGTTCTGTAGTCATCTACAAGTTGAGCATTTTAGGTCAAGCAAGTTCTTGTACTACGGTTGCCAGCTTCAGGTTGGGAAATACATGGAGTTTGTGAGGGTGGAGCCTAAGGAGGGGGAGGGTTGGGGAGGCAGGGACTTTAATAGGGTATAACACCACAGAGTCTACAGTGGCCATTTTCTCCAGGTGAACTGATCTCTATCACCTGGAGATCAGTTGTAATAGCAGGAGATATCCAGCACTCCTACCTTTGCTCTTATCTCTCTTGTAGGCTTTTCAGAATCTGATGTAAGTGGAAGAAACATATTGAAACAGGAAGTACCTCTTTCTTAATAGCTACTTCCTGTTTCCTGGGTCTGAAGCCACTAATCCTCATAATGATCCCACTATCCATGGAGACTAGCAATAATCAGAAGAAGGATCATTATCCTTTTCAGAACATGTTGTTTGAGGGTGATTGGCAGCTAGGGCTGCTAGCCTCCCAGTGGGGCCTGGCAATCTCCATAATTACATAAGATCTCCATCCTATAGAGATCAAATCCTCTGGAGAAAATAGGTGCTTAGGAGAGTGGGCATTATACCCCATTGAAGTCCCCCCCCAGGCCTTCCCTCCCCAGACTCTACCGTAAATTCTCTAGAATTTCCCAACCTGGAGTTAGGAACCCCAGCCATGATTAAGGCAACTAAACTTAATTATAAGGTCTGGAAAACCTTTGTGTGCTAAAAGAGCATATATTTCATGCTAAGTACATTTCTCTAGCATGCTGAATGCTTTTGGCAACAGAACAGCAATGTTAATCACTGTTCATTCAGAGCTCTAAAGGATTTGTAATATTATACTCTTATTTGAGGGAAGAAGGAAATTCTGGTTTGAAATCTGTTATTTATTGTACATAACACCACCATCTCTTTACATAATCAACAAAGGAGTATTCTGGCAGGGTGCAGTGGAAACCCTTTTCTCCACTTTCACTTAGCAGCGTAACATTCTCCAAGTTGCCATATCATGATACTAAAGAGCAGAAGCACATTGGTGCTGGAAGAAAATCCTTCCCAATTAGGTCATTGGTTATCAATGTGAAGTGTACTAAATTAGTAACATTTGGTAGTAAATTTGTTTGGAGTTCTTATTAATGTTGCCCTTAGATTTGAACTTTTCTTGGCCATGTTTCACATCAAATCAGGATTTTAGTTATGTCAGAACAACTGATTAGCTTTTCTCAGTTTGGAAGAGGGGGAAGGGGGTGGAGGAGTGTAGTAGGGTGGGTGTTGAATTTCATGAAAGGCCTATTTACCTAGTCATTTAGCATGACCAAATGGGAGAGCAGCCAACAAGGGCAAAGCATTGGAATGATTCTACGGTTCCTGTCTCATTAGGGACCACCATAGCAAATAGCAGAGCTGCCATCATACTAGTATCCAGATAAGCAATTGGATTGACATTAGAAAGAGGATGATTTTCCATATGGCGCTGCAACAAACAGACCATGGCTGTATGTTTTACAATATGGAAGACTAGGAATAAGGCCCGTTGTGGAAATAAATACAACAGGCTCTAGAAAGAGGCTCTGGGAGAGTGCCCCGGCTTTGGGCACTCAGTGACAATTTTCTGTGGCAATCTCAGCAGGGTATAATGACAGAGTCCACCATTTTCTCCAGAGGAACTGATCTTTGCTACCTGAAGAGCAGTAGTAATTTTGAGTGATCTCCAGCCCACCCCCAAGATTGGTAACAGTGGGTCCCCAGGAGGGAGTGGCTGGTTTGGAGGGTAGAGTCTATGGCATTGTACCTGTCTGAGGTCCCACCCCTCCTCAATACTCACCCTCTCCAGGTTCGACCCCTCAAATCTCCAGGAATTTCCCAGCCTGGAGTTGATAACCCTATCTCCCTCCCAGCCAACCATCAACCTACCTTTAGTTTCCCATCTCCTCCCCCCTCCCTCCTAGAGAGCAGTTGTAATTTTGAGTGATCTCCAGCCCCCACCTGGAGATTGGCAACAATGGTTCCCCATCAGGGAATGGCTGGATTGGAGGGTGGAGTCTATGGCATCGTACCTCTTCAAACCTCACCCTCTCCAGGCTCCATCCCTCAAATCTCCAGGAATTGCCCACCTGGAGTTGGCAACCTGATCAGGACTGGGCCCAATGAGTTTTCTCCCAAAGGCCAACATAGGTGTGGAAAGGGCCTTTTACTGACAGAGGAGAAAGTACAGGTGCCAACTTTGATAAGGGAAATACTTGGAGATTTGGGGGGCGGATCCTGTGGAGGGCAGCATTTGGGGGGGGTGGAAGGACTCAGCAGGGTATAAAGCCATAGAGTCTACCCTCCAAAGCAACCATTTTCTCCCGGGGAACTGATCTCTGTCATCTGGAGGTCAATTGTAACAGTGGGAGTTCTCCAGGTCCCACCTGGAGATTGGCAGCCCTAGGGGAAAGTCAGCCACACAGCGGGAAGCTGAAGAAAATGGTTTGATGGTCGCTGGCCCACCTCGTTAGCCAGCCAGCCACGCTGAAGCTAAGCAGAAGAAAGAGCCTTTTTCCATTTATTCTGACAGGAAAGTGGCCTTTGGGGAGGGGGTTATGCTGAAAGTCCTTTGTTTTTTTACTCACAGAACCAAGCTTGGCTGCCTACCAACAGCCACTGAGGGGACAGTCCCTCACAGGAGGCAAGAGAACTGTCTTCCTCAGGAGAGAGAGCTGTCTGCCAGGGGGATTGGGTGGGGAAGAGGAGCAGACCCAGCACCTGGCCAATGGCACGCAAGTACTCTTGAGTGGCAGCTGATGGGCCAATGGCTGAGGGAGGGCACTTTACAGCCAATGGGAGCACATGGAATCTTGGGCACTGGGGTTATGTATGGCTGAGAACAAAAACTCAAGTGAGATCCAGCCAAATCTCAACAGTACTGAAGAGTACAGGAAAATTGCTTGTCCAATCAAAACATTGGTAAAGCTGAAGTTCTCATTAATCTTGCCCTTGGATCAGAAGGGATCATTTGGTAGTACAAGATCGTCCTTCCAAAAATCATCCATCTCCACCTTTTGTTGTTTTCAGTCTAACAATTCTAAAGCATGGGAGAGTTTTTCCATGGCTGTACTCCACTAGTGGTTGGCGGGCAGCACTATATTGGGCATTTAGTTGCCATTAATCTCATTTCACCTCCTGTAGAACTTCCTCTAAGGAAAAGGCATCCATGACTGGTGCTTCTGATCACCTGTGAAGTGAAGTGAAGTACTGAACAAAAGTAGTATTAACTCTCCCCTGACTAATTCCACTATTTCTTTTTTTAAAAAAACAATTTTTTATTAAGGTAAAGGTAAAGGTTCCCTTGCTCGAAAGCCAGTCGAATCCGACTCTAGGGTTGCGGTGCTCATCTCCGTTTCAAAGCCGAAGAGACAGCGCTGTCCAAAGACGTTTCCGTGGTCATGTGGCCGGCATGACTAAACATCAAGGCGCACGGAACGCTGTTACCTTCCCACCGAAGTGGTACCTATTTATCTACTTGCAATTTCTTGCTTTCGAACTGCTAGGTTGGCAGGAGCTGGAACTAGAGACGGGAGCTCACTTCGTCTTGCGGCACTCTCGGATCTCGAACTGCTGAGCTACTGACCTTCCACAGCCTGCAGTTCAGCGTCTTAACCACTTGAGCCACCGCAGCTCCATTTTTTTTTATTAGGATATACAATACTTCACAATTTAGGTAAAATAATATAAATCATATCCTTTTCTTCAAACTCCCCTTCCCCCCTGTTGGCTCCCAGCATTGTTTCCACCATTTTATCAATTCATAATACATATTAATTCACTGTTATCATATAAATTCTACAGGTAACGCAGTTTACTTATTTGCAACTACTACTAGTACTTATTGATTGTATACATTTGTTACATTACTAGTAATTTTCCAAGCTAAATATGCTATCCTTCATTTCCCAATGTTTCTGTATATATTCTTTAAAGTCATTCCAGCCTACCAAAAAAGTTTCTGCTTCTAAGTTGTTAAGTTTTCTTGTCCATTTGTCCATTTCTGCCATAAATAGTAGTTTTCTTAACCAGTCCCAGAGATCAGGAATTTTTTCATTTTTCCAATTTTGAGCATAGATTATTCTAGCAGTTGTTACCATGTACTATATCAGTGTTCTTTTACTCACGTTTATTTCCTCTAGTTTAAGACCTAAAAGAAACATTTCAGGTTCTTTCTTGAAGGTACATTTCAAAAAAATTTCCATCTCTGTATGTATTGCAGTCCAAAATATTTTTGCTTTATCACAAGTCAACCACATATGATAAAAGGAACCTTCGGCATGTTTACATTTCCAACATTTGTTAGATAGATTTTTACCTATATTAGCTATCTTTTTTGGTGTCATATACCATCTATACATCATTTTAAAACAGTTTTCTTTAAGGTTGGTATATGTAGATATTTTCATAGCATTTTTCCATAAGAATTCCCAAGATGACATAGATATTTCCTTATTCATATTAATTGCCCATTTAATCATTTGCTCTTTAACTACTTCATCTTCTGTATACCATTTTAACAAAATTTTATATATTTTCAATATCATTTTCTTCCCTCCCTCCAGCCATAAATTTTCAATTTCATTATCTAATTCCACTATTTCTGTTCCCTTACTCTTAGTACTATTTAATCAAGTCTTCAGCTGTGACAAACAAATAAGCTGCAGCCTGACTGGTGAAGAAGAGTTTTTTTAAAAAAAAAAGTGTTGCAAGAGATCTGTTATTATACAGAAATATGCCTTATTTTAGTACATTACAACTCGGTGTAGCATAATGCTTCTGATGTGGGCTTTTGACCAATGTTTGGTTTTGTGGCCAGGGCTCATTTCCTGCAGAAGCGCACAGGAGCGAAGCTCCAGCAGTAAGGAGCCCAGGGGGTGGGCACATGCAGCAAGCCCCATCCCCTGCTCCCAGCAGCCCCCCTCACCTTTTCCACCGCCGTGAGCTGGCTGAGCTGCTCCGCCACTGCATGGGCCATGGCACCCACACTGCCCAGGCTCTGCCCGTCCTCATGCTGGCCCTGGCATGGTGCCTCTGCAAGGCAGACCCCAGTGACTCCTGTGAGTCCTGTGAGGAGCTCCGCCCCAGCCTTCTGCATCTACTCAGACTCCTCCTGTGCCTCTGCCCTGCCACCACCTTGACCCCCTACCTGCTCAAGGCCATGCGCATCTCTGTGTTGCCCTGCTCGACCCATGAGCAGCCACACACTTTCCTGTGCTTGCTGGCCATCCAAAAGAGTCCAGTGGCACTTTTAAGGCCAAGGTTTATTCAGGTACAAGCTCTTCCTCCTCTGTGAGGGCAGATCTGCACTCTCCCCCCCCCCCCATAGCTAGCAATCCAAAACAGTCCAGTGGAGCCTGAGTGGTGGGTGTTGCCTTCTGACAAACTTTCGGTGATGTCAGGGGGTGTGACATATGCAAATAAGTTATGCTAATGAGTTATGCTAATGAGCTCCTGCACCTCTTTTTCTACTAAATGACCCCTGCTTGTGGCACATGATTCAAATAAGCTGTTTGCTTACACATCATACATTCTGAATGGAGTGTGGGCACACTCAGCCAGCATTGCACAGGGTGAATCACTGAATGATTAATTGCTAAAATGAGAGGTGTCTGCCTTGTTGTTGTGCAATTTTTCCTGGAAAATCTTATTCCTAGGCTGAGATTATGGTTTTGGTTTCGGGTTACTTGGGATCAAAAGGTGCTTTGCAGTACATATCTTTAGAGGTAATGCTGTTCTTTATTGTGAAGGTTTCTTATATTAGATCATACTATGTGTCCCCCTTTTGGCCAGTACTGAGATCAGCAGAGGTCTTTCCTAGCCCTGTTACCTGAGGTCCATTTAAGATGCCACGGATGGAGCATGTCAATTCCTACATGCAACCTTTGAGGTTGAGTCATTCTATCACGTGATGTCAAAAGATCACTAATGTAAGCCATCCTGAGCCTGTTTGCAGGGAGGGCGGGGAATAAATCCTGTCCTATTATATAAAAAGGTAGTGGTCTGGCAAGGTTCTATGCTTGGCAAAATCAGCTTGCTCCCTGATACGTCACTCAGAAGCTGTCCCTATCCACTAGTTGCATTGCCTGAGTTCTCTCCCACCCACTGCAGCCCAGGCCACTCTTCTCTGATTGGGTCAGCATTTCAAGCTGATTTGCATATGGAAGCTGATTGGACTTCACTCCATTCCACACCTCAAACTCCCCCCCCCGCAAGACAGTTGGAATTGTCAGTTGCTTTTGCAACTGGTTGTATTCTGAGGTAAAATATGTCCTCACTCACAACACTTCCCCTTCAAAAGAAACAAACCCAATAACACAACCATGCCACACCACAAAAAAGACAGAGCACACCACAAGCAGAATACCACAAGGCAAAAAAAGTTCTGGTACTGATTCAAAGTGCCAGGATGTGTTGCGTTCTGGCAGGGAATGCTGTGAGTGTAGAAAATGATTTATTGACACAGTAGTGTTTTGGAAAATCTTTAGGAATTATTTGGTGCATTTACCTTGGGGCACCCACCCAGAGCCTCTGGCATTTTCTCACTCTGCTGGCATCAAAACCAATTTAAGGCAGAATAGAGATATGGAGACTTTCCCATCCTCCTTTGCATCAATGTGTCTTTGTTGGCAATGGCAACCCTAGGCCTGCCAGCACTCTCAGGGTGACTTCATGCCTCCTGACTGGCATGGCATCGCTAGCCCTGGCTGCTTGCTCCTGTTCAGCAGGAGCATCCCTATGGAAACTGCCTGGGTGATTTCAGACCAGCCACAGACTTTTTGCCTAACCTGCCTTACAGGGTTGCTATACAGATCACAAAGCCGAAAAGAATGAAGTAAACTGCTTTGCTCCCCACTAATGAGAAAGACAGAATTTTGCTTAGGAAGAGGCTGCTGAGAGGGGATGAGATAACGTTGCCAACTTTAGGGATGGAAATTCCTGAGGGGTGGAGCCCGGAGAGGGTGAGGTTTGAGGAGGGGTGGACCCTCGGACAGGTACAGTGCCATAGACTCCACCCTCCAAACCAGCCATTTCCTCCTGGGGAACTATTGCTGCCAATCTTGGCCCAGTGGCCATCAAACCATACTCTTCCACCCCCTGCTGTGCAGCTGTCTTTCCCCTACGGTTGCCACTTCCCTACCTGGAGATCTCCCACTGTTACAATTGATCTCCAGATGACAGAGATCAGTTCCCCTGGAGAAAATGGCTGCTTTGGAAGGTAGACCCTATGGCATTATACCCTATTGAGTCCTTCTGCCCCCCCCGCATGCTGCCCTCCACAGGATTCACCCCCCAAATCTCCAGGTATTTCCCTACTTAGAGCTGGCAACCCTACTTTCCCCTCACTGCCTGTTGGTAGGCAATCAAAGTTTGATCCTGTCACCTGTTTTGGCCTTTGGGAGAAAACTCATTGGGGCCAGTCCTGATAGGGTTGCCAACTCCAGATGAGAGATTCCTGGAGATTTGAGCGATGGAGCCTGAAGAGGGTGAGGTTTCAGGAGGGGTGAGACCTCAGACAGGTACAATGCCATAGACTCCACCCTCCAAACCAGCCAGTCCTTCATGGGGAACCATTGTTACCAATCTCCTGGTGCAGGCTGGAGACCACTCAGAATTACAACTGCTCTGCAGGAGGGAGGGCAGAAGTCAGCTGAAGTCAGAGGGGCAGATAACGGTAGGTTGAATGTTTGCTGGGAAGGAGATGGGGTTGCCAACTCCAGGTTGGCAAATTCCTGGGGATTTTAAGGGTGGAGCCTGGAGAGGGTGGGGTTTGAGGAGGGGTTGGACCTCAGGCAGGTAAAATGCCATAGACTCCACCCTCCAAACCAGCCATTTCCTCCTGGGTAACAATTGTTGCCAATCTCCAGGTGACAGCTGGAGATCACTCAAAACTACAACTGCTCTTCAGGTAGCAGAGATCAGTTCCTCTGGAGAAAATGGTGGACTCTATCATTATACCCTGCTGAGGTCGCCACAGCAAGTTCACACTGTGTGCCCAAAGCTGGGGCACTCTCCCAGAGCCTCTTTTAGAGCTCATTGTATTTATTTCCACAATGGGACTTAATCCTAGCAAATAAATAAAACACATGAATTTAGTACTAAACTAGCCTGATACCCATCCTTCCCTATGGTATTTAAGTTCCATAAATCCAGTTATAATACTGATGATGTGATGTTTGAAATGTAACATTTGCTGTAGGAATTCTATTGGAGAAGATTGTAATGTAAAAAATGAAGTGAGACTCATGTACTGTTTTTTTCTCTAAGGAAGGATCTTTCTGTAGACCATACTGTTTTGCTCATATGTAAATGTGTTGTTCTGAGCACCTAAGGGTGATCTTGCCAGTACTTGGCCAGTGCAGCTCAGTGAACCTCAGAAGTGAAATGCACAAATGTCTTAGCCACATTCCTAAGTTACCTCCTCCTTGTAGTGTTGTTGTATCTGGCTCAACATTTGCCAGGAGTTTTCTTGGGGCAGTAAGAGGTGAGAGGTGTGAGGCAGAGTTGGTCTGAGAGAGTGGTAATGTGGTGGACATTTCTTCAGGTTCATGAGGAAGGCACACATCAAAATGGCTCCTAGAAAGCTCCTTTACTATCTCCCCATGAACATTCATAAGCTCAGTTGCCATGCTGGCTGTTATGAGAAATGTCTATTCAGGAGTCTTGAATCACTGATTTCTGTAACTGTCCTCAACTGCTGTCTCTTTTAACTGTGTTTTTACCTCAGAACATAGAGATTCACAGATCAGCAAGCAGGCCAGGTTTTACCTCAGTTGACCAATTAAGGGTGGGGCAAGGAGGCAGAAGCCTGCCAGACACATGGAAAACAATTGGGGAACACATTTTGCCCCCTTTCTACCCCCTTATTTATTTATCTATCAGATTTCTATCCTGCCCTCCCAGCCGAGGCCGCCTCAGGATGGTTTACATAAAACAGTGTGTAAATTATAGTAAAAACAATTAAAACACTTAAAACCATACTACAACCCATTGATGACATAAAGTGCTAATATTAATTGTCCTTGGTTGTTGTTGTTGTTGTTACTTCAGTGATGGCTGCTGTACTCAGTTCTCTCTCCAGATGATCAACTCTCAGATCTCCTTCAGATATCATAAAAGTGATTGGCACTGGCACCATTGTTAAAATTCCAGGGACACAGAGCTCTCTATTCTACTGCTGTTAACTATTGATGATATTTAGTGGTGGTGGCAGCTCCGAAGTCCTGGTGGAAGAGCTCCATTTTACAGGCCCTGTGGAACTGTAAAAGGTTCCATAGGATCCTGATCTCTACTGGGAGCTCATTCCACCAGAATGGAGCCATCACTGAAAAAGCCCTGGCCCTGGTTGTCACCAGCCTAGCCTCCTTACAACTCAGGAGGGCCAGCCGGTTCTGAGCCTCTGAACACAGCACTCTCTGGGGAACATATGGGGAAAGGTGGTCCTTCAGGTATGTAGGCCCCAAACCATAAAGGGCTTTAAAGGTCAAAACAAGCACCTTGAAATGAATTTGGTATGCTATTGGCAGCCAGTGCAATGCCTTTAGGACCAGCTGGATGTGCTCCTGAGCTGGGAGTCCCATCAACAGCCTGTCTGAGGCATTTTGCACCAGTTGCAGCTTTTGGATTTGAGACAAGGGCAGCCTCATGCAGAGAGCATTACAGTAGTCCAGTCTCAAGGTGATTATTGCATGGATCACTGTCACCAAATCATTGCGTTTGAGGAAGAGAACCAACTGCCTAATCAACCGAAGATGATAAAGGGCCGACTTGGCAGTGGCTGCAACCTGGGCCTCCATTGTTAAGGGGTCGTGTTTCTCAGAAATCTCTTTGTAGTTGAGGCTGACATCATGGTAGGAATGCACTTTCCTTATTTTGGGTTTCTTGGGGCAGGGGTTTGGCCTGGGCATTGAATTTTGGTTGAGGACAGCAACAGTTCCATCTTGGCTGGCACCCTTCCCATTCCCTGTTGTTTACATCTATTTTGCCCTCCCCTCCCCCCCCCCATGAAGTAACCGGCAGTGGGAGCTGGAATGAAGATTGGTTCACCATCTGATTGTCTTTAATGTTGTACTAATGCTTTTAATTACTTTTATCTTGTTTTTTCTCTGCTTGTACATCGCCCAGAGCCCTGCATAGCAGGGGTAGCGTGAAATAATAATAATAATAATAATAATAATAATAATAATAATAATAAGAAGAAGAAGAAGAAGAAGAAGAAGAAGAAGAAGACTGATTTCTGCAGCTGACCAATCAGAGAGTGGGGGGTGCAAGGAGTAGATAGTCATGTGCTCGGACTGATTCAAACTGGCCCACCATGCAGGCAGGCGAAGGGCCTGAACTTCGCTCCCAAAGACAATGGACTGTAGGATCCTAGCTCCCTTCCAATCGGGAAGCCGGAATCCTTGGACATAACTAAATCACTGTAAATAGCCCAATCACAGAGTGTGGGGTGTGTGGGGTGTGGGTTTCCTTGGGAATAAAAGCCGGCCTGCGAGCCGGATTCTCTTGTCTTGTTCTGTAACTAATAAAGTATGTGAGAGCTTAAATCACTCGTCAGTCTCAGTACTTTTCAAGAAGATAAGGTGATTGTGTGTAACAGGAAGATCACAGTCACAATGCCAGGAACTTAATGTCTAAAAAGCACTTTCGAAAACTGAGAGCCAAAGCAGAAAAAAATAAATATGCAAGAATCATAGAAAGAAATATCAAAGAATTACAGGAACATAATAGTTTTCCATGGCATAGATACAGTCTAATTTAAGGGGTCACACTTTGTAAAAAATAAAGGTTTAGAGCCAATGGAGCAGTTCTACAGATAGAATGATTTCTCTTCACTTCCTTGCCTTCACTTTCCCACTACATATGAAAATGTCCATAAGTGCTGCTTCTGGGGAATGGGGGACCTCCCCAGAACAACATGTCAAGAAGCACTGTATATTGGAGCAGGAGACAAGAGGTGAGGAAGTCACACTCTGCAGGCATAAATACTTCCATCCACAGAAACACTCTGTTGGCATGGGTAAGTTAATAGAACGCTGTGGCACCCCACAAGTTAAATTCACCCAGCTGATTGTGCACCTCATGTAGAGACTCTGTGTCCATTCAGACAGAAAAGAGTGAAACTACTGAAGGGCTACTTCCTTAATACCAATTCCATATTTAAGCTGGTAGATAAGAATAGGGTGTATTAAAGGCCACTGAGAGGATCCAACATTATCAACAGGGAAGAGTATCCCCTGTCCAACTTTAAAGGAAGATCATCCACTAGTGCAATTAAAGCCATCTTGGTACTAAACCCAGGCCTGAAACCAGACTGAAATGGGCCATGGGCAGATGTGTCACTCAAGAAACCCTAGAACTGTTCTGGCATGACACACTCTATCAGCTTCCTTAGAAAAGGTAAATTGGAGACAGGCTTGTAATGGCAACCTGACCTCTAGTCAGTAAAGGTTTTTTGAGCAGAGGTCTTATAACTGCCTCTTTCAAAGGCCTAGGGAGAGCCCAACCAATCATGGAGGAATTGATAATTTTCATTAGTGGCTCCAATACCTTTTCCCAGCAAGATTTTAAAAGCCAAGGTGGGCATGGGTCCAGAGAACACATGGTGACCCTCACACTTCCAAGCACCCTGTCAGCATCCATAGGATGGATCAATCTGGAACTGCCCATAACAAAAGGGGGTGGTATGGCCATAGGCGCCTATAACAAAGGACAAGCAGGTGTTTCTGACACCTCAGGCACCAAATTTGCCCTCAACTTGGTCTCTAAATTGGGGTGAATGATAGAGATTTTGTCAGCAAAGAACTTTGCAAAAACATCACAGTTGGGGGCCAATGAAAAGTTCTGTGCAACCTGAATGGTTCCATACTCTGTACTGAAGAGGATCTTACCAAAGATTTCACCTACTTTTCAACTTCAGATGTTGATTTCTGTCTGTGTCATGATACTGGCAATCAGTTTAATTTCAAGCCATCAGATATTGTTAGTTAAAGTGTAATCAATCCATCAAGAAAGTATCAATCAATCAAAGTATCCTGTCCTTATATATATTTGAATTTTGGTTCCAGAACATTATATGCTTGCCATAATTGATTCGGCTGAAGAACTGGCAGTCAGAAGACACTGGCCAGGGCTGACTGGCTGCTTCGCAAAGTCCCGCCCACATCAGCCCCGGTCAGTGTTTTCATCTCAGTCTGCTCCAGTCCTCCAACAGGAGAGGACCGTCTGGAGTGTGAGCACTGGGACAGGCCCTCAAGGCTGAGGCAACTGAGAGAAGCCCTTTTCCGCCCCCCCACACCATCCCCTGGGCCTTCTATGAGGGGACTAGGCCCAGAGAAGGCCTTTTCCGTCCCCCACACGCTATCCCCTGGGCCTTCTATGGGGGCAGTAGGCTGAGAGAAGGCCTTTTCCGCCCCCCACACGCCATCCCCTGGGCCTTCTATGAGGGCACTAGGCCGAGAAAAGCCCTTTTCCGACTCCACACGCCATCCCTTGGGCCTTCTATGAGGGGACTAGGCCGAGAGAAGCCCTTTTCCACCACCACCCACACCATCCCCTGGGCCTTCTATGAGGGCACTAGGCCGAGAGAAGGCCTTTTCCGTCCCCCACACGCCATCCCCTGGGCCTTCTATGGGGCACTAGGCCGAGAAAAGCCCTTTTCCGCCCCTCAAATGCCATCCCCTGGGCCTTCTATGGGGGCACTAGGCCGAGAGAAGCCCTTTTCCGCCCCACACACGCCATCCCCTGGGTCTTCTATGGGGGCACTAGGCCGAGAGAAGCTCTTTTCCGCCCCCCACACGCCATCCCCTGGGCCTTCTATGGGGGCACTAGGCCCAGAGAAGGTCTTTTCCGCCCCCACACGCCATCCCCTGGGCCTTCTATGGGGCACTAGGCCCAGAGAAGGCCTTTTCCGTCCCCCCACGCCATCCCCTGGGCCTTCTATGGGGGCACTAGGCCCAGAGAAGGCCTTTTCCGTCCCCCTCACGCCATCCCCTGGGCCTTCTATGGGGGCACTAGGCCCAGAGAAGGCCTTTTCCGTCCCCCCCACACCATCCCCTGGGCCTTCTATGGGGGCAGTAGGCCCAGAAAAGCCCTTTTTCATCCCCCACACGCCATCCCCTGGGCCTTCTATGGGGACAGTAGGCCCAGAGAAGCCCTTTTCCATCCCCCACACATCATCCTCTGGGCCTTCTATGGGGGCAGTAGGCCCAGAGAAGCCCTTTTCCCCCACATACTGCCTACTGCCCCCATAGAAGGCCCAGGGGATGGTGTGTGGGGGACAGAAAAGGCCTTCTCGGGGGACAGAAAAGGCCTTTTCTGCCCCTCTTCCCTTCCTTTCCCCTTTTCCTTTCTTCCTCTCTCCTTTCTTTCACTCTTCCCCCATTCCTTCCTTCCTTCCTTCCTTCCTTCCTTCCTCCAACCCTCTCTCCCTTCCACCTCCCTCCCTTCCTTTCTAGGGCCCGTTGTCTTCCACCACAACGGGCTTTGCTCCCTAGTCGGTCAATAAAGTATAAAGTAACTTCATGGTTAAAGTATAATTAATCCACAATTTCATGCAGATTTTATTTGTACAGGAGCATTTGTACAGAAAGAAGGGGGAGGGCAGAGGGGAAATATAATTATAGCAAAATAAATTTTAACGAGCACAATTAGGGTTGTCCAAGTATTCAAGCAATGATGGAAAATGTGGCAGCAACTGCTAACTGGATGGGGGAGGAAATTGAAGGGGGGTGACAAAACACCACTTATTTTAAAAGCTAATCACCTGAGGCCAGGCTTTAGACCCCTTTTCTCATTAAAAATTGTAATAGTTTCCTAGCAAGACTTAACTACAGCTGAGGCAAACTCCCAATAGAAAACTTTCTTTTTTCCATATTTTAAAAGAGTATATTTGGTGATTAAATACTGTATTTTAGAGACAGTGAACCTGGATGCTGTCATATCATGGGGAAAATAAACAAAGAGGCTTAAAAAATTCTGGTAGAACTTTTTAGATCGTTCTTGTTTACTTTTCAAGCTATGTTGTGAAATGCTATTTGTCTTTCCTTTGTAAGTTTCTGGGAAATGTTGGAGAGCAACAAAAATGTTTTCTGCTGGTCCAGAAAATAGTTGACTGTATGTGAAACCCTAAACAGAGTTACACCCTTTGAAATTTATTGAAGTTCATTGTTTAGTCCATGGTTTAGCATTGCCCCATAAAGCAGTATTCCTATTCGTACCTCCATGGGACTAAGACCCACTGAACAAAGTGGAACTTGCGTCTAAGGAGCATGGGTGAGATTGCAGTGCACAGCTACAATCGTAAACATAGTCAGATGAATATATCCTTGAATTCTGTAGGGCAAATAGCCATCTGACTGGGCTGTGCATTAGAGATGCTCCCCAAATTCTCCTCATTAAATTTCTGTCAGGATTTTAGAGGTCCAGATTACCAGGTCTTGTTTTCAAAATGGAAATTATGCTTTTTTTAAAAAAATGTACAGAGTGTACATGCATAGTCTGCTACAGGGGTGTAGACTTTCCAGTTTCCCAAGTGGGGAGCTGGGGCTGGCCCAGAGGCATTGCTATGCTAGGTCCTTAAAAGAACTGGGGCCCAGTGACATCATAGGGAGAAGCCAGTGGTATCATTGTCACTACCTATGGAAGTAGAGCCATGTTGGATTTAGGGAGGGGCTTCCCAGAAATTTAGGGGGGGCTAGGAACCCCCCTAGCAATGCCCCTGATAGAGCTAAACCACTATAATCACTGGCCAACTCCCACCTTTTCCTGGGTTTAGCCCAGCCCAGGGGCATTGCTAGGGGGGGTTCCCAGGGTTCCCAGGTCCCCCTAAATTTCTGGGGAGCTCCTTCCTAAATCCATCATGGCTCCACCTCCATAGATAGTGAGAAAGGCCTGTGATATCACTGGGCCTCAGTTCTTTTAAGGACCTAGCATAGCAATACCTCTTGCCCAGCCCCAGCACCCCCCTGGGAAAATGGAAGGTCTACACCCCTGCTGGCATCTTTTCCCTCTCTGTGCTACTAATGCATGCATGTACATGGATTTTTTAAAAAATTGCAGTCTCCAAGAGTAATGGAATTCCACAATAGCAAACAAACAAAAGAAGACTACTCACTCTTGCTGCAATTCACAATGAATACTTCTAGCTTTTGCTGTTAATGACATCAAACTGTTGAGAAGGTGCGGGCTGTGGCTTAATGAGAGTGCTTTGTATGTGTGAGGTCCCAGGTTCAAGTCTTGCTATTTCCATTTAAAGAATTCCCAGTAGCAGATGCTGGGAAACATCCCTCTATACCCAAGATTGCTGAATTAAGATAGTCTAACTGTATGTACAGCAGCCTCTGATGATCAGGCTACTGCAAATTGAAGACTAAGAAAAACCACATTTTTTATCATTGGGAAAGACCTTTGGGGGCAAGCAGTAACAAGCCAGCATTTCTTGGATAAAGTATTTTCACAAGTTCAAGTCAAGTAAGAAATCATTTGGAGGCCTGCAGTGTTGTGTCTGGCCCATTACAAAATCTCTTTCTCAGCACAATTTACAGCCTTTGGGATGGAGGCAGCAAAGTTATTTAGTAACTTCCCAGTTCAGCCATTTGCAAGGTCAGATCTTTTTGTTCTCTGCCAAAGTGGGTGTGCATAAATGATAGAAAGGGGCGGTATGGAGACACAGAAATACTGTCCTGTACCCAGGCTGTTCTATATGATTCATGTACTACAGTCAGGGCCCTGTTTATTCCCTGCCAAGAAATCCCAAACCACATACTACAGCCAGAATGCTCTATGCAGAATGAGGCCAGCCTGTATAACATTGTTCCATAGGACACTTATTTTTGCCACTGAACTTGGTATTGCAGTGTGAAATACTTAGTCTACTTATCCCACTGAATTTGAGGACTAGGTGAAGGAGGAAAAAGCAGAATGTGGGAAGAATGGGCATGATAGGAGAGACCTGGGAGCATATAAGTGGGCCTGTTGAATGTATACCTCCCATGTCTAGAAGAATGAGGGACTGGTTGGGGGATTTGACCAGAAGGAAAGCTGAACCATACTAGGTTCAGGACTCAGGAGTTACGCTGGGCTGCAAAGGTAAACGGAAAGTCTCTTCTGTCCATCTTATTCGGAAAAGTTAATCCTCCCTATAAGGGTCACCCCAATTATGCTGCCCTTCTGCACATTTAGGGAGAGAAGACAAGCAGCCTAAATACTGTGGATGTTTGACATATCTAGACCTGGACTCAACCTCTCAGCAGAGTCATGGTCCTGTAGTACTTTCCTCACCATCTAGTTGTACCTGTGCTAAGGAAGTTGCAGGGGGGTGGGTAAGATACCTACATACACAGGAATGATAGAGGCCCTGTTGTAAATCTGCTTCCCTCTAGAGCAGACCTCCTGGGGAAGCCTTTGGCTGTTACCAGCAATTTCCGGAACATCCCTCTATAAGAGGCAGCACATTAGCAGGGTAGAAGGATATTTGATGCCTACTGGTCACAGTAAGCCTCAAGCTTTAGGGTTGCCAGCTCCAGGTTGGGAAATACATGGAGATTTTGAGGGTGGAGCTTGAGGAGGGTAGGGTTTGGAGAAAGAAGGGACTTCAATGGCTATAATGCTATAGAGTTCACCCTCCAAAGTAGTCATTTTCTCCAGGTGAACTGATCTCTGTAATCCCAGGAGATCTTCATCTGCTATCTGGAGGTTGGTAACCCTATGTTTAATGCTCTGTTGCATCAACGTATGGTTTGTCCAGAGGTTTAGTGTATCAAACAATCCTTTCCTGCATTGTTGCCAAGAATAAGATCAAACTTGAGGAGCTGTGGATCATTATTTATCTAAAAACAGCTGGGAGCTCAATGTTACTGGAGTGGTAGTGCTGGTGAGGATGGGATTTAATCTTTTCAGTCTATGGCATTTCCCCAATCTAATCTTCCCTTCCCTTGCAGCTTCTATCATCTCTAACATACAGGTAACAGGGTAGTGCCTGTGTTTGTCCTTGTGGAGCTAACAGGAGCAAAATGGTTTAGATCAGGGAAAACAATGCAAAGGAGATGGGTAAACTCCATTGCCCTGAATGCTCCTGTTAATAACCTAGTAAATTTGGAGCCCCTCTGGCTGCTTTTAGGTAAGAATTAAAATTGCAGGACCTAGGAGACATAATCACATGCATTCTACTGCATCTTGTCTCGTCAGACAATGGACATAAGAAATATCCTGCTGGATCAGACTAGTGGACTGTCAAATCTTTTAGCCTGTCTCTTGCAGTGGTCAGCCAGTTGCTCTGGTGGGCCACTAGTAGGACATAGAGACTGAGGCCGTCCCATGATGCTGCCTCCTAGCACTGATATTCAGAGGTTTACTGCTTCTGGATGTGGAGGTTCCCTTTAACCATCATGGCTAGTAACCATTGATAGACCTCTCTTTCATGAATCTGTCTAACGCCCTTTTACAGCCATGTATGCTTATGGCCATCAATGCATCCAGTGGCAGAACATTTCATAATATAATTCACTGAGTGACAAAGTACTTCCCTTAGTCTCTCCTGAATCTAATGCCCATCAGCTCTTTGAGACACAGCACATTAAAAGTGAAAACCTACTTCACCTTTTTAGAGCTGATCAAGAAATATCCTCAGTGTGTTCAGCCCAAAGGCACTTTATTCCTGTCCACAGTCATGCTCAAGGGGGAGAGACTAAGGATGGATGCCAGTCCCCAGGTGGCTGGTGGGGGGAAGCCCCACCCCCCAAGAGTTGTGTGTGGCCCCGCTTGAAAATTCGCGGCTTGCTGGGCAGGCATACGGGATGCCCGCTTTTTTCAAGTGGGGGCTGCCCACTTCTGCCCTGCAAGCAGCAAATTTGTAGTTTGCAAGACAGGCATGTGGGCTGCCTGCTCTTTTCAAGTGGGGGTCATGTGCACCTGCCCTTTAAATGGTTGGGGGAAAGCAGGAGGCATGCAAGTGCGGTACTGCATCCCTGACACTATGGCATCACTCTGCATGACATCATTGCATCAGGGACAGCCCCTCCCCCTCCTGGAACACCCCCCAAATCCCCCCACTGGGGAGAAGATGGGACCTGGCAACCTGGTTCTGCAGGTAGATTACAGAAGCCAACTGCACCACACACTTTCACTTGCTATTGGCTCCAAATTGAATGAGAACATACTTTCCTTGAAACAAGAGGCTCTGTTTTGTCTTTTTGATTTATGGATGACAAGGAATAAGGCCCATTGTGAAAATAAATACGAGCTCTAGAAAGAGACTCTGGGAGAGTGCCAAGGCTTTGGACACTCAGCATCAATTTGCTGTGGAGATCTCAGCAGGGTATAATGACACAGAGTCCACCATTTTCTCCAGGGGAATTGATCTCTGCTACCTGAAGAGCAGTTGTAATTCTGAGTGATCTCCACCCCTCACCTGGAGATTGGCAACAGTGGTCCCCCAGGAGGGAATGGCTGGTTGGGAGGGTGGAGTCTATGGCATCGTACCTGTCTGAGGTCCCACCCCTCCTCCAACCTCATCCTCTCCAGGTTCCATCCCTCAGATCTTTAGGAATTTCCCACATGGAGTTGGCAACCCTATCTCCTTCCCAGCCAAGCATCAACCTACCTTTGTTTCCCCCTCATTCTTCAGTTTGCCATCTCCCACACACACACCTGCAGCCTCTACAGTGTTCTGAAACCCTGACTTCCACATCACATTGGCTATCATGGGAGGGCCATCTCAGCAGGGTATAAGAACACAGAGTCCACCATGTTCTCCAGGGGAACTGATCTCTGGCATCTGGAGATCAGTTGTAATTCTGAGTGATATCCAGCCCTCACCTGGAGATTGGCAACAATGGTTTCCCAGGAGGAAAAGTAGTCTTTCTCTGCAATGGGGACCAAAGCAGCTTACAACATTCTCCTCTCCCCCTTTTGACTTGCACAGCAACCCTGTGAGGTAGGTTAGGCTGAAAGTCTGTGACTGATCCAAAATCACCCACTCAGCTTCTACAGCAAGAACCTGGATCTAGCAGACCCTGCTCTGAAGCACTGACTGCAGTGCCTAGTGTAGCCAACCTCCAGGTGGAGCCTGAAGATCACCTGGTATCACAACTGAACCCCCCCTGAGAAAATAACTGCTTTGGAAGGTGGGCTTTATGGCATTCTGTTCAGCTGAGACCTCTCCCCTCCCCAAACCCTGGCTTCCATAGACTCTACCAGAAAACCTCCAGGAATCTCCCTACCTGGAGCTGGCAACCCTAGTCAGGACTGCCCCAATGAGTTCCTCACAAAGGCCTGCAAAGGGTTTCCTTCCTTTGTGTGAACCAAGCTTGGTTGCCTACTGTGGCAAAATGGGCTCCAGTTTACAACTCAGCTGTTCGCCTCCCACTCTCATCCCATGGGCATATCTCACTCCTTAAGTTCACTGCCACCACTACGGAATTGTCACTGTCTTTTTAGAGGGACAGTGAGACTCCTCTGGCTGAATCTCCCTATTTGGAGATGGAATCCCCAATTTTGGGGGGATCCCTGGAAAGTTGGCAACCCAAGGATCTGGCTTTCCTTGCTTCCCTGGGCTACCCCCTCTCTTTGGTATTGTGCAGAGCAGGGGAGATTTATGTGGTCAGAGCACAACACAGATTATTAGCCCAAATAAACAAATTTATTTAACTATTTACACAATTATGGAGCACACACACACTAAATAAATAAGGCACTACTGTAGGAGTAAGCACACACTATGAACCAACAGAGCATAAATCAACAGGGGTTAAACACAATCCTCTTTCCCTACATACAGTACTTTCTACCTCTGGAGGCTGTGGGCTCAGGATAAGATCTCTCCTTGGACCAGCCTTTGGCTCTGCTTCAACCTCTTTCTTCTGCCCAAGAGAACAGGGAAACTTCCATTCATTCCCCAGTCTAGCCGACTGTGGAGTGGCTGAATTTCTGATGCTTCCCTGGGTTCCCCACATCTCTGGCTTGTGGCCCAGCTAGAGTCTATACTGATGTTGCCCCCCCCCTCTTTTCCCGCACTTTTTGGCTTTGGGGTAGCTGGGAACTGTAGGCCAGCAGATGAGGAAGCCTCATTCAACCCAGTGAGAGATACCCCTGCAGGAACCCCTCTGGAACTACAGCTCAATCAATGGGGGAACATTTTAAACACAGAGACTACAGCCATCTTACAGATGCAGGTAACTGCCATTTTGTTACACCTACCAATAGCTACTGAGAGAAAAATTAGTCCCACACAAGAGGCAAGTGTCTTCATCAAGAGAGAAAGTTGCTTGCCAGAAATTCTGACAGGGCACAGTGGCTGAAGGAGTGGGCGGGGAAGAGGAGTAAACCCAGCACCCGGCCAATGGCACGCAAGCAGTGTTCCCTCTAAGCTGAGTTAGTGTGAGCTAGCTCACAGTTTTTTAGCCTCCAGCTCACAGATTTTTGTCTAAGCTCAGGAAGGATAGCTCCAGAGCAAACTAATTTATGCAGTAGCCAAACCACTTGCTCACAACTTTAATGCCAACAGCTCACAAAGTAGAATTTTTGCTCACAGGATTCCACAGCTTAGAGGGAACATTGCATGCAAGTATTCTTGAGTGGCAGCTGGGCGGGACTCAGGCAATGCAGCCAGTGGCTAGGGACACCCTCTGAGTGACAGATCAGGGAGCCAATTGATTTGGGAGCATGTGGAATGTTCAGGAGAGTCCATGACCAAAGCACAATTATATATAAGGAGAGATTTGATTTTAATCTTTATAAAATGAAAACTATTTTTATTATATTATGTGTTTATTAAGATGTCTTTGAATACTTTCACAGACACATAATTGAAGACACATGTATATGACCAGGGCAGAAGATATTTGAAAATGAGGCCTCTGTATTTTACCTCTGCCTTGAGTCACTGAGATTTCTTGTAAGTAAGTAATTCAAGATATCTCTTTAACACATTTTGTTAATATAGCCTTAAGTTAGTTTTCCCCTTTTTCCTCCAGAACCATTTTTAATTGGTTCTCAGTATTTATTGTATTACTTGGAGTTAATGTGCAATATATATGTTTGACCACTGAGAAAGGCTGAATTGGCTGAAACGTATATGATCTTGGTCACATGTTTTCTATTAGATACCTGTGTATGATTTTATCCTGTTTTGAGGCTACTATTGGGCGTGCATCTGTTTTTATCTAATTTGTAATAAATATGTGTATTTTGGTTTATATGATAATATTTATGTTACATGCTTTTAATTGATATTATTTGGCCCTTTTGGTTTCTTAATTCAGCTTTTTTGGGTTAAGTTTTTCTTCCTCTCTTTTTGTTCCCTGTCATTTCAGTTATACTACATGCTTATCCTGTGGCTGAGGCACATACTGGGGTCCCTCCCTTTTTATATTGTGTTCACTCTTTGCATATTTCCTGATGACCCTTCCTGCTCTGTATCACAAAATGATCTTTTCTCTTTCTGGCTACTTTGCCCTGCTTCTCTGTGCCCTACCTTTGGGAGAATGCACCATAGAATATCCTGTCTTCCTCTCCTTCTTGGCTATGACAGAAGGAAATGTGAAGTGCATCTGGGTTTCATATGTAATTTATTTATTTATTTATTTTTCTGATTTATACCCTACCCCACCGAAGCAGGCTCTATTAATTTAGGAGAAATTGAACATAATGGGTGCGTTTAGACAGTGTGCTGGAGCGGTTTAAACTGCTCCGGCACGATGCATTTTTTTTTTAAACTGGAGAATCGCAATCACACTCACCTCCTCCTTCCGAGCTCCCCGCCGTCCTCCTGCAGGTGGGGGGGGGTTTCCCCTCTCCTTTGAGCATGCGCACAGGCAGCCCTCTCCCGAACAGGAAGTTTGGCGGGTGCGCAGAAGAGCGATCTCAACAGGTCCCTTTAAAGTTTAAATGAAGACTCCTTTTTAAAATGGCCTCCCCGAGATCCCGGACTCCTCTAAATGCCTAAACTAGGCACCAGTGAAGCTTTTCTTTTTTTAACTTAAGTGCGGAGCTCCGCTCAAGCGCACACCACTAAGGAAACAAAAAAAATGGCGGACTGAAACCGGAAGCCGGAGGCAGCTTCCCAGAGGGGAGGAAGGGTTGAAGCACCCGGAAGTGGCTGGATGGAGCGATCAGACAGCGGAAAGTGCGGCTTGAAACGGAGAATCATGGAAAACACCACTTGGGTAAGTGGTGTCAAAATACTCCATTTCAAAGGGGGTTTGCTCCAGAAAGCGATGGCTGGGGATGGTGGGCAGATGTTGGGCGTGTGAACGCGCAGGTAAAAGCCATTTCTGAGCCGTGCCGAAAACGGCTCAAACGGTGCGTCTGAACGCACCCAATCAGAACCTTTCATATGAACACAGCCTGGGGTTCTTTTGACAGAGTAGTTCTTTGTTTCATATCAGCACCAATGGAAGGAATCTTGTCAAGAGTCTGTGAGAACAAGGCCACTAGTGTCATGAATGCTGGACCTTGCAAAGCCTGGCTCCACTGAACCTGATGCAGGATTCACCCCAGCATCCTGACTGATTTCAAACAGGTTGTCATCTCCACTCCTCCATCCTGAAATGCATGACTTCTCTTTAGCCAGCTGGTTTTTGGCTCCTAAACTAAGCTTCCAGATAGCCCTTTAAAACAACTTTGATGAGCTGCTTCAGTGGTCTCTACAACCAAATCTATTATCCTTCTGAGAATTTGGTACTTCAAACAGGGAAGTTCCAGAATACATTGAGAAGGAAATTAGAAAAACTATAACAGCTCAGCTACTGTCAATCTGAGCTACACCCCAATTCGAAGTAACTCACAAAGAAATTATTTTCTCCTCACTCCCCCAGTGCCTACTTCTATACTGCCTGACTTAATCCTGACTGAGCCACATTTTTTTCAAGATTATCCAACATGTCTTTCCACTTCTCAGATTTAACTGGAGTGAGCCTTAGTTGTAGAATGACCTGACACTCCAAATAGCCCTGATAGCAAGGATAAGAACACTAAAACTGGAGACACCGGTGTTGGTACCAGAAGAAAGTGCTGGGAGTGAAACTCCCATGCCATCAAAGATGCAGATGGCCTATCAGGATGCTGACCTGGTGGTTGAGCAGCAGCTGGATTAGGCTGCATTGCAGAAATTCCACCCACCTGAAGACACTATCCCCAGTTTTCCTGCCCCCCCTTCCACCATCAGAGGTGCTGCAGTCAAAAAGCAATGTGGCTGAAATGGTTAGAGCAAATGAAAAATCCTACATCATCTTTATCTCTACATGGCTCAATTAGCCTGGCAATCAAGATTTTATTATGTAGCCCCTGTGTTCTAGCACAATTGAAACAGGACCTCGGTAATGGTGTGTGAACTTCAAGGTCACCCTGTGAAGAGTTGTCCTTAGCTCTACAGCAGATTGCTATTTAGGAATAAGAAATACAATTTTGCTCAAGTATTGTGGGAACACAACAAAATTATATAGGGGCAATTCGAATGATCTCATGGTGTGTTTACATTTAGAATACATTATAGAGCTTCCTTATGGATATAGGATAAAGCAGCACTTGGTGATCAGTAGTCACCCAGCTTTCTTCTTCTGTTTTCTTTATCTCCAGGTGCACTGGCTTATAATTAGAGTTGGGAACAAGGGGAGAAGAGCAGTTGCTTGCATATGGATGAATTCCTCTGTTTTCTGTATGCTCTGTTCAGCAGGCTCTAAAAAGTAAAGAGGAGTCAGTTCTCTACAGGGATTCACTGCCACACAAAGGGTCAAATGTTGTATCTTGCCTATATATGCAATGAGTGGCATTCTTTTTACAATGTGCTGAAACTGATTTCTTCTCACATTACTCTTTTAATAAGACTAGAGTGACACACGGTCCTGAACTTCTTGTTCCCAACTGAACCCCACCCCCATTTCTGGAACAGGAACTCAGCAATCTACCCCAGTATCTTTATAACATTTGGTTTTATTTCTTTAGCATTGGTTACTCCTTAAATACGTGGCAGTGTTCAATATGTGATCAACCTGTGGCACTGGAGCCTCAGTGATGAATGAGCCCTTGAGTATCATCACTATATTGGATCACAGATGCCAATATATCCAATCACTGGATTAATCAGCAAATGATCACACAGTTGATATTGATCTTGGATTAGCCCAATACCCTGGAGCTCAGTCAGATTTCCTTCTTAATGTACTCTGTAACTGCTTTGTTTGAAGTGCCTTGTTCGTGGAAGGATAATAGATGTGGGTGAACCAGACCACTGCAGCAATTTTGTGTACATAGAACTCTTTTCCTGAGTACAAGAATCAAAAACACTGATGGAATTTGCCTGATTCTCCACACCAGAGTTCTGATCAAGGCCTTTTTTCAGCTTTGTCCCCCCCCCACACACACACACACTGAGTCTATGTATAGAGATGCCAACCTCCAGGTGGGACCCAGGGAATCCCCCAGAATTACAGCTCATCTCTATACTAAAGAAATGAGTTCCCCTGGAGAAAATGGATGCTTTGGAGAGTGGATTATATGGCATTGTACCCCACTGAGGTCCCTATCTTCCCTAGGTTCCACCCCCAAATCTTAAAGAGTTTCCCAACCTGAAGCTGGCAATCCAACCCCCTCCCCTCCCCTCCCCTCCCCTCCCCACACCAGTGGCCAGGAAAAACCTGGCAACCTTAATAGCAAACTCCCCCAGGTTTGAATGGCAAAAGGCCCAGCAATTCTAGAAACTGGGAACAATTTCTGTAGATTGAGAACTGGGACACACACTTCTCCAGTTATCCAACTGATGTTAATTGCCTGGGTTACCTTGTGAGGGTGCAGATTTCCCCCTGTGACCCTCTGTACTGATTCCCTTCTCCATGACTCCCCTCCTTTCTTTCTCTATTGAAAGCTGTAGTGGCACTCTCTCCCTCTCTCCTCCCTCTCTCTCTAGGTGTTATGTACTGATACAATTTCCCGGCACTCAGGACTGCCAAATAGATGGTGAGCTTGGGGGAAAACACAATAGACCAGCAGGATCCTGGCAGCCACCTATCAGGATGCGATTAGTGTGTAAATAGCCTATTGTTGGGAGTGGGTGTGTTTGGGGTATGCCATTTGATGGGATTATAAGCAGTGCTTCAGCCCTGCTGGAGTCGTCTTGTAGTTAGAGCTGATTCACAATAAACTATGGGCTGATCACTACTCACGTGTCTAACCCAGTATATTTCACTAGGGTTGCACATATTACTGGTCATGGTGGAGGCATGCTGCATTAGGAAGGGAGGGGGACATAGAGAGATCCCTCTCCTCTTAGGCAGTCTCCTCGCCCTTCTTGGTACTCAGAATGATGCTACAATAGCATTCAAGAAGACTGGAAAATGAAATCCTCCCCCGGCATCTTGACTACTGATTACTCTCCTAGCTAGGTTCTCTGGCAACTGCTGCCATCACCAACACCATAGTACGGGGGGGGGGGAGTACTGGACATCTCCCTCCCTCCTTTCTCCATGTTGACATAGCCATGACACCAAAGAACAAGTACTGGTTACAGGTATATTTGGTTGATATAGCAGAGTTTGCCCAGTCAAAGAAGTGTGATATTGTGTGCAGTAAAATGAAACTTGTCTAGAAGTATATTGCAAAAGTAAAACTTACATTTATTCAAGTAGCTTCAGTTCACATTCAGGTTGCAATCGAAAGAAGAGAGAGAAGCCTAATCTAAGGAATATCACAAGTGGCCAGAAATTCCTGCATCATGTGTAATGGAAGCATGTGGGAGTGTAAACTACCGGAGGCCGTGGGGCTAAAGCCCTCCCCTAGATTTCCCAGAGGGAGCAGTGCCCCCTTGGCTGCCAGGTAGCATTATGAAGCTGCTTAGGCTTAAAATGTGCAGTCTCATCCTTTCCACTCATAAAGAGGCTGCCAACTCTGCTTTCTTTATCTGAGAATTTGGGACATTTACTTGTCACACTACTTTACCTTATTTTTTGTTGGGATTTTTGCAAGTTCTTCCTAAAGCCCCTACTTTCATCCTGCAGATTATTGAAACAGACAATGTGCTGGAAGTTTAGGTAATTTCGTATCCTGGGATTAGCAGCTTTAGAGAAGAAGTTATTTATTTATTTATTTATTTAAACTAAATTCAATTTGCTAGGCCGCCCTTCCCCGCAAGCAGGGCTCAGGGTGGTTTACTACGGAGCAAAATACAGTAAATAATTTGATTTTAAACTGTTAAAAATTACCTAAAAACATATCAATAAATAAAACAATATACATTCTAAGATGGCTGGAAAAAGATATTCAGCTCCCCAAGCCTTTTGGGCAGCGGGGTTACAAGGGATGGGAGAGTTCCAGATGTCATACTGTCCCCATCCTTGTCCTTAACCAAATGCCTGGAGGAACATCTCTGCCTTGCATACCCTGTGGAAAGGTAGTACCTCCTGCAGAGCATCAGGGGTCAGGGAATGGAGGACATGGGAAATATTTACATTGTCAAGAGATAGGCCTTTAAGATATGTAAGTATTTGCATAAGTCAGAAAGTCAGTAAATTTTAGCTGGATGAGGTTAGGATGGCAGGGCAGCCTAACACCAACCACCTGTTACCAATCACTGGCTGTTGTAACTTAGTGCAGCTGGCTGCTGTCAAAAGCTCAGCATGACTAAGGGAAATCTTGACAGCCTATGATCTAGTTTGCCATATGCTGACCACTGATTGGTTTAGTAATTAGTTAACAGCTAAATTACTATTTAGCTGGAAACTAGGCACAGCAAAGAAGGCTACTCATGGCCCATTGACACCAGTCTGTCCCAGTGAGAGAGCCGTAAGGTAACTACACTGCATCTGCTCAAGATAATGCTGGAGTGAGAAGCTGGGACATTTGCAGGTGAATTCCAAGCAACCTTCCAGGTAGAACGTCAGATAAGACAAATGGTGACCTTTGCTTAGGACCTTTAGACTGGGAGGAGGGACAGTTATTCTCTGGCACCAGCTTAGCTTCATCAGCTACCGCTGCTTTAAGCAATTTGCTCAGGTTACGTGACTTAGTCAGTTAGGTTTCATTTGCTTGTTCTTTGTACACTCCCTTTTCCCTTTATCAGCTTGTTTTATCCTTTTATTGCTTTTATAATTTAAATGTTTTTATAATTGGATTGAGTCACTGACCCATGCATCATGCCTTTGGTACCAGTTAGCATAAGAATTTGTTGTTGTTGTTCAGTCGCACAGTCGAGTCCGACTCTTCGCGACCCCGTGGACCAGTTTACGCCAGGCCCCCCTGTCTTCTGCTGTCCGCTGAAGTTTGCTCAATTTCATGTTCGTTGCATCGATGACACTGTCTAACCATCTCATCCTTTGCCGTCCCCTTCTTCTTTGACCTTCAATCTTTCCCAGCATCAGGGTCTTCTCCAGTGAATGTTCCCTTCTCATTTGGTGGCCAAAGTATTTGAGCTTCAGGATCTGACCTTCCAGGGAGCAATCAGGGTTGATTTCTTTTAGGATTGACTGATTTAATCTCCTGGCAGTCCAAGGGACTCTCAAGAATCTTCTCCAGCACCATAGTTCAAAAGAATCTATTCTTCAGCGCTCGGCCTTCCTTATAGTCCAACTCTCGCAGCCATACATTACTACGGGGAATACCATTGCTTTGACCATGCGGACTTTTGTTGGCAAGGTGATGTCTCTGCTTTTTATCATGCTGTTTAGGTTTGCCATCGCTTTCCTCCCAAGGAGCAGGCGTCTTTTAATTTCATGGCTGCAGTCACCATCTGCAGTGATCTTGGATCCTAGGAACGTGAAGTCTGTCACTACTTCTACGACTTCCCCTTCTATTTGCCAAGGAGTGATGGGGCCGGATGCCATGATCTTAGTTTTTTTGATGTTGAGCTTCAAGCCCACTTTTGCGCTCTCCTCTTTCACCCTGAGCAAGAGGCTCTTTAGATCCTCCTCACTTTCTGCCATCAGAGTGGTATCGTCTGCATATCTGAGGTTATTGATCTTTTCCCCAGCAATCTTAACTCCGGCTTGTGATTCATCCAGGCCAGCATTTCGCATGATGTACTCTGCATATAAGTTAAATAAGCAAGGTGACAATATACATCCTTGTCGTACTCCTTTCCCTATGCTAAACCAATCAGTTGTTCCATATCCGGTTCTAACTGTTGCTTCTTGACCCTTATACAGGTTTCTCAGGAGACATGTGAGGTGGTCCGGTACTCCCATCTCTTTAAGAACCTGCCATAATTTATTGTGATCCACACAATCAAAGGCTTTAGCATAGTCAATGAAGCAGAAGTAGATGTTTTTCTGGTACTCTCTTGCTTTCTCCATAATCCAGCGAATGTTGGCAATTTGTTCTCTAGTTCCTCTACCTCTTCGAAACCCAGCTTGTACTTCTGGCAGTTCTCTATCCACGTACTGTTGGAGCCTAGCTTGTAGGATTTTGAGCATGACCTTGCTAGCGTGTGAAATGAGTGCAATTGTGCGATAGTTTGAACATTCCTTGACATTGCCCTTCTTTAGGATTGGAATGTACACTGACCTTTTCCAATCCTGTGGCCACTGTTGTGTTTTCCAAATTTGCTGGCAAATTGAGTGCAGCACTTTAACAGCATCTTCTTTTAAGACTTTGAATAACTCAGCTGGGATACCATCACCTCCACTAGCTTTGTTGTTAGTAATGCTTTCTAAGGCCCATTTAACTTCGTTTTCCAGGATGTCTGGCTCGAGGTCAGTGATTATACCATCGTGGTTGTCAAGGACATTGAGGTCCTTCTTGTATAGTTCTTCTGTGTATTCTTGCCATCTTTTCCTAATCTCTTCTGCTTCTGTTAGGTCCCTACCGTTTTTGTCCTTTATCATGGCCAGCTTTGCATGGAACGTTCCCTTGATTTCTCCAATTTTCTTGAAGAGATCTCTAGTCCTTCCCAATCTATTGTTTTCCTCTATTACTTTGCATTGTTCATTCAGGAAAGCCTCCTTATCTCTCCTTGCTGTTCTCTGGAAATCTGCATTCAGTTGGGCAAATCTTTCCTTTTCCCCGTTGCCTTTAGCTTTCCTTCTTTCCTCTGCTATGTGTAAAGCCTCATCAGACAGCCACTTTGCTTTCTTGCATTTCTTTTTCTTTGGGATGGCGGTGATTGCTGCCTCCTTTACAACGTCACGGACCTCTGTCCATAGTTCTTCAGGCACTCTGTCTATCAAATCTAGTCCCTTAAACCTATTCTTCACCTCTACTGTATATTCATCGGGGATGCGATCTAGGTCAAATCTGAATGGCCTTGTGGTTTTCCCAACTTTCTTCAATTTAAGTCTGAATTTTGCAATGAGTAGCTCATGATCTGAGCCACAGTCAGCTCCAGGTCTTGTTTTTACTGACTGGATAGAGCTTCTCCATCTTTGACTGCAAATTATATAATCAATCTGATTTCGGTGTTGCCCATCTGGTGATGTCCATGTGTAGAGACGCCTCTTAGGTTGTTGGAAAAGGGTGTTCGCTATGACCAGCGTGTTCTCTTGACAAAACTCTGTTAGCCTTGTTAGCATAAGAATTATAAGCAGTTATTTTTTTCTCTTATTACTACTGTGCTGGTTGGAATGACCCTGGTTTAGGGAAATATAGCCTGGAGTCTCTGAGGCAGCCCTGATAGTGGATGTTAGCACAGAGGTTGAAGGGTGGGGTCATGAAATATGTCTGTGTTTGAGGGCAGGGGGAGAAGAAGACTGTAGCTTATATGATGGAAATTAAGGTGACCTTGGTATCCTGAGACTTACAGCTTTAGAGAAAAAGAAATGGAAGATATGGGACTAATCACTTTTTTGGCTCTGTGAATATGTACATGGGGGGGAGAGATGAGATAAAGGTGGTTCATCAAGTATAGACAGTGAGCCAGGACCCTACTTCAACCAAACAAATCCTCCCATAATTTCAGGTCAGGATACCTGAGAAGCCAATATTTACTGTGGGTTTACTGTGGATTCTGAGATATATTTGAAGATTCATACTGAGTATCCAGTATGTGAGTAGTGCAGCTGTTCGTCTAAGATTGAGGAGATCAGAGTACAAATCCCCACTTAGCCACAAAGTGCACTATATGACCTTGGGCCAGTCACATACTCATCCTAAATTGTGAGAGACGGAGAGTAATACTTCCTTTCATATATGAATGAAATATTTACTCAAATTGTCTCAGTGAAGTTCGTGACGTCTTTCCTCTCCTCTCACAGGATCCTCTTTCTTTGACTAAGATTCAGACTATTACAAGTGAAAAAATTATATTTTTAAAACCACTTAATTGTTGATGGCATATGGTTTTTGGAAATATAAATAACTATATTTAAATAATTTAATATAGATTACTGAATGTGGGCCTTGACCAGGTTCAGTCCTGTCATCCCCCCCCCCCCGGAAATTGAGAAGTCTACACCGCTGGAAATATAAGGGCATTGTTTCTACAGGACAGAGCTGTAGAGAGGTGTGTCTCCATGAAAAGCCATGAGCATAATGGGGGAGAACAAAGAGTACACAGAGGGTGGAAGGATCAGAAGGGAGCTCCCAGGCATCCCATTCAAGGAGGTAACACTTATATACATTTAGGCTGTGGTCATACAATCATTTTGATCGGGTTTCACCATTGTTTCCTCTCTCATTTGATCGGGTTTCACCACTGTTCCCACAGCCACATCCATCTCCCACACCAAAGTGGGCTCACTTGCACAATCCTCCCAGTTCCCTAGCGAGTTTTTCTACACTTGGAAAATCAAGTATTTTCCATATAGTTGCGCTTTGAATCTGCATTTTCACCAATCTGGACAGCCATCTCTCGCAATGATTGTGATTAGGTCATCTGAACATCCTCACAATTTTTTTAAAAACAAGCTTCTGTCACTGTGCACATGAGCAATCCTGCACTGAATAAATTCAATGTATAAATATTCAAGTGCACATATAGACTCCAGCGCTCAGTTGTACATCACCAGCTAATTTTGTTTGCTGTTCAGGAGAACAAGGGAGTATGGCGAGTCACAGTGGGAGCGGTGATTCGGCCATGTGTATATGTGCATGAGTGAAGCCAATTTTTTTTTAAAAAAATAAGCTGTGCCACCCAAGTGGTAGCGCGGCTATCTGAATGGTGCCTGGAGCCTCGTTGTGCAATGCAAGTGGTTCAGGGAGGGATGTGTGGTCATCCCAACCCGAAAAAAATATTCCCAATCAAATCTACAGTGGGAACAAATCATGGTAAGCTTGCCATATGACCACACCCTTAGAGTGATGTAGCACACACATCCCCAATGTCCAGGCATTCTGAGTTGCTCACTCCAACACTGTGAACTCACAGTGGAGATGCAAAGAATTATGTTTTCTATAGGATGAATAACCCTGCAATAGGCACAATTCATGAATTAATTTCTGAATGCCCTGCTCTGAAGCCTCTGTGCCTAAACAGGGTAATGGAATAGGGATTTGCTGTTCATGCCTACTAGCATGTAATGATAGCATTCTTTTTGTGGATAGTATTTTCAGGTTGCTGGCTGGGCAGTAGTTGAAGTCCTCTAATGTGGACAAGTCTTCCAAGGACAAGAAACTAAGCATAAATGAAGTCCATTAACATGCTACATTCTGCTGGAAAAGCCACAGACAATCCAAAAGCTAGAAAGTAATCAGTGAGCCCATGTGTTTACAATGAGCAGGAAAAATATGATATCGTTGCTCCTTCATCATGGTAGCCACAAAGACTAAAATTAAGTCTGCCAGTATGCCAGCATCTTTTAATCACCCACATTATAAATAGAGTATCAACCCTTTGCCAGGCACATTTCTGGAAGATCCTTTTTCAAATTAGGCCTATAGGAAAACCACTGTATATGTGCCCCATTCCTAACATTTTTTATTTTATATAATTCCAGTTTGTCATATAAAACTACAAGCAATGATGCATAAGCAAATGCCCTTGGGAAATACAAAGGAATATGCATTGAGGAGGATAAGCTGCTAGGAAATTACAAAGTGGTTTCTGTTACCCTGGAACTATCTTTGATCAATTTTTATTCCACCCCTCCTACAAAGAGTTCAGGGCCAGCAGAAATGCTGGGACGGGGTTCCATGATTAGAGTTCCTAGAGTTTTTAATATTCAATGATCAGGCATTTCAGGGCCCATTTCTGGCTGATACCATGGCACAAGGGGAGTGGGGTTTAAGCCGCCACTTCTGTATCATTTTCCCAGCCTGACATGGTCCTAGGAAGATCCTACTTGCCCCACTGGGGGAATGCAAGTTCCCACATCTGCAACTGCATTTCTCTCCAATGGAGCAAATAACAGCACATCATAGCGGCATTTCAGGTTGGGAAAATTACATGTGGAAGAAACTTCATTCCCTCCCCATGTGCCATGGTCCTCATCATTGGAACTTTGTATGTCCTAACTGTTGTATTTCAATAAAGCCGGAATTTCCATTCACAAAACTCCAAGCATCTAGTCAGTTTGGCTTCCAGGATGGCACCCATGTTTCTTTCCTCATCCATTTCATCTTCACAACAACCCTGTAAAGCAGATTAGCTTGAAAATGAAAGGTTAGGAAATTCCTGGAGATTTGAGGGTAGAGCCTGGGGAGGTTGAAGTTTGGGGAGAAGAGGAGCCTTAGTAGGGGTCTAATGCCATAGAAAACATCCTTCAAAGCAGCCATTTTCTCCAGGGGTCTGATCTCTGTAGTCTGGAGACCAGCTGTAATTCTGGGGAATCCCCAGATCTCACCTTGAGGTTGGCAACCCCAGCCGAAGCTCACCCAGGAAAGAATGAGCTCTTGAGCCCAGGTCTCTCTAATTCTAAATCAACACAGTATAACTTCTATACAGTACTAGTTCTTACTGCTTACTGGTCAGGCTTTAGTCAAGTAATGTGTGATTTGGATATTGTTGATAAAATAAGGATATATGTAGCTCAGGGGGAGCCTCACTCTATCTAGGACCATTTCTGCAGTATAGTCTTACTTCTTCTACCTGTGAGTTGAATTTCCATCTGATGCTTTGACTTTGCAGCACTCATTTTGCAATAGGGCTTTTACTTCACAGTTTTAGTTTTTCATCCAGAATCGGACCACCCCATGCATTCTGCATTTACTTCTGAAGGGGGGGGGCTGCCTCCTGTCATGCACCTCATGGAGTCTTCATTTTTAATTTTTCCCCCCAAGCATGTGCAATGATGTTACATCGTCACATTGTCAAAAAAAAAAAAAAGGCTACTGCTGCCTCCTGGTCCTCGGTGTGCAAAGAGCAAGCTTCCCTCCGAGCATCATTGCTGGAGGTTCCTGGCTGTGTGGCAGGACATAGCAGAGGTATAAAGTACTGAGACTGATGCATTGGGGAGTGATTTCAGCTCATACTTTATTGCTTACAGTCAGATCTTGAGATGCTTTAGCCGGCTCACAAACCGGCTTATATTCCTAAATCACACCACACCCAAACACACACCCACACCCGTGATAGGATATTTATGGTGTTCTTTCATCCCATAGGTCTCTTCTTGGATCCCAGCCTTCCGATAGGTGCAGGCTAGGTTCCATTTGGGCTATTGTCTTTAGGAACAAAGCTTTGGCCCTTTGCCTGGCCGCGTGTGTACCCAACCAACCCTGGGTACATAACACCCCTCCCACCTTGGTCCGGAGTGCCCTAGTTGACATAGTCCTGCAGATATGCGAGTTTTCTTCACTCCCTAGTGGAGTGGCAAACTTCCATAGCTGGGGCTGTGCTTTCTGTGGTTGTTCTTGCCGGGGCCGGTGCAGCTTCCGGTGTTGATGGGGCTTCTCCTGGTTGTTCGACTGGGATGGTTGCATTGCTTGGTTCCTGGTTACTGGATGGATCCGTGGGGATGGTTTCTTCTGCCTCGGGTACTGTGCTTGTAGCCAGTTGTGCAGGAGCAGTCGCCTCTTGTTCTTGTAGGTCAGGGCTCTCATAGTCGCTGTTGTCAGGGAGTAGACGGCGGGGCAGTTTAGTACTTGGCCATCCTCACTAGAGACCTCATAGGAGCTCAGTTCCGTTACCCAGATCACCCTGGCCGGAATCCACGTGGGGCCCCTCGCATAGTTCTGGGCATACATGGGGTCCCCTGGAAAGAATCCCCGCGTGGCCACTTGCTCTTTGGTGCCCGGGCTGAGTTCTGGTACCCGGTCTGAAGGTGATCCAGCCGCATCATTAGGCACCGGCCCAGGAGTAGTTCGGCTGGGCTGTGCCCGGTCACAATGTGGGGGGTCGTGCGCAGGCCAAATAGGAAGGCAGCCAGTTTATAGTCCCAGTCCCCGGGGTCCTTCGTGGTTCTGACCATTCGTTCCTCCTGGCTGTTTGTTGCTCAGTGGAACGGGGCAGAGCGTATGTGCCTGATCCCATAGTACTGGACAAACTCTTGGAACTTGGCAGAGATTAAAGCCGTCCCATTGTCCGTGAGCAAAGTGTTGGGAATACCTTGAGTGCTAAAAATCCACCATATTGCATGAATGGCTGAGCGGGAGGAGGTGGAGGGAACTGGCATCACCTCCAGCCATTTTGTATATGCATCTATAAGGATGAAGAAGACCTGGCCCTGGAATGGTCCTGCAAAATCTAAGTGTAACCATGCCAAGGGTTTGTGTGATGACTCCTGTGGCTGCACCCAGGGCTTTTGGAGGCTCGGATCGAGACTCCTGGCATTTCTGGTTTACCTTTTCCTCTATCTCACTATCTAACTCTGGCCACCACATGTAGCTATGTGCTAGTGCTTTCATTCTGACAATCCCTGGATGTGTTTCGTGCAGAGCAGTTAAGACCCGTTCGTGTAATGGATTGGGAACCACCACCTGGCTACCCCACAGCAGGCACCCTTTGTGGGAGGATAGCTCATCCCTGAGCAATGAGAAAGCAGCAAACTCAGGCCCCACCTGGCCAGTGGACCACCCCCTCCCCACCCAGTCCAAGATCTGGGAGAGGATGTAGTCTTGGACAGTGTGGTGGGCCACCTCCACGATCTGGACCAGCCTCTCAGGCAGGGACTCCAGAGGGGTGATGTGATGAGCCAGAGCGGGATCAGGATCAGATGATGGCAACAGGAGGCAGCTCAGGGTGTCGGCAAAGCCCATCGTCTTACTGGGGCGGTGGAGGAGCGAATATTGATATCCCGCCAGGAAGATCAACCAGCACAGCACCCTGGGAGACAGCATCTGCGGGGTCTGGTGGTCAGGGGTGAGGAGGCCTAAGAGGGGCTTCTGATCCGTGGCAATTGTGAAGGGCCGGCTATACAAATAATCGTGAAATTTTTTCACCCCCGCCACAATCACCAGAGCCTCCTGAGCATAGTTTTGCTCCACTGCCGACAATGTTCGAGAGTAATAGGCGACCGGAACCTCACAGCCATCAGCCAACCAGTGCTCCAGGACTGCCCCCACCCTGTAAGGAGACACATTGCAAGCTAACACCACTGGCAAGGTCTTATCAAAGTGGGCAATGACAGCATTGGAAGACAACAATTCCTTGACCGCCTGAAAGCGGAAGCGTGTTTGGGGCCCCAGACCCAGAGGGCGTGCTTATCGAGGAGGCAGTGGAGGGGCTCTGCCATGGCAGCCTTGTGGGGGAGAAAGGAATGATAAAAATTTAATAGGCCTAAGAAGGCTTGAAGTTTCGCCTTGGATGAGGGGGCCGGAGCTTGTACGATGGCCCGGATCTTGTCGTCCGTGGGGTGGATTCCCTGCACATTCACGGTGAACCCTAAGAAGTCCACCCATGGCACTCCGAGGAGGCATTTCTCCTGCTTCACCGTGAGGCTGGTGGAGTCGAAACGTTGAAGCACCGACTGGATCCAGGCTGCGAAGGTCTCGGAGTCTGGGGCCACAATCGGAACATCATCAAAAAATGGCTGGACTCCTGGGATGCCTTTTAGGAGGCCGACCATGAGATTTTGAAAGATCCCCGGGGCCATGCTGACCCCAAACTGCAGCTGCCAAACCTTGAAAGCCCCCCTGTGCATAACTATTGTCTGGGCCTCTGCGGTGGGCTAGATCTAGTTTGCCGAAAACCTATACCAACCCTGCCAACGAGGCCAAAACCTGGCTGACCACTGGTACTGGGTATGCCTTGTTCAGGGTACATTTGTAATCAGCACAAATATGTACATCCCCGTTGGGTTTCACCGGGGTGACTATGGGGGTTTCCCACCAGCTGTGAGGCACGGGTTCTAGCACCCTCTGTCCTACAAGGTGGTCTAATTCTGCCTCGATCTTGGGCCTTAGTGCTATCAGGGACCACCTGGCCCTCATACGGATGGGTCACACCACTGGGTCAAGGATAAGAGAGACCAGGGGACTGGAGTATCAGCCAAGCTTGCCATCAAACACCCCTGGGAATTCATTACATACAGAGTCAAAGTCCTGTTGCCGTATCATGTTTACCCCCGTCACCCGGAAGCCCAGCGGCCCAAACCAGGAAAATCCCAACAGGCTCGTGATTCTCCCTTTGACTACTAGTAAGTCTGAGGCTGCGTTCAGACGGCCAGTCAATCACGCCATGAGCCCTCCTAAAATTTTATCCCGATTTTTTTAATCCAGCCTAGCATGACCAGACGCCTCACCGCGCGTTGTTCCCACCGTGATTTGTCTACACGGCATCCACCAAGGATTTTTTTTAAAAAAAGTTTTGTACATTCGCATAGGCAAGGCTGCGCCTCCTTGGAGAACTGAGGCGATCGCGGAGGGTTTTCAGCAAAGTCCCGGTCCTCCCCCTTGCCATTGCCATCATGATCAATGGAGGGACTATTTTGCAAGTTAGAACAGTCCTTCCCCTCCTCCATCTCCCATCACGGTAACATCTTGTCCCTAAAAGAAATAAGCATGAATATTACATTCCTCGTAGCGCTTATCGCTGAATGCGTTTCCTCGTTAAAGCGCACATGGGGTTTCAATTTTTAAAAAATCGCGCCCCCGTCAGCTCGGTCTGACGTCAGACCGAGCCGACGGGAGCATCGCGCGCTAATGGAGTTACCAGACAGAAGAAAGTCTGCAGTTGTTGCGCGGGTAAGCAAAAACCCTACATTGAAACTGCTACTTTTTAAATCAGGATTGGAGGCGCAGCAGACCGGGATGCCTATGGGACCGGAATATTTCCCAAATGTTTCTGTCTGGTCGTGCATTTTTGATCCGCAAGGGAGTCATTCCTATGGCAGATCAAAAGATCCGTCTGAACACACCCTGAGCCCATCAAAGTCCTTATTGCACCTTGAACTTGCCCCACCCCCTGTTGGCCACTGGTTTCTTCTGAAAGTCCGGCAACGTCAGACCCAGGGACTGTTGAAGGAGGGGTCCCCCCGTGGGCAAAGCATCTGTAGGGTTTCAGCCAAGATTATGGAGAAAGCCGAACCCATGTCTAATCCCATTCTACATGGGGACCCCTCTATTAACACCATAGCATGTGTTTTGTTGGGGGCGTCAGGGGGCAAGTTCAGTACCTGGCGGTGCTGTTGGTTTATGGAAAGGGTATGCAGCTCCGTTGATTCCTGGTGAGTGGACGACTTCTGTTGGTTCCCTCAGGAGTGGCAGACTTGGGCGATGTGTCCTTGTTTGCCGCAGGACCAGCGAACGGCATTGCGAAGACAACAGGTCCAGCATTTGTGCACTTCCCCACAGCTGACGCAGGAGCTCGGGGTGCCTGGCTTCTCGGGTTTTTGCGGGTGTCTAGGGTCATGGGTTCCACCTCGCTGGGTGGTGTACCTGTAAGACTTACTCCTCATCTAAGGAGACTGGAGAGGTACTTGAAAAGTGGACATGGAGCTCTTGATGAGATTTCTCGTATGCCATGGCTTCTTTGAGGGCCTTGTGGCTGGCGAGCTTTCGGCATAGCTTGGGTTCCTGGGGGCCCACAAGGAACTGGTTCATCAACATGTCATTGAGGCTGGGGAACTCACATCGGGTGGCTGCTCGATGAAGCCCCACCAGGAAGTCATTGGCGGTTTCCTTTGAGCCCTGGTGGCACACAAAGAAGTCTATGTGCTCGGCTATTTTTGTTGGCTTTGGCGCGAAGTGATCTGTGAGCGTCTTCTCAATTTCTGCATAGGTGGCCTCTTTCGGGGTCTTCGGGGCTATCAGGTCTTTCAGTAGCTGGAGGGTATCAATCCACAGGATTTCTTCTTACCCTCAGCTGTGATGTCATGGTAGTATTCCAGACACACGAGCCATGTCTCCCACTTCTCTGGACGGGCTGCATCGAATTCTGGGATGTTCCCTTGAATGGCCGCTGTGACTCAGGCAGCATGTGGCATGGAATTGCTAGGAGCAGTGTGGGACACGGTGACTGGAGGGTCTGCGCTCGGTGCAGTGCTGGACTTGGGGTCAGCGATGCTGGTCGTGGCTTCCTGGAGGTTGGTGTGCGGTGCGGTGCTCGTGTCGGTCTTGGGTTCCTAATCACTCATTTGGATCCCATCTTCGTCACTAGTATAAAGTACTGAGACTGATGCATTGGAGAGTGATTTCAGCTCATACTTTATTGCTTACAGTCAGATCCTGGCTCTCCACCCAGGACTGCACATGAGCCAGGCACAGATGGCATCACCATGGTGATGATGAATGACAGTGTCCCAGCCATGTTCTCTGGGGGCACACAGTGAGCTGCAGATCCCAGACCAACAGTGGTGACATGGCTCACCCGAGCACAGAAAGGGTCAGTGGGGCTGGCTGGCTGATCCCAGGGCTCATGGGTCACATTCTGCACAGCCTATCCCACCCTCCCTGTCCTCCATGTGGGCAGCCATTGAATGTGAATGACTCGAAAGCTGCCAGGAGTGGTGGGTGGACAGCCTCACTGACAGTGCCAGCAGGGGTGATACACCTGGCAGGGCTTGTGGCCCTAGTGAGGTAGGGACTGAAGCAGCAAGGGCAACTCAAGAGAGTCCTGGCCAACATCAAGGGGCTCCTGGCCAACATTGATCAGTCTCTCCATGCTACCCTTGCACCTGCCAGTCCACTCCCTGTGCCAGGTCAGTGGGGTGCTGCTTGCAGGGTGAGCACCATGTGGGGGAGGCACAGAGGATGGCCACCTGGCTGGCATGGTCGTTTCCTTGAGCTGCCCTGAGCCTGTGGTACCTGGGCAGCTCCTGGCCCCCGCAGGAGATGGGGAGCATCCCACTCCCTCTAGCCACACGCTTGGACCGTGCACTCCACATCCTTGTGGCCCCCACACAGGGAATAACAATGGACATAATGGTGAACCCATGAGCTGCCCTCCACCCGAGCTGCTACCGTCTGCCCTTATAGCGGGCACCAGCATTTGCCCTCTGCCCCGCTATCCTCCAAGCTACACTGCACAACCCTGCTGCACCACCAGTGCTCTTGCAGGGCTCTTTCATCTTTATCATGAGTATGCCACCACACTTGCTCAAGCCGTCTTACCCCCCATTTCATTCTCCACAGCTCTGGGTTATACCATGCGGCTGGTTTGGCACAGGAGTGTAGAGGACACCGGGGGCAATTTCGTCGATGGCTTCAGCGACTTGGCTGTGCTAATGCTCCACCAGCTCATCTAACAAACCACCAGGGGGCATCGGTTCCCACAGAGCATACTGGAATCCACTAGTCTCCATGGGTGACCATAAATCAGCTCACCACCAAACAGCAAGGGTTTGGGGCGTCACAAGGCCACAGTAAGTTCACGGTGAGGGTGTCAAGGTCCAAATGTCATAGTTTCCAGCATCATGGTTGGACCGAGGGAACCACAGAAAGTTGGCATTTTCTGCTACACTCTGGAGAACAGACTTTAGACAAGAATCATACTCTGGGCTGCATAATGTTTTAGATCTTTCAGCATGTGTAATGTCCTGGGTGGCTTGGGCTTCAGATTCAAAAAAATCTCAGCATATTGTGCTCATTGCAGGTGCTGACATAAGAGCCAAGAGACCTTCTCTGAAATGGCAGCTCAGTCTCTCACACCTACCCTGGCCTGCAGTGGACTCACCACAAATCAGGTTTCTCAATGACCACCTCTGCAACTTAAACACTACGGGCTTTTTGGAAGAGAGTACAGGAAGTCATTAAACCACTCCCATCAGTGTCTGCATGGAACTAGAAAATGAGGGGAAAGGGGTATTTCAGTGCCATTACTGTCAGGGCTACAGCCTTCCTCCCAGCCAAACCCATCAACATAAATCATATTAAACAGCACAAAGGGCCTGTCATCCATTCACTGCAATGAGACTTTTCTCAGGGACTACAGGAAATAATAACTTGCAGCCACCTCATTCTGCCGGTACTATGATGGGCTGTCTCCAGCTTCTTTCACACATAAAATATAACCTGAGCTGTGCCTCATTTGAGCCTTCTTCTCACCCAAGGAGCCACCAGAATTCTGAAGTCCAGGGCCAGGCTACAAAAGAACAACAGAGCATGAGAAGAAATTATTTCTGGACTGTATCACTCTAGATTGTGGTGAGACATCACATGTATGAATACACTGACATATATAAATGCACTGCCACACAGAAAACTAGCACATCAGGGAGAAGCCTAAACATACAATTTGCCACCTGCAGTCTGAGATGGCATAGTACAGTTTTACCATGTGACCATGCAGTTGTCCTCTAAGTTCCATTCCAGCTGCTTTATATTATAAAGACCACTTGAATGTGCCATGATCATCAAAATGCCCAGGGAAATGCTGATCACCACTTTGGGGTCAGGAAACAATTTTTCTCCGGGCCAGTTTGGCCGGGGAAGTATTTGTGAATTTTCTGCATTGTGGGGTGGGGGTGGGACTAGATGACCCTGGAGATCCCTTTCAGATCTATGATTCTATGAAAATCATTAATGGCTGCCTCTAGCTTAGCCGAGCTCAGCCTTAAATGTCAATCCCACATTTTGTTATCATTCTGTGATAGAAAGTCCTTCTTGCCTCACATCCCTGAGATCTAAGTTTGAGTCCAGTGGCATCTTAAAGACCAACAAAGTTTTATTCTGAGTATAAGCTTATGGGTGCACACACATGCTTATACCCAGAATAAAACATTATTGGTCTTAAGGTGCCACTGGACTCAAACTTGCTTCTGCTGCTTTGGACCAACACAGCTACCCACCTGAATCTATCCCTGAATCTGTCTTTAATGTATTTACATTTCAAAGGCAAACATCATCTATCAGTTGTCCCACCCTAGGCCACTAAGGAGCCACTTCTTCTTGCTGTCTCTGTAGGTTGGATACTATACATGCATCTCACTGTGAACATTTAAGATACTTCCAAGAAAATCCCCAAAAGGTTTTCTTTAGATGGGGCCATCTATTGCTTTTTAATAGGTTCCTTCTATTGTTATGTCGCAGATTTTGAACATGGTTTATTCCTTTTCTTACCTCCCCTCCCTTTGTTAAAGCAAATATCCTGTCATGGGATCCTTCTAATGTACAATAGCAATGAATTGTCTGTACTTGAACTTCTACCAGCTCCTGACAAAAAGAAGGTCAAGAATGAGGAAATTGTGCTTCATGATTTACAGCTATACCCTGGGAGTGCCAAGATATCTTCATGTGGCCTTCAAAAGTCTGTTATGGAGAATCTCAGTGTTCACTGATTTATTGCTTATCTTCCTGACTGGGCAGCTAAATCTGCAAACATAAAGGCTTTGGATCTTGAAGGCTAAGTAACTTGATGGTTTCGTAATGAACTTTGTATCGAGTTTTTATTCATACCCATCTCACAGTTTTGAATGTTGGTCACTATATCAGACTTAGCTAATTAAAAGAGTTCATTGTTTTTCCCCCCATCAGTGGCTTGGTGCCCACTGCCACCATTGATACAAACTGTCTGGGTCCTGGGGGGAAATGTGACCTTATTGCTCACAATTCATCACCCTTCCTCCAAATAGCTCAAAGTGATGCACCATTTGTGGTGGGAAAAGGAGACTGAGAGCACCTGTCTGAGGCTGCCAGCTGCCTCCATCTGCTGAGTCACCCAACCTGCCTCTTCTCACCAAGCATTAATTGAAACCAAGGCCTGCCCTGGAGCATGTGCATACCAATGGGCTTGGGGCCAAAGGTTATGCAGTTTATGTTTGCCTTTTGCTCATAGCCTGGGTATCCTGGGATGAATTCAACCAGCAAGAAATGTCTTATTCAGGCAACAGCATAATCTGAGTAGTGGGAGTATAGCTTCCCAAAAGAAGCACTAATTGTGCAGACCATGGTTGACCCTATAGATATGATGTATGATCAGACATTTGAAGGACAATATTTCCAACTGCTGTGGGGAGAATGACTTCTGCAGCTTACGTTTAATAAAGCTGTTGGTTAAAAACTGGGCATTCTTGCTCATTCAGACCAATCAAATGCTTGCATGAGCAAGGTGGCGGGAGGAGTGGTGGTTTTATGACAAGGGGTGAGAGATGTTGTTGTGAAATGCCCACACTTTATGTTATTATAAGAGAGACTGCATATAATCTGATCACAAGCAGCTTCCCCCTTTTCTTGGGTAATTTTTTCTATCTGATGCCAAAGGCTTTTGATAAGCAATTTAATGTACTATTAGAACTATACTGAAGGATACTTAACACTTAAGGAAAGAGATTTCTTTCATATACTAACCCCAGAACCACAGTTTCCTCTAAGCTGAGCTAAAAGGCGCTGGTGCACAACATTTCACAGGCCAGATCAGAGGATTTCTGCTTCAGCTCACAAACAATGGGGCACCCTCCTGCTGGGGCCCATAGAACTGGAAGCCCTAGTCCAATCTTTTTGAAATATGGGTGTGTGTTTTTTTAGAAGATGGACCAGTAGCTATGCTGCAAATTTGGTGCCTCTTCCTACCCCCCCCCCCAAGCCTCTGATACCCCTGGACCAATTCTCCATTATAGCCTACCAGGAGTAAGGCCTGTTGTGTGAAGAAATACAATGAGCACTAGAAGGAAGATCCAGGTGATTGTCCTGGCTATGGCTGATGGGGCAGCAGAAGGAAGGGGAAAATAGAGTGAGGCAAGACGTATTTATTTCCTTCTGGTTAGTTATAAGGCAGGTCTGTCTCAAGTCATTTTGCTGCCCCAAGTGGGCAGTATGGGAGGAAATCTTCATGGTAACAAGTATGGTTCCCTCCACCCCTGACTTATGTTGATTTGGGGTTATGCAGTGGCAGCTAAGGTAGAAAACCACCTCCTCCTATGCCATGTCTTCTGGGTTCCAAGGGTCTGGAAAGTGGTTCCATAGCCAGTTACAGGGTTGTCAACTCTGGGTTGGGAAATACCTGTAGATTTGAGGGGTAGAGCCTGGGGAGGGCAGGGTTTGGGGTGTGGAGGGACCTCAGCAGGGTATAATGCCATAGAGTCCACTGGCCAAAGCAGTCATTGTCTCCAGGAGAACTGATCTTGGTCACCTGGACATCAGTTTTAATAGCTGGAGGTCTCCAGGTGCCGCCTGCAGGTTGGCTTATGTTAATTTGGGGCTATGCAGTGGCAGTTAAGGTAGAAAAGCACTTTCTCCTAAGCCATGTCTTCGGGCTTCAAAGGGACTGGAAAGTGGTTCCATAACCAGTTACATGGTTGCCAATTCTGGGTTGGGAAATACCTGTAGATTTGAGAGGTAGAGCCTGGGGAGTGCAGGGTTTATTTATTTATTTATTTTGATTTATATCCCACCCTCCCCGAAGGCTCAGAGCAGCTAACAATCAGGCATAAATGCCAGTTTAAACAGCATAAAACAGTAAAACAGAAAATCATAAAATCATGCAGTACGGCATCAACATATAAAACCAAGATGGGGCAGATCTTAAGCCTGGCCCCATACTCATAGCCTGTCCCCTCTCCACCAGAGTCACTCAGCACCTAACGATGACAGTGGTGCGGTGGCACAGGGTTATCGATGGTGGAATAGCGGCAGTGGCAGCTCCTACTCAAAGGCCTGGCGGAAGAGCTTCATCTTGCAACCCCTTAATCCCCTTGGGGTGGGGAGGGACCTCGGCAGGGTATAATGCCATAGAGTCCACTGCCCAAAGCAGCCATTGTTTCCAGGAGAACTGATCTTGGTCATCTGGAGATCAGTTTTAATAGCTGGGAAATTTTCTGTAGGCAAAATGATGTGCTGTGGCTGGGGAACACGGTGATTTCTGGGAGATCTCCAGGTCCCACAGGGAGATTGGCGACTCCAGTGACCATTTAAGGGAAGATTGGGATATGTATTTTACCTCAGAACACATTCAATGACTCCCAACAGCAACAGCAAACTGTTTGAATGTTAGAGACAAAGGCCAATCAGGCCGCATATGCAAACAACCTCTGTGTTCCAATTGGCTATGGGGGGGAAAGGAACAGCAAACTGTTTAGAATGTTGGCGGCAGAACTCAAGCAATGCAGCCAGTGGATAGGTACAGCTTCTGAGTGACACATCATGGAACCAACTGATTTAGGAGCATGTAGAATGTTCAGCTCCCTCATGGATCACTGCCTTGTCGTGGCAAGGGGGCTTGCGTGGTTCGATGAGGCTGTGGGCTATGCCGTGGAGGGCCACCCAGGACGGACAGGCCACAGCAGAGAACTCAGACCAAGCGTGATCCCCTGGAGAAGGAAATGGCAACCCACTCCAGTATCTTTGCCAAGAAAACCCCATGGACAGTAACAAAAGGCTAAAAGATATGACGCTGGAAGATGAGCCCCTCAGGTCAGAAGGTGTCCAATATGCTACTGGGGAAGAGCAGAGGGCAAGTACGAGTAACCCCAGAAAGAGTGAAGCTACTCTGGGCCAAAGCCGAAAGGACACTCAGTTGTGGATGTGTCTGACGGTGAAAGGAAAGTTCGATGCTGCAAAGAACAATACTGCATAGGAACCTGGAATGTAAGATCTATGAATCAAGGTAAGCTTGATGTGGTCAAAAATGAGATGGCAAGAATGAACATCGACATCTTGGAAATCAGTGAACTAAAGTGGACAGGAATGGGCGAATTTAACTCAGAAGACCATTATATCTACTACTGTGGCCAGGAATCCCGTAGAAAAAATGGTGTGGCCTTTATAGTCAACAAGAGAGTGAGAAAGGCAGTATTGGGATACAATCTCAAAAATGACAGAATGATCTCGGTCCGAATCCAAGGCAAACCATTCAATATCACAGTAATCCAAGTCTATGCCCCAACCACTGCTGCAGAAGAGGCTGAAGTGGACCAGTTTTATGAAGACCTACAACAGCTCATAGAACTAACACCAAAAAATGATGTCCTCATCATCATAGGGGACTGGAATGCTAAAGTAGGAAATCAAAAGGTAACCGGAATAACAGACAAGTTTGGCCTTGGAGAACAAAATGAAGCAGGGCAAAGGCTAACAGGGTTTTGTCAAGAGAACACGCTGGTCATAGCGAACACCCTTTTCCAACAACCTAAGAGGCATCTCTACACATGGACATCACCAGATGGGCAACACCAAAATCAGATTGATTATATAATTTGCAGTCAAAGATGGAGAAGCTCTATCTAGTCAGTAAAAACAAGACCTGGAGCTGACTGTGGCTCAGATCATGAGCTACTCATTGCAAAATTCAGACTTAAATTGAAGAAAGTTGGGAAAACCACAAGGCCATTCAGATTTGACCTAGATCGCATCCCCGATAAATATACAGTAGAGGCGAAGAATAGGTTTAAGGGACTAGATTTGATAGACAGAGTGCCTGAAGAACTATGGACAGAGGTCCGTGACATTGTAAAGGAGGCAGCAATCACCGCCATCCCAAAGAAAAAGAAATGCAAAAAAGCAAAGTGGCTGTCTGATGAGGCTTTACACATAGCAGAGGAAAGAAGGGAAGCTAAAGGCAACAGTGAAAAGGAAAGATTTGCCCAACTGAATGCAGATTTCCAGAGAACAGCAAGGAGAGATAAGGAGGCTTTCCTGAATGAACAATGCAAAGTAATAGAGGAAAACAATAGATTGGGAAGGACTAGAGATCTCTTCAAGAAAATTGGAGAAATCAAGGGAACGTTCCATGCAAAGCTGGCCATGATAAAGGACAAAAACGGTAGGGACCTAACAGAAGCAGAAGAGATTAGGAAAAGATGGCAAGAATACACAGAAGAACTATACAAGAAGGACCTCAATGTCTTTGACAACCACGATGGTATAATCACTGACCTTGAGCCAGACATCCTGGAAAGCGAAGTTAAATGGGCCTTAGAAAGCATTACTAACAACAAAGCTAGTGGAGGTGATGATATCCCAGCTGAGTTATTCAAAGTCTTAAAAGAAGATGCTGTTAAAGTGCTGCACTCAATTTGCCAACAAATTTGGAAAACACAACAGTGGCCACAGGATTGGAAAAGGTCAGTGTACATTCCAATCCTAAAGAAGGGCAATGTCAAGGAATGTTCAAACTATCGCACAATTGCACTCATTTCACATGCTAGCAAGGTCATGCTCAAAATCCTACAAGCTAGGCTCCAACAGTACGTGGATAGAGAACTGCCAGAAGTACAAGCTGGGTTTCGAAGAGGTAGAGGAACTAGAGATCAAATTGCCAACATTCGCTGGATTATGGAGAAAGCAAGAGAGTACCAGAAAAACATCTACTTCTGCTTCATTGACTATGCTAAAGCCTTTGATTGTGTGGATCACAATAAATTATGGCAGGTTCTTAAAGAAATGGGAGTACCGGACCACCTCACATGTCTCCTGAGAAACCTGTGTAGGGGTCAAGAAGCAACAGTTAGAACCGGATATGGAACAACTGATTGGTTTAGCATAGGAAAAGGAGTACGACAAGGATGTATATTGTCACCTTGCTTATTTAATTTATATGCAGAGTACATCATGCGAAATGCTGGCCTGGATGAATCACAAGCTGGAGTTAAGATTGCTGGGGAAAAGATCAATAACCTCAGATATGCAGACGACACCACTCTGATGGCAGAAAGTGAAGAGGACCTCAAGAGCCTCTTGCTCAGGGTGAAAGAGGAGAGCGCAAAAGTGGGCTTGAAGCTCAACATCAAAAAAACTAAGATCATGGCATCTGGCCCCATCACTCCTTGGCAAATAGAAGGGGAAGTCGTAGAAGTAGTGACAGACTTCACGTTCCTAGGATCCCAGATCACTGCAGATGGTGACTGCAGCCATGAAATTAAAAGATGCCTGCTCCTTGGGAGGAAAGCGATGGCAAACCTAAACAGCATGATAAAAAGCAGAGACATCACCTTGCCAACAAAAGTCCGCATGCTCAAAGCAATGGTATTCCCTGTAGTAATGTATGGCTGCGAGAGTTGGACTATAAGGAAGGCCGAGCGCCGAAGAATAGATTCTTTTGAACTGTGGTGCTGGAGAAGACTCTTGAGAGTCCCCTGGACTGCAAGGAGATCAAATCAGTCAATCCTAAAAGAAATCAACCCTGATTGTTCCCTGGAAGGCCAGATCCTGAAGCTGAAGCTCAAATACTTTGGCCACCAAATGAGAAGGGAACATTCACTGGAGAAGACCCTGATGCTGGGAAAGATTGAAGGTCAAAGAAGAAGGGGATGGCAAAGGATGAGATGGTTAGACAGTGTCATCGATGCAACAAACATGAAATGGAACAAACTTCAGCGGACAGCGGAAGACAGGCGGGCCTGGCGTAATCTGGTCCATGGGGTCGCGAAGAGTCGGACTCAACTGTGCGACTGAACAACAACAACAGAATGTTCAGAAAGTGCCACCCCACTTCACAATTATATATAAGGAGAGATGGGGCCCATTGACTATAATGGTCCCCATAGGCTATAATGGAGCCAGATTTTTTTTTTTTTTGCACACTCCTATTATGCTTTTCAGTATGATTGGTAAGCTGCCTTGAGTCACAGGGAAAAGTAGGATATAAATATTTGAATAAATAAGTAGTTTGGGTAGGTCAATAACATTTAAGCAACTTCCTGTTTGTTAGATTAGGCAGGGTTCTGAGAGTGATTGTTCTACCCTTGTTATACTTGACCTGTAATGCTGGTTGTCATATTTCACTAAAAAATGCAGAAGAAATGCAAAGTTCCCCTCACCCTCAGTGCTGGTATGTTTTCTAAGGGTCAGCGCAGGGTGACGGTCCAAGGCCAGGACTACCAATATAGTGGACTGGGGTGGGTAGACCTGTTCTCCAGAGGCCTGGTCTAGCCCTGTAAAGGTCAACATTTTGTGTAATGAAATTTGACTTGATTCTGTTTTCTCTTATAATGCTTAAATTATTTTAAAAATATAGTTTAGATATAGTTAAAAATATAAAATAATTCATTCTGAGATTTTTAGAAGGTTATGGAAATAGTCTTCCAAAAATGTTTATTTATTTATTTATTCGACTTATATCCTGCCCTCCCCACTGAGGCAGGCTCAGGACGGCTTACATAAAATACATAAAAATATAAAATATATAGAGCAACACATAAAACATCTTAATTTATCATACAGTTATAACAAACATAAAATGCAAGGTGCTAGAACTAGAATAGATGGTAATAATAATATTATAAAATTGTAAAGCATTCACAGTAAGACAAGTTGGTTAAACAAAGGGAATGTTCAGGGTTGGAATTCAACTTATCCTTTCTGGTTTTGCTGGCAAGCACATGCTGCTGATGGAACATCCAGGGGGAGGGCCTAACACAGTGCAGTTGTTATGTGCAGCTCCTAATTAAAAATCTGGTGGAAGAGCTTTGTCTTGCAGGCTCTGCAGAACTATAAGAGGTCCTGCAGGGCCCTGATGTCATCCAGGAGCTCATTCCACCAGTATGGAACCACCACTGAGAAGCCTGGCCTCTTTCAAACCAGGGAGGTCCAGGCGATTTTGGAGCCCTGAATGCATTGCTCTCCAGGGAACATGTGGGGAAAGGCAGTCTCTCAGGTATGCAAGTCCCTGATCATATAGGGCTTTAAAGGTAAGAGTCAGCACCTTGAATGGAATTCGGTATGCTATCGGCAGCTAGTGCAATGCTTTTAGCACAGGTTGGATGTGCTCCCACATGGGGAAGCCCATCAAAAGTCTGGTTGCAACATTTTGCACTAGCTGTAACTTTCAGATTTTTGCCAAGAGCAGCCCCATTTAGAGAGCATTATAGTAGTCGAGGTGATCATTCAAGGAAGGGAATCAGCTGCCTAATCAGCCAATGATGGTAAGAGGCCAACTTGGCAGTGGGTGCTACCTGGGCCTCCATTATTAAGAAGGCATCTAGAAGCAGTCCCAAGCTCCTGACCTCTGACACTGGGACCAACAGAGCCCCATCAAAGGTCGGGAGTGGGATCCCTAAGCCCGGGCCACTCCGACTCAAGCACAGGACATCCATCTTTGTCGGATTCAATTTCAGTCGGTTCAGTCTAAGCCATCCAGCCACAGCTTGTAACTCCTGGTCCAAATCTTCCAGTTTAGAGTCAGACTGGCCGCCCAACAACAGATAGAGCTGGGTGTTATCTGGGTAAGGGGGCCCATGTAGGTGTTATATAGCATTGAGGAAAGTACCACCCCTTGGGGCACTCCGCAAACCAGCAGGTGCCTTTGGGACAGCTGTTCCCCTACAGCCACCCTTTGACCCCAATCCTGGATAAAGGAGGTAAGCCATTGCAACACCAACCCTTGGAACCCAGTGTCAGCATGGCAGTGGATCAGTAGCTGATGTCTCTGTCGAATGCTGCTGACAGATCCAACAGCAACAGCACCGCTGACCTGCCTTGATCCAGATGTCACCAGAGGTTTTCTGTGAGGGCAACCAGTGCCTTCTCCATCCCATGGCCTGGGTGAAAACTGAACTGGAAGGGATCTAACATGGAAGTGTCATCCATAAAGCCCTGTAGCTGTATTGCCACCACCCTCTCTATTATTTTGCCCAGTTAGGGAAAATTGGAAACCAGCTGATAGTTCGCCAATTCAGCCGGATCCAGAGATTTTTTTTTTTTAGGAGAGGGTGAATCACCGCTTCCTTGAGTTCACTGGGGAACAGTTGCTCAGAGAGGGACATGTTAATGATCTCCCTCATGGCACTTCAGAACCCATCGCGTCCAACTTTAATTAGCCACGAGGGGCACGGATCAAAGTTGCACATGATGGGGCATACAGCTAAGAGCAATTTGTTGACTAACTCTAGGCTGAGCGGATAACATGACTCAAAAATATGCATGGAGCCTCAAGTTCACTTACTGTCTCAATTGTGGTAGGGAGATCATGGTGGAGCTATTGTGGAATAATTTCCGCAATAGTCAAATGTAGACTTGTTCACAACTTCAATGCTACTAGCTTTTTCTGCTCATAAAGTAGAATTTTTGCTCACAACACTGTGGAGCTTAGAGGGAACATTGTGAACCCCAGTATTCTACTTTTACCAAAAATACATAAAAATATTTTCCCCCTCTAGGTAGACCTATCATCTCTGGTTGTAACTCTACCCTGGACTCTCTGCTCAAATATATTGGTTTTCCCTCAGACCATTTGTGTCATTAATGCCATCACATATAAAAAGACACTACTAATTTTATTAACAATTTGGAGAGTATAGCTAATATAAATAGGTTTTGGTTACACTAGATGCCATGTCACTCTATACTAACATTCCTCAGAGAGAAGTATTATCTATTATAGAAAAAAACTTTATCAGGAGAAGTAATAGGAATCCCCCAATTTATATGATCAAGATACAGCATCATGTGAGACTGGATACTGCTGAATCGGGACTTAGCCTTACATCTTACAGCCTGCCATCTCTGACTGACTGAAGGACTGACCATCATAGCAAGCACTTTAGCTGTACAATATGTGATTGTTTTATCTTGTTTTTATATATGTATATGTTTTATATGACCTGGCACATGGTGCCAGTAAATGTGAGCCACCCTGAGCTGTCCTGCAGTCTTTCTTATAGTAATATAAGTGTGGATCCAAAAAAGAATATTTGTAAAAAATAGTGTTTGCTAGAACATATTCCATTATGTGATAAAAACCCTATGATTGCTTTTAGGAGAACTAAGAATCAGGGACATTTTGCCTGTGAAAATTGTAATTTTTGCAAGTTGAACATGCAATATGAAATATTTTATCGGCCCTTTAGATAAGAAAAAATATGTACTAAAGGATTTCACGTGTAACCCTATACATGTTATATATCATCTAATGCCCCTGTAATAAACTTTATGTTGGGAAAAAGCTAGAAACTTAAGAACATGCATAGCGAAACATAAAAGTAATATTAAATTGAAAACAACTAGTGCCCCATTGCCTAAACACTTTATTGAAAATAATCACGGTCCCTCTGATTTTATTTTTGGGGCTGTGCAGAAATTAAGGAATTACTTCAAGATGAACAGGTTTGTAACATTCATTTAGGCACAGAAAAAGACTCTTTTAATCTTGAGCCACAACCTGTTTGGTGCTGGACAGCTGCTTTATCTTATCCCTCTTATTTACAGAAAGTTTCTTTTCCTCATGCAATCTCAAGGAAAGAATAAGCTCTAGCCATTTTGTATGTGATTAATATTTTGCAACCTGGATTTTGACCTTTAATATATTTATTTATATAATTTTAACTATACCGTTATTTATGTAAACTCAGTGGTGTAATTGTATTTATTATATACTAGTGAGCAAAGCCCGTTGTGGCAGTAAACAACAAGCCCTAAATAGGAAGGAAGGGCGGGTGGAAGGATGGAAGGGAGGAAGGGAGAAGTGGAGGTACAAAGAGAGAGGGGGGGAGGGAGGAAAAGGGGGGAGAGGGAAAGAAAGGGCAGTCAGAGAGGGGGGTGATGATAGTAAGTTTGAAAGAAAGAAAAGAAGGGAGGTAGGAAGGAAGGGAGAAAGAATGAAAGTCAGGAAGGAAGGAAGAAGGGTAGAAAGAGAGAAATTGAGAGAGAGTGGAAGGAAGGAAAGAAGGGAGGGAAGAACAGGAGAAAAGAAAGGGGGGAACAGAGTGAGAGAGAGTGATAAAGTGGGGAGGGGAGAGATAGAGAGAAAGGAAGAAAAAGGGGGGAGGGGGAGGCGCGGGGGGGGCTGGGTGACCTTCTCCCGTCTGGCCGGATTGGCAGGCAGCGGGAGAAGCAAAGGGGAGCGGTGCACGGTGGCTCCATTGCTGTTACCGTCTCCTGGGTGGGGGGAGGGCCTGAGCCCGGCACACAGTGGCTGTCTCGCCGCTGTCGCCGGCCCTCTCATGGCCGGTTTTGGGGGAGGGCCTGATTCAGGTGCAGGGCAGCTCCCTGGCCGCTGGTGGCTTTCGGGTGGGTGGGTGGGATGGGCCTGCCGCTGGCGGGCAGCAGCTGCGCAGGCAGCACCAGCTTTTTCATGGGTGGGTGGGTGGGCGGGAAGGGCCTGTAGCCAGCATGCGGTGGCTGCACAGCCACCGCCACTGGCTTTCTCATAGGTCGGCGGGCAAGTAGGGTCTGCAGCCAGTGGGCAGTGGCTGCGCAGCCACCACTGCCGGCTTTCTCCTGGGCGGGTGGGGGAGATCCTAAGGCCAGCAGGCAGAGGCTCCGGCCACTGCCGCTGGCTTTCCTGGGCCCTCCTGGGGCTTCTTTGGAAGGTCTGGCTCTTGGGTGGGGGGCCCCAACTCCACACTCTCTCTGTTGATGGTCCTTTCTTGTCAGAAGTCCAGAGCAGAGTGAGCGGAAGACACTGGCCGGGGCTGACGTGGGCAGAACTGCAGAAAGCAGCCACCCAACCCAGCCAGCATCTTTTGAGTGACAGTTCATGCCGCCAACCTATTTTGGCATGCATAGAATATTCTGGAGCAAAGATTCAATTATATATAAGGACAGATTACAGAGTTCCCTGACAAAGCCTGTTGGCAAAACGCATAGGGAATTTTTTGGAATTTTAACTGAGTAATAAAATATTGTAATGTCTCCTCCTCCCCCCGCAGGCTGGCCCCTCCTCCCATTGCTGTTGCAGGAGTCCTGGCTATGCTCATCCCCCCTTTGGGGGCTAGCCCATGGCCTCAGAAATTGTTGGGGGAGGCAGTTTTGTCACCAATCCTTCACTCCAACTTGCTGGAGCTCTGTCTCTTCTCTGGCTACCTTGGAGATTCCAGCCTTCTTCTCCCTGACCTTTTGGGCTGGCTCCCTTTTATAGCCTGGCTCTCTTGTCACCCTGCCCCTTGCACCACTCCCTGCTCATCCCCTGGCTTGCTCCGCCCCCAAATATAAGTCCCGACAAGCAGTGTTGGGCCGGGCTGGATCTGATACAGGTCATATATTCCTGGCTGTGGCCCCTCCTCTGCCATCTACTCTGTCAGCCCAAGGAAGCAGAGTGGTCTGGATCCCACTGCCCAGCACCGACAGCTCTCGCAGCCGGGATCTTGCTCACCTGCCCAAGCTGTGGCCTCCTCATTGGTCCCCGGGCCCCTCTGGGTAAGTCAGGGATGCTTCATGGCTGGTGTCTGCAATATCACTGTCAATCTTCCCTGCACTAAGGTGGGCAGCCTGGGGGCTTGCTCAAGTGACTCTTTGTTGGGGTGCTTCCTGTCTTGGGAGCTCGGGGAGGGTTGCGATGAAACCTGGCCAGGGCTGGTCAGGACAAATATATTTTTACCTGATTTTGCACAATTGGCCTTGGCCTTATTTTTTATCTCCTGCGCCAGTCCTGAACTGGGGAATAGCAGGATGGGGTGGCCATTAGGGATGTGCACCTAGAAAAAAAAATGAGTATTATTTGGATTCCAAATACCAGTTTGGTATTCCAGTCTGGGTTGTATCCAGGATTCTAGTAATATTCAGTTGCATTATTCCCTATGGGGAATCTTACTGGAATGCTGGAGGAGCTGGTGGTTTGTTTGTTTTTTTAAGCAAATGGCACCAAAATTGCAGTGAAGCTAGAGCTGCCTGTCATTTAAATAACTTCTGATTTCAAGTAAATCGGAACAAGAGGTCTAATTCTGTGAGCCCCTGAACAAGGTATCTCCCCTCCACCTTCCACTGTTTCCTTTGGGGGGAAATCTGTACTTTCTCCAGGTCAAAGACTCACCAGAGACAAAAGAGATAGCAAAGCTACCACTGGCTAAAAGCCTCTCAAAGTAGACAAAACCAACAAGCCCAAAGAACAATGCTGAACCAGGAAATCCCAGCAGAAGCACAGGCAATATAGCAAGCCTAATACAACAAATGTACTGCCCAAGAATCCAAGCCAATCAAACTATACAATCCTCCAAGCCAAAGTAATAAATCAGAGAATCCAAGCCAACTGTATAACTTAAGAATCAAAGGCAATGTTGTGCTGTGAAACCACCACAAACCTGACTCAAACCAACTGGAGCAAAGAACACAGTGTTGCAAGACCAAGAAAACCGATTTCAAATGACAGAATCAAAGCCAAACCAACATGGCAAACTGATACCGCATGCCCCAAGAAGACACAGACACAGAAAAAAACAGTCTTGGGAGCCTTCAAATGCTGGCTTCTGATATTCCAGGTTACACCTAAATATTTCCAGGAATGTTGGGGATCCATTTCCCAATACCCAGAAAATTTTGGTTACCATCTGGACACCGGAATATATCCAGAAAATACTAATAAGGTATTTTTCGGCTATATATTTGGTATGATAGATCTGAATGCACATTCCTAGTGCCAATCATCCTTTGGGAGTTTTCTCCTTCACTAGATTTCCAATGCAGAATATTGTTGGCTTTGATTGTGTGTACCTGGTATTGGGATCCAGAGATAGATCAAGTAAAACCATCCACCTAGCCACCAATGGGAAACCTGTCTGAACATGCAGAGATGGTTTTGAGATTCCTGGGTGACTTCAATATGCTTGTGGATGCTGCATTGTCTGGTCAGGTGAAGGTTCTTATGGCCACAATGAGCCTATCCCAGGTTTGAGCAAAATCCAAGAAGAAGGTAGGGTTGCCAGCCAGCAGCTGACACCTGTTGGGAGACTGGGAAGGCAGGTACATGGGGGGCACTATTGGTGTGACAGCATTTTACCACTTCCAGGGAAAACTCAGAAGTGACATCATGCCACCCTAGGAATCTGCAGAAACTCTATGGTTTTATCATAGATTTTCTTCTACTTGTTAGAGAAAAGAAGGAGGAGGAGGAGGAGGAGGAGATTGGAGTTATACCTCACCCTTCACTTGGAGTCTCAGAGCAGCTTACAGACTCCTTTCCCTTCCCCTCCCCACAACAGACACCTTGTGAAGTAGGTGGGGCTGAGAGAGCTCTTTCCAGAACTGTCCTTGCAAGAACAGCTGTAACAGAACTATGACTTGCCCAAAGTCATCCAGCAGCTGCATATGGAGGAATGGGGAATCAAACCCTGATCTCCCAGATTAGAGTCTGGTGTAGACTTAACCACTACACCAAAGCAGGCCCGTGCCAAATTGGATCATTTTGGGGCCCGGCCCCCCAACTTATTTCAAAGGCCCCATGACTTTCTATCTGCCACCTCTTCTTGCCTTCCCCTGTGGCTAAATAACCAGGGGAGACGCATCTACGCCACCCTTCGGCGCCCCTCATGGTTTGGTCCTCCCTGGCAAAGCAGTGGGGCTTCCCGCCCTAAGCTGGAGCTCCACTTAACTGCCAGGCTTAGGGAAGCACCGGCCACCTGGCTCCTGGTGCATGCCACTGGGAATGTGGATTGACACTGGAGAAGCAGGGCAGCACAGTCTCCTTTGCTCTCCACCCAAAGCTGGGATCTGGAGGTGGGTGCTGTGGCCAAGGACCTGGGTGTGGCGGGCGAGGCGCTGGTAGGCTGCTCACCTCGAGCAGCTGGCCTGGGCCCAATCCCAGTGGTGCACAATGTGCAACCACCCCTTCCACCCACTCCGCAACTTCAACTGGGAGCCTCTTCCAGCACAGTGCATCCGTGGGCACTCATGCTGCAACCTCTGGACAACGGGTGGCAGGCCAAGGGGCTTCGGCCTCGACCTGCACCTCCTCGAGGACCTCTTCAGCAGCTGGGGGAAGCCTGTGTGGCTGCCCCAGTGAGCAGGTGAGGGTCAGCGGGAGCAGGAGGGGGTGCAGAGGGTCAGTGCCTGAGGATGCCATGGGAAGGGCAGAGGAGTGAAGACTGTCTGGACAGCCCAAGATCTTCAACTTTAAGTAGATTAACTTTAATTAATTAGCCAGTGTCCACCAAGAATTTTAAATGCCCCCCGAATTAGAAATTCCTAGCTACAGGCCTGCACCAAACTAGCATGACATCACTTCTGGGTTTATCCTGAAAGTGACATAATGCTGTTGCCCTAATGGCATTTTTTCTTTATATTTCCCCCACTTGCCTACCATGTGGCAATGAAGGTTGGGGGGTGACGACTGGAAACTGACAACTCTAGAAAAAGGGTACATGCTAGATTTAATATTCTGTACTTTTCTGGTCATCTAGAAGGCCCAGAGAGTTGACCTATGCCATGGTCAGACTATTATCTCTTGAAGGCCTAAGAGTGTCCCCTCTTCCCTGCATGGGTGGGGTACTGGTCAGGATGGGCTGCCCCTAGAGGCTGATGGATCCTATGAGATTCCAGGATGCTGTGGGGGATTTAATAAGCCTCCATGGTGACTCTGTCAAATGCTTGGTATTGGGCTTGGAATGACAGGTTCTGATAAACTATTGGTACTTCTTGGTACTTTCCCCAGCCTCTTTGGAGCAGGGATCCCACACCATGATTTTCCTGAGTTTTGTGGGATCTGAAGAAGGGTGGGAGATCACAAGAACTGTCCTTTTTATAATAATTGTTTCAGTTTTATCTCTCTGAGGGATGTTAGCATAGTTCTGGGCTCTGCAAGAACTACTGCCAATCACTTGGAATTTTTGTTCACTTGGGCTTGTAAAATTTTGCTATGAGTCCTTATTAGGAGTATTATGGAGGACTGTGAAATCTTCACTAGCCAAGGGAATTTTCCCTTAAAAAGCTAAATCAAAGTGGTAAGACCTGTATTAAAAAGCCTACTCTGGATGTTGAATTATTCTTTTTAGTGACTGCACATTTACAGAAATATTTGGATGAATCATTTGCTTAGTGATTCTAAGGCCCAGGACAAAAGTCCAGAATGGCCCCCAGAATCATTCCCCACCACCACTGGGCCCAACACAGGCTCAAGCAAGAGTGCCCCTAATGCCGTTCAAGAAGGGAGAAGGTATGTGTGGCCACTGTTGAGTCAGCCAGCTGCTGCCCAAGCTGCAGATGGTATGAATGTATGTGGTAGTTGACAAGCTAGCCAGCCAGATACTGCCCAAGCCAAGGGCAAGAATTTGTGGTGGCTGCCAAGTTGAAGGCAGGGACATGGTGGGGGACCAGTGTTGCAAGTATGATTACTTCAGTGTTGTGAGCATGATGACTTCAGAAACTCTATGGTTTCTTATGCTTCCTAGAGCTACTGCCATCACTTCTGGGTTTTCCCCAAAAGTGATGTCATCACACTCATGACACGAATGAGTTTCTTATTTTCCCATCACCGCCACCGCCACCACTTGGAGTGGCAGCAGGCAACAGGTGCTTGGAGTGGGGTAGGGTTGCCAGCCTCCTGGTCTGGGTGGGGATTCCTGAAACACGGTGCAATAATGTCACCCAGAAGTGACATCATCTCACCACTGGAGTTGTATGGCAACACTCTACTTTTTGGGCAAAACTCTATGGTAAAATCAGAAGCTCCAGGAAAGGCCCATTGATTCCCACACCGGCAGAAAGGTAGGACCTGGCAGCCCTAGAGTGGGGGATCCCCTGCCCTGATCAGGGGCTTGGGAGGCCTGGCCCATGTCACATTAACTTTTGTACCATTTTCATTGGTGCTACCCTCATTGGCCCCCCGTTGTCTGTAAAATAGCTAGGTTTATAAATGTTTTTAAAAACACGATTTAAATAAATAAATATTTAATGGCCAGAAAGCAGTATTTGCCCAAGATTCCCCAGTAGCTTCATGAATGAGTAGTGATTTTGACACAGACTTACTCATTCCTCACTTTCAGTAAATATTTCTAGTATGATTAGGTTGCTTGCCTTGACTTAAGATACTCTCTGGCTACACACTGAAAATACCTAAGGACATGCGTTGGATTACAAGTCAACTGAATTACTCAAAATTTCATGTGCATATGCATAGTAATATATCTCTGTTTTGTGCACTTGGTCTTGCCAAAGTCATCTAACCAAAACTGTAAACTGTGCTGTACCTGTTCATGCCCTGGCATTGTTCCAGACTCAGAATAGGATGACTGTGTAAAAACACACAGCTTGGAAGCACAGGATCTCTCCTGAGCCTTGTTTTTGATTTTTCCACACATTACTTTGGACAAGGAAATTGCTGTTCAAATGATGTCATCTGCCTTGATTAGCAGCCTTTCCAAGAGAGGCCCAACAGATCACTATGAATCTCAGGATGCATTTCTGGGCCACTGACTCCAGTTAACACATTTTTCTTCTAAGCTGGAATCAGCTCAACTCTGATGCAATCTCAGGTTTGATACCCTTGTATTGCCAAATGCCTGATAATCTTTGCTCTTGGGAGAGAAATTTTATGGTGGTTCAGTTTAGCTCTAGATGAGCATTTGCCTTTTTTCATATTTTTGTGGAAAACTTGGTTGACAGCCATATCTGGAACCTGAACATCAGCATCAGTGAAAGCATAAAGGATGGGTGCAGCCATGCAGACCATACCACCATCCTATAAAAACAGACCAGAAGACTTTGTATATGATGGAAGCAGAAAGTCATTTAAAAAATTCCCAATGGTCATGGTGTTAGGTCACAATAAATCTGTTGGGCTTGGATCCTGTGACAGTGTGCTTGATTCTATGGCCCTAGGGAGAAGTCCAGGATGTGACTCCATAGTCTCTATTACTCCTCACCAGGGCTCCCACCAGCTCACCCTGCCTGGGTCAACCAAAGGCAGCCACATGAGGTGAGTGGGAGCTGTTGCCAGAAGTCAGCTGGCCAGGCCACCGATGGAATGGGTGTGAGTGGCTGTCACTGCAAGTGGCCTCCTGAGACCTGGATGGGCCAGGTGTAAGTGGTGACAGTGGGAGCCTGCTATTTTCTTATTGCCCCCCAGTCTGTTGGGTATTGGGGCCATGGGTAGTCAGGGCCTCCCACAGTACAGGGCCTAGGGCACTTGCCCCTGTTGCCCATTGGCTAAGACCACCCCTGAATTTCATAGGATCCAAACCAAAGTATTTAAAAGTACCACAAGACCTCATAAAATTTACCATATCTCTTCTTTGTGACGTTTTGTTCGTTTGTTTGTTTCCAAGCCCAATGTCATTGAAATCACACTAACTCTACAGTGCAGTAGACTTTAAGCTGCACATTTTACCAAATTCAAAGTACCAAACTCTTGGTAGTCTAGAATGGTAACCTGAAATGCTTATATTTCAAAAGTATATATTTTTGTTTCTGGGAAAATTAGACTTCAAGAATGTGATGAATGGAACCCAAAAATCCAAAACTGCCATAGGACACTTTACTCTTATTTCTGAGGCACCTATCCCTTATACAACTTTGCAGAGGCAGAAGAGGAGGGCATCAGGCTAGCATTGTTGAACAAGGTTTTCTGTTACAGGTAGCTTTATAAATATCTCTGTGTCAGCATAGACTCGTACTTTATTTTTGATTGCGTTAAAAACACAAGCCCCTCCTTTTATTCTCACTTTTATTTTATTGCTCTCCACTCCTCCTACCAAAAAAGCCCCCAAACCATGCATAGCCTAGGATTAGGGTGTTTTATGAGGCTGTCTTGCCCTGCTATTGCCCCTGGAGGACTTTATTAACACCATTTACTGTTCCAGTCATAACTGAGCCACTCTGTTCTCTGCAGAAGGAGGCTGAGGAAGAGCCATTACTTTGGTGTTCACAGTACACCCTAATTCTGACAGGCTACTGGCTGGCAAAGTCCAGAGAACCCATGCTCGCCCTGCCTCCTGGCCATTAAATCCAATTAAAATAGAGATCCCACTTCACCAAAAGGCCTACATCTAATTTGTGTAAAGTTTCCATTAAACAATACTGTCTGCAGAACACATACACTGCAACTCCCTGCTAGCAATTTAATGGGAAGAGAATTCCAACAGAAACATTATTAGATTTCCCCATTAATGCTGTGTGTACATGTGCCCTGTCTTAATACAGAAACGAAAGATATGAGTAAATCTGCAAACAGCATCCTGATAAAAGCTGTTCATGCTTATTCATGCAAATGTGGTGCAGGCCTAGTGTGTTCAGAGTTACACAAAGAAGAAATCCTAGAAAGAATATATTTTAAAGAAAAAAATGTCACTGTGTCTTTTGCAGTCATCCTCAAATTTTGGTTAGAATGTCATGTAGTTTGATTATTAAATTCCCCAGAAAGCCATTCAACTTATTCTACCACTAGGAATAAGGCCCGTTGTGGAAATAAATACAATGAGCTCTAGAAAGAGACTCTTGGAGAGTTCCCCAGCCTTGGGCATGCAGCACCAATTTGCTGTGGTGACCTCAGCAGGATATAATGACACAGAGTCCACCATTTTCTCCAGAGGAATTGATCTCTACCTACCTGAAGAACAGTTGTAATTTTGAGTGATCTCCACCCCTCACCTGGAGATTGGCAACAATTGTTACCTAGGAGGAAATAGCTGGTTTGGAGGGTGGAGTCTATGGCATTGTACCTGTCTGAGGTCTCACCCCTCCTCAAACCTCACCGTCTCCAGGCTCCACGCCTCAAATCTCCAGGAATTTCCCAACCTGGAGTTGGCAACCCTATCTCCTTCCCAGCCAACCATCAACCTACCTTTCTCTGCCCCTCTGACTTCAGCTTTCCATCTTCTCCCCCTCCCTCCTGGAGAGCAGTTGTAATTCTGAGTGATCTCCAGACCCCACCTGGAGATTGTATCAATATAAAGACACTCTGGTTGATTTTGCACAAGGAGCTACACCGTTGTCATGCCTCCCTTTGCCCCATTTCCATTGGTCAATTTCCCACTCGAAGCCACGTGGCCACATTTTGACCCACGGCTTTGCCCGTTTCCCCCCACGGTTTCTTAATCCTGTTTTTTGAGGATCACAAAACCATGTGGAAAATCGGGCAAAGTCACGGGTCAAAATATGGCCACATGGCTTTGAGTGGGAAATTGACCAATGGAAATGGGGCAAAGGGAGGCATGACAGTGGCGCAGCTCCTTGTGTGAAATCGGCCTCCGTGAATGAATTATGAACAAAAGCAGAAAGATTATATTGTACAAAACAATTCAAACAGTTTTAAATCTTTTTTAAAGTTCAACAAACCCTTATATATTCTTAAAGAGCTAGGATCAAAAAGTACTTGATACAAAGAGAAAACAAAAATGAAGTCCACAAATCCTTTCTGTAAAAAACTTCAGGAGAACAAAGGTTCTACTTCTTGCATGAGCAGCAGCTATACACAGCTGGTTTCACTGCTGCGTTCACGTTCTGCTTCTTCAGATAGCTGGTACTCTGTGAAACTGAAAATATACTTCTATGTCACATCCACTATGTGTATGTCACATATTTACTACATCCCCAGTTGTCAGCACATACATACTCACTGAAATAAAGTTTCAACAATTCTCCTTCAACTAGTTTTCCATTCACTCCAGTTATTCCTACAGGGAACAGTGGCTTAAGTGGGAGTGGATGGGGAAGAGAAGCAGACCCAGCACCAGGGGTGTGCATTCGGGATTCCGAAACCCGAAAAAAACTTGAAAAAACCATTTTCGGGGTTTTTTTGGGTTTCGGGATCCCGGCAAGCTGTTTCTTAAGCCTCAGTGAATCCCAGAAAAAAAATCCTGAAAAATTTGGGATTTTTCGGCATTTTTTCGGCATTTGCCAAAAAGCGGCGTCGGGGGGGTTTAAACTAGTTTAAAGGGCCCGGGAATCCTTTTCCCGCCCTTTCCTCCTCTTTCCCGCCTTTTCCTCCTGTTTCCAGGAGGGGGGGGGAGGAGGCTCCCAGACAGCCAATCACTGCAATGCATTTGCAAAATGCATTGCAGTTTGCAAAGTTTGCAAGGCTGTTTTGTACTGCCTGCAGCCCAAGCACAGTTTGCTCCTTTCCCAGGGAAGGAGCACTGGTGGCCAATAGGGTTCTGGCATCTGCTCTCTGGCCAATCACAGAAGGTTTTTCCTTTTTGAAATCCTTCTGTGTATGCTCAGAGAGCATAAAAGGAGCCAGTTCTGGCTGGTGAGAGTCTGTTGCCTCGTGGTTTGGCTTGGCTGGCTGGCTTTTGCTGCTCCTGCTCATCCTCCTCCGAGTCCTCCTGAGTCTGCTGCTGCTGCTGCTGCTGCTGCTGCTGCTGCTTTCCTCCCTGGCTGTCCCTGGAGTCCCTGCTCTTCAGACTGGTTTGATTTATTAGGGCAATTTTAATTTCTTTTCTCTTTATTTTATTCTTCCTTCTGGGTTAGGGTTGGTTTGGGAGGGATTCTCAGGTCCCTTTCTTTCTGGTTTTCTTTGGTTGGGTGGGTTAGGTTCTGGGCCTGGGAGGGTTTTAGTTTGTAATTGCATTTAATCTCTGCAGTTTTATTTATTTTCTGTGTGCATTTTAATTTGTATTTAATCTCTGTAGTTTAATTTTTTTTCTGTGTGCATTTTTTGGCCAAACTTGATTTTTTTCCAGCCTCTGTCTGCTTTTGGTTCTTTCTTCTCTGGTCTTCTTGCTTGCTTTGCTGGTCTTTTTGCAGCCTTGTTTAATTTTTAAGTTCTGTATTTTGTTTTTTTTTTTTGGGGGGGGGGGTTAGCCTGGGGCCTAGGTGCTCCCTCTCTCTCTCTCTCTGCCTTTGATTGTCCTTCTGCTGCTGTTGATTTCATTTCTTTAAGTATTTTTGTTTGCGTGCAGGCAAGGCTTTGGTTGGGATTTTTTGGAGGGGGCCTTGCTTGCCTTTTTGCAGTTTTAAGTTTTTAAAAGGTTTTTATTGGATTTTCTGGGCTTGAGTTGTTGTGTGTGTGTGGGGGGGAGGGTTAGGCCTAGGTTTCCTGCCTGGGCCTAGGTTTTCTTTGGTCACCTGTTTTTGCAGTTTTTGTATTTATTTGTACAATTTGTGTGTGCTTGGCTTGTTGGGTTTGTTTGGCTTGTTGCTGTTTGGGGGGGTTTCTGTTGTGCCTTTTCTGTTGTGTTGTACTAAAGGTTTTGTTTTGTTTGGGCTTTCTCTTCTTAGGTGTGTGGGGGTCACTGCTGAGTGTGCTTCTGGTTTAGCTGCAGTGCACCACTGTTAAATAGGCTGTTAAACAAACTTGTCAGGTTTACTTTTTAATTAATATTTATAAAACTCAGTGTAGGGCTTTAGCTGTTCTTAACTAGGCCAGTGGTAGGATAACAAAAAGAGGCCAGGTTTGTCTTCACAATATAAAACAAAGGTTTAAGTAGCACTAAATTCTTTAGAAAGTAGTGTGCTGTTGTGCTGTGCTGTGCTGTGCTGTGTTCTGACTGACCTTTTGGTAAAGCCAGGCACTTTCCCCCTTTTAGATTGTTTTTCAGTTAGGGAGCTTTTCCTGAATCCACAAGGTAATCAGGAGGTTCCAGTAGACTCTATATACTAGTAGTTTTAAACCCAAAAACTTTTTAAAAAGGTTTGAATAAGCCATCTCAAGGATAGTCTTTAAACCATAGTCAGGGTCAGTGTAGGAATTCACTAGTTTAAAAAAAAAACCAGAAAAAAAAGTGAAGCAAGGCTAGGTTAGGCTCTACTGAAAGAAAAAAAAGTTTTTTGGTGGGAGGGTTTATAAAAAGGTGTGAGGCTGTTTTAGGGTCAGGTGGTGTAGTGTAGGTAAGTCAGGTGCCTAATACCCTCCCCAGAAGTTAGCGTGAGTTTGGCCAGGGGTACCATGAGCGGCAGGAAGGAAACGCAGAGGGGCCCTGGGGGTAAGGCAAAGGAGAAGACTAGAGGGGCGGAGGGGAGGGGGAAGGGCAAAGCTGCGGCTCTCCCCGCACCTAAGCGCAAGGCCACAACAGAGCATCCTGACACCACTCCAACCTCTGGTCGGAGTGGTGCCATGAAGGTGCCACGGCTGGCACTCTTCTCCATGTTTATGGATGCTCCTGGGGCGGCCCCAGCAGAGGTGCCTGTAGGTGCTGCTGGCACTGTGCAGGGGTCTGCTGCTCAGGCAGTCCCTCCTCCAGCTGGCTGCAGAGATGTCATTGTCAAACTGTAGTCTGGAATATGGATCATCAGAGCATGTTGGGCTGAATTCCATCCACACACAGGTCCTCCTGCCCTCTTCACTCAGTTTATGCTGCAGTGCAGTACAGGGATTCTTTGAACTGAGTTCTGTTGGGTTTGGGGGTGTGGGCACTGACTGGCACAATGGCACAGGTTGTATGTCAGAGGGGCAGATTGTTGAGGTAAGGTGGAAGTGGCAGGCATGAAGGGGGCCAGGAGAGTGTGACGAGTATCCAATAAATACTGGAGGCTTTGGCTATTTGCAAAATATATACATTTATTTACCACAGCCATCATCAAACAGTGTGCTCTGCTGCAATCATACATAAGAGAAGAGGGAACTGTACATCATCACTCACTGTACATTTATACAAACACTAGCCAATCAGGCTTCAGTGCTGAGTCACATCAGGCAGTGGCAAGACTGCCCTGAACCAGCTGACAGCTACATGTCACTATATCAAACACACTATATCAAACACTAGACAGACTTATATGAACATGTGGATCTTAACACAGATTGCTCTGGTAGGTTCTGCTGGCCTGGAAACGTGATGTGTGTGTTGCAGTGTGCAGAGATTCTCTGGTTTGAACTCAGTCCAGTTGGATTGGCACTGACTGGCACAGTGGCACAGGTGGTGTGTGTGGGGGGGGCAGGCAGACTGCTGCACTGGTTATTCTGCTGCTGCTGGGCTGGCCTGGCTGGCAAAAGCCAGCAGCAATCCATCCCTCCTATGTGGCCGGGGATTCTCTCTGTTGGGTTCTGTTGGGGTGTGTGGGCACTGACTGGCACAGTGGCACAGTTGGTGTGTCAGGGGTCAGATTGCTCTGGTTCTGCTGGCCTGGAAACGTGCTGCTCCCTCAGTAATAACGTGATGTGTGTGTTGCAGTGTGCAGAGATTCTCTGGTTTGAACTCAGTCCAGTTGGATTGGCACTGACTGGCACAGTGGCACAGGTGGTGTGTGTGGGGGGGCAGGCAGACTGCTGCACTGGTTATTCTGCTGCTGCTGGGCTGGCCTGGCTGGCAAAAGCCAGCAGCAATCCATCCCTCCTATGTGGCAGGGGATTCTCTCCGTTGGGTTCTGTTGGGGTGTGTGGGCACTGACTGGCACAGTGGCACAGTTGGTGTGTCAGGGGTCAGATTGCTCTGGTTCTGCTGGCCTGGAAACGTGCTGCTCCCTCAGTAATAACGTGATGTGTGTGTTGCAGTGTGCAGAGATTCTCTGGTTTGAACTCAGTCCAGTTGGATTGGCACTGACTGGCACAGTGGCACAGGTGGTGTGTGTGGGGGGCAGGCAGACTGCTGCACTGGTTATTCTGCTGCTGCTGGGCTGGCCTGGCTGGCAAAAGCCAGCAGCAATCCATCCCTCCTATGTGGCAGGGGATTCTCTCTGTTGGGTTCTGTTGGGGTGTGGGCACTGACTGGCACAGTGGCACAGTTGGTGTGTCAGGGGTCAGATTGCTCTGGTTCTGCTGGCCTGGAAACGTGCTGCTCCCTTACGTGATGTGTGTGTTGCAGTGTGCAGAGATTCTCTGGTTTGAACTCAGTCCAGTTGGATTGGCACTGACTGGCACAGTGTCACTGGTTCTAGGGGGCACATTGCACATGGTCTGCTGCTGGCTTGGCAAACATGCCCCCTTACACCACCACCACACCTCTCAGGTTTTTTTACAGGGAGAATCTGCTTGCCTGATCCATTCCCATAGGAAACAATGGAGAACTGGGGGCACCCTCTTTGGATGCCCCTGGAATTGGACCCCCTGGTCCAATATTTTCAAAACTTGGGGGGTCTTTTGGGGAGAGGCTCCAGCAGCTACAGTCCAAATTTGGAGTCTCTACCTCAAACCCCCCCCCTCTCCAGCCCCCTGCAAACTTTCCAGAAAATTTTGCCATTGAAGTCAATGGCCCCATTGGATATAATGGACCCGAATTTTTCAGGAATCCTGAAAATTTTCGGATTTCAATGCTTTACCGATATAGATATTCGGGATTTTTCGGGAATACCGAAAAAATTCGGGTCCAATATACCCGAATCCGAATTTTACCGAATTTTTTTTTTTTTTGCACACCCCTACCCAGCACCCCGCCAATGGTATGCAAGTACTCTTGAGTGGTGGCTGACGAGCCAATGGCTGATGGAGCACATTGCACTGCCAATGGGAGAGCTGGAAACAGCCAATATGCTAAGAGGATTATTATATAGAGATTTTACAGGATTCATTAAAAATTGGGAGTTAATTGTGCAGCATTACCTACAATATTAAATTAAATTTGGACCCTATACAATGCATATGCTGTGTGTACATAGACCTGTTTTGTTAGGGTAGAATATTTTGTATTCACAAGGCTCAAAGGAGGGCAGTTGCCCAGGGTCCAATGCCATTGTGGCCCCCTTCATGCAAGAGGGAGAAGCTTTGTACACATTAGCCCTGTGCAAATGACCTATCCATGTGCTGATTTCCTGGGTGGGGAGGGAAAGTGATCACAAGTATGCTGGTCCACAGTTAACAAGTTGTCTGCATGGTGCAGCCATATAGAGGAAGTGCCCATGTGTACATCCCTCCCCATAAACAGGGGTGATGCTTTCTAAACATTATTGATCATGGAGATGGTGTGGGCAATAGGCATGTCCTCCCTATGTTTATGCCCTGCAGATGACTCAGAGATCAAGTTGAGAAAGGGAGCTAGGCTGGTGCACTTGTGCCCTCTCTCCCTCCGCATGAGGTGAGTCAACATGCCAAAATCAACTGCACTGGGCTACCACATATCACTGTAGAGGGCAAAGTGTGTAGAGCAAAAGCAAGACTGGGAAAGCCCTGCCCCCTTTTACATCTGTTTGCCCAAACACAGACACAGCATCGATGCACATGTTGTTCAGATTCAGACACCTTTAATAGCATAATAATATAGAAATAATACATTTAGTTCCAGCAAATAAATTTAGACAATAAAAGTATATATATTACATAAAAAATCTGTGTCTAAGTGCAACTGATTCTGCTAAGAATTTTGCAACCATAATTGTGGTCTCAGTATTAGCATCATTAAGGAAATGTTGAACAGTTCTAGATTTATTAGAAAATAAACGTGGCTGAAGGGGTAAAAGATTCATACATGAGGATGTGTGCAGTTGACAGTCCAGAATAATATGAGAAATTGAATCTGGGGCCATACTGGAACATTTGCAGAGTTTTTCTTGAGGGGGGATGTTGTTAAATCAACCCCACAACATGTTTGAGGGAAAGACGTTCAGCCGAGCCAGTGTAAAGGCTCTACGATGGGAGGGAAGGCTGAGATTGTGTAAATAATGGGCCATTTGGCCACGCTGGATTGAGAGGTTAAGATGAGCTTGTGAATAAATGTGTGGGTGCACAGGCCGAAAGTTATGTAATTCTACATCAAATAGTCTTTGTCTGACAGATCGAAAAATCAAGGTTTCGTCCATTTGGAGAAAATAATCAGTTGAAAAGCCTATTTGATGAATTTTTTCTTCTGTTTTTAGAAACCAGGAGGGACTGTGTATATCGATTTTTAAGTGTGAGATTAGAGAGTTTGGGGAGGCTCTAAAATGAATTTTGAGCCAGTATTTAAAGGTTAATAGCCAGCCTTTTGATTGAATGAGATGTTGACCCGATTCTAGAAATAATGTCAAGTGTGGCACACATCTAGGGACACCTAAGAGTTGGCAAAAAAAAAATTGCTTGAGTGCGCTTAAACTCATTATTAAGTGCACTTATCCATACCAGGCAACCAAAGAGTACTTGAGGAAGCACTTTAGTTTCGTAAATTTTTATTGCTGAAGGGATGTATTGGTTTCCATTAATAAAGAAAAAATTGGGAAATAGATTGCTTCACCTGGGAAATTGATCTGGTTCTCTGTGTTGTCCAATTTAAGTTATGCTGAAAAGTTACCCCTAAATATTAGAAAGTTTTGACCTATTTGACTGCTATATTGCTGATTTTCCATTTGCTTGGGCACCAGTATTTTGAGAATACTAATACTTTAGATTTTGTATAGTTAATGGTTAGTGCATTATGTTGACAATATTTATGGAAATGCTGTAAGTATCTTGTGAGGCCAACTTTTGTACATGAAAGGATTGTGGTGTCATCCGCATAAAGAAGAGGGGCTGCATAGGATCCTAATTTGGGTGGGTGGCCATTGATGGGTTCCAGATATGAAGCTAAGTCATTTAAAAATAAATTTAAAAGAAGGGGGACTAGTATACAGCCTTGTTTTACTCCTTTATGTAATGGGATCTTTGCTGTCAGATGTTTGCTTTCTGTATATTTTATTTGACAGAAGGTGGATGAATGGAGTTTTTAAATCAGAAATAGGAGGCGGGGATCTATCTTCATTAGTTCTTTTTCCAGAGTAGGTGTCTAGAGACCAAGTCAAATGCACCTTTCAGGTCAATGAAAGCTGCATAAAGTTTTTGGTGCTGGACTTCATATATTTGTCAGCTAAAAAAGAGAGCAAAAAACAGTGGTCGGTGGTGGAACTGTCTTTAGAGAACCCACTTTGTTCGGGACAGATGATTTGTTGTGTAAGGACCCAGGCTTTTAGGCACCTTTCTAAGTATTTGGCATAAAGTTTGCTGATTTTGGAAAGGAGACTGATTGGCCGATAATTTTTTTGGACAGTTAGGATCACCTTTTTTAAAAATAAGAATGATATTTAAACTCAGCCAGGATTGTGGCATTATTCCATGTTGATTGAGTTGAGTGAACAAGTTGGCAAGCAAAGGGCCCACCACTGAGGATATTTTATAAGTACTTCAGCGGGGATTCCATCTGGTCCAGGAGATTTATCTAAATTAAGAAATTAGATCGAGCAGTTCATCTGCTTCTACTGGAGGCCAATTAGAGACATTGTCTGGTATGGTATATTCCCATTCTGTTGGAGAGGCTGCAGGGTCAGCAAAGATCATATTATAGCAGTTGACCCAGGACTCAGGAGTGATATTTGTATTAGGGAGTTCTATTCAATTGAACTTGCATGCATTATCTGCCTGCCAAAATGCTCTATTATTATTAAATTTTAAGGCTAATAGTAGATTGGCCCACTTCCCTTTGATAAAATAGTTTCTTATTATTTTGTATGAGCTCTTGATAGAAATTGCTTTGGTTACGTAAATTGATAAGCATTTCTGAGTTGTTAGAATAGCAGAATTCATACTATGCTACTCTTAGTGCTCTTTTGGCTTGCATGCAATCTGAGTCAAACCAGGACGAGATATTATGAGAATTCAGCAGGATTGGTTTAGCTAGGGAGTCTATTAAGCCAATTATTTGATCATAAAGGAGGATAGAGTCATTTGGAGATGTTGCAGATGTTAATAGCAGTTTCAACTTAACTGCAATATTAGAATCAAGTAAGATGGTTAAATTCTCCTCCACAGTAGGAGACCATCTTATTTTCCTCAGCACAGAATCGGTATTAAGTTGTGGGACCCTAAAGTTGTTCAGACATGGATCTATGTTACAATTTAAAGAAAATTCTAAGGGTAAATGGTCACTTTCCATTCTAGAACCAATTGCAAAATTATCAACAAAGGGAAGGGTAGAGGGAGAGCAGATACAGTAGTCAACCACACTGCAACTACGAGAGGAGATGTAAGTAAATTCATTTGAGGCTGGGAATTGAAATATACTATTCAAAGTTGTCATATTATGCATAATACAAAATTTGGCCAATCTAAGGCCTGCGTTGTTAAGTATAAGATCTTTTGAGTTACGGCTGAATGAAAGAAAATAGGGGAGTGAGTCCCCTGTATCTGCATAATATAATTGTAGACATAAGGATTGGTTATCTGGTCCAATACATGCATTAAGATCTTCCAATAAAATAAAATGGGATGAAGGGCATTTTTTATGTAGAAAGCTAAGAAAATGAGAAAGTTTTTGCCATCTTATTGAGGAGACTGTATTAATAGAAGGTGGCAAATAGATATTTAATATAATAAAATCAATAGCTGGCCACTTAAGGGAGAAAGCTTGAGCAAAAGGTGGGAACTTATCTATTAGGTTTACTGCTAAATTTGCTTTAAATAGTGCTGTGAGTCCAGCCATATTGCAGCCCTTTGAGTGTACTTTATAGGCAAGAATATTAAAGGAGGTATAATTAGCAATGTTCAGATTAGTTAGTGACCATGTTTCTTAAAGAAGAATACAGTCAAAAAAATTTAAATAGTTGATAAAGTCTGGGTCCTTGGCCTTTGTTTTCCATCCAGCGATGTTCCAGGAGATCAAGTGAAGCTTCTTTTTTAGTCAGTCCCAAGAGATCAGCTCCAATTCCCCAGAGGGGTCATTGAAAACACATCCATTCTTTGTTCCTGGGGCATTTGCACTGAAATTTCTATTCATCGTCTGAGTGTCTGCAGTGGAGGCTGGGACTCTTTCTATTGATGGAAGGTTTATTGTATCTGTCTCCATTTGAAAGTTGTCTTGATGAGTGGTTGTCTGCTGGGACTCAGGGTGGAGATCAGCTACAGTGGTGAAGGAGGGTGAGGGGTTAGTTGTAAGTTGGTCCTTTGCAGCACCGGAGGTAGTAGAGGTGTTTTCCAATCGAATCCTGATGCCCTCCAATCTGTTAATAATTGTCTGATGGGCTTCCTTAGGAAAGTTTGCAAAGGAGTATAATAAATCCAATTCCACTGAATTGTCCAGGTTAAAAGCATCAACCGCAGCTGTTTTTGCTTGGGGTTCCTCCCTGAAGGGTTTGGGGTGGACCAAGTCCATTAAGTCTCTTTTTTGCATGGCAGATTTTGTGGGTCTAGAGGATTTCTTCTGGTATTCTGAAAACAGGGGAGTAATTGTGGTGTTCAGAAAAGCTCGGGTTAAACACATCCCTTTTTGGCTCAGCCTGTTTTTCTGTGAGAGTAGTAAAGATGGTATTATGGATGAGCTGAAAGAGAGCAGCACTTTTTGCATTTCTTTGGAACTGTTAAGAGACTCTATGGACAGCAGGTCTATCTGTCAAGCCTTTCTTTGGAGTAGGATACTAAGGTGTCTACTAGCCATATATTTTGAGCTCCAGTCAGGGCACTGGCCTCTGTAGGGGCAGACTGTTAGGCATATTTTGTTGTTTTGTAGAATCAGTGTCTGTGATGGAATGCTTTTTCTTAAAGGCACTTCAGAGTCCTGCATAGTTTCTTTAACTAGCTTGTTGTTAGGTATCCCACGGCGTGGCTGGCTCTCGTTTACTCTTGTTGTTTTTACAGAGTAAAAAATCTTGTCCAAGTAATTTTCTACATTTGTTATTGTTTTAAAAATAAGATTGGTAATCAAAACTACTATATTGGCCAGTACTACATTTGTTATCTGTAGATATAACACTTTGTGCCAGACTTCAGAGCTTTTCCTGTGTTTTGGAGTTTGTTGACTCCCCTTCATTTAAGTAGCTAATTGACTTATTTGGTGGAGTGTCTCTTCTTTTACAATGAGAAGCACCTTTTTCTGGGCTTGAAGCCAGAAGGCTGTAGTGCTTAGCAATCAGGAGACTGAAAACAACAGTATCGTCTGGAACAAAGAAATCCTCCATTCTAGTCTGTTTATAAGCTGATGGTTTTTAGGATCGTCCATGTCCTCTATATCTTTGGAGTCCCACTGTCTCTTTCCCCCACCCATTTCAAAATAATTGGGAAAGCAATAGTAACAAAGCAGGTTAAAATGTTATGTAAGATCAAGAGTTGTTGCCCTTGTGAATAAAAGGTTGCAGATATCAAGCTTGTTTTACCTTTTTAACCTTTAAGCAGCTTGAGGGGGAGAGGGCACACAAAGTTAGATAAAAGCCTTCACTTTCTTTGTGCCAGAAGAGAATTAATAAAATACCCACAAAACAGCTGGTGCAAAGTTACTCTAAAAGACCCAGCATAAAAGGAGACTGTCAGATATAAAATACGAAGAAAGATAAAATTGTTAAAAAAAACTTGCAGAGCTATGGGTTCCTGTCTCCTCCTCCAGAAGTGCCTGCACATGTTGTTGTTGTTCAGTCACACAGTTGAGTCCAACTCTTCGCAGCCCCATGGACCACATCACACCAGGCCCTCCTGTCTTCTGTTGTCCTCTGGAGTTTGCTCAACTTAATATTTGTTGCATCGATAGCACTATCTAACCATCTCATACTTTGCAGTTCCTTTCTTCTTTTACCTTCAATCTTTCCTAGCATCAGGGTCTTCTCCAGTGAGTGCTCCCTTCTCATTTGGTGGCCAAAGTATTTGAGCTTCAGCTTCAGTATCTGGCCTTCCAGAGAACAGTCAGGGTTGATTTCTTTTAGGATTGACTGATTTGATCTCCTTGAAGTCAAAGGGACCAGTGTCCCCTCTAAGCTGAGTTAGTGTGAGCTGGCTCACAGTTTTTTAGCCTCTAGCTCACACATTTTCGTCTTGGCTCAGGAAGGATGGCTCCAGAGCACATTCATTAATGCAGTAACCAAATGACTCACTCACAGCTTTAATGCCAGTAGCTCACAAAGTAGATTTTTTGCTCACAAGACTCCACGGCTTAGAGGGAGCATTGCAAGGGACTCTCAAGAGTCTTCTCCAGCACCATAATTCGAAAGCATCTATTCTTCAGCTCTCAGCCTTCCTTACGGTCCAACTCTCACAGCCATACATTACTACTGGGAATACCATTGCTTCGACCATACAGACATTTGTTGGCAGGGTGGTATCCCTACTTTTTATTATGCTGTGTAGGTTTGCCATCGCTTTACGCCCAAGGAGCAGGCATTTTTTTAATTTCATGGCTGCAGTCACCATCTACAGTGATCTTGGATCCCAGGAACATGAAATCTGTCACTGCTTCCATGACTTCCCCTTCTATTTGCCAAGGAGCGATGGGGCCAGATGCCATGATCTTAGTTTTCTTTGAGTTTCAAGCCAACTTTTTATGCTCTCCCACAACAAGATCAATCATAACACAGGGATAAAGGCCAATCAGGGCCGTTCCATCTTAGATACATTTTCACACAGTGGTTGCATATTTACAATGGTTTCGCAGAAACCAGCCAATGGTAATGTGACAGATGAAGAGCCACATTCAGACTGAAGCTGAACATAAGAATACATAGGATGGATTCATACTTCAGTATATAACACTCCTCTTTCACTCTGAGCAAGAGGCTCTTTAGGACCTCTTCACTTTCTGCCATTAGCGTGGTATTGTCTGCATACCTGAGGTTGTTGATGTTTTTCCCAGCAATCTTAATTCCAGTTTGTGATACACCCAGGCTGGCATTTCGCATTATGTAGTCTGCATATGACTTAAATAAGCAGAGGACAATATACATCCTTGTTGTATTCCTTTTCCTGTGCTAAACCAATCAGTTGTTCCATATCTGGTTCTAACTGTTGCTTCTTGACCCTTATACAGGTTTCTCAGGAGACATGTGCGGTGGTCTGGTACCCCCATCTCTTTAAGGACTTGCCATAGTTTGTTTTGATCCACACAATTAAAGGCTTTAGCATAGTCAATGAAGCAGAAGTAGAAGTTTTTCTGGTATTCCCTTGCTCTCTCCATAATCCAGGAAATGTTGACAATTTGATCTCTAGTTCCTCTGCGTCTTCAAAACCCAGCTTGTACTTGTGACAGTTCTCTATCCACATACTGCTGAAGCCTAGCTTGTAGGATCTTGAGCATGACCTTGCTAGCATGTGAAATGAGTGCAATTGTGTGATAGCTTGAATATTCCTTGGCATTGCCCTTCTTTGGGATTGGAATGTAAAGTGACCTTTTCAATGCACATACAAACATTATCAAAGCAGTGTACTCAGTCATGGGCCACTTAACACGGATCTCTACTGGGGTATGTGTGGTCCCAGTTTCCTACCATGTGTTGGTCTGTCCATGAATCTGGATGTCCAATAAGCCCATGGGAGATAATCGTGCCCAGGGCCATTCCAAACCTAGACATGTACAGTAGAGCATCAACATTCATGCAATCCATCCAGTGAGCAACTGCACCCGTATCTAATTTGATGCTGAAGGACCCTCATAAATATCAAGCAGCCCAGGTATTGAATCAAGAGTCATTCTTTATAATCATGCTACATGTGATTTCTCTTTTATAACAATCACTGTGGATATAGCCAGAGTCCCTTGGTCAGCTGGTCAGATCTAATGAATCAGAGAATTTGAAAGTTTTCTATAGAAACAGTCTTACAGCAACTGTGGATTATAATTATTGATGAACTGTCATACCGGAGGTCCAGTCACAAGAGCACAGTCACTGGATTCCAAAGCACTGTAAGGTTCACTCCCAAATAGATACAAATAAAATTCCCAGGCATTGCTGTGGCTTTAGGCCATGAATGGAGCTATTGTTGCAGCTCCTTCCTTTATATTTTTTACTAGAGGCAATGGGAAAAGTGGGGTGGTTTCCATATGTGGTGTGAAAGTTGCAGTAGGGTCTTGGATCCCAGATTCTGCTACACATGTGAAAGATGCTCAGTATGTTAAGATGTTCCACAGTTCTCATGTTCCTCAGACGTACCCCATTTGAAACTGTATTGCAGGCTTCAGGGCACAAATGGAGCTTTCCACACAGCTCCCCATAAGTAATGCTAAGTGGGCTAGTGGGGGGTCTGGGCCTAAAGGAAGTCAGGGGGCCTTGTTAGGAAGTTGGGGGGCGGGACCCAAAATGCCCCACTGTAGTTATGGGCCTGGTCTGCACCCATCTCTGCTTTGGATATTCTCAAAAATGTAGGAGAGAGGAAGGCAAACAAATTCTTGACATACTTCTTTAGAATGTTTAAAGGTGAGACTACACTTCCCTCATATTGCTGGTATGAAACCTTTTATAGAATTTCTTCTGTCTTTATATGACACTAACCTGATACCCATGCTTCGCTACAATATTTAAGTTCCATAAATTCAGTTATAATACTGATGATGTGAAATATGAAATGTGACATTTGTTGTAGGAATTCTAATGGAGAAGACTGCAGTGGAAAAAATGAAGTGAGATATACATACTTTTTTTTCTCTACTGAAGACCACATTGGTGGTTCTGCCCTCAGGTGCTAGGATCACCAGACTGCTTGATAAGCTCACGCTGGAGCAGGCCACATAGAACTGTCCATTTAAGAAGCAGTCGTCTCTTAAGTCAGCTCCTGCCACCTTCCATGAAAGTGATGGCCTCTCTACTTGTGTTCCTGGATTGTTTTGCTCATATGGAGACTGTGTTGTTCTGAGCACCTCAGGGTGATTTTGCTGGTACTTGGCCTGTGCAGCTCAGTGCACTGCAGGAGTACTATGTGGAAATGTCTTTGTCACATTCCTAAGTTGCCTCCTCCTTGTAGCATTGGTGTATCTGGCTCGACATTTGCCAGGAGCTTTCTTAGGGGCAGTAAGAGGTGAGAGGTGTGAGAGGGAGTTGGTGTAAGGGAGTGGTGATGTGGAAGACATTTTTTCAGGTTCAAGACGGAGGCACTCATTGACATGGCTCCTAGAAATGTCCTTTACTATCTTACCATAAACATTCATACCCTGGCGCTGCTCCTACACCTGACAGACACCGGCCTGCCTGGTGTTGGAGGGAATTGTACTTAAAGGCATCAGGGAGGACGGGCCAGCAGTAGTGCTAAGGCAATCCTGCTGAGCAAACCTCCCTGGTGACTGTAAGCATCCCACCTCCTCTCTGCCTGTCCAGTGTAGGATGGGGAGAGGGGAGGAGTATTAGAAGCCACTGTGGAGGCAGGGCTGGAAGGATCACTAAGGCATACTGCTGGAGCAGGCTCCCTCATGGCTTTAATCACCCTGCAACCACTGCTGCACCTGACAGACAACCACCTGTTAGGTGTAGGAGGTGGGGGGAGTGTGTTGGAAGCCATCCCACCTCCTCTCCTACACCTGACAGGCAGCTGCCTGTCCAGTGTAGGAGGGGGAGGGGGAGGAGTATTAGAAGCCATTGTGGAGGTGGGGCTGCACCTGATCGCCTGTTAGGTGCAAGAGGTGGGGGAGTGTGTTGGAAGCCATCAGAGAGGCTGGGCCAGCAGCTTTGCTTCACCTCACATTAGCTCCCTGCAGTCCCCTGTAACTGGTTTTTTTTTTTGTATGTAACCTCATAACACTGAGCTGTGCAGCTGACCAGTCAGAGAATGGGGGGAGCAGGGAGGCAGCTGCATGGCAGCTGCATAGAAATCAATGGGGGGAGCACATTTTACCCCTTTTGACCCACTTAGGGGTCAAATTTCCAAAAATCCCTTCTTAGCGAGCACCTACACCATGGTAGGAGTGCTCTCCCCTAGTTTGGTGTCTCTAGGTCCAGTGGTTTTGCCTGGGCATTGATTTTACGGTGAGGGGACTTCTTTTATATATATAGATAGAAGCATTGTGGCAACTGTCCCAAGCAATATCATGCAGGATGAGTCCATAGAAATTACTGTCTCCTAAGAAGTCATGTATACTGCCAAACTGTTCTTGCTTCTTTAGCAACTTTCTCTCAAGTGATTACACACATTAGTTCTACCCATATAATGTGTATACAGGCAACATGAAGGGAACTCTCCTGCAGCATAAAAATATAACATGGGTCACTGAGGAAGATGTGAAATGCTTTTCAGATATAGCTTAACATTTCCACTAACTGAGCCCCTCAGAAAACAAATGAAAAAATCAAGCCTACATTTGCCTAGCATCTGCGTCTGTGCAATTGCAGGTATTTTTATTGGTGCATAAGTAAGTATTACAGTCTTCAAGGACAATTAGTACCACTGTAGATTAAATTAAGTAGCTGTCAGAAAGCTTGGTCCTTGCCAGTAGGTTGCTTTAATCCTTTTAGCATTTTAAACTCCAAGTGTCATGTGCAGTTTAAAGATATCCCTAAATCTTATCTTAATTCTTTGTCTAACATAAAATTTATTCTACTACATGTGAGTGACTCTAATAAAGATATTTATTTTCAAGGAATGGTTCTGTATAAGTATTTGGAAACTAAGAACATAGATAGTTTAGAAAAATCATAGCTTGTATAAAAAGAATGGAATTCCTGTTTACTGGGAATTTGTACACCAAACTCTATTAGAGATCCCTTAGTGTCAAGCAAGAGACTAAAGTGGGGAATATTTCACACATCTTTACATATTAGGCACAATTCTGGTTCAGAATTTTCTTGACTTTACATATACATAATGAAATTCACCTGTATTGCTTCTGTTCCTTTCAGTGAAGCTTGTGAAGGAACTTGTACCCAGAAGATTACAGGATTGGGTCCAAAAATTCTGCTTGTTTCTGTAGACTTCATGATATAGAATGAATTTGTGAACTGAATATTAAGAATTTAGCTGCTGTAGATTTTCCGGGTTCTGTGGCCGTGGTCTTGGCATTGTAGAATCTGACATTTCGCCAGTAGCTGTGACTGGCATCCTTAGAGGTATAACACAGAAAGATGTAGTACTCTCTGTGTCAAGGTGAGCAGAAAAATGATAGGCAGGTAATTCGTATCTACTCAGGACGGTGGGGTAGGGCTGAGTCATTATGTTATAGGAGTTCCTCAGGCTATGAACATGCTAATGGAGGAGCTTTCCTGAGGAGGTTCTTTTGTGTGTGGAATGGCTATTGAAACTTTAATCTTATCTGTAGTGCTATTGTCAGCTGTAGAGCATTTTGCATTTTTCAGGACAGGAAACCATGCCCTATTTATTTTTAAATAAATAAAATTTATTTTTATTTATTCTTTCCTGTTGAAATTGTGTTTATGAATTTCAATGGCTTCCCTATTTAATCTGACATGGTAATTGGAAGTGTTGTCCAGTCTTTCAATGTTTTGGAACCAAATGCTGTGTCCTGTTTGGGTTAGGCTATGTTCAGCCACTGCTGATTTTTCAGGTTGGCCAAGTCTGCAGTGGCTTTCATGTTCTTTTATTCTTGTCTGAATGCTACGCTGTGTGGTCCCAATGTAAGCCTGTCCACAACTGCATGGTATGTGGTATACTCCTGCAGAAGTGAGGGGGTCTCTTCTGTCTTTTGCTGATTGTAGCATCTGTTGTATTTTTCTGGTGGGTCTGAATACTGTTTGTAGGTTGTGTTTTTTCATAAGTTTTTCCATCTAATCAGTGATTCCTTTGATATATGGCAAAAACACTTTTCCTGTGGGAGACTGTTTTTCCTCAGTTGTTTGTTTTACCTTTGGTTTAATCGCTCTTCTGATTTCATTTTTAGAGTAGCCATTTGCTTGAAGTGCATGGTTAAGATGATTTAGTTCATCACTGAGAAAATGTGGTTCACATATCCGTCTTGCACAGTCTACTAATGTTTTGATTATGCCTCTTTTTTGCCGAGGGTGGTGCAGGAGTATACCGACAGGTTTACCTTCTGCCCGGTGGTGATTACACCACCCAACCCCAAGGTTCCTGAGTGAAAGGGGCCGGAGAGACCTGCAGAAAAAGGGAGTCTACACTCAAAGCTACCTCGGGCCCTTCAACTAGGCACCCAGTCTGGGTCCACCTCCTCCAGCAGAGATGAGAACCCCCGCTGGCAGGAAAAGGCCAGGACCTGCTGTAAAAGGTTCAAAGCAGCAGGTTGAAGAGCAGTCTGCACCGTGATCAGTGAGCAGCCACCCCCTTTTGGTTTTCGTGACTGTGTCAGTCCTTAACCTGGAAATGGGGACCCAGGTGTGGGTGAGGGCCCTTATAAACTCGGGGTGTACTAGAGACTTGATTAGTCCTGCCATAGTGACGGGATTGGGGGTCCCAGTGCAGTGGTTACATGAGCCCCTGATTTTCACCTAGATGGATGAGTCCACTATCTGTGAGTCCTGCGATTATCAGATGGTGCCACTCATCATGGGGATGGGGTCTCACTTGAAACCTGGATGTTTGTTATAAACCCCATGGCCCAATTTTCCATGGTGCTGGGAAGCCCGTGGCTCAGAGCCCATGACCCTTACATTCAGTGGAGTGAGGGGAATGTCAAATTTGTGGCGCCTGGCTGCAGGTTCCACTCCTGGCTCCCTGAGTGGGGGGGGGGCGAGCCTCTAGACACCCCTGTCTGTGCCTGCCTGGCCAAAGAGGAGTTAGACTCCATCCCGGCGGAGTACAGAGGAGGAGGAGGCTGATGAACTCCCCCCCCCACTACAATACTGACTGTGCCATTGATATCTTGCTGGGGCACAAGCTGCCCAAAGGGAAAATGTACTCCATGAGCCCCACAGAGGAGGAATAGTTATGGAAGTTCATTGATAAAAACCTGGCATGGGGTTTCATCTGCCCTGCCTCCTCCCCGTTTTCTGCCCCCGTTCTCTTCTGGAAAAAGAAAGACGGGGGCCTCCAGCTATACACAGACTACTGAGGCTTGAATGTGGTGTCAACCATGAATGCTTATCCCCTGCCTTTAATTAAAGACCTCTTAACAGAGGCTTCCAAGGGGGAAATCTTCACCAAGCTGGATTTAAGAGACGCGTACTTCCAGGTGCACATCAGAGAGGGGGATGAGCCCAAGACTGCCTTCAATACCCCACTGGGCCAGTTTGAATATCTGGTGATGCTGTTTGGGCTACAGGGGCCCCCCGGGGTGTTCATGAACTTAATAAATGAAGTGCTGCACAAACACCTCAAGGGGGCGCTAGTTTATCTTGGTGATATCTTACTGTACTCCAATGATAAGGAATCACATGTGAAGTTGGTAAGGGAAGTTTTATGAACTCTCTATGACCATAAACTGTTTGCCAAGCTGTCGAAGTGTGACTTCCACAAGACCCAAATTGACTTCCTGGGCTATCGTATATCTCCCCAGGAGCTGGAGCTGGATTGTCACAAAGTGGTAGATGTGCTGGGGTGGGAGGCCCCTCTACAGAAATTTTATCTCAAACTTTGCCCAAGTGAGCTTGCCCCTCACAGACCTGCTTAAGACTAAGGGGAAGGGGCCAGGCAGCACTAAGCCAGGGGCATGGCTGGAGTGGACAGCTGAATGCCAGGAAGCACTTGATAAGTTAAAATAGCTGTTCATGTCTGAGCCAATATTATGCCATCTTGATGAAATTAAGAAATTTATTGTACAGGTTGATGCCTCTGATGTTGCAATGGGGGGCATCCTGCAAGAAGGGGTGGATGGGAAGCTCCACCCACTCACCTACATCTCCAAAATGTTTAATGCAACAGAATGGTACTGGGCAGTTTGGGACAAATAGGCAGCTGCTATTAGGCTTCCAGTAATCACTTGGAGGCATTGGCTGGAGGGTGCATGAGTCCTGTTTGAGGTTTGGACAGATCACAAGAACTTGGAGGCATTACACACCCCTCACAGCCTTAATGCTAAGCAGCTCCAATGGGTGGATTTTTTTCTCAAAGTTCTGCTTCACTCTCCAGCACTTCCCGGGGAAAGCAAACTCCTTAGCTGATGCCTTGTCCTGCCTCCCGCAACACATTAGTCAGAGGGAGGAGATAGTGGACAGTTGGGAGGGGCGGTCATCACTCACAGCCTGGTGAGGGTGGGGTTGCAGGAGAAAGCTGAGCTGTGGGCTGTCAAATTCAAAGAGGCTTTCTCAGAGACTGATCATAAAGAAATCACAGTGGAGCCTGCCATCCAGCAAGGACCTAATGGGTGCTGGTACAGGGGGCCTTGCCTTTTTGTACCACATGCCCTCCAAGGGAAGGTGATGCACTTTGAGCATGAATCAAAACTGGCTGGGCACTTTGGGTACCTGAAAACTCTGCACTTGTTGCAACATCACTTCTGGTGGCCTCACATGTGTGGGGACATCTCTCAATACGTGGGCTCATGCCAACCCTGTTTAATGAGTAAAAGCCGGGGTTGCTCCAGCTGTTGGAGACACCTAGCCGGCCCTGGGACTTGATTTCCATGGACTTTATTACTGACTTGCTCCCTAGTAAAGGGAAAACGGTAATCTGGGTGGTGGTAGACCTGTTCTCTAAGCAAGCCCATTTCATCCTGTTCAAGCAACTATCTAATGCAAAGACTCTTGCCAAGATGTTTATGCTACACATGGTGAAATTGCACTTGTTGCCTAATAAAATAATTTTGAACCACAGAAGTCAGTTTGCTGCTAGGTTCTGGAAAGAACTTATGCAGGTACTGGGCATTGAACAGGGACTCAGCAGTGCCTACCACCCAGAGACTGATGGCCAAACAGACTATGTTAATCAGGTGGTAGAACAATTTCTCAGACAAGAATAAAAGAACATGAAAGACACTGCAAACTTGGCCAGCCTGAAAAATCAGCAGTGGCTGAACATAGCCTAACTCAAACAGGACACAGTATTTTGTTCCAAGGCTGGACAACACTTCCAATTACCATGTCAGAGTACACAGGGAAGCCATTGAAATTCATAAACATAAACACAGTTTCAACACGAAAGAAGACAGTTTAAAAATAAATAGGGCATGGTTTCCTTTCCTGAAAAACAATAGCACTACAGGTAAGATTAGAATTTCAACAGCCAATCCACGTACAAAAGAACCTCCTCAGGAAACAGGAAACCTCCTCAGGAAACAATCCATATGCAAAAGAACCTCCTCAGGAAAGCTCCTCCATTAGCATGTTCATAGCCTGAGGAACTCCTATAACATAATGACTCAGCCCTCCCCCACCTTCCTGAGTAGATACGAATTACCTGCCTATCATTTTTCTGCTCACCTTGACACAGAGAGTACTACATCTTTCTGTGTTACACCTCTGAGGATGCCAGTCACAGCTACTGGCAAAACGTCAGGTTGTACAATGCCAAGACCAATACCATACAACCCGGAAAATCTACAGCAGCTAAATTTCTCACATGCTTTACTAACTACCAACAGGATGACTGGGCTGAGTTATTGCCTCATGCAGAATACAGTTTTAACAATGCCACCCATTCCTCCACGGGGATGTCTCCTTTCAAGGCAGTGTACAGGTACGAATGAGCCCCTCTTCCCACAGTAGGGGCCCTTGATCTCCCCCCCTGTGGACCCAAATACTTGGTGGCAAGACCTCATGGAACATTGGCCAAAGTGGATTATAAAACTCAGGCTGACAAGGGGAGGACCCCAGGATGGAACATTCAACCTGGTGACTCAGTCTATTTGTCCACAAAGAACTTGAAAGGACTCCAACCATGCAGGAAGCTGGGTTGGAAATATGTGGGACCCTTTACAGAGTTAAGGAAAATTAAAGATGTGACTGTAGAACTGGGGTTACTAAAAATACTTAAGGGGCTACACCCCATTTTTCATTTTAGTTTACTGAAGCGAGATCCTGGACTGAATGCCTGGAGACCCCATCCACCTGCTCCATCTCCACTGATAGTGAATGGTGAACCCCACCACGAGGTTGCCTGCATCTTGGACTCCAAACTAAAACAAGGGCAGCTGTTCTGTTTGGTGCAGTGGAAGAACTTTGATCCTTTGCATAATGAATGGATTGATCACTGTGATGTCCATGCTCCTAAATTGCTATGTGCATTTCATAAGCTGTACCCTGACAAACCAGGTGGGGGTGCCTTTGGAGGGGCAGAATGTCAGCTATGCTGCCATGGTTGATGGGGGAAGGGAGTTGATAAAGTGATCATCTTATTGTCCTGGAATGTTAACTTGCGTTTTCTCACTGTGCCTTATCTGGCAGCCTGACCTTGATGTTTCACGCTTTTGCCTCCCTGGGAACTTGTAGTCGTTACTTGGAGCAGACAAGGCTTGCACCTCTGATTGGCTTGCTTCTATCAGAGGGTCTTACTTCTAACGCAATATATCTTCCCCTTTCCTGCCTGTGGGGTTAGCCTTTACACAGAAACTGTATGCAAAGAACTCAATACTGAACTCAATAAACTTGATCCTTCTGGAAGGAACGTTGTTGAGCCTGTTTGTTGTGGGACTCTGACAGGGACTTCTGATTGCTTCTCTGTGTTTTTTGTCTGGTTTGTTGCTGAGAAAGGAGGGCCTCTTTGCCTGGGGCTGGTTGCTGGCCCCACCCTCTAATGTTGCTGTGGCTGTTGGGAGGTTGGGGCTGTGAACCTTTGAACTGCAAGGCTCTTCCTCACCAGAGATGCAAGCCAAAGGGTGAGAGTCAAAGGGCTCTTGTCCTGTGGCTTTTAGCCTGGGGATCAGGCTAGGGAATCCCATAAGTAGTTAAGGAAAGTTTACATTGTTGCGCTTGTTACCCCTTCTGGCTCAGGTAGCCTTTTGGTCAGTTCTGTAAGTTTCAGGGTATATTAGGACATCAAGGTATTTCTAGGTAAATGAATCCACTTGGGAAGAGATGATGAATATTCAGGGACCATTTTGAGTCACCTGTAGGGACTGCACCCTGTTTGTCTTCCTTCCTGAAGACAAGGCAGACTACACATGTCAGAAGTGCAACTTGATGAACTTTTAGTGGACGTTGATTTGAATGCCAGCACCAGATGCTGTCTCCATGTTATTTCAAACTAAAAGGATTTAAAATGCCTACCATAAATAATAATATAACTTCTAATCTTGAAGGCTGAGATAGGACGACCCAAGGGTCAAAAGAAGAAAACACACAGACCTCTACCAGGCAAGGAAGAAACAGAATTATCTAGCAAAGACTCCCCCCCACACACACCGCTTGAATCAGAAGGAGAGGAGGCTTGGCCCAGCAAAAGGAAACACGAAGGCTCGGTTTAAAAAAAAAAAAAATGCAAGAATTTTTTTACAGAACTGAAACGAGAAATAAAAGAAGAAATCAAGAGTCTTATCACTCCAATGACAACAAAAATAGACAATTTAACTAAGAGCATGGAAGAAATTAAAGCAGTTGCAGACTCAGCTGCAGCAGAAGTGAAAAATAAAAAACAAGCTATCTTGGAGCTACATGATTATGAAGCCTGGTCCAAAAGTAAGTTAATGTTATTAGAACTTAGAGTGCATGCACGGAAAATTAAATTCATGGGATTCCACCAAACTTACCAGCCTGACTACAGCTTTAAATTCTTGGTTGAGTGGGGAGCTGAAACTTCCGGGTACTGTGGTTACAACAGCATACAGACTAAACACTAGCAGATCCAGGTCACCGGGCATAATTCTGGGTATTATTGCAGAGATTGTGGATGTTCAAACAAAGAAATTAATTTTAGAAACTGCTTGTAGCCAAAAAGGTTTGAAACTAGACGATGTTATCACCCAAATATTCCCAGATCTCCCTTATGAAATCTTGACTGCTCAAAGAAATATGCGTCCAGTGGTACAGAGACTAATAGAACTAAAAATACCATAGCGGTGGTTACCTCTGGGTCATCTCACAGTTACCCAAGGAGGAAGGACTTGGACAGCCCATGATGTACCTTCAGGAGAGGAAATGATTCCGGCTATTACGCAGGCTGCTGGTGGCTCATCGGACTAGACTTGATAAGAATGCGAAATAGGCAGTGCTGGAATAGAAACTTAAATTTAAGTTGGGATATTGCACAATATGGGTAAGACTGTATGGGGAAGATCCCCAGCCTGCCAGTGGTGAGTCTCTTTAAGGGACTCCTTTGGGGAACCAAAAATTCCAGAGCAGGCAGCACATCCCGAAGATCAATACTAGAAGATAAAAATTTTGGTGTTCAGCATTAATTCTTGCTTTTCTTTCATCGTAATAGTTATATAATAAAATTATACATTAGAAGTGTAAAGAAATAAATTGACAAATAATAATTAATAGCAAGTAAAAAAAATTAATTTGGGATCAAGGAGGGTAAGAAAAACAAAAGATGTATGAATTGTATAATGATATATTTTCGGAACATAAAATTAAGTTTGTGGGAATGTTCCCAAGTGTTGGGAATGTTCCAAAGATAGGACAAAAGATATTATAAATCAATCCCACTTGGGCATATTGTAGGTTATCTTTGATAAATTAGTTTAAATGTTATTCCTTCCTTTGTTATGACATTTTGTATAAACTTGTATTATGGATATGAAAAGTGAAATAAAATATTTTTTAAAAAGAAGTGCAAGTTGATAGAACTCTTAGAGGAGAAGGTTCTGAGCCTGGAGGAAAGGATTACTACTCTCCATGACCTCAAGGAAGGGGAGGAACTCATTAACAGAAGCCTTGTTGTCTTGCATAGGGAAGAAGAGACCAGTCAAAGGGACAATGGTGCGATTGACTGCCCTAACAACACTGCTCAGAGTGCTACAGCAGGACCCCAGAGGTGTCAAGCGAGATGGCATTCCGTGTCATTAGAACTAAGGAATCGATTACAGGCCCTTGTGGTAGAGGCAGAGATAGAAACACTGCCAGTGGAAGTACCACAAACAGAAGGAAGACAGAGGGAGTAGGACAGGGGGATAGGAAGAAATGGCACTGCAAGGAAAAGGATGGTGTTGGTCTTAGGTGAATCCCTGCTGAGGTGTATGGAACACCATATGACCAGTATTGACCCCTTGGCCTAAGAGATGTGTTGCTCACCAGGGGAGAAAATTGAAGATATTACAGACAGGATCTCTAAATTCATCAAACCTACAGAGCATTACCCATTCATGATAGTCCATGTGGGGACAAACAACATGGCTGTGATGAACTCCTGAAAGCATTAAGACTGACTATGAAGCCAAGGGAGGAAGCTGAAGGGAATGGTGGCTCAAGTGGTGTTCTCTTTGATCCTTCCTGTCATAGGAAGGGGAATACAATGGGAACAGACAATAATGGAGGTGAACCAATGATTGCATTGGTGGTACCGGCAGGACCAATTTGGATTCTGCAACCATGGGCTAGGTTTTCTGGATGACAACCTACTGGCACACAATGGACTTCACCTGTCAAGGTCAGGGAAGAATGTGTTGGCAGAAATCTGGGGAGATTCATCAAGAGGGCTTTAAACTGACACTGCAAGGAGAAGGAGATAACTGACATAGGAATTTAAATGAAGAAGAGCAAATAACAGAGGCCTACCAAGGAGGGCCGGATTTAATGGAACCAAAGGTGAAGGGCTTCAGATATCTATGTACTAATGCCCAAAACTTGGGCAATAAGAAGGAAGAGTTTGAGATTCTAATGTGGACAGAGAGATACGATTTATTAGGCATTACAGAGATTTGATGGGATGATTCTTAGGACTGGAATGTAGTAATGGATGGTTATGAGTTGTTCAAGAAAAACTGAAAGGGTCGAAGAGAAGGTGGAGTGGTGCTGTGTATGTGAGGAGAAGGTTTGTTTGTCAAGAAACACTGGAGGGGGAAGGTGACAGCACAGTTGAAAGTATCTGGGTGAGGATAAGGGAAGGAAGGACAAACAGTATTGTGGCTGGAGTCTGCTACCGACCTCCTGACCAAGATGAAGAGGTGGATGCTGCCCTCCTTGAACAGCTTGACAGGGTATCCAAACAACATGACCTGGTAGTTAAGGGTGACTTCAACTTCCCTGATGTGTGTTGGGAGACAAACTCTGCAAAGCATCCACAGTCACACATGTTCCTGACATGTCTGGCTGACGCCTTCCTTTATCAAATGGTATAGGAAGCCACGAGGGGCTCAGCCATACTTGACTTAATACTGATAAGAGATGGTAGATGGGGTGAAGTTGGTGGGGACCTTAGCAGGAAGTGACCATGTCCTGCTAGAATTCCTCTTGCTATGGGGAAACCAAAGAAGTTCATAGCCACACGTGTATGTTAGATTTCAGTAAGGCAGTTTTTAATAAACTCAGGGGCATGATGAGAATCATTCCATGGGCAAGACTGCTGGAAGGGACAGGAGCAAGTGAAGGGTGGGCTCTCCTAAAACAAGAGCTTTTGCAAGCTCAAGTCGTTGCTGTTCCAACAAGAAAGAAATATGGTAGGGGATCCAAGAAGCCAATGTGGATAAATGGTGTGATGTGATGTGCTAAAGGAGGAAAAAGGAAATGTTTAAGAAATGTAAATATAGCATACCATGTCAAGAACAGCTAAGAATGCACACATTATAACAGGTATATATGTTAAAATAAATGTTCTTTGAACCAGTAAAAAAAATGGAGGCAAGGAAATACCTCTAAAGAAGAGTATGTACAGGTTGCTAGGCACTGTAATTAATCCATCAGAGAAGCCAAAGCTCACAGGGAGCTACAGCTGGCCAGGAAGGCTTGCTAAAACAAGAAAATCTTCTCCAGATATGTGAGGAGCAAACATAATATAATTATTATTCCTTGAACTTTGTATTTCTAGTTCCCTGGTTACTTTTTGTATTTTTGTGTTGTATTATTCTGTACCATATGGACTATTCAGCTTGTTTGCTTATGATCCATTGATCTGTGAGCATAAAGTATAGAATAAAGGAATAAAAAGGAACGCAAGATAAAAGAGACGATGGGCCCACTGTTGGGTGAAAATAGAGATACTTTGACAGAGAACAGAGAGAAAGCAGAAAGGCTTAATGCCTTTTTTCCTCAGATTTTTCCCTGAAGAAGAGAACAGGCTCATCTAGAGATGGTAGTAGGCAAGGCATGGCACCCAGGATACCAGTTGACATGGACAGAGAGGTAGCTGAGAAGCACCTGGCTGCATTGAATGAGTACAACCCAACTGGATATTAGGAAAAACTTTTTTACAGTAAGAGTTGTGCAACAGTGAAATCAGCTGCCTAGGGAGGTGGTGAGTTCCCCCACACTGGCAGTCTTTAAGCAGTGGCTGGACAAACACTTGTCAGGGATGCTCTTGGCAGATCTGCATGGCCCCTTCCAACTCTGATTCTATTGTTCTATGAACAACCTTTGTAATAGTGACAAAAAACTCACTGTTTGGCTAATGTAACCATGCAGAGTAGGAGACACTCATAGTCTCCAAGTACATCATAAGAAATACAGGTAAGGACATGATAATACCCACTACTCCTCTACTTGCACCTTTCCATATGGTTAGAGTTTAACAGTGCAATCTTAAGCAGAGTTACACCCTTCTTAGTCCATTCTAGTCAACAAGATTAGAATCATAGAGTTGGAAGGGACCTCCAGGGCCATCTAGTTCAACCCCCTGCACAAAGCAGGAAATTCACAAATACCTCTCCCCACACCCCTAGTAACTGCTGTTCCACGTCCAGAAGATGACCAAAAAACCCTCCAGGATCTCCAGCCAAACTGGCCTGGAAAAAAATCGCTTCCTGACCCCAATGTGGTAATCAGCATTTCCCTGGGCATGTAAGAAGGGCTACAAGAACTAAGCATTGGTGCAACCCTTCCTGCCCTCCTTTTCATGTTCTGCTTAAGTTCATAGAATCACATTGCTGACAAATGGCCATCTAGCCTCTGTTTGAAAACCTCCAAAGAAGCAGAGCCCACCAGCTTTTGAGGAAGCCTGTTCCATGAGGAACCGCTCTGTCAGGAAGTTTCTCCTAATGTATAGCCAAAAACTCTTCTGATTTAATTTCAACCTGTTGATTCTGATCTGACCTTCTGAGGCAACAGAAAACAATTCTGTACCATCCTCTATATGACAGCCCTTCAAGTACTTGAAGATGGTTATCTTACCCCCTCTCAGTTGTCCCCTCTCCAGGCCAAACATGCCCAGCTCCTTCAACCTTCCTCATACGACTTGGCAGGGGTCTTTTCGTAGAAGAACAGCTGCAGGAGCTCATTAGCATATGGTATGCTAATGAGCTATTAGGCTATTAGCATATGCCACGCCCCCTGACATCACCGGAAGTGATGTCAGAAGGGGAAGCAAAAGCAGGGGAAGCATCTTCAAAAGCCTCCCCTTCCCTTCCCCAGCTGGTCTGGGTGGGGGAGCTAAGAGAGAAGGGGTTTAAAGTTTAAACTCCTTCTCATGAGAGTTGGGCCACAGAAGGAGGAAAGAGGAAAGGAAATAGAGAGAGTAGAGAGAAGGAAAGAAGGAAGGAAAGAGGGAAAGAAAGAGAGGGAAGAAGGAGGGAAACAGGGAAAGGAGGAAAAAAGGGAAGAGAGGAAGGAAGGAAGGAAGGAAGAAGAGAAGAATGAGGGAAAGAAGAGAAGAATGAGGGAAAGAGGAAAAAGAAAGAAGGAAAGGAGGGAATGAAAGAAATTCAGTGGCAATTCAGCCCCATTATACCCTATGGGCCATTGAAGTCAATGGTGAAAACATAGGGTATATTCTGAGGGCTGGAGGGGAGGGGTTTGAGGGAGAGACTCCAAGCTCACAGGATAGCTGATGGAGCCTCTCCCCAAGATACCCACCAAGTTTCAAGAACAATGGACCAGGGGGTCCAATTCTATGGGCCCTCAAACAGGTTGCCCCATTTCCTTCATTGTTCTCTATGGTGGGAAAAAAGTTTTTTCCCCCACCATAGAGAACAATGGAGGGAATAGGGGCAACCTGTTTAGGGGCCCATAGAATTGGACCCCCTGGTCCAATTTTCTTGAAACTTGGTGGGTATCTTGGGGAGAGGCTCCATCAGCTACCCTGTGAGTTTGGAGCCTCTCCCTCAAACCCCCTCCCCTCCAGCTCCTAGAATATACCCTATGTTTTCACCATTGACTTCAATGGCCCATAGGGTATAATGGAGCTGAAATTGACATTCGGCTGCCTGAAAGACTCTCCGGGATGCTGGCTGGGGGCGGGGCTTGGCTCCTGAGCTCCCGGAGCTGCGCTCCGGTGCGCTCTCCCCCCCAAAAGACCCCTGCGACTTGGTCTCCAGACCCCTCACCACCTTTGTTGCTTTTTCACCTCATCAACCAGTTCTTCCCTGTTGGTAAGAATCAAGTCTGATAGCAGTTCCCTTATTTCCCTCTCCACTTTCTGGAAAATACAGTTGTCAGCAAGACAAGTCAGGAATTTATTGGACCTTTCATTTTCAGCAGAGTTGAACTTCCAACAGATATCTGGGTAGTTGAAATCTCCCATGACCACTGTGTCCCATCTTTTTGAGAAGTTTGTAATCTGTTCTAGGAGTTTCTCATCCAAGTCCTCTGCCTGGCTTGGTGGTCTATAGCAGACCCCCACCATAATATCATTACTATTTTTTACTCCTTTTATTTTTACCCAGAGACTTTCAACTGGACTTCTATGCTCAGATTCACGTATTTCCTCACTCTCCCCTCCCCCCATAGGACGTGTGGGTCGTGATCAAAGAACCACGCGCTTCCGAGTACTAGGGGGAAGCGGGCAGCTGGGGTAACAACGAAAGGCCTTTCTTCCCAGTGTTGCCCAATTCCCACCCTCAAGGGTACAGTCTCGTATTTACAGGGTTCTTTCATGGTGGATCCGTCCATCTGAGTAAATATCAAGGGGTCGTTTAGTTTAATAACTTTCGCCCCCAGTCCTGTCACTAGTGTGGGATTGATGAGGTCTCTCCCACACCCAGAGTCAATGAGAGCCCGTACTCTCACATGGGTCAATAGACCCGGGTCCATTAAAGTCACTGTAAGAAAGAAAAGAGACGGGGGTTTGCTCACCGGAGTTTGCGCCTGGGAGTCCGGGACCTGCTGTTCACCGCAGGTCCGTCTCGTTTCCCTGCGGCGCCGCTTCGCCATCGGATGAATCGGATGCTTCGCTGAGCGGTTTGGCTTGCAGGGCTTTCGCCCCCCTCGGCTTCGCCACCGGTTTCGGTGTGGAGGTGTCGAACTTCTTCTTGGCTCCCTTGGGCGCTCCTGACGATGCTGATGCGGTCGGGCAGTTCGCGGCGAAGTGGCCTCCTTCTCCGCATTTGAGGCAAAGACCTTGCTTCATTCGGAGTTCCCTCGTGCCGTCCCGCGGTTTTGGATTCGGGGTAGGGGGTTTTCCCCTTGCTGCCGGCGCAGGGCCGCTGTTGGCCATCGCTGCGGCATCATCTAGTTTGATGGTTTTCAGCCGGTTCTCCATCGTGATGGCGGCTTGTATCCATCCCGAGAGGGTGTCTGGGTCTTGGGTTTTGGTGACTTCTCGTCGGATCTCCGCGTTGAGTCCCAACTTGTAGTAGTCCACGAAGGTCCCATCTTGCACCCCTCGGATTTTGGCCGCACACCTACGGAACTCCGCCATGTAGTCCCTCACCGATCTCGTGCGTTGCTTGAGGGCTCGGATCGCTGCCTTTGCCGCTTTGTTAGAGTTTGCGTCCTCGAATTGCTCTTTCATGGCCCACATAAAAGAATCGATTTCTCTCAACTCACGCCCGTCAGCCTGGTGAAGTCCCACATACCAGTCAGCGGCCGCTCCCTTCAGGTGGGCTGCTATGACATCGACCATACGCTCTTCGCGCTGGAATAGATGGCCCCAAGTCTCGATAAACCTCTCAGCTCTCACGAGAAAAAAACGGAAACTTCTCGGGGTCTCCGTCAAAATCTGCATCCAGCAGTTCCGCAGGTTTCGGTGGCAAAAACCCCCAAGGTCGAGGGGGTGGTTGCCCCGGCGGCCCCTGCGGTCCTGGCCCCGCGGATTGATCCGGAGGGCCGGCCGGTACGTTCTGCTGGCCTTGATCTGGCGCCGGCCGTTGGTCCTGGGGGACCCGGTCTGGCGGCTCCTCTCGCCTTTGTCGCTCCCGCTCCTCTCGGATGCCCTCCGCGATCATCTGTGGGATGCGGGCGAGGGATTCATCCAGGTAGCGCATCAGGCGGTCTTGGCTCGGCTCCCCACTCCACCTCCGTCTCACCACGGCACCTTCCAGGCTCTCGGAGTCTCGGCCGGTTTCCTCCAGGGTTCCCGCCGTAATCAGTCTGCGGACCGATCTTTCGGGGTGGCCTCCCCCACCGACGCTCGCGGGGTCCCAAACCATGCCTCGTGGGTTTCAGCCAGGGGTTTCACCCAGTCTCGTCTACGTCCGACTCGGTGGGTCACCCCTCCATAGGCCGCCCCATACGGATCCCCGTAGGGCCCTCCGAAGTCGTACTCCGGACCCCATTGTCCCGGCACATATGTGTCAGGGGTCTCTCTGGGTACGTCCTTCCCGGGAGGTTTCTTCTCCTTTTTCTTTTCTTCTTCAATCGGGAGAGTGTCTTCTTCACCGCTACTCATTTTGGAGTTACGGGTTTCTGACCAGTCCCGAAGTTGATAATGATTCTGAACAAACTGTCAGAAGTCCTAACCTAGTCAGCAAAACACCATGCCTTGCGGTTCAAGCAAGAATAGCATTTATTATAGAGCTGCAATAGAAAGGTCACTGTAGCAGGTACCTTGTTCAGAATGACTTGGTTACAGAAAGCAAGTGGTTATACCGAGAAGGGGGTGAATGGGGACCCCCCCTTCTACCAATCAGGGAATAACATGCGACTGGGAATCGAAAGTTACCATGCTAATGAAGTTCCCAACGCCCCCATTATTCTCAGGAAAGCCGGAGCTTTGAAAGCGATAGTAAAGCTCGCAGCTTGACTCCTCAAGGTCAGAATGTTCAGTCTGCGAGAGATAGGGGTTACCAGATGCACATTCCACTCTCACACCCTAGACATAAATCAACACCCCTCGGATTCCAACCTCCTGCCTGTCACGCCACTATGGCGCCCATTGCCATCCTCCCCTCCCCTCCATCCATCATGGCAGGGCTACCTGACATAGATACACACATGTATATATACATGCCACTCCCCACAAAACCTATCTCCAGTTATTGGCATCATACTAGGCTTTGCATTTGTGTCTCTCTCCCCCAGAGGGTTTAGTTTAAAGCTCTCCTTATTAGGTTTGCAGGGCTCTTACCAACCACATTTTTTCCTACCCTCATGAGGTGCAAACCATCTCCTGATAGAAGAGCTTCATCTTGAAAGCATAAGCCATGATCCAAAAATCCAGACTTTTCCATCTAGATAGCCAGTCATCTATTTGCAGTATTCTTCCTTCTCTTCCTAAGCCACGGCCTTCAACAGGAAGAACTGGTGGAAGTTGCACACTGAATGTCTTAGCTGGCTATCATTAGTGGTCATTAGTAAAAAGATGTGGTGAAATCTGTTGTACTAGACCCAAAAGAAGCTAATTTGGCAGAGAGGGTGAGGAAAATCCTCGGCTTAAGGACTTGTGGCTGGCAGGCACATTTCTAAGAGGAAGTATCATATTAACAACCAAAGTTGTGCCTTATTGTTTGACTGCATTTTGGGCTGCGCACAGTTCAAAACTTTTGTGACCTAAAGGTCAAAGGTTCCACCTCCCATTCATCAGTCCCTTTCAGGTCAGGTACAAATGGCTATTTCCCCCTCTGTAAAAAGGACAGATGGTGCAAGATTCTGTTTGTGTGGAAAGGAGATCTCATATCTGTTAACTTTCAGCCTAAGAAACAAAATTTAGAAGTGTTCATTACTCACCCAGTTCCAAAGTAAACATTCACACTGTCATTTTGCTAAGGCACTGTTAAGGCTAAGGGGACTTTCAGAGACTGAACTCCTGCTGCTGTGCTTGCTTTCCTAACAACTCAGCTTGCTCTTTCCTTTTTAGCCTGTTTACAAAACCTGATATATTCAAAACATTCAGCTACAACCAGCCCAACATCCACCCTGCCCCAGATATATAATGTTTACTCTAGGTACACCCTCTTGGGTAGGATTGCCAACCTCCAGGTACAGCATGGAGATTTCCTGGCATTACAACTGATCTTCAGACTACAGGCACAAGTTCTCCTGGATAAAATAGCTGCTTTGGAGTTTGACACTAGAGGTATGCATAATAAAATGCCTGAGCAGAAGTTCTACACAAAAATCACTGGCTCGGGTTGGTACAGAGATTTTCTGGAATGGTAATGCAAATATGAGGTTTGGGGTATAATGAAACCCCCTTTCTTGAAACAATCTATCCCCCCCTGGAGCTTGGGTCCTTACCAGCAGAGCAGCATGCACTCGTCTTTTGCTTTGATTCCACTAATTTCCTGTGTAATGGCATTTATTCCTTCCAATCAGATACTTTCAAGGGAGGAAAACAGAGTGCTCCCAGCTTAGCACCTTTTGAGATAAGCTGCAGATAGCTGCCACTCTCCTTCACTCCCTTATTTGTGAAAGTAGGGCTCTTTTCTGCTCTGCATGTACATAAGAACATAAGAGAAACCAAAGTTGGATCAGGCCAATGGCCCATCCAGTCCAACACTCTGTCACACAGTGGCCAAAAATACCAGGTGCCATCAGGAGGTCCACCAGTGGAGCCAGGACACTAGAAGCCCTCCCACTGTTGACCCTCCCAAGCACCAAGAATACAGAGCATCACTTGCCCCAGAGTCCTTATCTCTACCTTGTGGCTAATAGCCACTGATGGACCTGTTTGAAGGCCTGTAGAATTGGAACTGGTAATGTCCTACAGACTCGCCCCAAAAAACTGTGGATATGAAAAGTATAATGATTTTTTTTTCTTGGCACACACCCTAGTGGACTCTATGTCATTACACTTTGCTGAGGTCCCTCCCCTCACTCAAACCCTCCCCTTCCCGTGCTCCACCCCCAAATATCCAGGGATTTCCAGATCATAGTTGGCATACTTGGGGCATTTCACATGTGAATTTCCATCAGTCCATAATGCAAATATAAAACCTAAACTGAGTAGAATTAAAGATGAAACATTCCAAGGAATTTTGAAGCTACAGAAATAAGAACATCCCCACCCTTTTTTCGGGGCGGGGGAAGCAGAAATTTTTGGAGGGAAATTGAAATTAAATTTATTTTATTAATTTAACAACATGAAATGCATTATTTATAACTTGGCAAATACAATTGTATTATTTGGCATATTTGTGGAATATAAAAATATAAATATATTTTATTTTCTATAAGAAAAAGTGCAAATATGCCCAGTACTAGAGAAAGAGTTGCAAACTGCTGCATCCTATGTTACCAGAGTATATGTATCTTTAACTTCTGTCATCTGAGAGGCAGGGAAAAATAGAAATTAAAGGTAGAAAACAAATTCTGTATTAAACAAAATAAAGTTTATTATTGGATAGAAACTCTCTCATAGAGTCACGATAGGAAGGACTGCCAGCGCACTGAACTCTTTAGTAATATCTTATCATTAAACTCATTATAGCATATTCATTGTTGCCAAAATTATTTAAACAAAAAAATCTTGAAAATATTGTATATGTCTACAGTAAGAGGGTTTTTTCCTTTGCTTCCTCAAAATTTTGCAATTCTGTTTATTTTATTTTTTAAACTGCCCCGAAGGGCAGAATTTTATTGAAACTTTTTTATAACACAACACATCAACATACATACACAAAACCTATCTAAGACAAACTACATAAAACATGAATGGGGGTATCATGTGTTTCTTATTACAGTCCATATATAAATGCTTCAATTAATGCTTACATCACTTGTGTGAGCCTCCTTTTCCTTATCTTGACATTGGGCAAACATACTCTGACCTTAACATTACACAATAATGCATAATAATGATTAATGTTTCTCACATATAAACTTAGCTGTATAACAGTTATTTGTCCATTCTCATATTATATTTTACTTTAGCTTATCAATTTAAGCCGCCTTCTTGTACCAATTATAAAATCTTTCCCAAGTATTTTGTAATGTACTATTTGGCAAACCTTTAATTAATAGAGTCAGTTTATCCAATTCCACCGCTTCCATTGCTTTATTTATATATTCTTGTCTTGTTGGTATTTCCAAGGTCTTCCAATATTTCACATAAAGAATCCTCGCCGCTGTTGTTAAATACACAATAAGATAACGATCATTATAATTAATGTCTTTAGGCAAGATATTTAAAAGAAAAACTTCAAGTGTAAATGGTAATGCCCTACCTAATACCTTCTGAATCATGTTATGGATTCTTATCCAATATAATGCCTTGAACCTTATTCTGGGCCTTTTACCTTGCCAAATAAATTTAGAAACAATCTGGTCCAATTCCTGAAATATCATTTGATTTTGTAGTATAGGAATTGTTTGAAATAAAAATAACCACTTTGGGAGGACATTCATCTTGATCAAAGCAATGCGGCCCATCATTGAGATCTGTAGATTCTTCCACTTTTCCAAGTCTTAGTTTAGTTCTCTTTAAAAGTTCTTTATAATTATTCTCTTGTAATGCGCTACATTTATTTGTCATAATAATTCCCAGATATTTTATTCTTTCTTGTATCTGAAAATTTGTTAAATGTTGTAATTGTGTTTTTTGCTCTTTATTCATATTTTTAGTTAAAAATTTTGTCTTTTCAGTATTTACTTTTAGGCCAGCTACTCAGCCATAGTCTTGTATCTTTTCTTTAAGGTTTGAAACTGAAGGTTGTCGGGTTCTCTAAGATAAATACCAAGTCATCTGCAAATGCTTGTAACTTAAAATCTTCGCCTTGTATCTTAAGTCCAATAATCGATTTTTCTTTTCTTGTTGCATCATTTAATATTTTGAGGACAAAAATGAACAAGAAAGGTGAAAGGGGACATCCTTGTCTAGTCCCTTTTTGAATTTCAAAAAAATTTGTTCTATCGCCATTAATCATTATTATTGCATTTTGTTTCATATATATCATCTGAATAATTTTTATAAAATTAATTCCTGCTTCTGCCATCTTTAAAGCTTCAAACATAAATGCCCAGTTTACATTGTCAAAAGCTTTTTCCGCATCTGGAAAAATCAATGCCAATTGTTTCTCTTGATGTATTTCGTAATATTCCAGGACATTCTATTATACATCTTACATTATTTCTCAACTGTCTTTTAGGTAGAAATCCAGCTTGGTCTGTGTGTATCATTTTTATCATTTTTTTTAAGTCTCTCTGCTATTATAGAGGCAAAAATCTTATAGTCTGCATTCAATAGTGATATCAGTCTGTAGTTTTTAATCTCCTTTTCATCAGAGTTTGGTTTGTGAATTAATGAAATTATTGCTTCTTTCCATGTCTCAGGAATCTCTCCTTTATCTTTCACATTATTACACACATCTTTTAGGAAGGGTGAAAATTGCTCTTCGAAAATGGAGTAAAATTCTATTGGTAGACCATCCGGTCCTGGTGCCTTACCTTTATACTGTATTTTCAGTGCCTCAACCACTTCCATCATAGAGATTGGTTAAGTATTTCTCTCTGTTCTTTGGTAAACTTTTTTGGTTGATCTGTTTCCAAATATCCTTTATCTGTTCAATATTTACATCTGTTTTTTTGTAAAGCTTCCTGTAAAAGTCCTCTATTATAAATTTCATCTCCTGAAATCCTTTTGTTTCCGTTCCATCCTGTTTATTCAATGTCTTTATTAATGTTTTTTCTCTTTGCTGTCGAATTTTGTATGCAAGCCATCTTGTTGGTTTATTTGCATTTTCAAAAAAAAATTGTTTTGCAAAAAACAATTTTTTGGCTAACTCGTTTTTCAATAAACACTTCATCTCATGTTTAGACTTTATCTCCCCTGAGGATAATTCTTCAGTCACCTTCTTTTCCTGATTTTGAATTTCCTTTTGTAAAATTATATATTCTCATTTCTTTTGCTTATTTATTCTAGCTGCTTCTTGTATCATTTTACCTCTTGCAAATGCCTTAAAAGCATCCCAGACCACTTTTAAGGGCTTATCAGGTTGGAGATTTTCTTTGAAAAAGAACTTAAAGTCTCCTTTCATTTTAGTACAGAATTTTCTGTTTTTAAGAATAGACACATTCATTGTCCATCTGCTTCTTGGTTTTGCTTCTTGTAACTCCAAAGAAATGGGTTTGTGATCTGCATAAGTCCCCGCTTCTATTTCTGCCTCCAATAAGTCTCCAATAGCTGTAGTTGAAATCCAACACATATCCAGTCTAGACCACGAGTTATGCCTAACTGAAAAGTATGTATATTGTCTTGAAGAGGGGTTTCTAACTCTCCAAGCATCAACCAATTTTAATTCCTCCATAAGTTCACACAAAGATGGTGGAAATTCATTGTCTTTTCTTTTCTTTTTTTGCTTATTTGTCACTCTGTCCATCTCCTTGTCAAAAATCAAGTTGTAGTCCCCAATAATACAAATCTTGGAAAAGTCTTGTTGTGTGATCAAATGTTTCAATCTTCTGAAAAATACTTCATGGTGAAAATTTTGCAATTTTACATTGGAAAAATTGTACATTTGGAATGAGCAAAATGCTTCATAAGACATAGTTTTTCCTACTGAAAAAGAGAAAATATTTCACAGGAAGTTTTTTCCCAATGTTATTCCAAATTGCCCAAATGTTCCAGTAGAAAAATTGAAAAAGTAATCAGACTTTTTTCATGCTATACGTTTTGAATGTGGAAAAGGTTACCTTAAGAAGCATGCTACTATTTTAAAAGAGAAAATATTTCATAGAAGTTGCTTTTCAGTGTCTCTCCCCCCAGATTTTTAGTGTACTCCCCCAAAAAAGGCCTTGGGGGGGGGAAACAGAATAAATCTGGGGCTTTTTTCTGAATTTTTCCAGTTTTTTCTGGGGCCCCACATCTCTGACAAGAATATACACTTGAATTCACTGCCATACTCTGCTGTTCTTTAACAATGGAACAAAATAAGTATTTAGTACTGCAAGGTTGTGGTCAGACGATGGGCTTAGCAAGTTTTGGCCATGCTTCTAATTTTATCTTTTTTTGGGGGGGGCAGATAGTTTTGTCCAAACATCTACCCTGAACCCCCTGCACCTGTGCTCACCCCATGGTTGACCATGCAGATTAATGTTGCGTGGTAACCATGGAGTGGGTGGTCAGGCAGCTTCCTTTTTAAAAAATAATGTTTTCACACATGTGCAGAAGTGCATATCTAAAACACCGCTCCTTTTTTTGACAGCTTAGCAATTCCTCCACAAAGTACTGTAATCTCATTGGTTCCTACACAACTATATTCCTCTGCCAGAAATCACTCCCTTTTCTGCCTGATCTTACTTCCTTTTCCCATTCATTTTTTAATCTTGTCTGTCTTATTGGTCAATACCAAAAAATGGATACTGAAGATAATTCTTTTGGACTTCTCATGTTTAACCTGCAGCATCAGCACCAGAGATTGACACTTGTCCGAACAAGGAGGGTGATTCTCCAGCAATGCTACCTGGCTCACTGGAGGGTGAAGTTCCAAAATGTCCTTGCTAGATGTTCCCTTGCCAGGGCACACTTTTTCCAACTGGCACATGAGGGTGCTCCACATCACTGGTGGGTGAGCCCTTGTTTCTTGCAGTGATGGCAGACCTTCATCATGAGAATTTGGGAGGATGAGCAATGGCTTGGAAACTTCAGAATGAACAAGACAATCTTCTTCTGGATAGTCAAATCATTGTGGCCAAGGAATGAGCAGCAAGGGATGGCAATGAGAGATCCCATCCCAATTGAGGAGCATGTGGCAATCACTATTTTGTGGCTGGCCAACACAAGCTACTGCAAAGTTGTAAGCAATCAGCTTGGACTTTCCAGGTCAACTATCACTGGCATCTTCATAGAAGTTTGCCTGGCAATGGAGCTGGAGTTGCTGAGACTAACTGTTGATCTTGGACCACCGGGAAGTGTGAACATGTCATCTAACAATTAAGTGCAATATTGTGCCCTAATGCTATCTCTTCCCCTCACAGAAACTGGCTTGAAGAAGTTGCAGTTGGTGGTTTACAAGACAGATACTACTATTTGCCAATGTTTTCTTTTTTCTTAAGGATGTGTTTGTGATACATTGCATTTTCAGTCCTTCGGATGTTATTTTCACCTTTCTGTTTGCCAGGTAATGAATGGCTTTGCAGCATTGGGCTGTGTGCCCTGGACAGGTGCCACATTCCAATAAAGGCCCCAATCCTGCAGGGAAATGAGCACATCAGCTATAAGCACTTTCACTCCATTCTACTGCAGGGAACAGTGGATCACCATGGCAGATTTATTGATGTTAAGGTCAGTTATAGTGGTAAAACGTTTTCCCATGTTCCAGTGTTTGTGAAATGATGGACTTAGAAGTCTTTGTGCCCAGGAACCCTATGGTGACCATCAAGGGCATCAAGATTCCACCACTGATAGTGCCAGATGCCACCTATCCACTTATTACTCTGTATACCAGGGCCCTGGATCGGCAGCAAGGCTATTTTAACAGGGTGCATAGCCATTCAAGAAATGTTGTGGAATGTGTCTTTGGAGGCTGAAGGCACAGTGGCATTGCCTGGGATCCAAGTTGCCAGTCTTGGAAGAAAACATTGTCACTATCATCTCCATTGGTGTCATTTTACACAACCTTTGCGAGGAGAATTGCAACAGTGTGAGTTTCCAGCCTGGGGATCTGCCTCGCACCACTGTCCCACACTTGTGTGTGCCACTTGGAAGAGGGGATGACAGGCACCTGAGAGAGGGGAAGGCTGTGTGCTCCACACTATGTAGATGACTGCAAAGTTAGCCAAGGCACTGAGTGGTATTGTTGCCAACAAACAACCCTTTTCATAACTTTTTGTAATTTTGCTTCTATGTGAAACTTAAATGTTGCACTGTTTTGCCTGCTGTGTTTGTTTTTCCATCCCATACTGTTGATTGCAACCACTAGTTGGTGATTTGGTTTATGAAGACAGTTGTAGTTTTCTTTTGAGCAGTAAGGTTTTTCATAATGGTTATATTCATCTCCTTCTCTGCTGAACCCTCCCTTCCCTTAATTAAAGTACCAAATCTCTGCTCCCCTCATTAAAGGCCATGGAACTGCATGGTTGCCATTAACACTGATATTACGCTCTGGATGATTTTTTCCCAACTTGGAATCACATTTAGATTGGGATGAAAGTTGAGCACCTAATGCTTCAGTTGACATTGAAAAAGAGGCACTTGCTGTCAGGCCAGGAATGATGTTTTGAAGGAATGTACATGTTGTCCAGAATTCACTGCACTGAGATGCTGATTATCAAAACACCTGTGTGGCATGGGTTGGCTCACCTCTATCCTGGGCTGTGGCACAGCTTTAGCAATGTTGGATAGTTTTGTGAGGGCAGACTGCATAAAATCACATAGGGCTTCCCTGGTCTCCCTCACTTCCTCTCGTGAGGTTCACATGTTCTCCTCATGTTCTCACCACCATGCCTCAATCATGGCTTCATGCTCCCTGGTTGACTGGAAAAGCAGCTGTTCCCCAATCCTCTGCAGAGTTTGTTTGTTTTTTGAAACAAAATTTTTATTGGGATATATTCGACATTTCCAATCACGTTACCAATACAGTTTCCAAAAAGTAAGATCCCAATCCCCCCACCCCCTAATAGGCTTCCAACACTGCTAATAACAAACAGAAAAAATTATAAGGCAATCAAGTTTAGACTTAAATACCTCGACAAACCAGGTAACACATTTAAATTATATATAACCTCTACAATTTCAGCATATTATGTATAACAGTACATACAGTTCAAAATTCATTTCACTTCTCATTCAATATCCGTACGTATCCAAATTATATATTTTCCCCTTCATTCTATATTCAGTTTCTAGATACAGTTTCAATCCTTCCCAGTCTTTTAAGTACTGTTCTGCCATTTGTCCATTTAATTTCTTTGTCATTTTGTCCATTTCTGCTAAAAATAACAATTTTCTCAACCAGTCATGTATATCTGGTACCTTCTCCATTTTCCAATGCTGAGCAAAGGCCATTCTCGCCGACGTAATCATGTACCATAACAGTGTCCTTTTCTCTTGTGGAATTTTTTCCATTGTCAAACCGAGGAGAAAAAGTTCAGGCTTTCTCTCAATTGGGGTTTTCAATATTTTCTGCATCACACAATGTATATTAGACCAGTATGCTTTCGCTTTATCACATGACCACCACATATGGTAAAAAGAACCCTCTACTTTTTTACATTTCCAACATTTATTACTCAAGTTCTTATCCATGCTAATATTAGCAATCTTTTTTGGTGTCATATACCATCTATACATCATCTTATAGCAATTTTCTTTTACTATCCTCTGCAGAGTTGACATCCACTTCTTCTCAGCCCTAACAAAAGCAAAGTGTGAAGTGGGGGGAAGCTCCACCAGAATTGCTCCAGTTGGAATATCTGAGGGCGAGAAAAGAGAGAAAGTGTTTGTACAGGTATGGTTGACAAGCAGTAGTTGTCATGAGAAGATACTCTAGAGATAAGTTGTTCTCTGCATACCACATTCATTGTTTTGAAAATGACACTCATCTTCTGGGTTCCTCTCCCCACAATCAGGAGGTACACTTCCCTCAGCCTGATGCTGATGTACCTATAGTACCAAGAGAAAAAACAAAGGTGTTACTCTAAGGAGAGGTCCAGAAAAGGGGGGGGTGATGGAAAAGAAGGAAAGAAAAAAGGAAAGCCATACGGGTGTTTATGATGCTTGATTTGGATACCACACAGTGACAGTCCCCAGCTGTCATAAACAAACCTTATAGAGAAAAGGTCATTCCTTCGCAAATCAAGTAGACAAGCAGAATAGCACACTCTTAAGACACAAACACACACATGCATGCCCACCCTTATGATGGTCACCCACTGACTACAAAAGTTTCCACAGCAGCTGCAAAGTGTACCTAGCAGGTTCTGCCACTGCCTCCACCATCGTCTCATCAGGATCTTCTCCGACAGCCTCCTCCTGAGGACTCAGTAGATCATCGTCTCCATGTTAAGGGGAAAGAAAACATAGTTCACAGTTTAGAAAAATGATTATAAAAGGTACCCTGTGGAATACAGCAGTACCAGGCTTGATAACCATCTAAATAGCTGTAAAGCATATTGCAAGGACAAAAAAGAAGAGAGCATCCAAAAATTGATGCTGCAGAACAGCTGTAATTGATCAACTAAGGGCAATAATGAAATGAGCAGTCACTGGACAATGTGAGGATCATAAAAAACAATCTTGTGACATGTATTATCTAAAGTTATAATTGAAAGGGTAGGGATAAAAATATCTCAAAAAATAAATTAAATGGCAAATTGTTGGTTATAAAAACCACAGGAAATGATGACTGATAGGAATAAACACACTCTGAGCAGCTGGTTTTTGTGTGAGGGAGGCCAGCTGTATCACCCAGGACTTGAAACTTTTGGGGAGAATGACCACTTCAGTTGAATGAGATGCCAGGCATCTACGGGTTGTTTCTCTGGTGGGAACTGATACATGGTGCTTGGTGAAGACTGAGAAAAATCTGACCCATGCCACCGTGTTCTAAAGAGTAGCCTTTCCTGTCTCTCCTACTCATCACCCCATAACAGCATGGAAACAGCATCTCTGAATGGAGCTTTGCATGGGTTCTTTGTATTTGTTGAAATACAATCTTCAGAAAACCTGCAGACTTTGAATTTGCATCCTGGTCAAAAAGTGGAGGTGCCAAGCTCCAAAGGGGCCACAGTGGAGGATGGGGGGATAGGGTTGACTAATCTAGGTGGGTAACTCCTGAGAGTTGGGGACGGAGCACACACACACATGAGGGGATCTACATATCAACACCTACCAGATATGCCACTTGTGCTCCACACTGCCTCTTCAGCTTCATTAACAGCTAACAGCTCCATTGGGAACAGCTCCATGGAACCTTCAGCAGAGGGAATATTGCATTCTTGGTTGTGGATGGGCACAGTGTTCAGACAGAGGCTGTGAGCCACCCTCCTCAAGCCACCCTGACCCTCCTCACATCCCTCCCTAGGATCCTGTCCAGTTTTTCATAGTAGGGGCAAGTTGCTCTGGCATTACCTTATCTGGAGTTGTGGGCCACAATTCATTTATATTTCAAGTGTAGACCCTTGGTTTTTGTGTGGCACTCGATGGCTGTATGCCCATATGCAGCCATTCCTCTAGCAATTTCCTCATAGTATTCTGTATTTCTGTGGCACTGTCTGAGTGCATCCTGCACCTTTTCCTCTCCCTATAGAGCCAAAAGATCAAAAGTCTCCTCATGCCACCATAACATACCAAGCACACTAGTCATTTTGAAGCTTTCCCACCAAAGGAATACATGACATGGCTTGGAGTAAAGTTCCTGGGTAGAATCATGGCCACCAATATGGGAACCTAATTAGGGATTATTTCCACTGCTGTCCCACCCCAAAAAACAGGAAAAAAAGGTTTTTTCTCTTGAATTTGTCATTAAAAAACAACCCCCTGGGGGTTCCCAATCCCAGTGAAACACTGTGGTGAAGAAATGCACAAGCAGTGATTCACAACCCTGGCATGAAGATCCGATGATGCACATATTGCTAACCAGTTTTTTTAAAAGGTGGAAAGAGAATGGAAAGTTCAGACTTCTCAAACAGCTTGAGTTTGCAACTGAGAGTTCAGACATCTGGAAATGCAGGGTGAAACCACTTATATCCATAAACCTCAGACTTTCCCTGCTGTCACAAAACTCACAATCAGACAGGAGTGATAATGGGGGGGGGGGTGACTGGGGAATGGGATACGGATGATGCTATTTGAACATGTATTTTCAATCTGCAGGGTAACACCAACAATATCAGATCAAACAGCTTGTCTGACCTGCAGTGACTCCCAATCAAACAACAAGATGAGATGATGACTTAAAACTGGAATTGGATAGATTTGTACAAGTCAATCCTATCAATTGCTAGTAGCTGTGATAGCTAAGTGGAACTGCCATGTTCAGAAGTAGTATGCCTGTCAGTTGTGCCAGGGCTACCATGGAAGGACTCTTGCTTTCCTTCTTCTGGAATGCATCTAGATCACCTGGCTTCTGTTGGAAATACACAAATGAAACTGCCTTATGCTCAATCAGACCATTGGTCCGTCTAGTTCAGTACTGTCTGCTCAGACTGGGTGTAGTTCTCCAGGATTTCAAGTTGAGGTCTCTCACATCATCTACTGCCTTGTCCTTTTAACTGGAGATGTCAGGGATTGAACCTGGGACCTTCTCCTTGCCAAGTAGATACTCTGCCATTGAGCTTTTTCCAAGACAAATTAGTCAGGTTTGTTCCTCTTAAAGAACACATTAGGTGCATTCAAATAAATTTCTGAGACCCAGGTATGAAAACTGACTCAGTTTTGACAATTTTGTCAAACATTGGTTTCATTTCATCATGTTCCACTTCACTGCTTGCAATAGATATGGGGGGATGGAATTCCTGAGGGGAGAGCATGGGTGTTAAAAGTAGATGCTTATAGAAGCCATAACTTTTCCTTCAAGTTGTGCCCTGAAGCTGGTTCCCAAGGGAGCTGGTCTTGGAATCTTTTCTGCCAAGCTAGGATGTAGATAAGGCACCGTATATCTGCCAGGGTTGCCATAGTAACTGTACGGGCTGAATGGTAACGTATGCGAGAGGTGTGGGGTGTATTTTGTATTAACTATAATAGGGCCTTTTGCATGCCTTTTTTCAGTTCTGACACAGAGCTTGTTTCCTGAAGTAAGCATATCTCAATAAACTATTACTGCCAAAGTATGTTGTGGAGAATGTCTTAAATGACAAATTTTACCCATGCAAATTGAAAATAAATAAGTTGTGGGTTTCAAGTTACTCTGCCATTTAGCCACTCTGCTTTTGGCCCTCTGACTGTATGTGATCCAGGGCTCTCATTGCCTCCAAAGTTAGGAAAGCAGGTAGAAGAGCCCAGTTTTCATGCTTTGCTTCAAAAAACAAAGAATAATAATTTTGTGGCCATATTACTGACTATCTTATTTCCATAGCTTCTGAAAGCACAGGGTTAAGCTATTCTTTCTATAGAATGCCTTCATAATGCTTATTGTTTATGACAGAGGTCCCCAAACTTTTTGTCCCTGAGGGCACCTTTCAAATTCTGACACAGTGTGGTGGGTACAATCAGAAAATGTCTGCTGCAGGAGGTGGAGCCAGCCACAAAATGGCTGTTGCAGCTTACCTTCAGATCTTTGTGCTACAGTGGCAGTTAAAAATCTGCAGAGCCAATCATATCTCCAGTGGCCAACCAGAAGCCTTGCTGGGCAAAAGCCCCACCTGGTTCCATCCACTTTTTAAAAACACTTGGTAGGTGCCAGGAAAGGTGCCAAAAGGCACCATGGCACCCATGGGCACCACATTGGGGACCCCCAGTTTATGAGAAGGAAGGGAGGCCCAACTGGAAAACCTACTCAGTTCTCTAGTCCAGCTACATATATTTACAAAGTCTGAAGAAGGAATGTTTTTGCTTCTTCAGACATCAAGAGATTAGCTGTAGTAATACATCCACATCTCCAAGTGTAAAGGTGACCCTTAGAACAGTTGCTTTGAGAAATATAGGGATACATAAATGTAGGCTTGAATTCAACTGTCAGTGGAAGGTACTGGCAGATATGGATTTTCCCCCACATCCCTCCCTCCCCAGCCAGAAGATGCTTTTGGCTCCAGAAATTCCTGGAGTGGTAGAACCCATATAAACAAAAAGCAAAACCTACTGAAATGCTGCCATAAAAAAGAGTGAAATCACCCCGTCCTTGTAGAGTTGTACTTGTAGAAGACAGGGGAAGGAGGAATGATCTTACTCCGTTCTCCTGCTACCCTCTGACCCATGAAGTTTTTTGTTCACACAAGATCTGTGACTTTCTGGGGGTCAAAGAGCCTGCTAGGAGAAAAACAGGTTGCTTATCTGTAACTGATTATCTTCGAGTGGTCATCTGTGCAGTCACACACTTGGGTTCTAGCCTACACTCAAACCCAGCCTTGGAGAATACAAGAGCTGGGGGGAATGGCTTCGATGGTGTACCAGGTGCTCCCAGACCTCTCGCTCTTAAATCAACTCTAATTGACTATTTTTAAACAAACCTGACCTAAAGGATGCCGCCTAAAGATTCTAAGGGTAAAAAGAATCAAAAGAATACTGGGGGAGCTCCTTTGCTAAAGGAATTTTTTGCATCGGCTGAACTTGCCAGCACCTCTTCAGCTTCTTTAGGCAATGGCGATATAAATGCTGCTGACTCTTTCCTCACACCAAACTCTTTATTAGAAGCATTGGGGAGACAACGTCAAGAGCTAAGGCAAGATATGATGGATATGATATCACCTGTAGCCCAACGTATGGATGAACTGGAGTCTCAATATAAGCAAACAGCTCAAAAAGTAGAAGAAGCATTAAAGAAAGTCGCCTCCCTGGAAAAAAAGCTTGGAACCACCTCTCAAGACAGTTGGTCTAGAAAAAAAATCATGATGTTGGAGTCTCGCATAAGGGACAAAAACTTGAAATTTCGTGGTTTTTCATCAAATGCCAAAGCAACAACAAACCTTTCTATTTTCATGGTGTCCTGGCTGGGGTGACCGGAAAAAAGCCCACAGGAAAAAACCTCACAGGAAAAAAAACCCACAGAAAAACCCCCGCAGACATAAATGCTCACAGGAAAAAAGCCCACATGGAAAAATGCCCACATGGAAATAAGCCCACATGGGAAAAAACCCATAGACATAAAAGCCCACACGGAAAAAAGCCCACATGGAAAAATACCATGTAAAGAGCCATAGCAACCATTTGTGTAGTGATTTTATCAAGTATAATCCTATATCTATAATGGTCTTACATGGTGGCCATTTCTACCTCTCCCATTGGCCGAAGGAAACCCTTTCCAGGCCATTGTGAGGAACTCACAATGACTAGGGTTGTCAGCTTTCCAGGCCTGACTAGGGTTGTCAGCTTCAGGTTGGGAAATTCCTGTATATTTTGTGATAGAGTCTACAGAAGCCAGAGTTTGGGAAGGGGAAAGGCCTCAGCTGAATAGAATGCTATAGAGCCCACCTTCCAAAGCAGTTATTTTCTTGGGGGGGGGGTGGAGAGAGAGATCTGTTGTCTGGAGTTCAGTTGTGATACTTGGCGATCTTCAGGCTCCACCTGTAGGTTGGCTACCCTGGGCATGGCAGTTAGTGCTTCAGAGCAGGGTCTGCTAGACCCAGGTTCTTGCTGTAGAAGTTGAGAAGGTGATTTCGGTCCAGTCACAGACTTTCAGCCTAACCTACTTCACAGGGTTGTTGTGAAGATCAAAAGGGGGAGAGGAGAATGATGTAATCTGCTTTGGTCTCCACTGTGGAGAAAGACTGTACTTTTCCTCCTGGGGAATCACTGCTGCCAATCTCCAGGTGAGGGCTGGAGATCACACAGAAGTAAAACTGCTCTCTGGATGGTAGAGATCAGGGGGAGATAAAGATAGGTTGATAGTTGGTTGGGAAGTAGATAGGGTTGCCAACTCCAGATTGGAAAATTCCTGGATATTTGAGGGGTGGAGCCTGGAGAGGGTGAGATTTGAGGAGGGGTGGGACCTCAGACAGGTACAATGCCATAGACCCTCCAAACCAACCATTCCCTCATGGGGAACCATTGTCGCCAATCTCCAGGGGAGGGATGGAGATCACACAGAATTATAACTGTTCTTCAGATGATCAGTTCCCCTGGAAAAAATGGCGGACTCTATGTCATTATACCCTGCTGAAGTCGCCACAGCAAATTGACACTGAGTGCCCAAAGCCAGGGTACTCTCCCAGAGCCTCTTTCTGGAGCTCATTGTATTTGTTTCCACAACGGGCCTTATGCCTAGTTAAATAATAATTTTGCTATGTTATTTGTAAATTACTTCATTACTATATAAAAGTGGCCTTATGAAGAGGGGTTTAATGCTCTTGAGTGTAAAGGCTTGGAAGGGAAAATACAGGCAATAAAAGTGACCATTTTGTTATCAACAAACTTTATTAAGAAGGAAAAACAAGAACAACATAAATGTAAATTAAACTCTATATAGAAATATTTTTAAATAAAATTAAATACTTCAAATTTATTAATTTACCATTCATCAACCTTTGTAATGTTGGAATGAAGTAATTTCTAAAGTAAAGACAGAAAGGCATTAAATTAAATTATGTATAGACTGTTTAGTATACATAGTTTTTGAACAACTATATGGCTTAAATTCTTTAAATGATTAATATTATTTACTTATTTTGTTATTAAAACCATAACATAAAACCATAAGATAACATTGTCCCTATTGCTTTGGGTCCCCCCCCTTTTCCACATGCGTTTTGTTCCCTCTGGGACTACTAGAGACAGCAAAGCACATGGGGGGGGGATCCTGAAGCCATAGGGACAAACAAGTGACAAAAATGACAGTGTGGAAGTGGCCCATCTGACCCATTAGCCATGTCTTGTTCTCACACAAAGCTTTAAAAACAGCATCAGAACCAGTAATGTCCATTTTCTGTTTCTTACAGGGTGGTGTGAAATGAGCCCCCTTCTGTTTCCATTGACAGTCGGGGGGGGGTGTTCTTTTGGATTTACCGCATGGGATGGGTGGGTTTGATGATCCTGTAATACAGGTCTGTTGCATGGGCTGCTGTGCCATGGCTTTGCAGACAGATTCACAGGCAGAGGAGGTGGGCTTTTCAGATTGGTGGCTCAAACTGGGGCCTTGCAGTACCCAGGTCTATTTTGAGGCTCTTTGCAGAGAGTTGTGCTCTGTTAGTAGAGAAAAATTAAATTAAATTCCTTGGAAATGTAATTGTTAACACACACCACCCACACAAAACTGTGAAAACACCACAAAACTCCCTGTAAATTCAAATATTTTTTACCAGTCTGGGTGCGTTTGTGTCTCACAGCTTCCCATAAGCTTTGAAGAGTTGCATTTCCTCCTTTAGATTTGTGGCCCTGGGGCTTGGGAGTATCCAGCTTATCACCACCATTTTGGGTGCTGCCACCCTGACCTAAATAGGAAGATAGCCATCAGCAGAAACTTCTCTTTTTTTTCCTAAATAGGTAGTCGGTTTAAAAATAAAGACTCACCACCCATAAACAAAGAGTGAAATAACGATCTGTTTTTAAAATAATGACAGCATTGGCTAACACTGAGTTTGGGGGGGGGGGGAAACCCCCACAAAAATGTGATCTGTAGCAAATTCACCAGCTATTTCCTTACTGAAAGCATGGCCTAAAAAAGGCAAAAAAGTTTTTTAAAAATACATGGTATTTTTCCATGTGGGCTTTTTTCTGTGTGGGCTTTTATGTCTATGGGCTTTTTTCCAAGTGGGCTTATTTCCATGTGGTCTTATTTCCGTGTGGGCATTTTTCCACATGGGCTCTTTTCCTGTGAGCATTTATGTCTGTTATGTCTTAACTGTGGACGTTGCCTATTCTTTACTGTGTAAAGCTTGATTCTTAGTACAGGGTCATAAGATGTAACATTCCTATTGGCCATTCCTACGGAACTGTATGAAACAACCAATCACTGTGTAAATATGTATTCTGGAGGGAACAGACCTCATTGGTCTTTATCCTGAGTTTCTTATTGGTTCTTAACTTATTATGAGTGTGGCTTTGACAGCCCGGGATGGTTTAAAAAGGGAGCTGTGCTCCACTGTTTTGTGGTGTGTTCCTGAGTTGAAGTTGCTGCTAAAATAAAGCTGAATCACTTTTGCTGAAATCATTCGTGTTAAATTGTGTAATGCTTAAGATTTGAAGAGACTTAAAACCTATTATTTCCAAAGTCCAAGCAGCAGGTATAAAATACCATTGGCTGCAGTCAGGTAAAACGTTTGTGGAATATCAGCAAACTCAATATATTGCATATGACTCTTGTTTCTGGATCAGCTTTGTTATCTGCATTAGGTTTGCCTCAATTAGAGCAAGCTGAAAATCAAGCTGTAAAAAGGAAGACTCATTCACCATTAACTCCAGTTAAAAGCAGCAAGCTTCATGTTTCTGAAGAAACAGAGGGCGGTGAAATAGAGCTTGATGTACTGTAATTTTGTAATGTTCTATCACAATAGCAAGCTACATATTTATTGGCTCCATATATATAAAGTTTGGGAGGCTGGGAGGCCTGAGGAGCAGACCCTGAGGAGCTCCCATATTGTAGGACATGGGGTGGAGAACACTCTCCCCTAGCTTACATTGTAAGCTTCCATAGGCATAGATGGTTTTCTGGGCTCCAATGTATACTTTATCAGTTAATCAGTTAATCAACTGTATTATCATTCAGAAGTACTCTGTCTCAGAACATGGAAGTTCCATTTAGCCTTCCTGACTAATTGTTGATCGTTCTGTCTTTAATGTTTTTTTTTCCTAATCCACTTTCAAGGCTGTCTAAAGTGGTGGTCATCTTGCAGCAGGGAGTTCCATAAATAAAGTTTGTGCATTCTGTGAAGAAGTACTTTCTTTTTTTCCACCCTGATTTCTGACTCTGATTTCCTGCTTAACTGTCATCTTTATCCTAAGTCTCCACAGACTACCACTCATTCATTCCAGGACTCCCCACACACACACACATTTTCATTTGACATTTTTTCATCCCTTTCCACCTAAACTCATATTTGTGCTTTCATTTATGTGGGGAGGGCTGAGCAGAATTTTCAGGAACACTCAAAATATCCTATATAAATTGTAATATTTATTAGCAGCACAGAAAGGAGAACCATATTGACCCAATCAATATGTGGGTAGTTAAAATCACCTATTATGATATAGTTATTTCATCTAGCCGCTATCTTCAATTCATTCACCATTTTATAATCCTCCTCTATCTTTTGATCTGATGGATGATAACAAACTCCCAGTGTTAAGTTTCCTTTTGGGCCCACTCTTTCAACCCATAGCATTTCCAGAAGCAAATCCAATTCTCTTACCCACTCAGTCTTACTAGACTGTATACCCTCTCTGACATACAGAGCCACCCCACCTCCAACCCTTCCCCCTTATCCCCCCTTATCCTTCCAATATAATTTATAATCAGGAATCACTGTATCCCACTGATTTTCCTCATCCCACCAAGTTTCTAAAATACCCACACTGTCTACTCCCCCCCAAGACCAAGCATTCCAACGCCCCAATTTTACCTCAGAGATTTCTAGCATTTGTATATAAACATCTATAGTTTCCCATGCATGTTAAGCCCACAACCTTCCTTCTGCTGCCTTGAGACCTTGCCAGGCAGTCCATATAGTTTGCCACAGTCTCAATGAACAATTCTAATCCATTTCCTTGTAGAAAAGTATCAGCTACTCCTTCATCTCTTGAGCCATCCCAAACCAGAGACTTTTCATCTCCTGTTGGCTTCCCCCCAATATTCAGTTTAAAAACTGCTCTGCCACCTTTTTGATTTTTAGCACCAGCAGCCTGGTTCCTTCTTGGGACAAGTGCAGACCATCTCTTTTGTACAGCTTCCTCTTGTTACAAAAAGTATCCCAGTGCCTAACAAACTTGAACCCTTCCCCCCTACACCATCGTCTCATCCATGCATTGAGACTCCTGATCTGTGCCTGTCTCTCTGGCCCTGTGTGTGGAACAGGTAGCACTTCTGAGAAGGGTACCTTGGAGGTCCTAGCCTTGAGTTTCCTGCCCAGCAGCCTAAATTTCTTCTCCAGGACCTCACGACTGCATTTCCCTACATCGTTGGTGCTGACATGCCCCATGACCACTGGCTCCTCCCCAGCACTATCTACCAGCCTATCTAAAACACGTGTGACATCCGCTACCTTCGCACCAGGTAGGCAAGTCACCATACGGTCAGTATGTGGGTTCGCCACCCAGCTGTCTACCTGCCTAAGGATCGAATCACCAACTACCAAGAGCCCCCTCCCTCCCTGCCCAGGGATGGTTCCTTGGTGCGAAAGGATACCTGTTCACCAGCTGAAGAAGAGGTCTCTTCTGAGGGCACATTTTCCTTATCCTCAGCACAGTGCCATTTCCTCTCAACCTTCATGCTCCCTGACAGCAGCGGGGCTGCCATATTCAGAGTGGGACATATCTAACAAGTCCCCAAGAGTCTTCTCCACGTGGCTAACTGACAGTCTCTGCTTCTCCAGGTCAACCACCTTGGCCTCAAGGGAACAAACTCATTCCCTGAGAACCAGGAGCTCCTTGCACTGGGCACACACCCAAGGCTTCTGTCCAGTGGGCAGATAGTCATATATGTGGCACTCGGTGGAAAACACTGGGTAGCCCCCAACCCCCTGCTGGCATTCTGGCTTCATAATTTATTTATTTTATTATTTAATTAATTTATATCCTGCCCTCCCTGTGAACGGGCTCAGGGTGGCTTACATAATTGGTCATTCCTTCATTCACATAAAATTACATTCATTCGCATAAAAACAGTTTAAAATTCAGTTACAATAAAAACAAAACTCTCCTAAAGTGCTAGTGCTGATAGTAAACGGTAAAGGTTCCCTTGCTCGAAAGCCAGTCAAATCCGACTCTAGGGCTGCGGTGCTCATCTCTGTTTCAGAGCCAAAGAGCCAACACTGTCCAAAGACATTTCCATGGTCATGTGGCCAGCATGACTAAACACCAAGGTGCACAGAACACTGTTACCTTCCCATCGAAGTGGTACCTATTTATCTACTTGCAATTTCTTGCTTTCAAACTGCTGCATTGGCAGGAGCTGGAACTAGAGATGGGAGCTCACTCCGTCATGCAGCACTCTCGGATCTCGAACTGCTGAACTACTGACATTCCACAGCCTGCAGTTCATGCCTCTGGTGAGGTGCTGCCTTAAATAGAAGCCTCCCCCAGCAGAGGGCATGGCCAGCAGCTATTCAAATTCACCTAGGCCCTCAATTACAGTCAAACAATGCCCCTTTCTCACCCTATCTCAAGTAGCCAGGACTCTGCAACAACTCAAAACTCACCCACACACTCCCAAACACAGTCCCCCACACACACAGTACCCTCTCAGCTAAATCAGCTCAGCTGAAAGCAAATAAAAAACACTCACCCCTCTAGCAGCTGTACTTCCTGCTCCTCCTCAGAGCTCAGCTGGGTCGAAGATCACCTGGTATCACAACTGAACTCCAAACAACAGATCTCTCTCCCCCTGGAGAAAATAACTGTTTGGAGAGTGGACTCTATGGCATTCTATTCAGCTGAGCCCTCTTCGCTCCCAAACTTTGGCTTCTGTAGACTTCACCACAAAATCTCCAGGAATTTCCCAACCTGGAGCTGGCAACCCTAGTCATGACTAGCCCCAATTAATTTCCCACAAAGGCCAAAGTATGCCTGCAAAGGGCCTCCTGCCCCTGTCTTTTTACTGACAGAACCAAATTTGGTTGCCTAGCAGCAGCCACTGAGTGAGCCCCACAGCAGGAGGAGAAGAGAATGTTTTGATGGCCAGTGGCTCACCTCAATAGCCAGCCAGCCATGGAGGAGCCAAGCAATAGTAGCAGCAGCAGTAGAAGCCTCTTCCTGAGCAGGGAACAGCCGTTTCAGTAGCCAGCCAGATGCGGAGTAGTGAAACAAGCAGCAGTAAAAGTGTCTTCATCAGGAGAGACAGCTGTTTTGGCAGTTTATTCAGACAGGGAAGAGTGGCCAAGCCGGCAGTGGGTGGGGGAGAAGAGTGGACCCAGCACCCAGCCATTGGCATATGAGTACTCTTGAGTGGTGGTTGATGGGCCAATGGCTGCTGGAGCACACAGCACAGCCAATGGGAGAGCTGGAAAGTGCCAATACTCTAGGGCTTTTATATATATATAGGATAGTAAATAATATGAACAGTAAGAATGAAGATAGATCCAGGTAGTTAGCTGTGTTGGTCTGAAGCAGCAGAACAAATTTAGAGTTCTTTGGTCTTAAAGGTGCCACTGGACTCTAAATTTGTTCTGTAAGAATGAAGGTTCTGGATGTTTTTTCTTGATGAAGTGTTCTATGAAGCACAAAAGCTTACATATAATTCCCTTATGCTAACGGACACAGATCCAATAAAAGACATTACATAACCTATTCTGCTCCTCTTATTCTAAGGGAGAGCAACCTGGCATAGTCTAGGTTCCATTAGGTCAAATTTCCACTTAGCTTTGTCAAGGCATATGTAAAAATAAAGGGAGGCAAGATAATGAAGAAAGCCAGAGGAGACTGATATGCTGGCACAGCCCCCATACAATCTCTCTGCCTGGTCACACACACTCTGCCAGGAATTCCAACATATATAATCACCCATAAATCCTTTCAGCAGCCGACTGCCACACTTGCTGTCATCACTATTCCAAAGATCTGCTGAAACAGATCTTTCCAAGAATCATGTTCATAGGTATGTGGAGAAAATGTGTACACAGTACTCTGTTGACTTAGCTAGCCCAGTTTATGCGCCAAGCCAAGCCAAATTATTCTATTCATTTGTTTCTGTATGTGTGTGTTGGGGGACCCAGAATCAAGGTCAGCAAGAGGGTCAGCAAAATTCTGAGGGCCTTGGTTACTCTGTCAAGTCAAGTAATTTGTTTTCATATGATGATTGGGTTGGATCTGGGTGGCTGTGTGGGGAGCCCAAAAGGCTCTCTGCAGACCTATTCATAACCCCAGGTTTGAATGCACAGTCTGGATGGTTCCAGCTTCATACCTGCCATTTTCTGCTTTCTTGTCTATGAACCCCAATGTATGTATTGCAATATGATGAAAACCATTGTGGACCTGGAACGAAAAAGCTCAGCTTCTGGAACAAAAAACCCTCTCTTTCAAACACGTTGGATTCCTGTGTTCAGAAAGTTGAAACTCTTGACCCTCAGTTATGCACACAGTCTCACTAGCATCTCTTACCTCGAGTGCCTCTCTTCTCTGCCCTTGACATTTTCTTATCACTAGAGACGGGCACAAAGTAAAGTTTGTCATGAATTTTGGCAGGTTAATGGTTTGTAAAGCAATGTTCATGGAAGGGCACCCAGCACAAACATTCCATGAACTTTGGTGCTATTTGTAGTGATTTGTGGTGGTTCATGAATTGACAAAATTTTAAACAGTCTCCACTCAATTGAACCATTTACAAAACTCCAAGGTAACAGGGGGGTGGAATTCTCCAGCCTTCAAAATACAAATAGGAGCCCTTCAAAGCCTAACAGGCACTGCTGGCTGCCTATAATAGAGTTCCCATTCTACTCTATGGGATCAGGAAGCTATATATACACTCAGCTCAGCTCCACACTTCTTCATCTGTCAACTGTTCACGGTTTCATAGACAGACAGGGAACTTGTTAAAAGTTGACTAGCAGAGCACATTCTCTTGGCCTGTAACCTCCACAGTCTTTCCAGAGTTCATGCTTCCATTGCAAGAGCTCTGTATTCAGGATGGCAGTGCTGCATTTTATCTGGGGGTCACACCCAGGGTTCCCACTAATGTGCACCAGCCTGTCAACCACTTAGATGACAGTTCTCAGTTGCTGCAGGTTAATCACTTCTGCCTGCCTAAGCAACAATTCTGATGACAAGCCGGCAGGTGGGGGTGATGACTTCTGTAGTCAAGAAAGCTAATAATTAGGCAGAAAAACTCTCTTAAAGGAGACCAGTTTCTGGACACAGAGTTAGAAGGGATTTTAGAGGTCACCTACTCCAAGCCCCTTGCTCAATGTGGGAATTAGTCAACTACAGCACCCCACTCTGCTCAAAGGAGCACATGCATTTAAAAATGTTTAAAATGATTGGGGAAAAATTATAGGAGAAATTCTTGGGGGGGCTGTGCCTAAGAAAAGGGGTGGAGCCCCCAAAAGCCCCGCCATAGCTACAGGCCTGCTCAGCTCTAACAGCTGGGGGGAAGGCACAATGCCAAGCCTCTGTTCCCCCCTCCGGCTGAGGTCTCCTTCCCCATCCCCAGGAGAGGAAAGGAGGGGGAGCTGCCAGCCCTTTAAAGTGAACAGCTGACTGGCAGCTCTGCTAGTCAGCTGTTCACTTTAAAGGGCAGAAAGCCATTTCAGTGCCCTTTTGGCTCCCCCCCCCACCTGAAATCTGGGGGAGTCAAACAGAGCCCTGAAATGACTGCCCAGTCTTTAACTCCATGAAGCAGGACACAGTAGAACTGGTAACAATGTTAATATATTGGACAGATACAATGTGTGCAGTACCTGAATATAATCATTGCACAATAAAGTGCAATAATTCTAAATATGAATCTTCCAATACACAATGAAATATTCCAAAAATTCTCTTTCCAAAATAGTTCTTTCCAACAAAGAATCTGAATATTGAATTCATTCAAGAAAATTACTATTGTAAGTATTTCAAAGGTATAAGGTTCCAGAAAACTGTATAGCTTCAGATTACTAATGTAGAAGGAACTGCCTAACTGAGCGCTCTAACGGCTGCTTGTCATTCAAGGGGGTCTCTCTTTCTTTCTTTTTTCTTCCTCTTACCTCTCTCCCTGTCTATTTGCTTTCTCTCCCTTCCTTCCTTCCTTCCTTCCTTCCTTCCTTTCCCATTCTTTTCTTTTCATTGTTCCCTTTCTTTCCATTTCTTCCTTTCCCTTTCTTTCTCTTTCCCCCTTTCTTTCTTTCTTTCTTTCTTTCTTTCTTTCTTTCTTTCTTTCTTTCTTTCTTTCATTTTTCACATTCTTCCTTTTCTTTCTTTCCCTTTCCTCATTTCGTTCCTTTCCTTTCCCTTTCTTTCCTTCTTTCTATTTTTCCTTTCCTTTCTTTCTTTCCCTTCTTTTTCTTCCTTCCTTCCCTCCATCCTTTCCTTCCTTCCCTTTTTATTTTTCTTTCTTTCCATTTCTTTCTTTTTCTTTCCCTTCCATTTCTTTCCTTTCTTTCCCTTTCTTCTTTCCATTTCTTTCCCTTTCTTTCATATTTGTATGTTTGTAAACTGAAATTAATTTCTTTTAAAAATTTAGGCTTGCTCTCAACTTTTATGTTTGTAGATTTATTGGCTCACAACAGTCAACAGCTTAGAGGGAATATTGGTCACACCCTATACAGGGCAGGGCCCTTGCCAGGCTTTTGTTGTGCCACAGGCAAGGCCAATTACTTGCACCCCCTACACTGCTAACCAATTTTCAAAAACAGATGAATTGCAGGAAAAATGAAAAGCACAAAACATGAAATTGCTAATTAAAAAACAAATCAGTCCAACAATCTTTGATTTTCTTTCTCAAATACAAAAAAGCTTTAGCACTCAAATCACAAATCATGTCGAATAATCCTGCGAATTGTGACATTAAAATTTAAGTCTCTTGAATGTTTCTATTTCAGGGACATCAAAATCTCATTTTGATTGCCTTTTCCTTTGCAAATTTGGTCACCAATTCCTTCAGAAGAAGTGCTGATGCTTGGACATGTTTAGTTGATATAGTTGCCCAACCAATTAGTCTGTTTTGCAGCATTGTTGAGTGTATGTACATTTTTATAAGTCTGAGTTTTGAGAAACTGTGTTCACCACTTGCCACTGGTGCTGCAAGTGTGATAAGTGTGAGAATCTCAGTAGCATCTATCAAAACTTGTTGAAAACCCTTATCACACCTACAGCCCACAAGGTAATTCTTAGTCACTTGCAATTGGCTTGCAGCTGCATTTAAATCAGCTTCCTTATTTTGTAGTAGCTTGCTGAAAAGATTAATTTCAAAAAAGGATGTTGTATCATGTAACAAGGGATACCACAAACTTGAACTTACACATTGCATCAGCAAGGGCCTTAGCTTTAATTCAAGAAGTATTTCTAGATAATTTTTTTAGTATTGTGTCATCAAAGATGGGACTGCCTTCCCCCACATGTTCCCCAGCAAGCACTGCATTCAGGGATGCAAAACTGGTTGGCCCTCCCAGGCCCCAAGTATGCCAGGCTGGCTACAACCAGGGCCAGGGCCTTCTCAGTGGAATGAAATGAGCTCCCAGAAGAGATAAGGGTCCTGTGGGACCTTTCACAGTTCCGCAGGGCCTGCAAGACAGAGCTCTTCCACCAGGCTTTCGATTAAGGAGCCGCATTACACACCAAGGAGTGTCCATGTGCCCTGGCTTCACCATCTCCATCTCCAGCCTGTGCCCTGGCTTTAACACCATTACTGCCACACAATAAGTTGAGTGGACCGAGCCGGTGCAAATACCATTGGAATATATGGTCATCTAAGCTGTACTATAAATAACTCTGCTCTTGCTTTTTAGGTTATGTTCCAGTGTTTTAGGGTTAATTTTAATGATTGCTATTTTATGTTTGTATGTCTATGACTGGTTTTAATTGTATAAGCAATTCTATGTAAGCCGCCCTGAGCCCACCTTGGTGGGCATGGCAAGGTATAAACTGAACTAACTAAAGAAAGATCTCTATTAAAGCATCATATATACTACCAAGATGATATCTCAGTGGTTTCAAATTATTGATCTGGCTCTCCCATCTTGTTTGACTCAATGGCTTAATAGATATCCTGATACATGGCTAGTTAGAATTTGCCAACACTGAATTGATGCAGAGAAATAATTATAGATCTATTGAACCAAATTGAAGAAACTTTTTGCTTCCAGATAACACTTAGTGGCATCACTGACTACCAGGTTTAAAGAGTGTGCATTGCACGGCATGAAAAAGGCATGTGGATTTATATCTAGGACTTTCTTTTGTACGCCATTTTCTTTGCCTTTCGTGTTACTCCTATTATCATAACCTTGACCACACAGATTCTCAAGTGGTAATCCTATTTGCTTAAACTGTCTAAGAAGAGTTTCTGTCATAAAGGCACCTGTGGTCTTCTTTAGTGGAACAAATTCCAAGAAATGTTCTTTTTTTCATAATCCCATGCTCAGCCATCTCAGTATCTGATGGTTTGATTACATTGACATAACATACAATCATTGTAATTTGTTCAATATGACTAACATCAGGTGTGCAGTCCAGAATAACTGAGTAGTATTTGGCTGCGTTTATAACATGCTAAAATATTCTGCTTTACAGCATCTGCTAGAAGCTATATAAGCTCATTTTGGATATCTTTTCCTAAGTAGTGAACTATTGTTTCTTCATCTTTAACTCTAATAGGATCAAAAGGGGTTAGAGTTTATATCATTTGTAGTAGGAGCACCATGTGCAGCTTCCTCAGTGGTAGTTTCAACAAGGGTATAGTCAGGGCTCTTTTTGTATCAGGAACTCTTTTGTGTATTAGGCAACACACCCCTAATGTAGCCAATCCTCCAAGAGCTTACAGTAGCCCCTGTACGAAGAGCTCTGTAAGCTCTTGGAGGATTGGCTACATTAGGGGTGTCATATTCTTGTTCTTTAATTGCTTTTTTGCACAAAGCTATTTCCAGAAGAACCCCTCTGGCTTTGCTTGCTCCTTAGCTCTTTCTGCCTTTCATTTGTAGAACTGAGCTCCAGGTGGTAAATTTTTTTAAATCAGCCATAGTTTCCTAGAAAAATGACTATATTTTCTTTTTTTTTAAAGAAAATTTATTAATTGGATATAATACCATATTCCATATAGCTTACATTTCTTAGTATATCCTTTTTTTACAAATTTTTGTCCCCCCCTCCCTTGGCTTCCCACGATGCTCCACCCCCTTTAACATTTCAATCAATATTCTCATACATTCAGTTCATTCTTAGTATTCAAATCTTAGATCTTCAATATTTTTCCTTTTTCAGTTTTAACCATTAGGTAACTTTTCTATTACAGTCTCTTTTGTTGCAACATTTCTGTCATTAATAGCTATCAAAGCAAAGTAATCTATTTTTCACGTCCCAATTAAGCTCTAAATAGTCTTTAAAATCTTTCCAGTCTGCTGAAAATTCTTCGTCTTCTGCTCCATGAAGTTTTTTTGTTAACTTGTCCATTTCAGCCATAAAAATCATTTTTTTAATCCAGTCCCATTTGTCAGGTACCTGCTCTTGTTTCCAGAATTGATCGTTGCAGTTGAAATTAGATACCATAACAAAGTTCTTTTTGCTACTTTAACTTCTTCTAATTTTAGTCCTAAAAGTAACATTTCTGGTTCTTTTTTCAAAGTACATTTCAAGATTTTCTGAATTTCATTATGAATCTCAGTCCAAAAAGCGTTTGCCTTTTCACAAGTCCACCACATGTGGTAAAACGAGCCCTCTTTTTTCGTACATTTCCAACATTTGTTAGACATATTCTCATTCATATTAGCAATTTTTTTTGGTGTCATATACCATCTATTCATCATTTTATAACAATTTTCTTTAACATTAACACGTGTTGAAATTTTGATCGATTTTTTCCATAGACATGATGACATTTCTATATCTCTATTCACATTTATAGCCCATTTCACTATTTGCTCTTTTACAGTCTCATCCTCTGTATACCATTTTAACAAAATCTTATAAATTCTAGAGATTATTTTTTTATCTTTTTCAATCCATATCTTTTCAATTTCATTATTTTCTTTTCTAAAACCAAACCTCATTTTATCAGTCTTGAATAAGTCATAAATCTGTCTATAATTTAACCAGTCATATTCAAAGTCTAATTCTTCTCTAGGTCTCATCGCGAAACTTTTCCACTCAATTTTCAGAATGTCTCTGTAGGGTAACTAATCTTTCCCTTTGTGCCTTGAAAGTGGTCTTATTACTTCCGCCGGAACAATCCACATTGGTCTTGCTTCAAAGAAAAATCTCTTATACCTCATCCATGTCATGAAAAGTGATCTCCTTATGAAGTGGTGTTTAAAAAGGTTATCAACTTTAGATTTCTCATACCACAAATAGGCATGCCAACCATATCTTCGATCATGCCCTTCTAGTGCCAACAGCTGTCTGTTCTCTAAATTGATCCATTGTTCCAACCAAGCCAGGCACACCGCATCGTGATGTAGTCTAAAATTAGGAAGTTGGAAGCCTCCCCTTTCTGAAAAATGACTATATTTTCTAAATAAGTTTAAGATCAGTCCAGGCTGGGATAACCCAGGACTGTAGTTAGCACAAACCCACTTAGTCTAAGCCAAGCAAGGCCAGGAGACAGTTGGGTTTATGGTGAAGCATGTTGCATGGGAATGGAGCTAGCCAATCATGGGGTGAGCAATAGTGAGGTTATAGTATGTCAACCCATGTAATTTGACCCTTCACTCCAGGCTTTGCTGCTGTTTGAACAGATCAACTATGGACTGGGGGATCCTTGAAAACTTTACCACAATTGTATCCTATTTGTCCTCCTTCTGCTGCCCCCTCCTCCATTTATTAACTTAGCTTGCCATCTCAGCCACCGCTGAGCCATCTACTGGAGCCATAGTTGCTGAGTCCCAGGGGTTGTTATTGCTGTCTTGTAAGTAGGGCACTCATACAGCTTTAGGGAATGGTGTGGGAGCAGTTCCAAAGTTCTTAGTGCAGAGGTACTTTTTTCCCTGCACTTGCTCTTCTGCAGCAAGTATGCTCTGCAGCTACAGTAAAAATATGAAAAACACTGTAATAAGATGCTAAATAAATATAACTATTTGAATAGACTGGTGTGAAATTATTTTTTACCTTATATATATATCTTAATGTGTGAAAATTAGACACAGTTACAAAGACGTATAATTCCACTAAGGTCTTGACCAAATGAGAAGGGAGCATTCACTGGAGAAGACCCTGATACTGGGAAAGATTGAAGGTAAAAGAGGAAGGGGACAGCAAAGGATGAGATAATGTTATCGATGCAATGAACATGAAATTGAGCAAACTCTGGAGGACAGTGGAAGACTGGAGGGCTAGGTGTGATGTGGTCCATGGGGTCATGAAGAGTCAGACTCGACTGTGTGACTGAACAACAACAACTTGATTATTCAGTTCAAATACAATTTTGTATGACATCAAGAAAAATCAACAAACAGGTGAGTACAATTTTGAAGTAACATATCAAGAATAATCATCAACAAGAAGGATCATCACATGAGGATCCCAGGTATTTGTTTTGTTAAACTTTTTCAGTGAAATGAGTATCAATATAACAACAATTTACAAGGTGTTCTTTCCATAGTCTATATAGGTACCAATAAAGGTGACAGTCATTCCAAAAGTAGTATTACAGCTAGTCACATATCTTGTCCATGGGGCAACAATTCAGAATTAACTGAAAATTAAGTTGGAAATTAACCAGAATTTTGGATGCTAGTGTAGCCTCCTGGATATTAGGTCAGTTCTGCACTCCTCTGAGGTCTGCACCCTAGGTGGCTGCCTAGTTGACCTAATGGTAGCACCAGCCCTGTGTGTAGGATGCTAATGGAGGAGATGACATCTTGTGTGGTGTGCTTATGCTCCACCAAATGTGCAATCATGGCATAGGTGGAGTTCCTCGTCCTCCTCCCTATGCCTCTCATGTAGCAGATGGGCAGACATGATGCTGCACCAGAAGTGGGTAGCCAGGCACTGGCAGGTATTGAGCAAGGACAGCATCTCAAGGAGGGCAGCATTCCAAGTGACCTTGACAGTGCTCCTCAGACCCAAAGCATTCTTCACCACCAGCAGAAGTCTGTGTGCCAGGCAGATGATGCCCTTGAGGTGCACATACACCACCTCTACCAACATGTTGGTGCCAGTGTCCATTACCATGTCGCCACAGATGATATTGTCACTGCCCACCCACTCCCTCTCTATCATATGGCAGCAATGTTTTGTGCCATGTGGACTTTATCCATTCACTGCACATGGAACATGGAATTGAACCCCTTTGTAGCCCGGTGGCCTGACGGTCCATTTCTGGGGCCTTGGCCATGCCCCAGTGGTCCTGCTGGCTGCTTCAGAGGTCTGTTGTGAATTGTACAGCTCTGCCTTGCACTATGGAGAGCTGAGCCTTGACCAACATCACTGCAGCCAGTGAAAGGCTACATCCTCCATGAGATAAAGGTTGTCCATCCACAGCAATCATCTTGCCGATAAAGAGGTGAGTGACTGCTTCCTGGGCCCTCCTTGTAGCCCTTTTGACTTCTTGGTGGGTGGCCCACCTTGATGTCTCACCCATGGCAGCCCAAGTGTGGAGGGACCTCCTGCTCCCCCTCTGCTTCTCCCTGCTAAGAAGGCGTGGGCCTCTTCTTCCTCTTGCTAGCTGTCATTCTTTCCTCTGGCGGCAACATACTGGAGTGCGCCCTTTGCAGGTGCCTGTGGAGGATAGAGGACAAGTGTTGATGTGGGTTTGTGCTCCTCCAGAAATGGGTATGACACACCTGGCACTCTGCCACACAGGGGTCACTGGGGAGGGTGTGGAAATGTTTCCAAACTGTGGCCTCAGGATTGGAGAAAGTGGGAGTCACAGCTGCTTTCTGGCATTGGGCTGTGAGGGGCCATGGAGGGGTGTACTTGAGGTGAGAGAAGCAACAGGGGGTTGGGATGTAGAAAGGGAGGATGCTTTCTCCTTACCTTCTGAATTACTACTTTCAGAGTCCACCTCTCCAGAGAGTGTTAGCAACTGCTGGTGTCTCTGGGCAGTGCAAAGAACTTTTTTTGCCTCTGTGGAGAGCCGCAGGAACAGATCAGGGGAGGACGCTCTGAGACTCCTTGTGATTCCCTACTATAGCCAGGCTCCAGTGGCCTGGCAGGATGGGTTTGGTGCCCAGGGGCCTGTGGTATGCAGGGGGTGGAGGGCTTCTTCCCCTGACAAGCACCCTTTGCACCCACTTTCACACTCATGGCACACAGAGGTGTTCACACTCAGGAGAGCTGAGAGGGTATAAATGTGGGAGAACTTTTGAGGGGGATCCATAACTGGGACCCCAGAAATGTAATCTGCCCTTAACTTGGAGAGATTATGGAAGAGCCATTCCTAACATCCAATATGGAAACAACCCTAGAGGCACAACTATTACTTCAGAACATACTTAAAATAGACCCCATGCATTATTTCAGTGTAGGAACATACGTCAACACTTCATTCATAAACTCTTGGTTGGGAAAGAAACTGTACATTCTTTATTATGCAAGAAAGGCTGCATCACAAATCACTTTAAATGGAAAACTCTGGTTTCCACTGGTCTGGTGGGGCTGGGGTGCCTGCCAAGCTGTCATCATGGGGTTACTTTGGGGAGCTCCTACGTAGTAGTAGTAGTAGTAATGTAGGTTACAATGGCTCCAGATTGCTTTTCAAATTGATTCCTTTGGACCACAGCAGGAAGATACATAATTGTAATGCCATTTGGATCTGATCTGGATACGAGGCGATACCATATGAGGCCTATAAGGTACATCCTTGCCTTGAATCACTGATATCTATCAAAACATAATTTTCACTTGGTCCTATATTGTCTAATATTATTATTGCAATAATTCAGCCTATGTGTAACATTCATGCTTGAAAACTGAAGTAGGCCAGTAGGCCGAAACGTGTCTGATTTAGGGTCACATAAGGTCCTAATTTTGAAAAATTGTATGTATTGTATTCTTATTGAGGATATGTTTGGGCCTATAATTGTTTTAAACCAATTTATAATAAATACATGTATTTTTGTATAATTTGCATTATTTATATATTGATGCTTTATAATTATTGAAATTGAAATTGGGCTCCTTATTTTATATCCAATTATGTATGGTCTTACCTGGGACCTGTTCAATATCTTTATCAATGATTTGCATGAAGGAATAGATGGAATGCTTATTAAATTTGCAGATTATACTAAATTGGGAGGTGTAACAAATACGGTCGAAGAGGAAGGATACAGGATGATCTTGACAGGCTGGGAAACTGGGCTAAAACAAATAAAATGAATTTTAATGGGGATAAATGTAAACTTCTGCATTTAAGTAGGAAAAATCAAATGCATAATTATAGGATGGGGGAGACTTGTCTTGGCAGTGGTATGTGTGAAAAGTATCTAGGGGTCTTTGTAGATCATACACTGAACATGAGTCAGCAGTGTGATGTGGTAGCTAAAAAGGCAAATGTGATTTTGGGCTGTATCAACAGAAACATAGTGTCATCACGCAAATTGATGGTTAGCCCTTGCCTAGAGTATTGTGTTCAGTTTTGGGCACCACAATTTAAGAGGGATATAGACAAGCTGGAGCATATCCAGAGGAGGATAGCGAGGGGTCTGGAGATCAAGTCCTATGACAAAAGGTTGAAGGAGCTGGGTACATCTAGCTTGGAGAGGAGATGACAGAGAGGTGATATGATAATCATCTTCAAGTATTTCAAGGTCTGTCATACACGGAATAGTATGTTGTTTTCTGTTGCCCCAGAAGATCGGACCAGAACAAACGGGTTGAAATTAAATCAAAAGAGTTTTTGGCTAAACATTAGGAAGAACTTCCTGACAGAGCGGTTTCTTCAGTGGAACAGGCTTCCTCGCGAGATGGTGAGCTCTCCTTCTTTCGAGGTATTTATACAGAGGCAAGATGACCATCTGACAGCAATGTTGATTCTGTGACCTTAGGCAGCATGAGAGGGAGAGCAAGAAGGGTTGCATCAGTGCTTGTGCTTAGTTCTTGTGGCCCTTTCTTATACACCCAGGGAAATGCTGATGGCCACTTTGAGGTCAGAAAGCAATTTTTCTCTGGGCCAGTTTGGCTGAGGATCCTTGAGGTTTTTTGTCATCTTCTGGGCATGGAACAAGGGTTGCTGGGGGTGAGGAGGTATTTATTAATTTTCTGCATTGTGCAGGGGGTTGGACTAGGTGACCCTGGAGTTCCCTTCCTACTCTATGATTCTAACCTTTTTGGTTCTTGCAAAAAGGCCCCCACCTTTAGTTTCTACTGCAGAAATTCTCTGAGACTTTGATTCTGTTCTGCTGGGCTTCTCTTGTCCTTGCTTTTCTGCTGTCCCCCCCCCATTGGAAACAATTGAGGATGGGACATCTTCTTTGGGAGTGGAAGCTCAGACCCCATCAATCCAATCCTTGCCAATCTTGAAGGGCAAGTAGAGGAGAGTCAAGTGGAGTTTGGTGTCTCTAGCTTGCACAAGATCTATATACTCCTGAACCTGCACCTAATTTCCCCAGAATGCACTTTCCTGGGTTCACCTACTTTGGGGGGCCATAACTCAGACCCATAAATCCAATTCTCACCAAATTTAGAGGGCATGGAGAGGCAAGTCAGACAAAGATCTGCTGAGAATTTGGTGTCTTTAGCTTGCACAGAATCCATTCTTTACAGTCCTGAACCTGTGCCTCATTTCCTCAGAATGCACTTTCCTGGGGCACCTTCCCCAAACTTGGTTGGCAGGTAGAGGAGAGTCAGCTGGAGATCCTGGGCAAGTTTGGTGCCTCTAGCCCACTAGGGAACATTCTACTGCATCATGTACCTCATGAACTGAACTAGTTTTTCTAGCATTCAAAAGTTCATGAAGATCCATGGTTTGCAAACCACACATGGCAAGAACAACAAACCGAAACACATTTTCCTGGTTCTTGCCCATCTCTACTCATCAGTCATGAAGTATCTTGCTGGATGTATTTTTAAAAACTGTTGGGGGTTGTTTGTTTTGGGGCAGGATTGCATTTCATTTAACCCCATGATGCACTGAGCAAGCAATGGCATCTTCTTGCTATTCATCCCATCATAATTTTTTTGGAACATGGAGATTAGACTTCTTAGAATATTATCTATTATTATCAGGCTGCTGGTGCTCAAAATCAAAAAGGTGGCAGAGCAGTTTTTAAACTGAATAATGGGAGAAAGCCGACAAGAGATGAAAAGTCTCTGGTTCGGGTTGGCTCATCTCAAAGAGATGAAGGGGTAGCTATTACTTTTGTACAAGGAAATGGATTAAAATTGTCCACTGAGACTGTGGCTAATGATAGGAATTGGCTGGCAAGGTCTCGAGGCAGCAAGAGGAAGGCTGTGGGCTTAACAAGCATGGGAAACTATAAGTGTTTATACACAAATGCTAGAAGTCTCCAAGGTAAAATTGGGGACTTGGAATGCTTGGTGTTGGGGGGGATATAGACATTGTGGGTATTTCAGAAACTTGGTGGGATGAGGAAAATCATTGGGATACGGTGATTCCTTTTTATAAATTATATCGGAAGGATAGGGGGGGAAGGGTTGGAGGTGGGGTGGCTCTGTATGTCAAAGAAGGTATACAGTCCAGTAAGATTGAGAGGGTAAGAAAATTGGATTCGCTTCTGGAAATGCTATGGGTTGAAATAGTTGGTCCAAAAGGAGGCTTAACAGTGGGAGTTTGTTATCGCCCACCAGATCAAAAGATAGAGGAGGATTATAAAATGATGACTGAATTAAAGATAGTGGCTAGACGGAATAACTGTGTCATAATAGGCGACTTTAACTACCCACACATTGATTGGGTCAATATGAGTTCTAGTCGGGAAAAAGAGATTTGAGTTTTTAGACACTCTCAATGACTGTGCTATGGAACAGATGGTCACATATCCTACCAGGGGAGAGGCGATCCTGGATTTGGTCCTAAGTAACACCCAAGACCTGGTGAGAAATGTAAAAGTGATTGCACCACTTGGGAACAGTGACCATAATGTCATTAAGTTTAACATTTGTACAGATAGGGAGTTGCCCAAAAAGACTGACTCAACCACTTTTAACTTTAAAAGGGGTAACTTCTCTGGTATGAGAGGACATGTGAGGAAGAAATTGAAAGGAAGAGTGGAGAAGGTCAAAACCATTGGGGAAGCTTGGAGACTATTTAAAAATACAATCCTAGAAGCTCAGAAAAAATATATACCACAGGTTAGGAAAGGCACAAATAGGTATAGAAAAAAGCCTGCATGGTTAACTAATAAAGTAATGGAAGCTGTAAAAGGTAAGAAGGATTCCTTTAAGCGGTGGAAAGCTAGTCTCAGTGAGGTTGATAAAAGGGAACACAGACTGTGGCAAATAAAATGCAAGTCTATGATCAGGCAAGCAAAAAGGGAATATGAGGAGCATATTGCAAAAAACATAAAGGCCAACAATAAAACTTTCTTCAAATACATTAGAAGTAGGAAGCCAGCCAGGGAGGCAGTGGGGCCCTTGGATGACCAAGGGGTAAAAGGAGTAGTGAAGGATGATAGGGAAATGGCTGAGAAGCTGAATGCATTTTTTGCCTCTGTCTTCACTGTGGAAGAGGAGAAGTGCTTGCCCACTCCAGAAGCACCGATTTCGGGAGGGGGGTTGAAAGACCTGAATCAGTTTGTGGCGACAAGAGAGGAAGTCCTCCGACTGATGGACTGTTTAAAAACTAATAAATTACCAGGCCTGGATGGCATTCATCCAAGAGTTCTGAAAGAACTCAGATGTGAACTTGTGGATCTCCTGACAAAAATATGTAATCTTTCTTTAAAATCCGCCTCCATTCCTGAGGACTGGAAGGTAGCTAATGTCACTCCCATCTTTAAAAAGGGCTCCAGGGGAGATCCAGGAAATTACAGGCCAGTCAGTCTGACATCAATACCGGGTAAGTTGGTGGAAACTGTTATTAAGGAAAGAATTAGTAGGCACATTGATGAACAAAAACTATTGAGGCAGACTCAGCATGGGTTCTGTAAGGGAAGATCTTGTCTCACTAACCTGTTAGTGTTTTTTGAGGGAGTGAACAAACTGGGTCAAAGTTTATTTTGTGGACAAGGGGGACCCAATCAGTGTTCCCTCTAAGCTGAGTTAGTGTGAGCTAGCTCACAGTTTTTTAGCCTCAAGCTCACACATTTTTATCTTAGCTCAGGAAGGATGGCTCCAGAGCAAACTAATTAATGCAGCAGCCAAATCGCTCACTCACTACTTTAATACCAGTAGCTCACAAAGTAGAGTTTTTGCTCACAAGACTCCACAGCTTAGACGGAACATTGGACCCAATAGATATTATTTACCTTGACTTCCAGAAAGCTTTTGATACAGTTCCTCATCAAAGGCTCCTAAGTAAGCTCAATAGTCATGGGATAAAAGGACAAGTCCTCTTGTGGATCAAAAACTGGCTTATAAATAGGAAACAGAGAGTGAGTATAAATGGGAAACTTTCTCAGAGGAGGGTGTTAAGCAGTGGGGTACCACAGGGATCAGTACTCGGTCCGATGCTTTTTAACTTGTTTATTAATGATTTGGAATTGGGAGTAAGCAGTGAAGTGGCTAAATTTGCAGATGACACAAAGTTGTTCAGGGTCGTGAAAACCAGGGAGGCACTCCAAAGGGATCTGTCGGGGATGGGTGAGTGGGCGTCAACGTGGCAAATGGGGTTCAATGTGGCCAAGTGCAAAGTGATGCACATTGGAGCCAAAAATCCTAAATATAAATACATGTTGATGGGGTCTGAACTGGCAGAGACGGACCAAGAGAGAGATCTTGGAGTCATAGTAGATAACTCAATGAAAATGTCTAGACAGTGTGTAACTGCGATAAAGAAGGCCAACGCTATGCTGGGGATTATTAGGAAGGGAATTGAAAACAAATCAGCCAGTATCATAATGCCCCTGTATAAATCATTGGTGCGACCTCATTTGGAATACTGTGTACAGTTCTGGTCGCCACATCTCAAAAAGGATATTATAGCATTGGAAAAAGTGCAGAGAAGGGCAACTAGAATGATAAAAGGGTTGGAACACCTTCCCTATGAAGAAAGGTTAAAACGCTTGAGGCTCTTTAGCTTGGAGAAACGACGGCTGAGGGGTGACATCATCGAGGTTTATAAGATTATGAATGGGATTGAGCAGGTTGAGAAAGAAGTACTTTTCTCCCTTCCTCACAATACAAGAACTCGTGGGCACTCCATGAAATTGCTGAGCATTCGGGTTAGAACAGATAAAAGGAAGTACTTCTTCACCCAAAGAGTGATTAACATATGGAATTCACTGCCACAGGAGGTGGTGGCAGCTACAAGCATGGACAGTTTCAAGAGGGAATTAGATAAACATATGGAGCAGAAGTCCATCAGTGGCTATTAGCCACAGGGTATAGATGGGAACTCTCAGTCTATGGCAGGTGATGCACTCTATTCTTGGTGCTGGAGGGGGCAGCAGTGGGAGGGCTTCTAGTGTCCTGGCCCCACTGCTGGACCTCCTGATGGCACCTGGTATTTTTGGCCGCTGTGTGACAGAGTGTTGGACTAGATGGGCCATTGGCCTGATTCAACATTGGCTTCTCTTATGTTCTTATGTTCTTATCTAAACAGATATTGTTTGAAGTCTGTATATGTGAGTGTTATCTTCAACTTCTAGGACTTCAGAGACCTGGCATTTTGTCACATTCATATCCTACTTCTTATGATTGTTACCTTCAGCTTTTGGCACTTTTTAAGGTACAGTGAGCAGCTTCCAGAAGTTGTGTATGTATTTTTTTCATTCCCTCTAAACTTTGACCCAGTCTGACCCTGCTTAGTTTACAAGATCATGGCCCATGAACCCCGAGGAGGGAAGCTCTTCTTGAGGACTTTTTTCAAGAAACAAAATAAAGTATAACTTTAACACCAACTTACTTTGCTTGTGGTTTATATATACAAACTAGATGTAAGCTGAACAGATATTTCAACATACCAGTTTAAGTTTAATGATTCACAATAGTTTAAACATGTGAAACAGTAGTGTTTAAAGCTATGGAGAGAGAAAAACCTCAATAAAGTAGATAGAATAATAATCTTTCAAAGCCCATAGTAAAAGTAATATCAACGTTCAGATGATTGTGATTCGCCAAAACAATGGGTTTGGACTGCCTGTAAAAGTTAAAGAAAACATGTTTAATGCAATGATTTCCTTTCAATTTATAAAACCTATAATTGTTTCTTATGCTTGGAAAATAACAATAAAAAGAAAAAAAATAAAAAGATCATGGCCCAGAGCAGCATGGCTGCAAGCCAGTAGGAAAACAGATATCCGATGCAGACACCAGTCATTGATACTTTATTGTTCCCATTTATTATTTATCCAATACTTGCTGTGGGTCAGTTGATGTTATGTTGCTGTGAACTCTTCAGACATGCTTTTTATAACATAGGCTTTGCTAAGAATCATTGTGCAGACAGCTAAAAAGTAGGTCTGATGGTAGACTCAAGGCTTTGCTCCTCAAATGAAATAGCAACTAGCATTTAGTGGTGATTTTCATTAAAGTGATTGTAGAAACTTGAAGGATATGTTTATGTTACCCTCCTGGGAAGGCATTCCCAGAAATTTCCTTTCTTAAGTCTCTCCTACTTTCAGTGCATCTCAAAAGACCTGTTGGTGTTTCACAGGGTATAGTAGTCCCTTGATGCTATTGTTCTAATAATACACGGTCATATGACTTGTGGTGATGCATAGCAAAATCCTGAGCATACAGAAAGTTTCTAGCCCTTGTGGTTTTAGAGAGAAATTTAAATCATGATAGCATCATATCTGAACTTCAGAAACCAAGAAAAAACTTATTATGTATGTTTCAAACACCTTGGCTTTATGGATGGCTTGCTTGTTTTTGTAGTGCCATCTTGTTGAATATTTGGGGATAGCAAATGCTGAATTCTTGTTAGTCTCCCAGCTGGCTGTAAAACATAATTGTCAGGAAGTATATTATGAAGATGAAGCAACACAGAGAAGGCATAAAGACTAGTCAAAAGATTAATGGCTCATGTGGCATCAGTGAAGAAATGACTCATGTTCATTAGCCATGACTTAGTACGCACCATATTCATCCATATTACATATGCATAAAATGCAAATGAAGCACAGCCTCTACTTCACTGTGTGTTTTCCAAGTGGTCCATTTTCCTGAAGAAGCTGCTCAGCTGTGATGTACAGTTACTGATGAACTGAAGAGAACACTGTTCAAGTTAAGATTAAAAGGAACAGACTGTTTGGGTGTAGGGACAATAATCCCATGTCTTATCTGAGTTCCAGGTCTGGATAGTGTTTTTCTTATTTTGTGTCCATTTACAATGTGAAGTGCACAGTCTGCATATGGACACCAATGGGAAGTGTGCATGGGGACATAACTGTGGAGCAGCAAATCTACTCCCCCACACTTGTCCCCATGAAGATTGTGCACTTCACATTGCACATTTCACATTGCAAATGGTAATTATTCACTTACTAGGCATAAGGCCCGTTGTGGAAATACATACAACAGGCCCTAGAAAGAGGCTCTGGGTGGGTGCCCTGGTCTTTGGCACTCAGCTTCAATTTGCTGTGGTGACCTCAGCAGGGTATAATGACACAGAGCTTACCATTTTCTTCAGGGGAATTGATCTCTGCCATCTGAAGAGCAGCAGTGGTTCCCCAGGAGGAAATGGCTGGTTTGGAGAGTGGCATATGTACCTGTCTGAGGTACCACCCCTCCTCAAACCCCACCCTCTCCAGGCTCCACTCCTCAAATCTCCAGGAATTTCCCAACCTGGAAATGGCAAGCCTATCTCCTTCCCAGCCAACCATCAATCTACCTTTATCTTCCCTTCTGACTTCAGCTTTTCATCTCCTCCCCCCCTCCTTCCTGGATAGCAGTTGTATTTCTAAGTGATCTCCAGCCCTCCCCTGCAGATTGGCAACAATGGTTCCCCAGGAGAAAATGGCTGGTTTGGAGGGTGGAGTCTATGGCATTGTACCATGGCACTGAGGTCCCACCCTTCCTCAAACCTCACCCTGTCCAGGCTCCACCCCTCAAATCTCCAGGAATTTCCATACCTAAAATTGGCAACTTTATCTCCTCCCCTCTCAGCTGTCTTTCTCATTAGTGGGGATCAAAGCAGTTTACTTCATTCTCCTCTTCCACTTTGTGATCTGTACAGCAACCCTGTAAGGTAAGTTAGGCAGAAAATCTGTGACTGGTCCAAAATTACCCAAGCAGGTTCCATAGGGAGGCTCCTGCTGAACAGGAGCAAGCAGCCAGGGCTAGTGAAGTAATGCCAGTCAGGAGGCCTTGAAGTCACCCAGAGAGTGCTGGCAGGCCTAGAGTTGCCAACAAAGACAGATTTATGCAAAGAAGGATGGGAAAGTCTCCATATCTCTATTTTGCCCTAAATTGGTTTTGATGCCAGCAGAGTGAGAAAATGTCAGAGGCTCTGGATGGGTGCCCATGGTAAATGGACAATTCCTAAAGATTTTCCAAAACATTACTCTGTCCACATTCATTTTCTACACTCACAGCGTCCCCTGCCAGAACACAACACATCCCCAGCACTTTGAATTAGCACCAGAGCTTTAAGAGCTCTCTGTCATGCCCACCATGCAGCCTGATTCTGTGGACCCTGATTCTGGGGATTCTGTACCTTTAATGTCCAAGAATGAGCTCCCTGCACCTTTGGAAGTAACAAACCTAAGTCCTGCAGAGGATGAGCACCAGTTAACAGGAGAATTCACACCTAGAGCCACTCCTGCAGAGCCAAGCATGACCACAACGCCTCCTGATCCTCCTCCAGCTGTGAATCGGTTAAGAGACCAAAGACGACGAGACCTGGCAACTCGACGCAAAGAAGCATGCATGCGAGGTTGGCATTCTCTCAGTCCAGAGTACTAACAGAAGCCAGGACTCTGGGAGCAGCTGGTAATTAGTTAACAAGCAGAACGGGTTTTTAAGGTGGCTCTCTTGAATCCCCAACTCATGCTGGCAACTAGTCACTTAGACAAATTGCTGTACCTCGGACCCTGTATTCCTGTCTCCTGATTTGCTTCCTGACTCTCCTGGCTCTTGACTTCAGATTGCGTGACGTCCCCCCTGGCTCCCCGACTTCGGCTTTGTGTAACCTGACTCCTGACTATGGCTTCTGAGACTCTGACTGCAAACTGCTGGTAACCTTAGACTGTGTACTGACCTAATATTGTGTGATTTTGTTCTTGTCTTTCTGCCTGATCTGGTGCCTCGACTTCCGCCTGTGTTTTGGGATTTTCCGTGCTTTGCATAGCCTGCCAGAGCAATCGTGACACTCTCCTGCTGTCACCTGGAGATTGGCAACAGTTTGTTTGGAGGGTGGGGTCTATGGCATTGTATCTGTCTGAGGTCTCCCTCTTTCTTCTCCTCAGACCCCACCCTCAGGAGGCTTCATCCCTAAAATATCCTGGAAGTTTCCAACCTGGAGCTGGCAACCCTATGTCCTTTCCAGGAAATCATCAGCCTACCTTTATCTGCCTTTCTGTCTTCAGGTTTACATCTCCTCCCCCCACAGCCTCTGCCTAGGGAAAGGGTAGTCTTTCCCTACACTGGGAACCAAAGCAGCTGACATCATTCTCCTCTCCTCTGTATGATTCACACAACAACCCTGTGAGGTATGTTAAGGTAGAAAGTCTGTGAATGGTCCATAATCCCAGGCAGCTTTTATAACATAAATCTGGGACCTGCACACCATCCTCTGAAGCACTCTCAGGTACATATCTGTGGCAGTAATGGGGTGACTGCTGGCACCTTTTCCTGTCATTTTTTGCCTTGTGGTATTCTACTTGTGGTGTGATCTGTCTTTTTTGTGGTGTGGCATGGTTGTGTTATTGGGTTTGTTTCTTTTGAAGGGGAAGTGATGTGTTGTGGGTGAGGACATATTTTACCTCAGAATATACCAAGTCATATATGCAAATTGGGGGGGGGGTTTGAGATGTGGAATGGAGTGAAATCCAATCAGCTTCCATATGTAAATGATCTTGAAGTGCTAGCCCAATCAGAGAAGAGTGGCCTGGGTTGCAGTGGATGGGAGAGAACTCAGGCAATGCAGCCAGTGGATAGAGACACTTTGTGATTGACATATCACAGAGCCAAATGATTTTGGCGGGCATAGAATGTTGCCATATGAAAATGCCTTTATATATAAGGACAGGATATGGGAAAAAGTGAGAAGATACAACTTTGAAACAAGATAAAGCAAGAGACCCATCCCCATCTTCGATGAGATCAATGTTTACCACACAAGAGAGCCAGTGTGGTGTAGAGGGTAGAATGTCAAACTGGGAGCTTCAGCCATGAAACATAGTGAGTGAACTTGACCAGGTACTCTCTATCAGTCTAATGTACTTCGTAGCATCATAAGGATAAAACAGAGAAGGGGAGAAAGAACTCTATACAACACTTTGGGATTCTTGGAGTTATATGGTATGAAAAGTAATGGATAGCTATCTGAAGAACATGAAAACTCCCATTTATAAACGTATGAAGTTTAGAGAAAAAGACATCCATATGTTTCTTCTGCATGATATATCCATGAGTACATATATTCTTCCACACACAGAGATAGGGAAAAACTTGAAAGCCCTAATTGCTTGCAAAAATATGACTGAAAATATGGGTCCAGAAATAGTTGTGTAGATTTTTTTTGTTTTAACTTTGGAACAAGGAATTGAGCTACTTTCAAAGGGAAAATGTGCAAGACAACTGCAGCTGGTATCCTAAAGCAGATATTATAGGATCAGCAATGCCAGCCTGCACTAGAACTTGCCTGCTCCAGACCTTGAGTTGGATCCAGACTAACTTTTCTGTGCACGCAAGGTACTTTTGGTTAGCGGAATAGAACTTCCTTGCTTCCTCCACCCATTACACCCCATTGATCTTGTGAAATGCTGCTACTAAAGGACAGGGGAACCTCAAATCATCATGGGGAGCAAACTGGGGCTCTGCAACACAATGAGGGAAATGGTGGAAGTTTAGCCAATCCTTTGTGTTAGTGGCAAATTTAGACTTGCTCCAACCCCTTGGTAGCAAGATAGAATCATGAGATTTTCATGATCACTTCTGGGTTTCAATTGTACTATCTCAAATGCGGGGCCAGATTAAGACATGCTAAGGGCCTATGCTTTGTCAAATTTAAGAGGTACCATAGCATTAGTTTTTAAGATAACTTCATAATTTAAAGGGGAGGGTTGTATATTTAGTGGCCCCTCATAACCTGAACCCCTAAATTTTAGCTTATTTATCTTGTGCACCAATGTCAGTGGCTGCAGCAGACTCACCCAAATGCCAGTTGTAAACTAATCCCTTCCTTTGGGGTTGGAGTGTACTCATGGCTTCTATTTGTTGCATGACTGCAGCAACTAAAGGGGGTCTTCCACAGTCACCCCAATTACAATGACCATGTGTCTGTGGCCAATGTTATTGGTATCTCCATGATATTTCACCCAGATTGTGAGCCTAAGAGTTCCACACAATCCCAAAATCTACTGCAAGAAGTCTGGTGACTGGGTGGCCTGGACCTTGATAATTGTCAAAGAGACTAATGATTGATGATTACAACACTATCAAATGGAAAGGATATATAGTTTAAATGGTCTTTAAAGCTACAAATACTTTCCTGGGAGTAAAGCTCATTGAATAAACGAACTTCTGAGTAGAACTGCTTAGGTTTGCTTTCTAAGTCAGTGATGGAAGCAGACTTCCTTCTAAAACTGAACTAGGTATAAGAATGTTGTATTTATTTATTTATATTCTAATTTATATCCCACCCTACCCCACCAAAGCAGACTCAGGGCGACTCACACAAAATAAAATACAGATTAAAACAATCAAATCACCAAAAACATTAAAACAACTCATTAAAATAGTACAATAACAAATATCAAAGTGCTAGCAATGTTACTCCAATTTCAGAGCTATGGCGTTGCTGCGTGAGTGTATACCATATAATGTTGTAGGTATATAGCATGTATTCAGGCACACTTCATTCACAGATTGCACAAAATTTGAAAGATGTGACATTATGTGTGAAGAAATCTGCTTTTTTATTTTAAGTAATGCATTTTACTTCTTTTGGACTGTTGAACCTTCCCTTGATAGAGTCGATCTGGAAATATCAACAGGAATGAAGACAAGCACAGTTAATGATGTAGCTGATGTAGCTTTCTAATGTTTACATCTGTATGAGCCTCTCTTTTTCTCTTTAGACTTGATCAGAGAAAGACTCCAGAAATATAGCTTCTTCTAAGCCCTGAGTGCCCTATGTAGAGCAAAGGAGGATGAAGATTTGCGTGAGCAGTTCTGAAGAGATTGGCTAGGCTGATGAACTCTTCCCTACTGGCTGATACTGGCTTATGTCAAACCACTGGAGCAGAGCTAGGCTTTGATTTCAATCAATCAGCTGTGCAAGGGAATTACCTTGGGCTATTTTGTTTTTTAAAAGTGCTATGATTTGCTTCCATGCCAAAAAGATAAATTAAAAATAATTCATAACCAGATTAATGAGAGGAGGGAAAGTCATTAGAAATAAAAAAATGAGATAATTCTGCTGTAGACATGACTGATGGCAATAAATAAATCATATTTGGCTGACATGACTTAATTAGTTGGAAATATAGTGTGTGGGGGGGTTAAGTTGCTTAGGTTAAGCTTTTAAGCTTTTGACACATAAATTCTGAGCTAAGTATCCCAGATGTCAAAGCGGGCAGCTATAGCTTTCCAGTCATGTCATTTTAAGAGAGAGATACAATTCCAAAATTTGATTTAATCATTTATGGAAGGCAGCCTGCTTTCATACCTTAGGAATTATTTCAAACCTCTATGCACCTTGATATCCTGGGAATCAGGAGGAAGGGAGGGAATGAATATGCTACCAGCTGGTAAACACATTTAACAATGTATCATACTTTGCATTACCATTTTTGGAGGATTACTTGTACAAGCACAGCAGAAGCTTCCTGACTTGAGATGACAGGGAATTTAGATAACCCAGTTCTTTGTTTTAGTCTCTTTGTATCAGTCTAGCATGACCAAAATATGAAACCAGAGGAGAGCTATTCAAATAGAAGATTAAAATAGGAATGGGGTGAGCTGCAAAAGGAAAGGCTATTTGGTAGACACTTCCCCTGACCAGAAATCTAAGCCTGCTGGGTGGTCGCACAACCTCCAGCTAAAGGAAAATCAGTTTGGTCCCAACTAGAAGATTAGCTTGTTGATGATTCTCCTGTTTAACTGGCATTCTGCATCTGATCATTCCTCTTCTCTAGTGTGCCTTAGTTTTCAAGGTCTTGCTTTCTTTAATAGTCTTACAGCATCTGCTAGCAGCACTGTGAATTAAATTTTTATAGCTATGAACTGATTTGGGAGGCTGGATTTGTCTGAAGCATAGGGCCATTAGGGCCACCAAGGCAGCTAACAACTGAAGACAGATCATTAAAACATATCATAAAAGCAAATATAAACTATATATATAACCCCCCCAAGGCAGCTAAAACAAAAGACAAAACAAAAAAAGCTTCCCACTGGTGGAAGACAATAATACAAGGGGAAACACACACATATACATCTACATCCTTATAATAATAGCCAAAATGTGTGGATACTTATTTCCACCAACAGGGGGCTCACTCTCCCCCAACAGCTTTTCCTACACAGTCAGTAGACTTCCTGGGTTTGTAGAAAAATCGAAAAACTAAAAAAAATCCCTTCAGGGACGGTTGAATTCCCCACAAAACCTTTTGAAATGGCCTCTGCAGGGAACTGCTTCAGGCATCAAGGTGAGAGATTAAAATGTTTGGGAGCGGGTGAGCTTCTAACTGGCTTTATCAGTAAAAGGGTGGGGGAAGGGCCCTTTCCAGGCCTATTTTGGCTTTTCAGGGAGGGAGGAAGGTAGCTTTGGGGCCAGGCCTCACAAGAGTTGTCAGTGCCAGGCTGGGGGATCCTTAGAGATTTTGTGGTGGACTCTAAGGAGGAAAGCTGGGTTTGGGGAGGGAGAGGTCTCAGCTGGGTATAATGTCACAGAGTCCACCTTCCAAAGCAGCCATTTTCTGCAGGGAGACAGACCTCTGCTGTCTAGAGTCCAGTTGTAATTCTAGGGGGTCTCCAAATCCCATATGGAGGTCAGCAACTCTAGCCCTGCCAGTAGTCTAGGGTTGCCAGGTCCCCCCTGATTTGTATGACTCACCTAGCCTCCGCTGCTTGTTACCATTCATCAGCAGCCACCCTATGAAAGCCAGTGAGGTGCAGCAGTTAGAGCTCAAAATAGGGTCTGCAAGACCCAGATTCAGATCTGTCAGGTTCAAGAACATGCAAGTCCAGGCACTCTTCACAAAGAAAGATATGCTTTATTGGAATACGAGTAGGTTGTCACTGGTAGCAGAGTTATTGTCAGGAATACCCCACCAGGCATGAAAGCCTACAGATATAGTATGATGCAGAAGCTCAACTAGCAAATGAAAACTTAGCGTGTGTGCAGGAATTCTCCCAGTGGGAGTTTACATAATGAATGGGAGAACAGCCCCCTCCTTCCCACTATCAAAAGGCAAGAATATTTCCACCGGTTGGGAAGACATGCCTTTGCCTCTTGTTCAAGGCCACTTAGATAGCAATCGGCGGCAGAGAGTTCTCCCACAGTTTCAGCGAAGCAAACTATGCGCATGTGTGCAATCTAATTAAAACAAACAATGGATATAGTGTCTAAGGCAAGGCAAGAGAAACATGGCAGTTTATCTGACAAGATCCTCATCTTGTAGTGGAAGCTGACTGTATGATTTTGAACCAGTCACATATTTCAGCCTAACCAACCTCACAGGGTTGTTGTGTAGATAAAAAGGAGGAGGGAATAATGAAAGCTGCTTTGACCCTCACTGTGGAGAAAGACTGTAATTTTCCTAGGTAGAGGCTGGGGGGTGGAGATGGAAAACAGAAGACAGGGAGGTAGATAAAGGTCGGTTGGCTATTAGGTGGGAAGGAAATAGGATTGCCAACTCCAGGTTGGGAAATCCCTGGACATTTGAGGGGTGAAGCCTGGAGAGGGTGGGATTTGAGGAGGGGAGGAACTTTGGACTGGTGTAATGCCATAGACTCCACCCTCCAGCCATTTCCTCCACGAGAATAACCATTACCAGCCTCCAGGACTGAAGATCACCCAGAATTACAACTGTTGTCCAGGTGACAGAGATCAGTTCCCCTGGATAAAATGGCTGTTTTGGAAGGTGGAGTCTATGGCATCATACCCTGCTGAGGCTGCTTGCCTCCCCAAGCCTCACTGTCCCAAGGCTTCACCCCCAAATCTCCAGGAATTTCCCAACCTGGAGTTGGCAGTCCTAAGGTGAATTGATCTCTCTAGTTGGGAGATCCATTGTGATTCCCAGAGCACTACCACTGCTGCTGTGGAAGGAGAGGAAGCAGGTGGGTGGCTGAGAGTACTGCCACCACTGCTGCTGCTGCTCTGTGGAATGGGGGAAGAAGCAGACAGGAGGGTGATGGGGAGCAGAAAGAAAGAATGATGGGGTGGGGGCAGAAAGAGAGAGAAAGAGTAATGAAGTGGGGAGGCAGAAAAACAAAGAGAAAGATGACAGGTCAGAAAAAGAGGAAGTCACATGCATGGAGGAGAAAGAGAGAGTAAGAAAAGAGGGGCATAGGGGAGAAATAGTGTGAGAGAGGTAGGGGGTGAGGAAAGAAACCAAAGGTGTAAGGAAAGAAACCAAAGTCCCCCGTAAAATCAATGCCCAGGCCAAACCACTGGACCTAGAGACACCAAATTCGGGGAGAGCGCTCCTACTATGGCGTAGATGCTCACTAAGAAGGGATTTTTAGAAATTCAACCCCTAAGTGGGTCAAAAGGGGTAAAATGTGCTTCCCCCACTGATTCCTATGTGGTAGCCAGGCAGCTGCCTCCCTGCACCCCCTACTCTGACTGGTCAGCTGCAGAGCTCAGTGTTATGAGGTTACATACAAAAAAAACAATTACAGGGGACTGCAGAGAGCTAATGACAGTTGAGGAAATCAGGAACTGCCAACAACCACCTGTGAGGCAAAGCAAAGCTGCTGGCCCAGCCTCTCTGATGGCTTCCAACACACTCCCCCCACCTCCTACACCTAACAAGCGGTTGTCTGTCAGGTGCAGCCCCATCTCCACAGTGGCAACCAATACTTCTCCCCCTCCTACACTGGACAGGCAGCTGCCTGTCAGGTGTAGGAGGAGGTGGGATGGCTTCCAACACACTCTCCCCACCTCCTACACCTAACAGGTGTTTGTCTGTCAGGTGCAGCAGTGGTTGCAGGGTGCTTAAAGCCATGAAGGAGCCTTCTCCAGCAGTAATGCCTTAGTGATCCTGCCAGCCCTGTCTCCACAGTGGCTTCTAATACTCCTCCCTCCTCCCCATCCTACATTGGACAAGCAGCTGGCTGTCAGGTATGTGTGGGGGTGCTTACTGCCATCGGGGAGGTTTGCTCAGCAGGATTGCCTTAGCACTGCTGCTGGCCCAGCCTCCCCAATGCCTTTAAATACAATCCCCACCCAACACCAGACAGGCCAGTGTCTGTCAGGTGTAGGAGCAGCGCCAGGATATGAATGTTTATGGGGAGATAGTAAATGACATTTCTAGGAGCCATTTCAATGTGTGCCTCCCTCATGAACCTGAAGAAATGTCCACCACATCACCACTCCTTTACACCAACTTCCCCTCACACCTCTCACCTCTTACTGCCCCCAAGAAAGCTCCTGGCAAACGTCAAGCCAGATACACCAATGTTACAAGGAGGAGGCAACTTAGGAATGTGGCAAAGACATTTGCACATAGTACTCCTGCAGTGCACTGAGCTGCACAGGCCAAGTACCAGCAAGATCACCCTGAAGTGCTCAGAACAACACAGACTCCATATGAGCAAAACAATCCAGGAACACAAGTAGAGAGGCCATCACTTTCGTGGAAGGTGGCAGGAGCTGACTTAACAAACGACTGCTTCTTAAATGGACAGTTCTATGTGGCCTGCTCCAGAGTAAGCTTATCAAGCAGCCTGGTGATCCTAGCACCTGAGGGCAGAACCACCAATGTGGTCTACAGAGAGGTCCTTCAGTAGAGGGGGGGGAGTACGTATGTTTCACTTCATTTCTTACACTACAATCTTCTCCATTAGAATTCCTACAACAAATGTCACATTTGAAATTTCACATCATCAGTATTATAACTGGATTTACGTAACTTAAATACTGTAGCAAAGCATGGGTATCAGACTTGCGTGTGTGTATTTGTCAACTGCTCCCATTAAATTTTGCAGGACTGTACTTGGGAGACAGGCAAACCTCCTCCTCTTAAAAAAGTGTGGTCACCAAAGACACTGGGCAGGTAGGTATGTTGTAGTTTTACTTAAATCTTGTGTTTTAACATATCTTATTGTTTTTATTTCACACACACACACTAGGAGGGCGGAATACAAATTAAACAAACAAACAAATAACCTTCATTCCAGTGGTGACACATGAGTGGCTGGGCATTCACTCTTGTGGGAGTTGAGATGAAGTACTAAACTTAGACAAAGCATGTATGTTGAGGTTAAACTGCACCCTTTCCCTGGTCATGAAGTCTACTGAGAGAAAAACCATGTGGGAATATGGTGAGCACCAGAGAGCACCTCCCCTGTTTGGGCTTAAGGAGTCTGTCACAATCTGCCTGTGGGTTTTGCAGCCTTGGACAGGGAAAGCGGATTGCCTTCAGAGCCACTCTGGCAGGGTTACTCCCTTCCAAGCTTTGTGGCTAGTGGTGTGCATTTGGATTTAACAACCCAAAAACTCCCCGAAAAAAGTCTTTTTTTGGTTTTTTTCGGGTTTTCGGATGCTAAAAAGGTTTCCCTGAGCTTTTTCAGATTCCAAAAAAACCAAAAATTTTCGAGGTTTTTTCAGGGGGTTTTGGGATTACTAAAAAACGGCACTGGGGGGGGGGATTTAAAGTTTAAAGGGCTCTACTAAACTTGGTTTTCCTGCCGGTTTTCCCTCTTTCCTGCCTCTTGCTCTGGTTTCCAGGAATGAGGTGGAAAGAGGGACCTTGCAGACAGCCAATCACTGCAGTGCATTTCAAAGTACATTGTAGCTTGCAACTTTTTGCAAGGCTGTTGTTGCTGCTGGCTTCAGTTGTTGCTGGTGTCAGTTGTTGAAGCCCAGCTATTAGCTTACTCCTTTCCCAGGGAAGGAGCACTGGCCAATAGGATTTTGGCATCTGCTCTCTGGCCAGTCACAGAAGTTTGTTCCTTTTTGAAATCCTTTTGTGTATGCTCAGAGAACATAAAAGCAGACTCTCTGGCTGGCTGACTCCATTCCTGTTCCTGCTGCTACTGGTGAGAGAGAGCCTGGCTTGGAGATTGTGTGTGGCTGGCTTCTGCTTCAGAATCAGCTCCTGCTCCTTCAGCCTGCTTTCCTCCTTGCTGCTCCCTGCTGACTGAGCTGACTTCTTGGACTACCTTGGATCAAGACTTAAGTCATCACACTGGTTTGATTTATATTAAGGCCGCTTAAAAAAAATTCTTTATTTCTTCTGGGTTGGTGGCTTGGGGCCTGGGGTTGGTCTGGTGGGGCTGGGTGGGTAGGCCTTTTCCTGGTTGGTTTGTTTTTTTGAAGGGGGGATTTTCTACTTCTCTTCTTTTAGATTGTGGTTTAGCCAGCCTGTTTTTGCATTTTCCTTTTTTTTTAACTGTGATTTGATACTTTATTTCTCAACTTGTTGGGGGTTTGGGGGGTACTGGTTAGCCTTCTGCCTCTCGCTCTCTGTTTTTGGTTCTTTCTTGTGTTTTGGTTCTGTTCTGTTGCCTTTACAGTTTATATTTTTAAAGTTCATGTATTTTCTGGACTTGTTTTTTTTGGGGGGGGGTTACTGACTAGGCCTTCTGCCTGTGGGAGACTAGGCTCTCAATTTTTGGTTCTCTCTGGGGTTCTGTTGCCTTTAAGTTCCCTTTTTATTATGTTTTTGGGGCCAGTTTTTTTTTTTTTTAGGGGGGGTATTAGAGGCCTTCTGCCTGGGCCCTGGGGCCTAGGCTCTCTGTTTTCGGTTCTCTCTGTTTTTGGTTCTTGTCATTTGTGGTCCTTCTCTTGCCTTTAAGTTCCTTGTATTGTGTCTTCTGGGCTAGTTGTGTTTTTTTTTTTACTGACTAGGCCTTCTACCTGAGCCTAGGCTCTGTCTGTTCAGTTGCCTTTTACTGGTTCTTGTTCTGTACCTTTTAGCAGGTTTTAAGTTGTTATATTTTTGTGGACTTTTGGCTTTCTTACACGTGGCGGTCAGTGCTCTGTGTGTGCTTCTGGTTTAGCTGCTGCACAACTGTTAAATAGGCTTTTAATAAAGGTTTCAGGTATTTTGAACTAATATTTTTAAATAAATCTCAACATAGGGCTTTAGCTGTTCTACCTTTAAATAGGACAGTGCTAGAAGAACAAAAAGAGGTCAGGTTTGTCTGCAGCTCATAAAATAGAGGTATAAGTAGTGTATAACTAGGTGCTTTGTTGTTTGTGCTCTGACTGAACTTTGGTGAAGCCAGGCACTTTTTTCGGAGAAATTTTCCTCCTTTAGCTTGTGTGTTTGAATTAGGGAGCACCTGCATTTCTTCACAGGGAATCAGGCTGGTTCCATTAGAATCTAGATAGCAGTAGTACTTTAAAACCCTAAAACTTTTAAAAAGGTCTCCAAGCCACATCTCAAGGACAGTCTTTAAATCATAGTCAGGATCAGTGTAGGAATTCACCAGGTCTAAAAAACAAACCCAGAAAAAACTGAAGCGAGGCTAGGTCAGGCTCTAGTGAAAGAAACAAAAACCCAGTTTTTGCATGGAAGTGTTTATAAAAAGGTGTGAGGCTGCTTTAGGATCAGGTGATAGTGCAGGTAAGTTAGTGCAGATATGCCTAATGCCCTCCCCACAAGTTAGGCTGAGTTTGGCCAGGGGCAACATGAGTGACAGGAAGGGAATGCAGAGGGGCCTTGGGGGCAAGACTAAGGAGAAGGCTAGAGGAGGGGAGGGGGAGAGCCTCACTTTCCCCCCCACCTCAGTGCAGGACCACAGCAGAGCATCCTGGCACCACTCCGACCTCTGGCCAGAGTGGTGCCGTGAAGAAGCCACACCTGGTTCTCTTCCCTGAGAAGGATGCTCCTGGGGTAGCCCCAGCAGAGGTGCCTGCAGGTGCTGGCACTGGGCAGGGGTCTGCTGCTCAGGCAGTCCCTTCTCAACTGTTGCTGCTGAGGCTCAGTGGCAGGAGGAGGGGCAGCAAGAGCTGTCTTTGAGGTTGAGCTTTGGGGACACTGTTTTCAAAGCTCACTCCATGGACTAACAGGGCTGTAGAGGCACTAAAGGAGGAGCTGGCTGGCCAGCCCACTCCTCCGGTTTCTCTAGTCTCTAGCAGGCCTCCTTTTTTTGAATTTTTTTAATTTGTTTTTAAAGATAGAAAAAAAGACAACCACTACAGAGAAAACCTAACACAACACACAACAACAATGGAGTATGTACTCATTATACCTACTTAAATTTAACATAAATAGAATTAAGAACATAAGAACATAAGAGAAGCCAATGTTGAATCAGGCCAATGGCCCATCTAGTCCAACACTCTGTCACACAGTGGCCAAAAATACCAGGTGCCATCAGGAGGTCCAGCAGTGGGGCCAGGACACTAGAAGCCCTCCCACTGCTGCCCCCCCAGCACTAAGAATAGAGTGCATCACCTGGCCCAGACTGAGAGTTCCTAGCTATACCTTGTGGCTAATAGCCACTGATGAACTTCTGCTCCATATGTTTATCTAATTCCCTCTTGAAACTGTCCATGCTTGCAGCTGCCACCACCTCCTGCGGCAGTGAATTCCATGTGTTAATCACTCTTTGGGTGAAGAAGTACTTCCTTTTATCTGTTCTAACCCGACTACTCAGCAATTTCATTGAGTGCCTACGAGTTCTTGTATTGTGAGAACGGGAGAAAAGTACTTCTTTCTCAACCTTTCCCATGCATAATCTTATAAACCTCAGTCATGTCACCCCTCAGCCATCGTTTCTCCAAGCTAAAGAGCCCCAAGCGTTTTAACCTGTCTTCATAAAGAAGGTGTTCCAACCCTTTTATCATTCTAGTTGCCCTTCTCTGCACTTTTCCGAATGCTATAATATCCTTTTTGAGGTGTGGCGACCAGAACTGTACACAGTACTTCAAATGAGGTCGCACCAATGATTTATACAGGGGCATTATGATTTGTTTTCAATTCCCTTCCTAATAATCCCCAGCATAGCGTTGCCCTTTTTTATTGCAGTTACACACTGTCTAGATATTTTCATTGAGTTATCTACTATGACTCCAATATCTCTCTCTTGGTCAGTCTCTGCCAGTTCAGACCCCATCAACGTGTACCATCAACGTGTATTTATATTTAGGATTTTTGGCTCCAATGTGCATCACTTTGCACTTGGCCACATTGAAACCCATTTGCCACGCTGATGCCCACTCACCCATCCCTGACAGATCCCTTTGGAGTGCCTCACAATCCTCCCTGGTTTTCACCACCCTGAACAACTTTGTGTCATCTGCAAATTTAGCCACTTCACTGCTTACTCCCAATTCCAAATCATTAATAAACAAGTTAAAAAGCATCGGATCAAGTACTGATCCCTGTGGTACCCACTGCTTACCACCCTCCATTGAGAAAGTTTCCCATTTATACTCTGTTTCCTATTTATAAGCCAGTTTTCGATCCACAAGAGGACTTGTCCTTTTATCCCATGACTATTGAGCTTACTTAGGAGCCTTTGATGAGGAACTGTATCAAAAGCTTTCTGGAAGTCAAGGTAAACAATATCTATTGGGTTTCCCTTGTCCACATGTTTGTTCACTCCCACAAAAAACACTAACAGGTTAGTGAGACAAGATCTTCCCTTACAGAACCCATGCTGAGTCTGCCTCAATAGTTTTTGTTCATCAATGTGCCTACTAATTCTTTCCTTAATAACAGTTTCCACCAACTTACCCGGTATCGATTTCAGACTGACTGGCCTGTAATTTCCTGGATCTCCGCTGGAGCCCTTTTTAAAGATGGGAGTGACATTAGCTACCTTCCAGTCCTCAGGAATGGAGGCAGATTTTAAAGAAAGATTACATATTTTTGTAAGGAGATCCACTAGTTTACATTTGAGTTCTTTCAGAACCTCAATCTGATTCAGGTCTTTCAAACCCCCTCCCAAAATCGGTGGTTCTGGAGTGGTTCTCTTATACACCTAAACCAGTTTAACATCTTAACGGGTAGACCTTATATTTAATAATTATGTTACACATTTTCTAAGATAGTTCTCAATCCAGCTGTAAAATCTTGACCAATTCTTCTCGCAAATTTCTTCTTTTTTATCTTGTAATTGTAGTTTATCTGTTTCTGCTGTTTCCAGTAGCTTATATATTATTTCTTCTTTTGTTGAGACTTCTTTTTTCCAATATTTTGCACACAAAACCCTAGCCATCATTATAACATTTATTATCACATATACACCAGGTTTTTTAAAATTCTCTGGAAAAAAGTACCAGTATTCTGCTTACATTTCCAACACACATTTGACATATTTGGATACAATTTAGCTAAATTTTCTGGAGTCATATGCCACCTATAAAACATTTTGTATATATTTTCTTTAAATGGTATAAACTTTGTGAATTTTATATTTGTTTTCCATACTTTAGTCAACTGGTCTAACTGTACGTTGTGCCCTATATTTTGTGCCCATTTAATCATCAAAGCTTTTACTACTTCAGCTTGCATTTTCATATCTAATAGCAAAGTATAAAATAATTTTATAAATTTCCCCATCTACACACAACAAGTTTTCATCCAGTTCCAAGGGTTTACCATAAAAACCAGTCAGTTTATCTTTCAAATACCTAGAGTCAAGTTGCGCTCTTTCCCTCCAGTTCAAATGAATACCTTGACTTTAGAAGATATCTTGCAAAATTAAATTGTTTTTCTTATCTAAAAGATCTGCATATCTCCATAATTGATCTTTGGTAAATAAGGTGGGATTTATAAAGGCTTCCAATGGTGAGACCCATTTCCCAAATCTTCAGCAGTGATACTCTTAAAATGTGCTATTTAAAGTATTTATGGATGCTGCTTTTCTCGTACAATACGAAGGCGTGTCAACCTAATTTCAAATAGTGTCCTTCTAGCTTTAACAATCTCAAATTTTCAAAAGTGATCCATTCTTTCATCCATGTCAAAGCTGCTGCTTTATAGTAGAGGTGCCAATCTGGTACAGCAAAGCCTCCTCTCATTCCTTTGCATCTTGTAGTACTTTCATGTTGATTCTGGGTCTTTTACCTTGCCGAATGAATTGTTATATCAATTTATCTATTTCTTTAAAGTACTGTTGATTTTTTTACAATTGGGATTATTTGAAACAAAAAGAGAAGTCTCAGTAGGACATTCATCTTCACAGAAGCTATTCTTCCCATAAAAGATAATTGTAAATGTTTCCAGTTTTTCAAATCTTTTTTAATTACTACCAAAAGTTTCATGTAATTATTTTTTAACAATGAACTGCACCTATTAGATAGGGTTATTCCTAAATATTTAACTTTCTTCTGAACTTCAATGCCGGAACAGTCTTGCAATTGCTGTATCTGTTCCCTGGTGCATTTTTTGGCAAAATTTTTGTCTTCTTAAAATTGATTTTTAACCTGGCTAACTGTCCATATTCTTTTAGGGTATTCAAAAGTTGAATAATAGAAGATTGTGGTTCTTCCAGGATAAATACCAAATCATCTGCAAATGCTTGTAGTTTGTATTCCTCTCCTTTAATTTTAAGTCCTTTAATCTGAATGCTTTCTCTTACCATATAATTTAATGTTTCAAGAGCAAAAATAAATAAAAGTGGAGATAGTGGGCAACTTTATCTTGTTCCTTTTTGAATTTCAATATTTTGTGAAAGATCTCCATTTATCAAAACTTTAGTATATTGTTTTGTATAAATTGCTCTCACCATTGTAAAGAAGTTTTCACCACAGTGCCAAATTGATAGCTGTTCTATCATAAAAGACCAAGTAAGATTATCAAAAGCCTTCTCTGTGTCAATACCAATGCCATTTGCTTTTCAGGATGTGCTTCAAAGTATTCTAATACATCCAAAATAATTCTCACTTTATTCCTTATTTGTCTTTTAGGTAAGAATCCTGTTTGCTCTTGAAGTATTGTCTGGAGTAGGACTGTCTTCAATTTATTTGCCAAAATAGATGTGAATATCTTATAATCAATGTTCAAGAGTGAAATTGGCCTATAATTTCTAATTTCTTTCTTGTCTGTATCAGGGTTATGTGTTAAAGTAATCAGTGCTTGATTCCAAGGCTCTGGTATTCTCTTCTGTTCACAAATGTTCTGAATGGTGTGTTTTAGTGGTAATACAATTTGATCAATTACCTGATAAAATTCTGATGGTAGTCCATCTGGTCCTGGTGTCTTCTTTTTCTTCTATTTTTATTGCTTCAACTACTTCAGCAAAGGAAATTTATTCATTTAAATTTTTTCTTTGGTCTTCTGTAAATTCTTTTTTGTTATGTTTCTTTAAGAAATCTCTGATCTGATCTTGATTATCATTTCCCTTCTGGTATAAGTTTTTGTAAAAACTCTCAATAATTTGTTTTAATTCTTTAGGGGTATTTTTTTTCTTCTCCTATTGCAGTCTTCAGTATCTTTATATGTTTCTTTTCTGATTCCTTTCTTAATTTATACACTAATCATCTTGTTGGTTTGTTTGCATTTTCAAAAAAAATTGTTTTGCATACATTATCTTTTTTGCAATTTCTTGTGTCAGGAGGCAGTTGAGCTGATGTTGAAGAGTTTTAATCTTGATCCTTGTTTGTTCCATCGATGGTTCTGACTTCATCTTTTCTTCTTTTTTAATTTGCTCTTCAATCTGTGTAAATTTTTGTTTTCTGTGTTGCTGCACCCAGGCATCTTGTTTAATAAACCAGCCTCTCACATAGGCCTTAAATGCGTCCCACACTATATCCATAAAGATATCTGGTTGCATATTCAGTTTGAAAAATTCTTGAAATTCTTTTTTAGACTCAACTATAAATCCTGGATTTTTTAGAAGCTATAAATTAATGGATCATCTGCTCTTTTGGGGGGTATCTTGCAAAGTCAAAAGTTGAAGATTATGGTCTGCAAATGTTAAAGGAAGAATCTCCACTTCTAAAATATCATTTATCATAGCTGTTGAAACCCAGGCCATGTCCAATCTTGACCAAGATTTATGTCTTGTTGAAAAAAGGTAAAATCTGATTTATTCATATTTCTAGTTCTCCATGAGTCCACCAAAATAATTTTGCAACCAATTGTAAGAAAGAATTCGGCAGTTTATTGTCTTTCTTCTGTTTTCCTGTTTGTTTTTTCCTGTCTAAAGCTCTGTCAAATACAGCATTGTAATCTCCAATTATGCACATTTCTTCATAGATTTGGTTTGAAAGAGTCTCCTGTAATGACTTATACAATTTCTCCTCCTCCTGGTTTGGTGCGTATATGTTAACTATCAATGTTGCTTTAGCTTGTCTCTGGGTTTTCACTATCAGCACTCTTCCATCTACTGAGTCGTATATCAATTCTGGGTGCAGATGGTCTTTTACATAAGTGACAACCGCTCTTTTTCTTTTGCTTATCCACTGATATAAAAGTTATCCCAATTTTTTTAACTTCTAAGAGTTTCTGGTCTGAACATTTAATATGGGTTTCCTGCAGACAGACTTCATTTACCTGCATCTTCTTAATTTGTTGAAAATTTTGTTTTCTTTTTTGTGGGGCATTCAAACCATTAACATTTATGGAGATTATTTTTAGTTTCTTTCTATCCATCTTTCAAATCTTTTTTAGATCCAGTTTTTTTTCTTGTCTTGGAGTCTTGTGACAACTTGAAGTGGTATTGCCTTAGAATTTTCCTTGCCAGCCCCGGTTCTTGATCCTGATGTGCCTTGTTCCTGTGATTCTTCATCTGACTGTTTTAAGACTTCTTCTTCATCTTGGGCTCCTAGATATCCTCTGTATGTCTTTAGAAAGTCCTCTACTTTAAATATTGAATTTATTCTGAACCTTTTACCTTCATAAGTAAAGAGGACACCTTCAGGGAGCAGCCACCTGTAAGGTATTTCATTCTTCCTTAGAAGGCTTGTCACTTGCACGTAGCTTCTTCTTTTCTCTCTTATTCTCCATGGGATTTCTTTTAGAATTTTGATTTCTATTCCCTGTACTTGGAGTGGTTTCTTGCTTGTGTTTTTTAAAATGGTATCTCTCATAATTTTCTTATAAAATCTTACATGAATTTCTCTGGGCACCTTATTTCTTCTCACATGAGTTCATTCTAAATGTCACATCTATCTCATCAGAAATTTCTTGAATACTTTCTTCTTCTAAATATCCTGCCAACAACTGTGCCATATCAGCCTTGATATCTTCACCTTTTTTTCAGGGATGTTCTGGAATCTCAAGATATATGCTGCTTTTTCCATCTCCAATCTTGTAACTGTGTCTTCTAAAAGTTCTTGTTTAACTTTAATATCCTGTAATTGTTAGTTTACCTCCTCAAATTTTGTTTCCAGTTGAGTTGTGGTCTGCATCAAAGTAGAGATTCCTTGTTTATTTTCAATTATCTGTTGTTTGAATTCTTTGGTTTGGGCAGTCATCTGCAGGGCCAGAGCATCAAATTTGGCTTGCAAGGGCTCAACAGCCAGTGGTACTGCATTATTTACAGCCAAGGGGACTGCAGTCTCAATTGCTTTATTGACAGCTAAAGAAATAGCATCTTTTATCAGGGCCTGTATGTCTTGGGCTGACATTTTGGCCAGACTGGAAGCAACTGTTTTGCTTGTGCCTGGGGAGGGTCTCCCTGCTCCACTAGACATATTTCATCTATATTCAATACAAATCCCCTCCCCCTCTCCCTTTACAAATACCAAAAACACTGTAAAAAATCAAGCCTGGCTAGGCTGCAATGTTATTTTTTTCCTTTTTAAAGACCTATCATATACATACACGGTCTTACTCCCAGCTTATCAAATGTTGATGTTACAAAAAAAACCCCAGTTTGTGTTTAAACAAAGTCTCGCTACCCATCTCCTCTACTACTATCATATCCAAAACAATAACATTTGTTCTCACACACCAAGTATTATTTTAGATAGCAATTATTTCTTAAAACCCAAATAGAGTTCTAATAATTCCACATTCACAGTGACAAACTGCAGTACTTTATGTCTTCTCTTTTCTTATAAAATAGCACAGTACCAAATAGATGAACAGTTAATATGTCTTACCACTTCCTTTTGTTCTTATTTCAATATATAAAATAGAACCAATATCCAGACACAGAGAAAGCCATCAGCCAAAGTAAATCCAATTACAGATATCCAGGGAGAAGGGTTTTGATTTTCAAAAAAAAATTGTATTCCTTTTGAAACATAGACACACTGTGTATGAAAGATGATGGAACTAGGAAAAAAAACCCAATGTTCTAATCAAATAGGTGTCAATAGCCCCCCGCTAAAAAAGAGCCATATAGAAAAAACAGGAAAGAATGCTCTACAAATATTCCAAGGCAGGGGGAAAGGATAAAGAATAAAAAAATGTTAGCCAAGTTCCAAAACTTTATAATTCCCTGCATACAAAAAAGATGGAAAAGGAAAAATTCCACCAATAAGAAATCATGTTATAATCCACTTATAGGTAGGCTTCTTTTTGACTATAGATCTCAAAGCATCCTTATTAGTTGTCAAAGTTCTCTATTGGAGTCAGTATGGAAGAGAAGTTAAGGGGCAGTGCTAAAACTAACTCTTCACCAATCCTTGAATCAACCATCAAATATCAAATAAAAAGGCAGGAGTTCGGTCTCTCCTTACTCAAGTGAAGCCCCCAATTCCAAAGTAAAAACATCAGCCAAATTCAATCCTTTGAGTCCTTTAATATTTGTCTTTAATAATAAAGTGTAAGCCTGGGTTGCACTTCCAAGCCGCTGTGCCAAGGATGGTGGGGAAACCCTTCCACCCTTTCTTCTTTTCATCCAGAACTTTAAATTTTAAATGGACAGCTTTAATAGTCAGGAATAGCAAGAATGGAAAGTTCAGAGTTGCTCAATATTACTCAGTTACTCACGGTTTCCAAAAGATAAAGTTTTAAGAGGAGATTCTTTAGTTGGAGTACAGTTCCAGAAGCGGTCGATCTCGTCTCAGTGCTTGATGGCTGCCCACAAGCCCTCCCTCTCAGGTCCCTGCTTCAGGGCAATCTGGGGTCTACTCACGTACCACCATACATTAGAGCCTCCAGATCAAGCCCCTTACCAAGAGTTTCCATACGGAGAAAAGGGTCCAAAGCCTCGGATCCCCACGTTGAGACCTGGAGGTTCAGCGGTTCCTCGGGAGCTCTCCTGGGAACCTTCCAAAGATGACTGGTCACAAACTGGAAGTCTATCTCCAGCAGGGCTCCTGAGGGACAGAAGGAGAGGCTGGGAGAGGAGGAAGAGATGGAGGTGGTACTCCCCAAGCACCTGCCATCTCAACCCCTTTCCCCTGCTCAGCCATCTCTTTCTGTCCCCCAAAATCATGATGTGTCTGGCCTGAGCTCCTCACAGGAGGCAGCTCCGGGTCTGGAACCACTTCTGGGTGGCAGAGGATCCCCACTTTGCACCGTGCCAGCTGTGTAGGGCCCAGGTCAGTTGAGGGAAGGACATCACCCATCTCTCAACCTCCAGGCTGCAGAACCATCTGAAAAAGCACCACCAGGCGGCACTTCTTCAGAGGAAGAGATAGGCTGCTGCTGGGGTGCCCAAGCGGCCACTGCCAGCCAGCCAGGAGGTGAGTCATCTTGCGACCACCTCCAGTGCTCTCTCTGCACATTCCATGGTAGGGATGGGGCAGGGATGCCAAGCATCTCTGATGGAGATGTTTGGTGATGTTAGCACTAGAGTGCCTGGGGGGGGGAGCAGCAGGCTAGCAAGAGGGTCACTCACCTCATTGCTGAGATGCTTCCTCTAGACGGGCAGCCCCTTCTCCGCAGTCAAAGACATTGGTTTCCACAGGCTGTTCCAGGATGCCTATCCCTCATACACACACCCTGTTCGTACCACGCTGAGCAGGACCATGATGCCCTCATTTTACAGGGCTACTAGGGACCACATGAAGGCACAGATGTCCCATGCTCATGGGAGATATGTACACTTCACATCTGACATCTGGACCTACTGTCAGGCACACAATTCATATCTTTTGTTCACTGCACAATGGTGGCAACCAAGTGACGTTTTGGGTGGGGGAGGGGAAACTAGTGTCAGGCAGGGTCAGGGCTGCCAGGATGGGCCAGCTACTGACAGGCTCTGCTCCACATCGAAAAACTCAATGGATCACACACGGTGGACAACATCAAGGCCACCATCAACAGATAGTTAGTGGGGTGGGTAGGCAGGGACATCACCAGGGGCTTCATGGTGACCGATGGTGGCTCAAACATTAGGACAGCAACAAAGCAACTGGGCCTGATGCTCATTTACTGTGTGGTCCACCTTTTCCACCTCGTGGTCAAGGATGCTTTGGGGAGAATCCCAATCAGGGCACTGCAATTCATGATTTCTGGCATCTCCTCCAGAAATACCAGTACATCATGAGTCACTTCTCTCACAGTACAAAGGATATCTATCTGCTGAACCGCCTGTTGGATGACATCACCACTCACTGGAACTCCACCTGTGTCATGCTTGAATGCTTGGTGGAGCAGGAGAGCACCCTGACTGCCCTGATTTCTGAGAGCGGGGTCATTCAGGAAGAGAGCCGGCTCAACCAGGAGGACTGGTTGACCATCTCTCAGACTGTGATAGTTCTTAGGCCCTTTAAGACCTACATAGAAATGCTCTCGTCTGACACAGCAAGTCTGGCTCTGGTCATTCCCATGGTCCACATGGCCTGTGAGGACTTGGCCTCATTTCTGGAGCCAGCTGCAGGATGTGCAGACATGGTTCCAATGGTGTGCATGCTGGTGAGAAGACTGCAAAGTGGACTCGAGGAATGCAGGTCTATATGATGGTGACCATGTGTGACCCACGCATCAAGGGCAGGATCACTGAGTTGGCCAATGAGTTCACTCAATGGTGAGACAAGCTCTCCCAGTGACTTGAGTGCATGCGGGCCAAGAGGGTCATGTTGCCACAAGCTAAGGGAGAGGGGGGGCTGCTGTTCATTCTCCACCTCCCCTGCTAGGCACCTCCCCACCCCACAGCTCCCACCATGATGACTGTTGAGATGGCAGTCATTGGGTGGATCTTTGGCTGCGATGGTGAGGAAGTACCTTGCACCTACAAGTCACAGGCAACCTGTCCACTGAGCTACTGGGCCATGAAGGAGGTGGTCTGGCCAGACATCTCTGCCATGGCCCAGAAGCTCCTCTTATGCCCTTCGATGAGCATGCAGAGTGAGCACGTTTTTCCCATGCAGGCGACATTGTCTGCTTGCATCGCTCACACCTGCTCCTCTGGTCAGTTGAGCAGTTGGCCTTCCTGAAGGTCAATTTGCCACTGTTGAGTTTCCCAGTCCTAGACTTTGAGGGTGATTGAAGTGAGCACACATACTTGTGCTTGCATCTCCTCTCGGTCTGTGCTGGGAAGTTGGGCTACAAGCTCTTCCCATAATTAAAACTAGAAAGGCTATGAAGAAGCCTACGGGGAGGGCGGGATATAAATGTGGGGAAAAAATAAAAAATAATGTAGCAGCCATTTTGATTGGCACAGAAATGCCCCACCAATCTCCCCACTTCCATCCATCCCACCTGCAGCAGAAATACCTCTAACAGAACCCTGGTAGCCATGTAGTGCAGGGTGATGTTGAGGGTGGTGCATGTATGCACCTAAGTTACACTGCCAGCCACCCCAAAACAAAATTGCATGCAGAAATTGAAACAGCATCACAAAAATTGTTCTCCATTTGAACAAGGTAGAGTAGGGTAGATGCCAAGCAGCCAGAAACCAACAGAACCCACAAGGAGCACCATAAATAATGAATGTTGTTTATTGAAAAATAATTTTCTTTTGCAGGGGTGAGGTGGGAAAGGGAAGGAGAGTCTGTGATGAAGGGCAGCTGTCACACCTAGGCTAAGCCTCCTCCATTGAGGCAGACAGTGATGGCTGGTGTTGGTGTACTGCTGTAAGAGAGGAGGATCAGTGGACAGATAGACACTACCCCCTCCCTCTCACTTTCTGAGGCATTAGTGGCCAGGGCTTCTTGTTGTGGTGATTACTAACCTGCACAGGTTCTGCCCCCTCAGGTTATGCTGCAGAGATTCTCCTATTTGACCTGAGTTCTGTTGTGCGGCAGTGGAACAGTGGCACTGGCTCTGGGAGGCACATTGCACCGGTTTTGCTGCTGGCCTGCCTGGCAAACATACTCCCTAAGTTTATGCAGCAGAGATTCTCTGATTTGAATTGAGTCAAGTTGGGTTTGGGCACTGACTGGCACAGTTGCACTGGTTCTGGGGGGCACACTGCACAGGTTCTGCTGCTGGCCTGGCAAACATGACCCCTCCCACCACCACCACATCTCACTTACTTTCTTACAGAGAGATTCTTAGGGAGACACTGTCTGCTGCCTGCCTTTTCCCCATCCCCATACAAAACAATGAAGAATTGAGGGCACCCTCTTTGGATGCCCCTGAAATTGGACCCCCCAGTCCAATCTTTTCAAAACTTTGGGGATTTTTTGGGGAGAGGCTCCAACAGCTACAGTCCATATTTGGTGCCACTACCTCAAACCCCTCCTGCCAACCCCCTGAAAACTTATTAGAAGATTTTTACCATTGACTACAAACCCCATAGGATATAATGGACCCGAATTTTTCCGGATATCTGAAAATTTTCAGATATCTATACAATACCGTATTGATATTTGGGTCTTTTCAGATTTCAAAAAAAAAAATCAGGTTCAATATCCAAATCTGGGGGGGGGGAATTCCCCCCCTGCACACCCCTATTTGTGGCTAGGAGGGTTTGGGACACTACAGGACAGCTCACAGGTTGCCATACCAGCTGGGGGTGAGCCAAAGGTATGGCTTGCCTTCAGGGCAAAAGTTGCTCACTCAGCAGACCACTCCTACTGATCCAGGGGCTGTCATTCCACTTTGGGGCCTGTCATTCTAGTCACAGAACACTGCTGCTACCCCCAGGGGCTGCTATTCCACTCCATGGTCTCTCATTCCAGTCCCAGACCACTTCTGCCACCCCTGGGGCTGTCATTCCACTCTGGGGCCTCTCATCCCAGTCGCAGAAGACTTCTGTTTCTCCTAGGGTCTGTCATTCCAAGCTGGGGCCTGTCATTCCAGTCCCAGAGTAGTCTATTTGGCCCCAGAGACCCTAATGGAAAATCCATTCTGCATTTTTATTGCAACTCTACTTCTACTGTAATGTATTTCAATGGAGCCCATGCAAGTCAATTGGCATTCGTGGCTCCCATTATTTCCAGTGGGCCAGTGGGCCTTCAAGTGTTTCCCATTGTTTCCAATGGGCAATCCTGTCCTTCCTTTTAGTACATCCTGCAGTAGCATGCTTTTTGCAAGCAGAGATCCAGACACAGGCTTGTTTTTAAAGCTTTCCAGAGCTCAGAAGCCTCACTGCTGGGAGCAAAGGAGGGGAAAATATCATTGCTTTATCTCCAAAGGTTTTCTGCCATGCTTTTTGTTGTTGTTGTTCTCTCTCCCAGGGTTTCTAGAAAAAAACTTTGTCTCTCTCTTTTCCAGCCCTTCCCACAGAGGAGGGTAAGGGGATTCTGAAACTCCCAACGGGAGCAGAGGAAGGGTGAATGTAACAGAATCCTCAGGCTGGCGAAGCTTCCCCTTTTGGGGACAGCTTACTCACCCCACTCTGCCACACATCCCCACCTCCAACCTTCCCAGAGAGGGGCCCACAGCTCCCCAATGGCTCCAAAGCATGGCCTGGGCCCAGGGAAAACCCCCACCCCACAAGCCCACCCCACCTCACTACCCCGACCTCCCTAGCAAGATGCCCACAGCCCCCGACAGCTTCAGAGCCTGGCCACTCACTTGCTTGCTTGGGGGCAGCGGAGGCCAGGTAGAGCAAGACAGCTTGCCCAGCACTGCCAGCTCTCCTTGTCTCCAGGGACCAGTAGATGAGGCAGCGCCAGAGCCAGACAGGGGGAGAGGGGAGAGGAAGGGCGGCAAGCAACAGCAGCGCCCACCTGGTTTGGCTTTGACTCGCTGCGCCAGGCCTGGTGGCTCTGTCTCTCTCCTCGGCGCAGCTCATTGCTGCTGCCACCCCAGCAGCCTCCCGCCCAGCCACCTGGCCAAGAGAAGGGGAAGGGGCTCGCATGTGCCCCTTCTGGCTCCTGGTTCACCTGCTGCTGCAGCAGCTGAGTCCGTCCATCCCTCCTTCGCTCTCCTTTGTTTCCTGAGTCATGAGCTATGTGGCTGCATGCTGCCCTAGAGTCTCTTTTCCCACGCTCATGCTCTTTTCTCCCAGCCACTTCTGTGGTGGAGGGGAGGAGCTTTTGCTCCAGCTTGCCAATAGGCAAGCCTGCACACTTGTCTGCTTCCTTCTCCATCTTTAGTGCCTGGTAATGCCCAGGGGAGGCACAGTCCCTCTTGGAAAAGTTCAAGGGTGGCCCGCACACCCACAAACCTTACGCCTATGGTGAACAGAACTGCTGCCACCTTAGCTCTGGCTGAAGGGTCTACATCCCAGTTCCACAGCCAAGTGTTCCTCCTGGGCATCATGCCAGATGCCATTGCCCTAGCAGATTGTTGCAGGGCATCCAAAGAAACATCTTCAGCAAAAGCTGTAGCTAGAGTGATTTTCTTCAGTTCATCTTTAAGCCCTTTGGGTATATCGCTGTCTGCTTTAGCTAACTTAGAGGACCACGCAGAGGCTGCTCTAGCAAAAAGCGAACCTGTGCCTGATGCACGAAGGGAGTTGGCTGATACCTCAAAATCCCTACGTAGGGCCTATTCAATGAGTGTATCATTCTGATCGCTAGGTAAGCCATCTGCTTCCATCAGTAGAATAGAAGTGGAGGCCAAGCTATTGATCAGTGAGCGGTGGTGCAGTGGGTAAAATCCCCTGCATAACTATAACATCTGAACTGCCAAGCTTTGTCAGTTCTAGCCCCGCGCTGGTGTGAGCAACCAAGCCTTGTCCCTAGCTCATCATCCACCCAGCGATTCGAAAGCTTCAGCAAGTAGATAAAATTGGGGACTACCCACTAGGGGTGGGCACACCAATCCCTTCGGGGAGGTGTTAGCTGCCGTTGGAAAGACGTCTGCTGTGCTGCAAGATTGAAAGGTGGAAAAATCTGTGTCGGCATTCCCTGCAGTGAAGTGAATTGGCCTGCAGTGGAGCAAATCGGCCAGGTGGTGGCAGTGTGACAATACGACATCATGAGTCCTGACATCATCAGCCAGCCGACAAAGAACGCCATTGGATCACATCTGATACAGCCTGCAGATGAATCCTCCCGAGCAGTTACAATGTGTGATTAAATAATTGTATATGTTGTCTCCCCTATCCCCCATGAATATTGTTAGTCCAATTGTCAATGAGTAACTGTAAATCACACTGAGCCCACAGGTGTGTGGGAAAAAGCTATCAATAAATCAAAAGTATTATTATTATCCACTGTGGGCAATTTTATCTTCTTTGAGGCCTCTGGAATAAGAGAATAAAACTTTGCAAACAGAGGTTGGTTAGTTTTAGGTTTTGCAGGTTGTTCCCACTTCACTTTCATGACCTTGTCAAAGGCTGCTGGCCCTGCCACTCTCAGTGACTTAGATCCAGGCTTGGAAATAGTTTTTTCTGACCCCACCAGGAAACCTGAAACATCTTCCTCTGTTTCCTTGGAGGTGTAGCACAATTCTCATGTCCTCACCACCTTGGATAACAATTTGCATATATTTCCTGAGGGAAAAACTTAGTTAGGGTGGGGGTACGACCTCAGCCTCCTCCTCCAAGAGTTCTCCTTCCTCCTTAGCAGAATATGCCTCTGTGGAGTCCTCCTCCTTCTCCTGCCCACTCAGGAGAGGACTATGTTCCTGGGGATGCCTTGGAACCCTCTTGCTCTTCTTTGCCACTGGAGAAGAGGGGGACCTGTGGAATTCTTTAACTCTCTTGCGTCCCTCATGTTTCCTCACTAATGCCCCCGTTCAGGAGAAAAATCAGAAGAGCCTTGCTGCTGGGATGCATGCCATAATGCTCTAAATTCTTTTTTCATTTCAGATTTAATCCATGACATGAGATTAACTTTTGCTTCTTCCCCTGATAAGTCCATTGTTAAAGTTTCATGTTGGGATGTCTGAGACAGGTTTGAGGAGGGAGAGTTGGGTAGATCAAATGCACAGGTCACACTATTCAGAGTAACACTGAAGAGGCTGGTCTTCTCCGCCATTTTGTATCACCGTGAAAGTGAACTCCTAAGCCCTGTGCAAAATGGCTGCCTTTCCTGCCCTTTTTGCCATGCCTAGCAATCATTCTTCTATTTTTAATAATTGCCCCCCCTTAGATAGCTCCCTTTACCCTGAAGCCACTAGTGAAAGGAGGGGAGGTAAAAAGAAACAAAAAGGGGAGGGGAGGCCTCCAGTCAACTTCTGTTGGGTCTATCTAAATGGGCTACTGACTCTCTTAAGGAAAGACCCTTTTTTCTCAACCAGCCAGGTCCCCTGCATGTTTGCTAAGCCAAAACTCCCTCTCAAATGGGCTTGTTGGACCAGGGCCCCAAAAGGGGGGGACCAGCTGAGCTCCATTTCTTAAAGCATCTTTTCTAGTGGACAGTCGTTCCTTACCTTGATTCAGTTGGCTGGTCAAGGAAGAGAAGTACTCCGACGTTCCCAGCTCCAAGGCTAGTGGAACTCCAAGCCTAGTAGAGGCCCGATAGGACTCCCTCATCTCTCTGCGGCTCTTTCTCCCAGCTCTGCCGCTTCCTCCCCTTCTCTCTGTGCTGACGTAGGAGGCAGGCCAGGCCAAACCAAGGAAAGGCAGCCTCCGTGGGGCCAGGGATTATCTGCAGTCGTTGGGGATCTCCCAGGGCCATCAGATCTGGGAAAAGACTTCTTGGCCTTGCCGCAGCCAAACCTTGGTTGCCTGGAGGAATTGAGGACAAGTCCTTCCCCTCCTAGCTGAATTTTTCTCTTCTTTCTTCTGTCTTCTGTTACCGATTGTGATCTACAGCACCTTTGAGGCACATCCTTCTCAGAAGGCAGGGCTGGTAAGAGTGCTGAATCAGAGGATAAGCCCCTCCCCTCTGGGACTCAGATTTGTTGGCCGACCCTGCCTACAGAGAGGAGCTGTGATCCCAGGAGTCATGACTGCCCTACTCCCAGAACCACTGGAGAAAATAGCTTTTCCTGTGGCCATTAACTGTGTGAATACGTCTATAATGACAATGGAATGCAGCAGGCCTGTAGCTACAGTGGGGCCTCTCAGGGCCCAGAACCCTGACTTACTGCCAAGGCCCCACAATTTCTCATCCAGCCCAGGCCCCCCAACACAGACCTGTTTGCTTGCCCAGGTCCCCGGCTGGCAGCCCCTCTCCTGCTCAAGCAGCCAAGCCACGTGGTTTTTTGGTCCAACAGCTCCACCTCCAAACCAATGTTGCTGTGCTTGGTGGTGGCACCCCACTCAGGGAGGAAAGGCAGCAGAAGGAAGATGCTGAGCTGTGGTGGACGAGCACCAAAGGGGTTGTGCTGCTGCAGGGGCTGCTGCTCGGTTCAGCTGGGCGCACCTCCCCTCTCCCCTGTGCGCTCAGCTTCCAGGCTTGCTGTGCCAGTGGGAAGATGGTGATGGACAGAGTGAGAGGGGAGCTTAGCTCCAATGGTGGGGGGATCTGATGGTAATGGTATTATTTATTTATTTATTTATTACATTTTTACCCCGCCCTCCCCGCGAACGGGCTCAGGGCGGCTTACATAGGGGCAACCATGTGCCAAGACAAAACAACTTAAAACCATAAAAACAATTAACAAATAACATACTAAAAAGTAACCATCCAGGTGCTCGACAGTTCTTCACAACCTCAGTCCAATGGCGGTGTTAGTCCCAGCGATGTTGGTCGCAGCGATGTTGCACACAGCAGGTATAGCTAGATCTCCCTCGGCTGTCCCCTCCCTCCACCACATAAGATAGTCACATTGGCAGAGGGGAATGGAGTGGCGGCTCCTACTCAAAGGCCTGGCGGAAGAGCTCCGTCTTGCAGGCCCTGCGGAACTGTAAAAGGTCCCGCAGGGCCCTGATCTCCTCCGGGAGCTCATTCCACCAGGTAGGAGCCGCCACTGAAAAGGACCTAGCCCTCGTGGCCACCAACCTGGCCTCCTTCGGGCCAGGGACCGCCAGGCGATGTTGGGACTCAGACCGCAGTGCTCTTTGGGGCATATACAGGGAAAGGCGGTCCCTCAGGTATGCCGGACCCAGGCCATATAGGGCTTTAAAGGTAAGCACCAGCACTTTGAAGCGAATCCGGTATGCTATAGGCAGCCAGTGCAGCGCTTTCAGCACAGGCCGGATGTGCTCCCGCCTGGGGATGCCCACCAACAGCCTGGCTGCAGCATTCTGCACTAGCTGCAGCCTCCAGATTTGCCCCAAAGGCAGCCCCATGTAGAGGGCGTTACAGTGGTCTAGCCTTGAGGTGACCGTTGCGTGGATCACCGTGGCCAGGTCCTCGCGGTCAAAGAACGGGACCAGCTGCCGAATCAGGCGAAGATGGTAAAAAGCCGATTTGGCAGTGGCTGCCACCTGGGCCCCCATAGTTAGCGCAGGGTCCAGGAGCACTCCCAGACTCCTAACCTCCGGCGCTGGCACCAACGGCGCCCCATCGAAGGTCGGGAGTGGGAGCCCCAGCCCCAGACCGGTCCGACCCAGGCACAGGACTTCCGTCTTCGCAGGGTTTAGCTTCAACCGGCTCAACCTGAGCCACCCGGCCACAGCCTGCAAGGCCCGGTGGAGATCTTTGGGGTCAGATTCAGACCGGCCGCCCAACATCAGATAGAGCTGGGTGTCATCCGCATATTGGTGACAACCCAGCCCATACCTCCGGGCAATCTGGGCGAGGGGGCACATGTAGATGTTAAACAGCATCGGGGAGAGCACCGCCCCCTGGGGCACCCCGCATTCCAGCGAGTGCCTCCGGGACTGCTGCCCCCCTAAAACCACCCTCTGTCCCCAACCTTGGAGGAAAGAGGCAAACCACTGAAGGGCAAGCCCCTGAATCCCCACGTCGGCGAGGCGGTGGATCAGCAACTGGTGGTCGACTGTATCAAATGCAGCCGACAGGTCTAACAACAACAGTGCCGCCACACCACCTCGATCCAGGTGCCTCCGGAGGTCGTCAGTTAGGGCAACCAGTACTGCCTCCGTCCCATGCCCCGGACGAAAGCCGGACTGGAATGGATCGAGGACAGAAGCGTCATCCAGAAAGCCCTGTAGTTGAGTCGCCACCGCTCTCTCGATCAGTTTGCCCAGATAGGGCAAGTTGGACACCGGCCGATAGCTGGCCAATTCCGCCGGGTCCATAGTTGTTTTTTTCAAGAGAGGGCGGACCATCGCTTCCTTGAGTGCCTCGGGGAACCGTCCCTCCAATAGGGACTTGTTTACAATCTCCCCCAAGGCACCTCGAAACCCCTCGTGGCCCGCCTTAATGAGCCAGGAGGGCCACAGGTCAAGGTCGCATGTGGTTGGGCGCACAGATACTAGCAGTCTGTCGACTTCCTCCAGACTGAGCCGGTCAAAGCATACTAAACCCAAACTCGAGGACGCGCAAGGGGCCTCAAGTTCACTCACTGTTTCAAGTGTGGCGGGGAGGTCACGGCGGAGCGCCGAGACCTTATCTGCAAAATAGCTTGCAAATGCCTCGCAGCCAATATCCAATTCCCTACGATTTTGTCTGCCCTGCGGCAGAGTTGTCAAAGACCGAATTGTTCTAAACAATTGGGCTGGGCGTGAGCTTGCAGATGCAATCGTAGCTGCGTAGAATTCCCTCTTCGCAGCCTTGACTGCCATCTCATAGGATCTCATAAACGTCCTATAAGATGCTCTCGTTGCCTCGTCACGAGCACGGCACCACCGCCTCTCTAGCCGTCTGAGCTCTTGCTTCATCAGTCGCAACCCCTGGGAGTACCAAGGGGCTAGCCTGGAGCGAGGGCGCAGAGGGCGCCTGGGAGCGATCTCGTCGATGGCTGTGGAAAGTCGGCTATGCCAGTCTTCCACAAGTTCCTCCAACGAGCCGCCAGGGGGCATCGGATCCCGCAGAGCCATTTGAAGCCGCACCGGGTCCATTTGGCTCTGCGGGCGAGCCAAAATCCGCTCGCCGCCTATACAGGGTCGGGGTGGGACATTCACACGGGCCTTCAGGGCATAGTGATCCGACCATGGTACTGCCATGGCAGTCATCCGGTCCACTGTAATCCCCATCGTGAAGATCAGGTCGAGCATGTGCCCGGCCTGGTGCGTGGGGGTCGATACACATTGGGAGAGTCCTAGTGACGCCATGGACGCCACCAGGTCCGTTGCCCGGCTAGAGGCCGCGTCATCGGCATGGACGTTGAAGTCACCCAAGACCATAAGCCTGGGGTGCTCCAGCGCCCAGCCGGCTACGGCCTCCAGCAGGGACAGCAGGCTACTGTCCGGTGCGTTAGGCGGTCGGTACACCAGGCAGATCGCCAAACTCTCCTCGGCCTCCAGCACCAGGCCGACACATTCCATGCCCGCGATCTCCAGTGAGGGGAGTGCCCTAAAGGAGTAAGCCTCCCACACGAATATCGCCACACCTCCCCCCCGTCCCCTCATCCGTGATTGGTGAAGGACCAAGAATCCAGGTGGGGCAAGCTGGTTGAGAGCTATCGTCTCTCCATCCCGCACCCATGTCTCAGTCACGCATGCCAGGTCTACCTTTTGTTCCATAATAAAGTCCCGAAGGACCATGGTCTTATTATTTATGGACCTGGCGTTGCACAGCGCCAATGACGGAGGGGGTTTACTCATCCGAGCCCCAATGCTGGCAACCTTTGGGATGGGTCGCAGGCTGGAAGGGCACCGAGCCCTTTTGTTTCTCCGTGCCCTTCCCTTACCACATTGCCTGGACCCACCGCTATACCTTCCCCTCCCCAAGAGACGAAGGACGAAGGACGTGGGGCTAGGGTGCGAGCGAGCACTGCCTGGGGGCCGATGGGATGGCTGGGTTGGGATAAGAGGGGAAGAAGAGGAGGAAGGAGGAGGCAAGGGGTCCCCACTAGTGGGGCTGGAGAGGGCCTGCCGTGTGTCCCCAGAGAACAGACCACTGTGACAGAGGGGACTTGGTGACAAAGGCTGGAGCTCATGTAACTTAGAGTGTGCTGGGTCTGGGCTTTCCTGGCCTGAGGTGGGAGAAGACTGATGGTTTTGTCCCCAGGAGGTGGATCACTTGGGGGGGGGAGTGTGTGTGTGGGAGTGTGGGGGTTGTGCGTGGGGATGCCCCCCAACTTATTTAAAACCTTCCAGAAACAAAAAATCCTAGCAGTGGGCCTGGAATACAGGTATAATGTTACATTACATGATTTTACTCTGGCTTAGCACTTCTCCAGATCCTAAGCTTTTATTTGCTGGGTGTGGCAACTTCTACAAACTGGTAGCCAGTTAACTAATTTATTTTTAACTTACCCGGGAGCCCAGTGGAGGAGGCCAGTGGTGGAGATGGAGTGGCCAGCTGAGGCGGTCAGCAGAAGAGATGACTGCAGTGAGCCGCACAGTGGTAGCAGGGCTGCAGCAGTAGTACAGCAGCTGGGCCCACCCCAAGAGCCCAGGGCAGAGGAGGTGGGGCAGGCAAGGAGGTCGCTCCAGCCCAGGAACCACATGGGTTGGGTGTCCCTCATGGCCAGCTTGCTTCCTGCTGGGCTTGGCTTTGCTACCATGGTCCCTCCTTCTCTGCTGGCACCACCTCCCCACCCCTGCCTTGGGGTGGGCCTGGCTGCTATACTGCCACCATGGCCCATGGCTATGGTCCTGCTGCTGCTGTACAGCTCACCACAGTCATCTCCTCTGGTGACCACCTCAAAGCCTCCCCTTCTCTGCTGCCAGACTCCTTCTCCACCAGCTTCCTGGGTGAGCTCCCAGGTCCAGCAGGCATTCTCAGGTAATGGGGCAGAGGGTGGGTGAGCACTCGGGCTCTCCCAGATCACCAGGTAATTGATGGGGTCTTCCCCTGTCAAAGCAGCACCCAACCCTAGACAGGTTGCTCCCCATGTTCCGGCTTCCTTGTGCAGTCCCTGTAAACTTTAAAGGGACTGCACAAAAAAGCCTGAAATAGTTGAGAAGCAGGGAGAGCTCCCAGCCACTCAAGTGTTTTTTCAGCTTTCTGTTCTGATCAGGAACCGGCACAAACCCCACAACTTCCATAAAAGTTCGTGGAAGTCTGTGACCTTAGACCCATCATGGACTTCATTTCCAAAACCACGAACAGGGCAAATTTTTGTTTGGTGGTTCAGTTTGTGCCCATCCCTACATGCAATACTGTATTTAACTGGATGCCACCTATGAAAATGAAAAAGTACTCATATTTCCCTCCCAGCAGCGGGAGACTGCTGAAGCATTTTATATTGCACACTTGAGGTTTCCCACCCATTTTCTGCAATTATTTCTATTATGCTTTAAAGGCTTGAAGTTACAGCCATTGGGTTGTCCAATGGTCAAGCAGAAACCAGACTATATGAATAGGTGCAGTACAACTTTGACAATAAACTATAGCACCTCCCAACAAAGCCACTATTGTGGTAGAGGTGCAACTTACAAAAAAATGAAGGCTGAAGAAGTTAAACTTGCCAACGATCTACCTGCCAAAAGCAATGGCAGGACCAGAAGATAAGTTTGGAAACTGGACATTTGAATAGATCAGGTGAGGTTAATGAATGGCAAGCAAATATTCAGATCTGATCCAAATAAAGACAGCCTGGGAGGCAATTAAGTGGTTTCTGGTTCACAAGTCATTAGATCAACATAACCCTCCATTTTTCAGGCTGCTTAGCATGGGATATAGCTATTGAAAGATGCCATTCCTTAATTTTATGAATTAGAAAAAAGCAAACTATGAAACTATTTAAATATATGAAAGATCTAGGACCCACAGAGCTACCTGGGTTGCTCTGCACACAGAATGGTGGCTTTGGAAACTCCTTTCAGAGATATAGTAGAAACTAGTTTCAGCATTCATATGAGCACTATGAGCTTGACTATTATTCGGGGGGCCTAGTCAGTTCCCATACAGGCTATCATACATCAGTTGTCCTAATTGCAAAGGGAAGAGAAGCAAATATTAATACACCAGAGGGCCTGTAGGCTTGTCAGAATGAATATGAGTAGGTGCCCAAGAGCCCTCTTTACTAGGCTTCCTAGATAGCTAGGGCTAACTAAATACCCACTGGTTCAACTCATGTCCTGTTCACCAATGATGATTAAACAAGCAATTTTTGACAAGACTATTCATGGCTGTTCAGCAGGTAATTTCACTGTATTCCTCCTTATCAGTACAGTGCAATTTGCTGTGCTACTGCTCTAGCAAATGTTTATACAGTTAAATCAGTCACAAATCATATAAATAGTTATAACACTGCATTTAAAAAACCCCTAGTGTTTGGTGTTGCCTAAGTAGACTTTTTTAAACAATTGCTGCTGATCTGTTTGGATCAGCAGCATTACATGCACAGTTTGGCAAAAACCCACTGCAAGCCTACTTGGCAGGCATTCAAATCATTCGGTGGTGAACTGAACAGATGCTGCTCAGCTCATGTCTGATCATCACACTTGAACTTGGCAAGTTCAACTTTGAACACAATCACTGTAAATATGTGCAGCACCTCAATTAATCACACAGGACCTGGCTCCAACACCCTGTAAGGGGAAGATTCCCCCTTCCAGTCAGTCACTGTATTCCTGATCCATTTAGGCTACCAGAAGATTCAAGTCCAGATTCTTTGCAGTTAGGGCTGTTAGTATCTTTGTACTTTAGAAAGAAAAGTTGAAAGGAGCGGGGGGGGAGAGAATTCTGATTTCCCTTATGGAGCAATCCACCAATCACCTTTCTCCAGAGTGCTCAGTTAAGTAGGGGCTCCTCTAATTTATCCTTCCCTCATCCACTGTGGCAGACCCTTTGAGAACATGTCCCCCTGCCAGCAAAACAGTCCCATATATCTGTACCAGGTTCCATCTGTGGCTTTGAGGATCATCAATGGGACTGCTGGCAAGTCCTTCATGGCATCCGTAGCTACTGAGGCTTCGTCAACTTGCAAAAGATCTCACGCAGGCCAAACCTTTTATTTCCACTCCCACCCTCGACTCAAGAGAAAAATGGTAGCCATGATCTGGTAAAATATATTTTATTTCTTCATACAAAGAAATAGTATGAATTATCTGAATTTCATTTTCCTAGAAACCTTTCTGTGTAAAATTAATTTGTGTTGTACATACCACAAAATATTCAATGTACAAGTTTTTGCCTGCCTTTCTTCCCTTCACAAGTATACTATTCTAAGATGTACCATGTTACAGAAAACACACACACACAAAAATTGCTATATCTGGACATACTGCACAGTTGAATACAGGGCTGAATGAAACTCAGCCATAAATTAATGTTACAATGTAAAAAAAGTCTAACCATCCCTCTGAGTTTGACTATGTCCCCCTTGTGAACCAAATAAAGGAGATGCTGTATGGGCTGCTCAGGCAGGATTAGCACTTTCTGTATGGGCTGCTCAGGCAGGATTAGCACTTTTTAACAAAGAACAACATATTTACCCCTGAAATTCTTATCTTGCAAACTTGTTCAGAACATGTTGTTGATAAAGTAACTACTCTGCATATGTGACTTTGTACAATTGGAAAAAGCCGTCAGAATACAAAACAGTTTCAGAGAAGAAACGTGTTTGAGAACCAAGTTCTGCAGTTTAGTATTTCTAAAAGAAGTTTTATAATTGAAGGCAAAGAGCAGTAATAGATGGGAAGGTGTCACAACTCCCTGGAGCAACCAAAACCACACAGCTTGATAAGGCCTAGAAGTGGCACAGTCACCTCAGCAGAGCATCAAATGGCTTTGAATGAACAGAAGACCAAAATCTACATGATGACACACACCCCTTTGTCTTTACACTAGACTGAGATGCAAGATTCTCTAGTCTGTGTTGCTTTATCAGTAGAAAAATACAAAAAGCAACCTTAAAGATCTGTTCTTTATACAAAAATATTGTATAAACTATCCTGCAAACAGTAAAGTGCATCACTATATTAAAAAGACATGCAAAGTTTTGGTGAGAAATGAACCCTGCCTAAACACATTCTTAAAGGGGCTGAGCCAATACAATCCTCTTAGGGTGAATAGACAAGAAAAACCATCTCTGTAACAGCTGAAGAAAAATCCCTTGGAGCATGAAGACATCAAAGCTATGTAAACATGACAGGCCTGTTTCAAATCAACATCTTTATTAAGGTGTAAGTTTTCATAAGGCTTGTGGGACTTCCACTAGTCTCCAAAAATTCACAAGTGCATGGTGGTAAGCCTCCCGTAGTGATTAGCTTGAGGAAGCATGATGTCTTCACGCTCCAAGGGACTTTTCTTCGGCTGTTTCAGAGATTGTTTTTATTGTCTATGCTGCCTAAGAGGATTATATTGCTTGGTCTCTTTAAGATTGTATTTCGGCAGGGTTCATTTCCCACCTGTACTTTGCATGTCTTTTAATATGATACACTTCACTGTTTGCATGGTAGCTTATACAATGTCACTATGAATATTTCTGTAATAAACAGACCTTGTGTACATTATTTAAGATTGCTTTTTGTATTTTTTTACTGATTGTTTTGTTGGCAACTTTCTCCTTGTTTGCTTGTGTTGCTTTATCAGCAGATTTATCAATTTGTGAAGCTTACCGCTATTATGACTGTCATAGACTGACAGTACAACCCCAAGTTAAAGTAAAGAGGCTAGAAGGATAAACACTGCTGAAGGTTGCACCATAAATACTGATGGACACATCTACTAGCCTTATGATAAAGGGGATGTATACATGTGGCACGCACACACAATGTATTGTGCAGATGTTCCACATGCAGCCATCTGAATCACTCCGTGTAATGTGTCTCCAATTTTTTAAAAAGTTAATCTGACTGTGGTGCTCAACCAGAAGCTGTGGTGCTCAACCAGAAGCTGTGGTGAACTTTTTGCACAAAGTGAACAAAGTGGAAACCAATCTGTGTACCCAGTCCTACTATAGAACACCCATCCTAATGTTAACCAGTCACATAAGTGCTCAGTTTGCCATTGAGTCAGTCCACTTACTTGTTGCATACTCTGAGAAGCTGCTGCACTCCATCTACCACAGAACTTGGCTATTGACAAGATGCTTGCTAGGCACCTGGACAACTTGTGGAATTCTTTGGTGAGGTTAAGGCAGAGTATGTTACCTGTCCCTCCCCAGTGCTTCTCATAGTAGGCTTTACACAATATACCTTCCTCTTTTTATCATATAACCCCATCACAGTATATTATTATTTTTGCCTGAAGCTTATGTTCAAAACTGTTTGACAGAGAGGAAAAATAGGGCAAACTTCAAGGAGCATGAATGATGTACATGGGCATGAATTCTAGGCATCATCCAGCAGCACACAACCCCATCACATGCTGCCAGTGTTTTGCACTCACACTAATCTCCACAGCTGAATGGTTCACTGGTGGCAAGTTCAGATGGCCTTCTTCCATGAGTCTGATTTAGAAACAAATCTTTTTTTAAAAACCTGCACCATGATATACCCTAAGCAAGCATTTCACATTTAATTTGTTCCTTCTGGAAAAAGTTCAACAAACATGCATAGTTTTCAGCTCAGGAAATCTGCTTAAAAGAAAGGAGACTATTTTCACTACATGGTACAGGGGAAAGAAATGGCAGAGGTTCAGGCAACAAAGCTTATACCTTGTTGCAAAGCCTGTGTGAAAAGGGAGGACCAAGGCAAGCATAGCTGGGGCACAGGCAGCAGCTATATGGCTGGAGAGTGTATCCTTCTGCACATACGTGCCACACCCACCTGTAAGGGCAGCTGCTTAAGCTAGGCCTAATATGCTTGAATTCCATGAGATCATCTGCAAATTCTCTTATTAAAATGTCAACTAAAACCCCTGTTGCATATAAAGTGATTGGTGAAGAGGGAAGACAGGAGATGCTACCTGAAGGACCTTGCACAAAAGTGTTTCAAAATGCCTAGTACCCGTATTGGGAGGGGGGGAAATGTGCTTTTAAAAAAATCATTTCTCCTTTATACACCTGCATTCTTTTAAAAATATTAAATTTCTGCTAGGAAAATACACAGAAGAACTTTCCCATTACAAACTGAACCAGGCAACCAAAGAGCAAGAGCATAGTCAAGATTCAACACAGCTATGGTTACAGTGTGGTTAGGCAGCTTAGTGAATTAATTGCTTAAGAATTAAAAATAAATTATTATAAAATAGATTTCTGTACATTTTACATATAGACCTATCTACATATAGGGAGAAGGAAGCAGAATGACTGGATTAACTCTGGCAAGGGCTTCCACATTAGCCATTAATCCCAGCCAAAGTCCTGCCCAGTCATCTGGTAGAACTTCATGTTGAAAGGCCTGTAGAACTCTCGTAGCCTCTGAACCACCTTCTGGTCAATGTTCGGATGGGTCCGCCCTTTTGTTTTGCCCAGGCAATGAGGCTTGCTACTGCCTTCTGCCTTTTTCAGGCAGGGGAAGCCCTTGGTCTTGTTGAAGTAGAAGTGTTTGTCTGTGATGATCCTTTTGAGACCCAAAAAGTCCTGGACCCGACCTAACTCACCCGCGGGGTCACTGATTAGCCTTTCCCCACTGACAAAGAGAATCTGCCCAATGGGGAAATATAGGAGCCAATTTTCCAGATGCTTGGCATAAATGCCAATCTGGATGGCACTCCAGGAGGTATCAATGAGGCCCGTAGTCCTGTTTTTGAAGGTCAGGCTCTCAAAGGTGGGGATATCAGGCTTCTTAGACAGAGTTTGTGTGTAGTCAGAAATGGCTCTGGTAACTGGGTCTCTCACCACCACAATGAGCTTGGTGCCCTTCGACATGGCAGAGATGCGAGCAGGTGCTTCCTTGGTGACAAAGTAGCTGGGAGTTTTCTCCATGGTGATCTGCCCATCAAGTGTTCTTGGCATCAAATCTCTGCCAAAGAGAGGAGGGAAGATGAATAGATTCATTAGGAAACAGAGTGTCAGTTATTACATCAACCTTAAATCCCTACCAGGATTATTTGACTTGCCAAGGAGCAACAGTGCATTATTTTGGTATTGAGTGAACTGTGGGTTGCAGTTCTCTTACCAAAAGTGAGTTGTGAGGCCAGGAGGAAAGAGAAGTGATTGTATGACCTCAGAGAGACAGCTCTGGGAAGCTCAATAGCAAATGTAGATTTGCCTCTGCATAATGTACAAAGTGGCCATGAAATACAGTTTTTCATTCAGAAATGCTATGTGTATTTGTAAGAACCAGGGCTATTTTGGGGCAGGAACACACAGGAATGGCCTAATATGCTAATACATTTCTGCTGTTGCGTGTGGACTATTATGCTAATACATTTCTGCTATTGGGTGTGGCCTATTATACTAATGAGTTCCTGCTGGGCTTTTTCTACAAAAAAAGCCCTGGTAAGAACTAAATATGAAACATAAAATATAAAAATGTATTCATTGTTAAACGATACAAGATTCTTTCATTTGATGTTGGGGAAAGGAGAAACCCAAAACTTATGGTCCTAATCACAAAACTTAAAATAAATAGCTACATTGTAAGGAGGTCCCAAAAAGTACACAGGCCAGTATATATTTTTCTATTAACACATTCTTGCACAAGTGAAAGTGCTAAATAACTTCTGCAAGCAGATCTGTAATTCTTCATAGCTTTCTGTGATTTAGCAATTTTAGAAATTGGAAAAACAAATTCAAGACTTCTCTTAAGTACACTATATGTGTATAAATACACTATAATCCATTAAACAGGCCATAAATTTGCTTGTACCATGCCTAATTCAAACAAAATACAAGATTTGGTTTGAAAATGTACTTCCACTTAGACAAGATCACTTACATAAGGCAGTAGGTTTCGATGTGGGGCTCACTTCAACAAAGTTTCACAAACCACTTTGTAGGCAGAACAGGGCTATCAGTCTCCAGATAAAGCCTGGAGTTCTCTCAGAATTAGGGATGCCAGCCTCCAGGTGGGACCTGGGGATCCCATGGAGTTACAGCTCACCTCCAGACTACACAGATCGGTTTCCCTGAAGAAAATGGCTGGTTTGGAGGATGGACTTTATGGCATAGTACTCCACTGAGGTCCCTATCCTCCTCAGGCTCCACCCCCAAATCTCCAGGAGTTTCTTAACCTGGAGCTGGCAACACTACAGCCCCCATCCCCCACCACTGGTCAGGGAGACCTGGCAAACCTAGTTCCACTGGAAGAAAAGGCAGCTTTGGAAGGTGGACTATGGCATTATATTCCTGAGAAACGGAGCTCAGCAGGAGCCATAAGACCCCCTTCCCCAAAGCCATTTCCTCCAGGGGAATGGATCTTCATAGTCTGGGGTTCAGTTATAATCCTGGGAGAATCCAGTCCCCACCTGGAAATTGGCAAGTCTGGTATTTATAAGCTAGAAAACCACATCTAGGTCAGAAAAGAGTAACCACTACCTGGTCAAAAACAACAACCATGAGAAACCAAAAATCTGTACGATTTTTGCTTTAAGGTGTTGATGCTTTCTCGTGCACCCCACTGAGTGTGAAAAGTCTAGGAGCCCTGCCTGAAAACAACGTAATAGCCCTACATATGTATTTAATTGGTGCATCTAAAAATAGAAACACAAAAGAGTTACTTTAGGAGACATTGCAAGCACAGACCATGCCCATTAGGTAGCAAAAGAGCTGTAATGGCGTCATTCTCAAAGAGGAAGTAAAGATCTCTCTGAAGAATATTTTCTCCATATGATGCACATAAATAAGGCAATATACTTAATCTGCAGATGGGATTGCCCTGCTTCACTCATTAACCACTTAGGCTAATGTAATAAAGTCATCTTACTCAAACAGGTCTAATCCCCCAAGTGTTTTAGACTCTACAACCTTAAAACCAGTTCACCTTCCATCATTTACCACCATACATTCCTCAGGAAAGGACCCTCCAGACTAATGTAAAAAACAGTCCAAAGACAGATACTCTTACAAAGTCAATTGACAGGTGGCCACGTGGTAATCCAATAGCTGAAGCCTAATGCCTTTTGTGGCAGCTTTTTGTCTGCACAGAGGGACTCTCCACTAATCTGTTGACACTTCCCAATAAAGAAAATTGAGGGAGGGTCTGGGGTGGGAAGGGGAGACAGAGACAAGTGTTTTACATGCTGTTGCTATGTTTGATTTGCACAAACAAACCAGCAGGTACAACAAACCAGCTCTGGAAGCAAGGAGCTACAGCAACAGAAAGGCTGCATTTTGGTACCGCTGAGATACCCACGGAATGCTCGCTACCATAACCCCTTTTTCAATAGTTCGCAATATAGAATGCAACGAAGTAGCTATGAAAACACCTGGAATCCTGTCTTTGATTATTTAGAAGTCAGAGGCATCCTATCATGGGGAAAAGATTATAGACCTTGGTTCTCTCTCTGACTGTTTTTTTCCTGTGAACCTGGTATACCTTCCATCATTCCCTGGAGAACTAAATATTTTTATATTTGGGTACCTCACTTTAGGTGATTCTTACTGCATCCAATATTTATCATTTCTGTTCCTTCTATTGATAATGTTAAGGTTAATATGTTGTGCGGCCAGAGTTCATTAGTTGCTGTAGATTTTCTGGGTTGTGTGGCCGTGGTCTTGGCATTGTAGGACCTGACGTTTCGCCAGTAGCTGTGACTGGCATCCTCAGAGGTATAACACAGAAAGATGGAGTACTCTCTGTGTCAGAGCTGAAGGAGGGAGCGGGGGGAGAAGGAGGGAAGGGCAGAAGGGACCCAGCCTGCACCGCAGCCTCACTCTCCTCAGAAGCCTTCCCCAAACGGCCTTCTCGCCCCTCCAACCAGCCGCAGGCTCTTGCTTTAAAAGTTAAGTTTTAACTTTAAAACATGCTTAAAACATTAGCACTCTTGCAATATTTTGTTCATTTAACTGACACCCCTTGCTCTGAATTACTGCATCAAAATGTCTGTGGCTGTTGCAATCTTGAGACTGTTCAAGAGTGTATCTGTAAGCTGCAAACCTACTTTTGATTTTTTGACATTCACTACAGAAATCTCATGCTCAGAGTTCTGAGCCTAGGGCCCAGGGGAAAACATGAAATGGCTTGGAATTGCAACCTTTTGTCCATAAATTGCTATGTGTTTGCCTATGAGCTCAGTATCAGCCTTCTGTCTGGGAAGTCTAAATTCAAAATCCCCAAAGGGATTATGCATGGCACGGGATAGAGCAGGCAGAGAAAGAAGTACTTTTCTCCCTTTCTCACAATACAAGAACTCGTGGACACTTCATTAAATGAATGAGCAGAAGGCTTAGAACAGATCAAAGGAAGTCCTTCTTCACCCAAGGAGTGATTAACACATGGAATTCACTGCCACGGGAAGTGGCTACAAGCATGGACGGCTTCAAGAGGGAATTGGATAAACACATGGAGCAGAGGTCCATCAGTGGCTCTTAGCCACAAGATATAGATAGGAACTCTCAGTCTGGGGTAAGTGATGCTCTGTATTCTTGGTGCTTGGGGGGGAGGGCAACAATGGGAGGGCTTCTAGTATCCTGGCCCCACTGGTGGACCTCCTGATGGTGCCTGATATTTTTGACCACTGGGTGACACAGAGTGTTGGACTGGATGGGCCATTGGCCTGATCCAACATTGGCTTCTCTTACGTTCTTAGTATATGCACACTTCTTCACATACACTGAAATAGATTTCCTCAAATATTGCATGCAGGTAGGGGGAGTTAGTTGTCAGGAAGAGATTATTAGAGTCAAGGTGAATAAGTAACTGAGTAATAAAAACAGCAAGACTGGAATAACAATACAGTAGGATGTGTAAATTGCAGTTCTCTGCAAATCTGACATCAAGAATTGCAAAACTGAGAAAACTGTAGGAGAACTACTGCTTCAAAAGAGACTATTTGGTTTGGCAGTTATATCAGTTGAACACACTGAAGCATCTGCACTTGACCTGAAGGAATCGGTGAAAAAATTTGCAAAGGAAAATGTCATTTTACTTATTCTCACAAATTTTTTTTAAATAGCAATGTCAAGTTTTGTGCTTTTAATTTTCTCTAGAATTCATCTATTTTTGAAAATTGGTTAGCAGTGGGGGGGGGCGCAAGTAGTTAGCCTTGCCTAGGGCGCCAAAAAGCCTGGCAGCAACCCTTGTTGGAAATGCCCCATGATTTTTTAAAATACCACCTTAAGACCAGTCCTGACTGGTCTTTTTTTTAAAACAGACAGACCACCATTTTATAGTTTACAAAGTCAATTCCGCCTGCCATTAATCGTTAAAAGTAAGATTCTTACAGCCCAAACCCCACCCTACCATACAGGAAATGTTTAATGCTTAAAAGCTAAAGATATGGACATTGGTAGTCCTGATTGGGCAGACAGGTGAGATGCAAATGTTGTAAATGAAAAATAATTTCCTTCCACTGTTGGTTCCCAGGAACTTAACTTTGCTGTGCATCTTTTGGGAGGAGAGGAGTCATAACTCATTGTATGCAATACAGGATGGATCCAGAGTTTCTACCTATTCCCAGAAGCAGGGTACTTGTACAAATTGCACAAGGGAGTGAACAGAAGTAGAGACAGTGCTGGAAAGTGTTACAATAAACCTGCCTTTCTTCTGAGGGAAAAAGGGACCCAACTTTCCAAAGGGCTCTTGGAACCAGTGAAACAATTCTTATTTTCCCTTAACAGTAATGTAAGTTGGAGAAATATGTTGGCCGTGCAGTTTTATCAACACAGAAATTGTACTGATTTCCTCCAGAATCCTGTCACAAAGGAGCAGCTACTTGTATCAGAACTTCCCAGCATTGTCATCATTTACTTTAAGTCCCTGCATGAAAGGTGAACTATAAATAGTATAAATAAATATAGAGCACTGTTAGCCTTACAATTGCTCTGCTTGCCTTAGTGAACACCTTGTGAGAAATGTCACTTATTCCCATTTAAGGGGTGAGAAAACCAAGATGTCATGACCAAGGGTCAAATTACGTGTGACAGGGTCCTCATGGCCGCCGTGAGGATGCCACTGCCATTTTAAAAACAATCTAGAAATGTGACACAGTGATCTCCCCGCCCCCACCTTTCCAAGTCCTGAAAGCTGCAGAGGGAGCAGCCATTTGAGTAGATAATGCGAGGGATGAGTACCTCAGCCTGCCACACCGCAGGCTTTATCAGGATCAGGCCTTCATGGTTTTTAAAATGGCAGCAGCATTCTTATGATGGCCATGAGGCTGCAGTCATATCTAGTTTGGGCTGCAGTTAGGGTTTAACAGAGTGGTGTCTTAACCAAGGAGACGTATTCATCACTGGCCTGCAGTAGCCCAATATTTTTCAGTTTACTACTGTCTGATCCTTACAATAAAAGGAAGGACAAACGAAAGCAAAGTCTGTCACCAGATCAATGGGCATAATCTGAAACTACGTCATATGATTAAGAATTATGTTTTCTGGGTGCAATATTCATAAATGCTTTGCTGTTCAGTGTCTTAGCTAATCTATTTAGAACTCTAGGGAAACCTCATTGGACTGGAGAGACAAGAGCCCACTTAATTCTGTAATAAATTTAATATGCAATAAAATAACTTTAATTCTGTAATAAATTAATGTAATAAATACATTTAATTCTGTAATAAAGCCTGGCTTTCACAAAGAAAGGCAGCTCTAACTAGTATGCATCTTTTAGAAGTCAAATGGAGAAAGGTGAGAAGAGAAGCTGATGCTAGTTCATAGCTTGGTAAGGCTTTGGGGGAGGGGGTATAAATGGCTCGGTGGAATTATAGTAAAACTGGCTGTGTGTGAAACTGCATTCACTCTACCAAACTCTTAAGGGTACCAAAGTGATTGCTAGGTTTTTATATCTACTCAATCCCATCAGATGCATACAGTTTAAAATTATCTTTTTTGCTGCTTGATAAAGCAATCAAAATCCTAGAGGCCTACAGGTGTCACTGAAGCAAGAGTCACAGCTACTGCATTTGCATTTCTGAAGCATCATCATCACCACTGGAATCAACTGAAATCACTTCATAGGAATAAGAGCATCCTTTTGAAGTGTACCATTCTGAACATCTTTCGGCATAAATCTAACTCTAACCCTACTCTGTTAATAGCAAGAACCCCAATGATAGACATGGGCCTTCCAAATAGCTCCCTACCAAACACAAACCAGAAGTTTCTATGCTGCCTTTTTTCTAGAGAACTTCAGATAGCATAATTTCCCACATCCAGGCTCTGATCAGACCAAAGCTGCTTACCTATAGCAAGGTTGCTGTGTCATGAGCCCTCAGATTATGCCCAGGAACAAAAAGAGGAAGATCCATGATAGGCTAAGCTCTCCATTATGTGCATCCCTTCATGTTTAGAGATGTGTCTCTCCGCTTTTTAATTTGCATCTGCAACCAGCATTAGATGTAGTTACTGTGGAATATGCTCAGGTAGACAAACCTAACTATGAGAATAAATGTGAAACAACTAGAAGTCCTGCCAGAGTCCCTCACTGCAACCTGCTGTGACAGCCATAAGTAAAACTGGCCTGGAACTTTGCCATATCCTGATACCCAGGAACTATGACAAACATTCTGACTACTGAGCTTTCAGTTTGTGGCATGTCGCTTTCGGATGGTCCCGGGAGAGGTCCCGTGGAACTGCCAAACCTCCAGGCCCCAGCAGGGTATCCGGGGCTTCCCAGAACTCACTGAGCCTTTCTGGAGAAAGACTCATTGCAGGGGACTTGATCAGGGGGCTCTCACATATAGCGATATGTGAGTAGACCTTAGATCATCCTGAAGCAGGGACCTGAGGGAGAGCGCTCGAGGGCAGCCATTGAGCACTGAGACACGATCAACTGCTTAAAGGAGCTGTATTCCAAATAAAGAAGATTTAAACCACAAACTTTTAGCACCGTGAGTCAATGGTGTCAACTTCAGGGGGGCTTAGGGTCTGAGGCTATCCCAAAAATTTTCCAGGGATGACCGAACAACTCTCCCCCCCCCCCGGCAACCAGGCTCACAAGCCTTGCCACCACCACCCCATTTTGAAAGTGGAGGATTTTTTTCTCCTCCGCTTTCTGAGACTTCAGGTGGGGTGGAAGGAAACTCAGGGCTTGCTTCCTGAAAGCTACGCCCCACCCCTAGCTCCCAGAAACTCTCATTTGGGCCTGGTGGAGCTGGGGGCTGCACATGTTTTTAGTGCTTTTAGCTTTATCAGGCAGAAAGGTAAGGAGCTGGCCTGGGGCTCAAGCAAGGATGGGGGGATATTTTCAGGGGTGGGGTGGTGGATACTGGGCAGAGAGTGCCCAGGCTGGCTGGCTAAGGCCAGCCTCGGGGTGGCTGGGCACCCAAGCACCTTCCCTGCAGCCTCGTGCTGCTGCTCTTGTTTTCCCACTCCCTGCAAGGTGAGCTGTGGCACCACCTCCTGAACCCTGGGCCAGGAGCCTGCTTCTCCCAGCAGCTGCCATGCCGCCTCTGCCTCCTCCCCCTGAGGGGGAGAGGGGAGGGCGGATGAGCTGCGGCACTGCCTCCTGCACCCCGGCTGGGTGCCTGCTTCTCCCAGCAGCTACCACGCCACCTCCATCTCCTCCCCCCCAGGGCGCAGTTTGGCGCCCGAGGGCCGGCACACCCTAGGCGAGTGCCTAGTTCACCTAGCAGGTGAGCCAGTGCTACAGAGAGGATATTAGGAAAGCCAGGAATCAGCAATTTACAATCACTGAAATTGCACACGCAGCTCATACAGAGGGAGGGGGGAGGGGAGGAGGGTAGGTGAAACCTCAAAGAGTTTAAATGCATACATTCAAGACCAACTCTCCCCCAAACTCCTGGATAAATTATGGAGAGGGATTTCTATTTGCTTTCTTTTCATCTCTCCCCTCCCTCCCTTTTCCTTCCTTCCTGCCTTCCTGCCTTCCTCTCCTCCCATCTATTTGCTTTCTTTCCACCTCTTGCCTCCCTCCCTCCCTTGTTAAAACATCCCTAGGTAGAGTTGCCAGGTTCGTCCTGTCCACCTTTGGGGGATGGGGGGGAAGGGTCTACACCCTTGCCATGAGTAGCTGAACAACACAGAGTATTCTTTTTCTTTTTCTCTTTTTTCTTCTTAAGACTAAAACCCCCTTTTAAAGTTTAAAGCCACGAGCAAAAGGAAAGGAAGGGTGGAAGTCCCCCTCCCGTCCTAGGTAAACAGCTTGGAAGTGCTCCTTTGGCTTTATTTTACTTTTTATCTTCCACTTATTGGAAGTAGCATAAACAGGCCTGAAAGACTGTGCTTCTATTATTCTATTTCAACAAGAAACTTTGCCCAAGGTACTTCTGCAAAAAAACTGGTTTTAAGAAGGGCTTTTTCTGTAGAAAAAGCCTGACAGGAACTTATTAGCATAATAGGCCACACCCAACAGCAGAAACTCGTTAGCATATTAGGCCACACCCCATGTTACCAGAAGTGTGGTCATCCAGCCACACCCACCTTTTGCTTCTTGTTCTGTTTACCCTGTTTGTTGTCAAAACCCAGGGCTTTTTTTGTAGCAGGAACTCCTTTGCATGTTAGGCCACACACCCCTAATGTAGCCAATCTTAATGAGTTTCTGCTATTGGGTGTGGCCTGTTATGCTAATGAGTTCCTGCTGGGCATGGCCAACTCCATTCCTGTGCGTTCCTGCCCCAAAATAGCCCTGGTTTTAAGTAGACTTATTATTGGAAGAACATTTAACTGGATTTCTGCCTGAATCTCTTATTTTTGGACTTCAGAGTTGGTGGAAGATACCCCACAGCTTTCCCCTCTTCCTTGGAATATAATTTGATCAAAATTGGATTATAGCTTGCCTATACAGCTGTGGATAATTTTACTGTGGCTTACAAATAATATTTTGGGACACTGCAAGTTTTTGTATTGATTTTCCAGAGAGCACCAATTTGGAAATTGGACCTTTTCCCCTGGATATCTGCATTTGGTTCTACTCTGTTTGACCTTATATTTTTCCTTTGGTGTTGGTTTTTTGCCTCTTACTGGAATATAACAGTTTATTGGCTCCTCTAAGATTCTTTGGTCTTTTCATTGAAGTATGATGATTTATTTGGTGTTTATCTACTTTTGAGAGCAAGAAGAGCACCTTTGAGGGTTATAAATATACTACAGATTTTTTTGTGTCTATCCTTTCTGAGAGAAGAGTTCAAAGCAGGGCCTTTTTTGTAGAAAAAGCACAGCAGGAACTCATTATCATAATAGGCCACACCCAACAACAGAAACTCATTAGCATGTTAGGCCACAGACCCATGTTACCAGAAGTGTGGTCATCCAGCCACACCCACCTTTTGCTTCTTATTCTGTTTACCTCATTTACTGTCAAAACCCAGGGCTTTTTTGTAGCAGGAACTCCTTTGCATGTTCGGCCACACACCCCAAATGTAGCCAATCCTAATGAGTTTCTTCTGTTGGGTGTGGCCTATTATGATAATGATTTCCTGCTGGGCGTGGCCAACTTGGGAGCCAGCCAGAACTCCGTTCCTGTGCATTCCTGCCCCAAAATAGCCCTGGTTTAAAGTATTTCAATGTGACTGTAAGAGTTTGGGGGGGGGTTCTGTGCCTTATTTGGGTTCTAAAGAAGTATTAGGTGCCAAGAGAAGAAAAACAGAAAGACATCATCTGTGTGAGATAACAATGCTTATGGTGTGTTAAGTAGTGGATGCTAGGACCAGACTATGAGATTTTGTTTAAGCATAAAGTGTTCTTGTGGTAATATCAATAACTGATAAGTCAGTAGCTGAGGCTACATATACATGAGTGGTGTGTAAAAAATTGTCTGAACTGTCTGTTTTGGTTTTTTATAATGTTTTGAGCTATTATAAAGAAATAAGGGGGAATTTTACTTGGCATGTTTTTAAATATGTCTAGTGGTTTGAGAAAGCCCTCTATCCCTTCCCCCAGTCAGGGTAAGATGGTAGCCTCCAGTTTGGCCCAAATGTCTGTGCAGGTTTTACAGGCACTTATGAAAGAAAGTGTCTCCTTAACTGTAAATAAAGCAATTGAAACTGCTATTCCTTCTGCTGTGAGTAATGCTGTGGAACATTTACAAGCAAAATTGGACTTGTTGGCCCAACAGATGACCTCCCAAACAGATGAAATTAAAAAAACAAATATTGGAAAATAAACAAGATATCTACTCTGGTGAAGAGAACAAACCAACTAGAAAATAAATCTTAGGAGGTAGGCCAGCAAATACAAGACAAAAAAGCTAAACAAGAACTGGTGAAGATACTGTTGTAAGATTGGAGATTGAAAAAGCAGCATATATTCTGAGATCCCAGAACATCCCTGAAAAAAAAGATGAAGATGTCAAAACAGATATGGCACAGATCTTAGATTATATGGAGGCAGAAAACACAAAAGAAATTTATAAAGAGATTGACATGGCTTTTAGAATGAATTCTGCATATGCAAGGAGAAATAAAGTACCTAGGAAGTCCACGTAAGAGTCCACGAGAGAACCAGACGAGATGTCATTTTAAAGACCTCAAATGAGTAACCTCTTCAAATACAGGGAACTGGAATTAGAATATCAAAAGGAGTCCCATGGAGGGTGAGAGAAAAAAGATGAGATTACACATGACTTAAAAACCTTTTAAGGAAAAATGAAATACCCTATAGATGGTTGCTCCCTGAAGCCATTCTTTTTACTTATGAAGGTAAGAGACATAGAATAAATTCAACTTTTAAAGTAGAGGACTTTTTGAAGACATATAGAGAAGACTTAGGAGCTCAGGGAGGAGAACAAGATTTAAAAGGAGTCAGATGAAGAACCTCGAGAACAAGGTGCATCAGGATCAAAACAAGAGACTGGTAAGAAAAAAACCCAAGACGGTTCCACTCCAAGTTGTCACAAGATTACAGGATAAGAAAAAAAATGGGAACAAAAGAGACCTGAAAAAAGGATAGAAAGAAGTTAAAAATATTTTCAATAAATGTAAATGGATTGAATGCCCCACAAAAGAGAAGAGAAGAGAAGTTTTTCAACCAATTAAGAAGATGCAGATGCAATCTGTTTGCAGGAAACCCACATCAAACGCACAGACCAGAAATTTGTAGAGGTAAAAAAAAAATGGGAAAACCTTTGTGCCAGTGGATAAATAACAACAAAAAAGAGGGGTAGTCATATATGTCAAAGACCATCTACATCCAGAACTGCTATATGACTCAGAAGATGGTAGAGTCTTGATAATGCACAAGCCAAAACAATGTTGATAGTTAACATATATGCACCAAATCAAGAACAGGAACATTTTTATAAATCGTTACAGGAGATTACCTCAAAACAAACTTTTGAAGAAATCTGCATAATTGGAGACTACAATGCTGTATTTGAGAAAGTGCTAGATAGGAGAAAGTAAACAGGAAAACAAAAGCAAGGGAATGAATTGCCAACTACTTTCTTACAATTGGTAGAAGAATTTAGTTTGGTGGACTCATGGAGAACCAGGAACATTAACAAATCAAATTTCACATTTTTTTCAGCAAGACAAAAATCTTGGTCAAGGTTAGATATGGCTTGGATTTCAACAACTATGATAAATTACATTGTAGATGTAGAGATTTTACCATCAACGTTTGCAGATCATAGTCCTTTACTTTTGACATTACAAGATACCCCAAAGAAAACTAGATGGACCATGAATTTATGGCTTTTAAAAAACCAAAAAATTATAGCAGATTCTAAAAAAGACTTTGAAGAATTTTTTTAAACTGAACATGCAACCTGATACCTCTATGGATATAGTTTGGGATGCTTTTAAGGCCTATACAAGAGGCTGGCTCATCAGACAAGGTGTTTGGATGAGGCGACAAAGGAAACAAAAATTTACCCAGATTGAAGAGCAAATTAAAAAAGAGAAGATGGAGCCCTCCATGGAACAAGTAAGGCTTAAGATTAAAAATTTACAACATCAACTTAACTGCCTTTTAACGCAAGAAATAGCCAAAAAAATTACCTATGCGAAACAAAACTTTTTTGAAAATGCAAATAAACCAACATGATGGTTAGCATACAAATTAAGAAAAGAAACATATAAAGACATTGAGAAATGAAATGGGAGAAGAAAAAATATCCCTAAAGAGTTAAAGAAGATTGTTGAGAGCTTTTATAAGAGACTATATCAGAAGAGAGAAGCCAACCAAGAACAGATTAAATAATTTTTAAAGAAACATAATAGTAAAGAATTTTCAGAAGACCAAAGAAAAATCTTAAATGGACTGATCTCATTTATTGAATTAACTGAAGTGATTAAAAAACAAAAGGAAAGGAAAACCCTGGGCCCAGACGGGCTCCCAGCAGAGTTCTACCAAACTTTTGAAGATCAAATAATATTACCATTAAAATATACAATACAGAACATCATTGGACAGAAAATAATACCAGAGACATGGAACGAAGCACTAATTACCCTAATTCATAAACCAGACACAGAAGAGAAAGAAATTAGAAATTATAGACCAATCTCATTGTTGAATGTGGACTACAAAATATACGCCTCTATCCTGGCTATTAGACTGAAGAAAGTTCTTTTACCAACAATTCATCAAGACCAAGCAGGATTTTTACCTAAAAGACAAATTAGAAATAATGTAAGAACTATTTTGAATGTACTTGAATATTTTGAAGCACGTCCAGAGAAACAAATGCCGCTGATCTTTCTAGATGCAGAGAAAGTCTTTGATAATCTTAGTTGGTCCTTTATATTAGATCAATTATCAACTTAGATCAATTATCAACTTGGCAATGTGGAGAAAGCTTCTTTACAATGGTTAAAGCAATTTACACCAAACAATATGAAAAGATTATGGTAAATGGGGATCTTTCACAGAATACTGAAATTCAAAAAGGAACTAGACAAGGGTGTTCATTGTCCCCATTACTATTTATTTTTGCTCTTGAGATACTGAATGGACAAACTGATAAGACATTTTATCTGGCAAGGTAAAAGATCCAGATTAAAGATGAAAGTATTACAGGACACAAAGGAGAGAGGAAGATCTGCCCTACCAAATTGGTATTTATGCTATAAAGCAGAAGCCCTGACACAGATGAAAGACTGGATTACTTTAGAGAATCCAAGACTTTTAAAGCTAGAAGGCCATGACCTGAAATTAGGTTGGCACGCCTTTGTATGGTATGAAAAAAGTAACATGCATAAATAATTTAAGCAACACATTTTAAGAGTAGCACTGTTGAAAACATGGAAAGAAATTAAAAACCTATTTTATATAAAAATACACAAGTGCGTCTCACCACTCAAAGCTTTTACAAATCCCACCTTATTTATGAAACACCAAGTGTGGAGATATGAAGACCTTCTAGATAATAAAAACAACTTAAAAGCACAAGGTATCCTCCAAAAACAGAATACATGTTTGAACTGGTGGGAAAGAGCGCAACTTGTCTCTAGATATGCTAAAGACAAACAAATTGGTTTTTATGAAAATTCTATTATACAAAACTCTATTATATACAGATGAAAAACTCATAAAATCATTCTATACATTGCTATTAGATATGAAAATGCAAGATGAAGTAGTGAAATCTTCAATGATCAGATGGGCACAAAATATAGGCCACAATATAGAATTAGATCAATAGCCTAAGGTATGGAAAACTAATATACAATATACAAAAGCAATATCATATAAAGAAAATGTATATAAAATGTTTTATAGATGGCATATGACACCAGATAACTTAGCAAAATACTATCCAAGTATGTCAAATGTATGCTGGAAGTGTATACAAAATACCAGCTCGTTTTTTCATATGTGGTGGTCTTGTAATAAAAGTAAAAACTATTGGCTTTGGATACATGAGATATTACAAAAAACACTAGAAACAACTATACCATCTGTACCAGAACTGTTTTTATTAAATATTATACCAGAAAGATTTAAAAAACCAGATGCTTATATGATTATACATGTTATAACTACTGCTAGGATTTTGTATGCAAAATATTGGAGGAAAGAAGAAGTACCATCAAGAGAAGAAATAATTTACAAGCTATTAGAAATGGCAGAGATGGACAAATTAACTTTGCTATTACAAGATAAAAAAGAAGAAACATTTGAGAAAACACGGTCAAGACTCTATGAGTGGATTGAGATGTACTTGCGAACTTGCACATCATAAATTACAAACTACAACAGCAATATAGCTTAAAAATATTCTGGCATATATAATACTTAACCTGATTAGGTTCATAAAAGAATGGTACCATGTATGTAAAAAACTTAATAGTTACAATGAGTACAAGTTCCTATTTTGTGTTGTCATGTCTTTTGACCTGTGTTGTCTGTCTGTCTTTTTCTATAGAAAAGTAAAAATCTATGTTAAAAAAACCCAAAACTTTCTGACTATTAACATACATCAAATGTCTGAACCTGCAGTTTGTCTTATCTTGGGCAGGATTACTGTGACAATACCACAACATTAGTGGGGTAAAACAAATCTGTCTCAACAGCCTGACTATTAAATCAACAGTGCTACAGAACAGATGAACTTGTTCTATACTAAATCAGACTGTTGATCCATCAAAGTCAGTATTATCTACTCAATCTGGCAGCAGCTCTCCAGGGTCTCAGGTAGAGATTTTTCACATCACCTAGTGCCTGGTCCTTTAACTGATGATGTTGGGGATTGAACTTGGGACCTTCTGCATGCAGAGTAGATGTTCTACCGCTGAGCCACGGTGCCCCATATTTTAGTTTTATTGCAATGGCTACAGTTGATTTCAGGAAACCAAAATTTCAAAACATTTCCCTAAACAGAAGTTGGTTCTCCATCCACTTCTTGACTATCAAGCTTCATGGCTTTTTTGGCTTAGAACTCCACCAGCTTCACCAGCCCACTGCATGGCACCACCTTTGTACATCAAGCATGACACATTAAAGGATTTCTACTTCAGACTACATTCTCCATACAAGAGGGGGGGTAGGTATAGCAAAACATCAACACCAGAAGGCATTTCAGGTGAAGTGGACAAATATTCTTATTGACTGACATGAAGCATAGAATGGAATCATAGAATCAGAGTTGGAAGGGGCCATACAGACCATCTAGTCCAACCCCCTGCCCAATGCAGGACCAGCCTAAAGCATCTCTGATAAATATTCATCCAGCCTCTTCTTGAAAGCTGTCAGTGAAGGGGAGCTAACCATCTCCCTAGGCAGCTGATGCCACCTTTGAACCACTCGGACCATGAAAAAGTTTTTCCTAATATCTAGCCAATACCTTTCTGCATGTAATTTAAATCCATTGCTTTGGGTCCTATCCTCTGCTGCTAACTGGGACAGTTCCTTGCCCTTCTCCAAATGACAGCCTTTCAAATATTTAAGGAGAGCAATCATGACCCCCTTCAATCTCCTCTTCTCCAAACTAAACATTCCCAAAGCCCTTAGCCTTTCCTTGTAGGGCTCAGTCTCCAAGACAATAGTTTCATTTTGGTACTTCTAAAAAGAATCAAGGAAACTTTACTGCTACTTGCCACAGACATTATTCCAGTCCAGAAAGACTTGGTTCATTAGAGGCTTCAGTAATGCTCAACTATACAAATACCATTAGTTGCTGTAGATTTTCCGGGTTGTGTGGCCGTGGTCTTGGCATTGTACGACCTGACGTTTTGCCAGTAGCTGTGACTGGCATCCTCAGAGGTATAATGCCTCTGAGGATGCCAGTCACAGCTACTGGCAAAACGTCAGGTTCTGCAATACCAAGACCATGGCCACACAACCCGGAAAATCTACAGCAACTAAAGAACTCTGACGGTGAAAGCCTTCGACAACATATTACACAAAGATCTCTATTTCAAATAGTAAAGAGGATATGAGCAAGCCCATCTGACTCCTCTTGCCCCACCTCTGGGTTCCTTTCATTTACCACAGGACTCCTCTGAAGCATCCCCACTGAAAGGCTACTAGGTTTTTCCTCTCCTGCGTGAGGAGGGGCAGTGGCATCTAGATAGTGAGGGGGGCAGCGGCATCTAGGTAGTGGTTATGTTAAAAGCTCAGTGGTGTTTCTATCACAGATCTTTAGACAGTCATCACAACTGGGGATTCATTTCACATGCCTTGGCCAGTGGGATAGTCAACTAATCTAGAGTCATTTCCTGCATATGTGAAAAGGGGAAATGATTCTCAGAGTGTGTTCAGATGGGCAGCTAATTCCACCATTGGCCCAGCTCAAATTTGATCCCAATCTTTTTTACCCAGTGTTGCACAACCAGACAACTCCCCCCATGAATTGCCTTAGTGTGCACTGATTCTACTATGGGTTGTCTAGATGGCATCCTCCTAAAGGAGCCGCATGGTCGGGTGGTTTTTTTAAAAAAAAAAATCCATTGCACATGCGTATATGTGCTTCACTGTGTGCTTGGTTTTCCGCACATGTGAGGAATTGCATGGTTAAAGCACTGCATGAGGAACATGTAGCTGAAATCCCTACACCAGCTTATATGATCTCATAGGTTCTTTTACAGACTCCCCCTGTAAAGTAGGTTCAATCTACTTAGACCACTTGCTCATTCACTGTCCTGGTACTGACAAGCCATGGAGAGCGTGAGCGTGCTAATTCGTCTACTGATGATGTGTATGCGTTTATGTGCTTGGAGATTTTTTTAAAATGGTTCCAGACCATCCTGACGGGCTGCTTGCATGCTGGAACAATCACTGGCCCGTCGGGAAGCAACAGCATCGGACTTCCACCAGCGTCTTTTAAGTATGGCTCCCTGGCGGGGCAAAATGGGCTGATCACGGAAGTGTCACTTTTCCCAGATGTTGCTGTCTGATTGTTCCTTTAAAGCGACCAGGCATTAGTGCCAGGGTCAGATGTAAAGACTTGTCTGAACACAACCTCAGAAATCCAATGATTCAAACACAAATGGAATCAATGAAAGAAGGAAAAGATTAAGCAGCCAAGTACCCTCACAAAAAGCTTTTATTTTTAAGAGTTGATATTAGTTGGCTCAGTCCCACTTTTATCACGAGCCTAATTTGTTAATTTTGACCCTACTGTTATTCTGTCCTCTTCCAGAACCTTTCAATGTTGAATCTCGATGTACTAGTCAGTTTGTCTGTTAGGAGCACCTATTTGCACACAGATGCCACCATTGTAGGAGGATGCCTAGAACCTCCTATGTTTTGTGGGAAATTTTCAGTATTTTGTGTTTGACTCCATGGCAGCTATTTCATGAACTTGCCCAGCACATCTCAAGCAGGGCTGGGAGCACAGTTAAGGGTGCAGCATGTGGAGTCATTGAGGACTCCACTATATTTTCTCCCGTTTGAGCTCTGTTGCTTTTTGTTTAACTTGGCACAGAGGAAGATACACAAGACTGTGATGCCATCAGCCCAAATGGGTTATGCATTTATTAATGTCCTAACTTCCTGCAGTTGCATTATTCATAAGGGTTTTCATGCTCATGATTTGAGAACAAAATAAAAATGTTTACATTTTAGTGTCCTAGCTTTTAAGGGGGACAGTGGATTAATCCACATAAAGGCAAGAGTGTGTGGATTTATTCCATGTCCATGGATTCTTTATCTCATACTGTTTTTACCATTTCACATTTTTATCCCTATTAATTCTTTTTGGTAGTGTGTGCCCCACCTGTGGTTACCCCCTGCCCCTGCACAGGAATAACATCTTAACTGTTTTTACTAAAAGGTGTCAGCTACCTGGTATCCACTTCACATAGAAAGTACAATAAATGCTTTCAATAAAATTAGCAAGTATGACTCCTGACCCTGTGGTGATCGAACTGGTGAGCCCAGAGTGGGGAGGGGGTGAGAGCATATGAATATTGCTAATGTTACAGATTGCCAGCAGAAGCACAGCCATTTGGCTGTAGTCAAGGGTATGGGGCATAGATTTAAACTCAGTAAGGGCCAATTCAAAGAAATTAAGAGCAACACAAAAGCTTTTCAAGTGGCAAGAACAAATGTAGAATTAGAAAAAGTTACAAAAAGCAGGCAAAGTTTAGACACTGAGTCATTTCCATGTAGCTGTTGCTTATATTCAGGCTGGCTATGAATCTGACTCATGCAATTCAGCAAAAAAAGAGGCTTAACAGGAGTGAGAGATTCATCAGTTTGAAGTCCTCTAAATCAAGCCATTTCCAAAAGATACATGCTCCGCCTATCCATAAAAGAGGAGAACAATGAAACCATGTAAATGCTACATTTATTCCTATAGAACAGGGGTGTCCAAAGTTTTTTTGGTGAGGGCCAAATACAGAAAAATAAGCAAAGGCCCGGGCCACACACAAGAGGTGACATATTGAATCTGCAGGTGAAAGTTGGAAAAAGGTGTGTGGGGAGTTAAAGGTTTCAACCTTGCGCAGAAGTCAGACTCTGGAAGATTTTTTCCCCCCTTTGAATCTAATCCTGTGGGTCTGCAGGGACCCCTCCTCATCTCATCACCCCTTTCCCCACCTTGAAGTGCACAATCCTAAACATAACATAGTAAAGGTAAACGTTTCCCTTGCTGGAAAGCCAGTCAAATCCGACTCTAGGGATGCAGGCCGAGGCAGTGGGGATGGAGGCCGAGGCGCACGGAAAGCTGTTACCTTCCCATTGAAGTGGTACCTATTTATGTATTTGCAATTTCTTGCTTTCGAACTGCTAGGTTGGCAGGACTCCCTCATGCAGCACTAAGGTCTGGAACCGCCGACCTAATGATCGGCATTCAGCGTCTTAACCACATAACATACCCCCGGAGGTAATTCATAAATAAGGTCAATGGAGCTTACTCGCTAATAAGTGCTTTTACGATTGCAGCCTTGCAGTATCTCCCACACACACACACCTGAGGGGGGCCACCCGGCCTGGAGCCTCGCTTCCCCGCCTTCAAGGAAAATAAAACAGAAGTCATGAGCCTGCTGGAGGTTTTTTTTTTCTTTTCCTGAGGAAGCAGCCAAACAAACACTGTTTATTGATTACAAAAGGAAGGGAATCGCCCGCCGCAGGGACCTGCCCGAAAGCGCGGGTCATGGAGGGAAACCGGGGAGGCGGCCGAAGTACCCGGGGAGGCTAGCACCAGAAGGAAAGCCAGAGTCCGCCGGCGGCGCGGGGGAAACGCAGCGCAGAGCCCTCGGCGGCTCGGTCGGGAAGCCCCACAAGTCCACGTGCTGCAGGGAGGGGGAACCCGAAGGCGCGCGGCCAGGGAGGGAGGGAGGGGCGCCCAGCCCAAAGTCACCTGCCCCGCCACGCGCATCTCCCGCCAGTTCGTGGAGCTGAGCCTGCGCCTTGGGGAGTCCGGGGAGGGAGGGGCGGGGAGGGGAGGGATGGGAGCGTGCGTCCCTCCAAGCGCGCTGCCGGCCCTCGCTAGACCTTGGTGCCCAGGGAGGGCGCCTCGGACTTCTGCGTCTGCCCGCTGAGGGTGGAGGAGACGGAGCCGGCCTGGCCGCGGAGGGCCTTGCGCAGGCCGAGCAGAGGAGGCACTGGGCGCGGAAGCGGCTGTCAATTATATTTTCAGAATTTGCTGCGGGCCAATAAAAACTGACCCGCGGGCCGCAGTTGGCCCGCGGGCCGTAGTTTGGACACCCCTGCTATAGAAGGAGCTACTGACAAGATTATATGCCTGAAATCTTCAGCCACCTCACCCAAGACTAATATCTTCTTCTCCAAAAGATATTCAGTCCCTAAAAGACTACTTACCTGCCTTTTAGTCTTCTCTACGCTCATGTACACAGATAGACGCACTTCCCAAGACTTCTCCTTGCTTCATCTATCAGGTCTCTCACTGTATCCACAGATGATCTTTACAGATACCATTCATTTCATCAACCTTCCAAAAATTCCATTTCAGAGCCAATAGGTTTTTCTGACTTCCATTGGCAGAAAATCTTCTGAAATAACTAGCCATCATTTGAGGCCATTGTTCACAGTAGTGACTATCAAATGATGTCCTGAGGAACTCAATGTAGAATTCTTCAGAAACTTAATGAACTGACAAGCTCCTCTAAAAGGATCCAAGCTAGGCCAGCAACCTATACAGATTTAGAATGATCTAGAACAAGCTCTACATTTTCCACAATGAATTGTGTTTCCATAGTACATGTCTAGAGGTCAAGGCACAGAAGAATCAATGTGGAATTTGTTCCCTAAAAGGCAAGAACTTAAAAAGCCACTGCTAGTCTTTAAGGTGCTCACACTAACTCAAGCCCTATTTGAAGCAGATTGGTTTTAGTTGGATCAAAGAATTAATTCTACTATGGTAGCAAACAGTGAAAAGCAAAGTCTGTGTCACAACTAAACCATGAAGCTCCTGGGGTTTTTTTGGGGTTTTTTTAAAGCGCCCCCCAAAAGAGGCATTTTATTGTTTTTCAAGAAAGACACAGCTACACAATATACAACACAACAATAATACAATCTACACACACAAAAATAACCACGAACATTAAACATTGACAGGGGGTTACAAATTTCCGTCATATCACATTCCGTTATAATCCCTCCCACTTTACCAACCTAGGTGTTATATCATTGCTTCTATATCCACTAATTCTAGCTTACTATATTATTCAATTCTATTTTTATCATAGAGTTTACATTCTTCATTCACCATTATTTCTCTCCATCCTTCTCTCTCTGGTCACACCAATCATAAAAGCGTTGCCAAGTGTTTATAAAGGCTGATTCATCATATCCTTTCAGCATCGAAGTCAGTTTGTCCATTTCTGCTGCTTCCATTATCTTCTCAATCAACTCCTGTTCAGTTGGTACCACCATAGATCGCCAATACTTCGCATATAGAATTCTAGCCACTGTCATTACATATATTATCAAATACCTCTCTTCTCTCCTCACCTCTTTTGGGAGTATTCCCAACAATAATACCTCTGGCTTAAACAGAATAGTACTTTTTATAATATTCTGCAACAATCTATGCACCCATATCTAGTATTTTTTTGCCCTCTCACAGGTCCACCACATACGATAGAACGAACCCACTTTAACATTACATTTCCAACACTTATTAGAGCATTTTTCATCGTATTTCGATAATCTATCCGGAGTCATATACCATCTGTAAAACATTTTATACATGTTTTCTCTATAAGCAACCGCCCTAGTTATTTTCACATTTATTTTCCATATTTGATCCCATTGTTCCAACTCTATATTATAACCAAAGTTTGTCGCCCATTGAACCATACTATTTTTCACTATTTCATCGATCATATAATCCGTTAACAATGCATATATTTTTTTGATAAACTTCTCTTCTGGCTCATACAATATTTTCTCCATATCTGTCAAAGACTTCTCAAACCCTTTGTTTATCTTTTTTATATCTTGACTGAATCTGAGCTCTATGCCACCAACTGATATTCTCATCCAATTCAAGATCCCCCTTCGCATTTAGCATGTCCAAGTATCTTTGTGGGGGGTCTTCAGAGTATAACCTAGGTAACGTCACTGCTTCTACTGGCACCACCAACCTAGAAGTTTTAGTGAACCACCTCCTCCGGATGGTCTCCCAGACTCTTGCTAGAGCATCCCGTATCCAATGTTGTCTGAAGTATTTACGTGCTGCAACTTTCTCATCCCAAAGGAACGCGTGCCAGCCTTCTAAAAGGCCATGCCCTTCCAGTTTTAAAAGCCTTCTATCCTCCAGCATCACCCATTCCTTAATCCATGCCAATGCTCCCGCTCTGTAATATAATGTCCAGTTTGGAAAAGCCAGGCCTCCTCTTTCTTTTGAGTCTTGTAACATTTTAAGTCTAATTCGTGCTCTTTTCCCCTGCCACACAAACTTAGTTGTGATTTGCTCTAGTTCTTTTAGTATTGCCAAGTTTTTCAACGCAGGAATCATTTGAAATAAAAAAAATCCATCTTGGTAAAACATTCATCTTTATCAACACAATCCTTCCAATTAAGGACAGCTTCAAAGTCTTCCATTTTTCCAAATCTTGTTTCGTAACTCTTAACAGCTCTCTATAATTATCTTCTTGCAATGAGCTGCATCTGTTTTTTAACTGAATTCCTAGATATTTCACCTTCGTGCAAAGCTTGTATCCCGGCTCTTCTTGCAGACTCTCTTTGTTCCGAAGTCATGTTTTTCGTTAGGATTTTTGTTTTAATCATATTAATCTTCAAGCCTGCCACTCGCCCATACTCTTTCAAAAGCTTATTCAATTCCATGATTGAAGACCTCGGTTCCTCCAATATAAATGCCAAATCATCTGCGTAGGCTAGTAGTTTATAATGTTCTCCATGAACCTTTAGGCCCTTCACATCTGGGTTCTGTCTTACCTCCTCTGTTAGTACTTCCAAAGCAAAAATATATAATAATGGTGAGAGAGGACAGCCCTGCCTCGTGCCCTTCTGTATCTGGAATTGTTCAGTCCGTTCTCCATTTACCATAGCTGCTGCTCTCTGTTTTGAGTAGATTGCTTGAATTGTTTGAGGAAAACGTTCTCCCGCTTTGGCTCTCTTAAGTGTCTCTATTATAAACATCCAGTCCAAGTTATCAAAAGCCTTCTCTGCATCCACAAAAATTATCGCCATTTCTTTTTCTGGATGTGCTTCATAGTACTCCAACACATTCAATAACCTTCTCATGTTGTGCTTTATCTGTCTTTTCGGTAAAAATCCTGATTGGTCTTTATGGATTATTTTTGCTAAAACACGCTTCAATCTATCAGCCATTATAGAGGCAAAAATTTTATAGTCCACATTTAATAAGGAGATTGGTCTATAATTCTTAATGTCATTTCCTTCTGTATCCTGTTTATATATCAGCAAAATTAAGGCTTCCCTCCACGTATCTGGTATTTCTTCTCCTTCCCACGTTCTCTTATAGACTTCATGTAACTGTGGGAGCAATATTTCTTCAAAATTTATATAGAATTCCACTGGCAGGCCATCCGTCCCTGGTACCTTGCCTTTATTCTGTTTTTTTCAGTGCTTCCACCATCTCCATCATAGTAATTGGTTGATTCAATATCTTCTGGTCTTCCTCCGAGAACTTCTGCGACACACAGTCTTGCAAATACTGGGATATCTCTTCTCTGGTTCCATTTTCTCTTGCATAGAGTCTCTTATAAAAGTCTTCTACAATCCTTTTCAGCTCTTGAGCTCCATTTTGTTCTATCCCTTTACTATCTCTCAGCGATTTTATCGATGTTCTTTCAGATTGCTTTCTTATTTGATAAGCCAGCCTTCTAGTTGGTTTATTGGCATTCTCAAAATCGTTTTGTTTAGCATAGTTTACTTTCTTTGCCATTTCTGCTGTCAATAAACAATTCATTCTGTGCATAAGAAACTTAATCTTCACCTTCCTGTCAAGATCTCCTCCCATCTCCATTTCTTGCCTCTCCTGTTCCAGAATGTCTTTTTTCAGTTTAAGGTATTCCTCATTCCTTTTTCTATTTTTCTTTGCCGCTTCCTTCATCAAGAGTCCTCTCACAACAGCCTTAAAGGTATCCCAAACCGTTCGTCTCGGAATACCTGGTGTATTATTTTCCTTAAAAAAGAAGGTAAACTCTGTTTGCAAGCTTTTCACCACCTTACTGTCCTTAAGTAATAAAGGATTCAATGTCCATCTATCCCTATGGTTTGTTCCTTGCAACTCCACCATTATCGGATTGTGGTCAGCAAATGTACCGTCTTCAATTTCCGCCTCCTGCAAATCCCTTACCATTGAAGATGACATCCAACACATATCCAATCTAGACCAGGAATCATGTCTCGCCGAGTAGAACGTATATTGTTGTGTTTTAGGGTTTCTTATTCTCCAAGCATTCACTAATCGCAGTTCCTCTATAATCTGTGAGAGTGAGCTGGTAAACTCATTACCTTTTGACATCTTCCTCTGAACACCCGCCTTCCGGTCCATTTTATTATCAAAAACCGCATTAAAATCGCTGATCATACAGAGCTCCTGAAAATCTTGTTTAGCTATCAACATTAAGAGCTTTCCGTAAAACTTCTCCTGGTTTTTGTTTGGGGCATAAATGTTCACTATTAAAACTTTTTTATTTTGTCTTTGGGTTACCACCATCAATATTCTCCCATCTTCCGAGGCAAATATAAGTTCTGGTTGCATATGTTCTTTGATATATGTGGCCACTCCACGTTTTTTCTTCTCTTTATCCGCTGCTACGAATACTTTGCCTAGTCCCTTATAATTCAAATATTTTTCATCCTGTTTCCTAATGTGAGTTTCTTGAATATACATTATATCCGCTTTAGATTTCTTCAGTTGATGAAATATTCTTCTTTTCTGAGGTCCATTTAGTCCATTCACGTTAACCGAGATTATTTTTGTTTTCTTTTTATCCATCTAGATTTTGCGTCTGTCTGTATTCCTTTTCACTCTTTACTTTTTGCCGTGTAACAATTGGAGATCTCAGTCTAAATCTTCTTAGTCTTTGAGGTTTGGCAGACAAGTCTGATGCTGTTGCCCCCTGAGCTTGGGGTTCAGATTCCCTCTCCACCTCTCCCTCTTCTCTCTCCTCTTTTTCTTCTTGATCATCTGACATCTCCATGCCATAAGTCTCCAGAAAATCCTTGGCCTTAAAAACTGAGGTGATTCTAAATCTCTTTCCTTCAAAGTTAAAGAAGACCCCTTCTGGCAAAATCCACCTGTAGCTGATATTATTAGCTCTCAATAATGCTGTTAATTCTGAGTAATCCCTCCTTTTCTCTCTCACTCTCCAAGGTACCTCTTTCAGTACCTTAATTTCTTCTTGTCCCATCTTCAGCGGTACCGCATTCACTTCTCTCAATATTTTATCTCTGACTGCCCATTTGTGGAACCACACCTGAACCTCTCTGGGTACCTTGAATCTCCTTGCGTAGGCCGAGTTCATTCTAAAAGCCACATCAGTTTCCTTTTTCACTTCGCCTACATCCTCAATGTGTAGGTGATTTGCCAGAAGTTCAGACATCTTTGCGTTTAAATCTTCTTTTTCCTCTGGGATATTTTGGAACCTCAGAACAAATGCCACTCTCTCCACCTGAAGTCTCATCACGTCTTGCTCCAATGACAGTTGTTTCTCTTCGTTTTCTTGGACCTTCCTTTCCACCAGTTTTGTCTTCATTTCCACCTCCTCCACCGTATTGCTTAGTGTCACTATTTTTGTTGTGTTATCCGCTATTTGTTTCTGCAACAATTGTAAGCTTTTAGTGAACTGCTCGGTAATGTCCTTCATCGCATTCTGTATCGGGACTGCCGCTTGAGGGATCATATCCCTCACCTCCTGAATAGCTTGGTTAACCGGAACAATCGCTTGTGGAATGGAATTTCGAATTTCTTCCATGCTGGCTTTGATCAGCTCTACTACATCATTAATTGTGCTTAAAATGGTGGCTTGGACCATGGCTTGCATTTCCTTTTGGGGTTCTTTCTGGCCTGCAGCCCCTAACTTTCCTGTTGCGGCGCGAGGAGCCCCAGGTGAAACCCGGGACGCTTTTCTACTTCGCCCACTAGCCATATTTATTAATTTCAGTCTGAATTAAGTTTTACACTCTTGATTTACTCAGAGGATCTTCACCCTTTATTATTTATTATTATTTTTGTCCCTTATCCAATGTTTAGGAACAGCACAGCCTTTTGGCCCCATTCCCAGACCTTTTTATCATCACCAAATTTACACAATGAACACTGTTTAGATTACCTTACTCGTTGGCAAATTCCCCAGAAATTGTTTCCACTATTCTCTACTTTATTTACCAAAACAACCCCTCTGTTGGCAATTTTCCCAGACTAGCCACTTTTCCGCCTTCCCCCACCTTTGTTCTCCATTTACAAACAAAATCACTGGTCCCAATTACCAAAAAAAACTTTCCCAACAGCCCACTGTCAGTCAGTAGTCTATAGTCAAACACCTTATTAGAGTCTCAGTTCTCTCACCAACCAGGTTTTTCCAACTTTATTTCAGCCAATTCTGACTTTCACTCCCCTCTCAGTCACAGTATAGGCTGCAGCAAAAATTGGGAACGTAGCAAACACCTTAATCTTCCACCCTGGCCCCAAGGGCTAAACATTTCTGTGCGCTGAAATAAGCCTCTTCTTCTCCACTTCTACGCCAAACTTCAGCAGCTTTATAGCCAAACTCACTGTGCTCTCAGCCTCCACCGCTCGTTCCTTTCGGATGGCGTTCTCTCACTCTCGCCCTTTCCGCGCCAACTCCACCAAGCTCACTTTCACTTTCTAGCCGTTTAAACTCTTCAGGGGGGAGAGCCCTTCCCACTATGCTACTTCTATAGAGCTAATTATATTAAATCACCCTTTCCAAACCGCCTATTTCGTTTTCATGGATACTCAAAGAAGCGCTCTGTCGGTAAGGTCACTCTTCCCCCCCCTTCGGTGCAGGAGCATTGGCTTTGCTCAGCTGAACTGAGCCCGGACTTCAATCCCACGTCGGGGGCGATCCAGCCCACCCTGTGAGTTGCAACTCACACGGGGTCTTGGATCAAGCCCCTTGCAACTGCCCGTCCCTTCCTGGGACAGCAGGGGGGTCCTTTTGATGATCAAAGGACCCCTTTGAAGATCGTAAAGCCGCCACCGCGCTCAAGTGCGTGTGTCTCGCCATGCCACGCCTGCGCACTCCGAAGCTCCTGTTAACAGAAATATCAGAGAGCCTGTACTTACAAACCAGGTATTTAAAACCCACTCATGTCAATATGCATATATCGAGGCTACTTGCTAAGGAATGATCCAGCTTGTAGCAGTGGAAACAAAGGCAACATATACCACTCTGTTGCCATGCTGTGAAATAGTTCTCTGTATAAACCCTAACATTAGAGGTCATTATAAGACTATGGTTTTAAAACTGAAGAAGAACACTTGGGGCAACATGTGCTACAAATGTATCAGAATAAGGGCAGGTGCTGAGAAACACCCAAAGAAATCAGCACATCCTCAGTTTTTGATGCACTATTTACTTTGTTAAACAGCCTGTCTAATAGCTGACAAACGGCAATTCAAACTGAACCCTAAAGAATATTTTATAAGCCAGATAAAGCACCAGGGATGTCTGACTTGCCTCAGTTTGGTAGAATGAGCTCTCATATGCGATCAGGACCCTGAGGGATTTATTACAGTTCCACAGGGTCTGTAAGACAGAGCTCTTCCACTAGGCTTTTGACTGAGGCAGCGGACACCCCACCCCCTCCCACCCTGGCTGATCTTTTATCAGTGGCCTGGATCTGAATAGCTATAAATGAACCATCTACTACTGAGACATCTGCCTAAATTATACATAGCACTTTATGAGCTATGTTGTTCTATATTGTTGTTTTAATCTGTTTTTAAATTGTACTGTGTACTGTATTGAGACTGATGGAACCTGTCCTGAGCCTGCTTGCAGGGAAGGTGGGATAAAAGACCAATAAGAAAAAAAAATTAAAACCCCCATGGCCTGAATATGTGTGTACAGCACCAATGGTACTTACATATGCAGCAGCAAAAGGACTTCAAGCTGGTCGTTTGCCTCAAGCTATGTATAGATTTTTTTAAAAACCCACATATGAACAAAATATTTGATATCTTAATCAACAGAACATGAGAACATACCTCAACAGTTCTCTTCAAAGCTTGCTTTGCTTGGTAGTTTGATTTCTTCACAGCACAAATGTGCAGAAGGACAAGATTCCACAAGAAGTCAGAATGAATGGCCAAACAATGAGAACTCTGACTCAGGAGCTCTTGTTAACATCTGCTTCTGTTTCCAGATTCAGCAGGAGATGCCTTCCCCCTGAAGGTTTCAGCTCCTGAGGGCTGCATTCAGAACTGGCTCCACAAAAGCCAGGCCACCTCTTACCTTCCTGTGACCACTCTACCAATTAACAATCTAAGTTAGGCACCTATAGAGAATCACCCCACCACTTTCCCAGCCTCAGGATAACAAGGATGGTGTCTGAACCACACAAAAAAACCACACTGCTGTGGAGAGGCTAATTACAGCACTGTATGGGGTTGAAGGCCCTTAACAGGACTGACTTGGTGGTGGCAACCATGTGATGAGCCTGTTAGCCCATTTCTCTTTACAGCAGCCCTGCATGGGAGGCACTAACACCACCCTGAAAGTAAAACACACAAAAGAAAAGCAAGCTTTCAAGGCATAAGACGAAGCTATTCTATTTAACAAACAGCGCTTTGGTCCACTGGACCAAGCAGACATGGAGCAGCAGTCTAAAAGCCTTTTCACTGACTTCTTCCTACACAAGAAGCTTCCCACCTGGAGATCAAACTGGATAATTTAGAAAACAAAAAGGGGCTATGTCAGGGAAAGGTATTTTTAAAATGTAATTTAAACTTTTATTTTATACAAGATGACCTTATTTGAAGGCTGAATTCAGATCAAACATAGAACCAGAATTCCGATTCTTCAAAAGTCAGAGTGTTCAGCTTCCTGTATATTTATAATACCCACCCAATCCAGGGCACTGTCCTTAAACAGCACGCAGCTCAAAGACAAGAATCCACTTTTTCCCAAGTGCTGCTTCCAGCAGCTGAATCTCTTATCATACCCACCAATGAAATCACTGTTCTGGCCCACATAAATGAATGGTTTCAAGGCAAAGTAATAACAGACTCTACAATAACTGCTTGAGAAGCTGAAGCAGGGCCTGTATTCCTTCACTGTATTTATTTGATAGCCTTCTGTTCAGCCATAGTGCCTATAGGAATGACGAGAGAGCACAGGCTTCCCAGAAATCTGCAGTACATCACATCCCTGTTCACAGAGAACAAGGAGAGTGACTAGGGCCAACTCTGCCATGAGATATATCTGGGCAGTGAAAGGACCAAGTTCTTCCAGCGGGCTTCCAGGCAACACTGAACTCTCCTCATTCTTGAGGAAATGCAGTCCTTTGGCTTCCACCTCCAACCATTTCTAGATGGGGTTTCCTCCTGACCCAACCTGCCTATGCATTCTTAGTCTGTCATAAGATAGCATCAGACTGGCAAGCAGAAGGCCTCTACCACTGTTGTTAAGAACGTGCTTCCAAATTTGTGCTGTATGGGAAGGCACTGACATGGGTGCCCAATGAAGCCAAAGATGAGAAGAGAGAAGATTACATATAGGGACTGCTTGATTACAGAGAAATAAGCAGACCATACATTAATGGCAGATGTATGGGGGGGTGAGTGAGAACACAGAGTTTGTTCCAGGATAGACCAAGGGCATACTGTACTAACTTGAAGATGGCATTTGGGGGTTTTCTAAAGCAGGGCACTGTCTTCCACTTGGCTATACAGATCGGCTGAGTGTGAGAAGTGACTTGTCAGACTCAGGCATCTAAGTTACTTTACCTTTTTTACTACCTGTCTGCCTTTTTGCTGTGATTGTTATATACATCTGCTTATTAACCCTGCATCCCTTATCAGCCGCCCTCACTACCATCACATTTTGGGGGGGGGGGAGTGTGTGTCTATGAATGTGTGTAGAATTAGGGAGGCGCCAGCTTCAGTAATTCTTCTTAAGCACCTCAGGGAGACTCACATGAGAGTAATCTTGAAGAGATAAGACTTTGCATGGCTAGGATGGAACATATATCTTTCATGGTTCTGTCAGTAGTGATGACGCGTGTGAATGAAATGTGGGTTTTGGTTATACACAGCTTCCTGCCATTTGTACCCCAGTTCTGACAAAGAAGTCCAACCCTCAGCATCTCATTACTCCTAATAAACTTTCTATGGAAAGACTGTATGGAGTGTGATTACAGAGCATGCAGAAAGGGCAGGAGAGCTCTGGAGAATTCACCAGCAGACAGGCATGGGGGTATTTTAAATTCAGGGTCAATGGAGGGCAGCAAGTTGCATCCAATTTACAGTGACTACATAGGGTTTTGAAGGCAAGAGACATTCAGTGGTTTGCCATTGCCTGCCTCCATGTTGCAACCCTGGTATTCCTTGTTATTCCATTTACTAGCCAGACCCAACCCTGCTTAGCTTCTGAGATCTGATGAAATCCAGCTAGCTTGGGCTATCTAGGTAAGGTCACCTATAAGTAAGCCTTTATGGGGATTGTTACTTCACTGGCCTGTGCAATCAGCAACTCCTCTTCTGCCCCACCTTTCATTTTAAAAACCTGATCTTGCACCTTTCTTTTTCTGAAGTCTTATATCTTGGTTCCCCTCCAAAAAAAAACCTTTCAAGACTTTAAGTTCAAGAAGCTTTAGAAATTAGCCAATGAATACCACTGAAATCCTTCTTAAAGGTGGAGCTACTATTGGTTATCAAGAATTTCTAAGAGGGCTTATATTTATTAATTTCAACTGAGAGCACAATATAAGTGTGTGCACACAGACACTTAAGATTAGAGAAACTGAAAATGTCACTAAAAATGCCAGAAGATGGCCCAGACATTTTATTGCTGAACTGTATTTGTCTCCCATTCATTTTTTTAAAAGTCATAAATACACACTGGTGCTCTTCTCTGCACAGTGATCCTTATATGTATTTTAATACAAATAAGATTTCCTTCGCCAGTTGTCAGTTATTGGATTACTGATGAGCCAGTCATCAATCTGAAATTAAATTAGTCTTGTCAGGAATAGAGAGCATCACCCTCAAAGTACTCTGGACAAGAAAGTGCTTGTGCTACTAACGGCTCATGGGCATAACCAGACCTCCTAGGTCCTTCAAGCAACTTGGAGGGCCAACCACTCTGCCAACATTAAGAGGGAGCAAAATATGCTTCAGCCCAGTATAAGCAACATGTAAGGAAACATTAAGGCTGAAGGGTAAACGTTCTGTAGAGAACATAGAGGCCTGTTAATGACCCAAGGCATTCAAACAAGAGGGGGTGCTACTGAAATCTTTAATGCAGACAATCTCTCACATGAAAACCACCATGAGATAACAACCTCTGGCTGAGTAAACAAAGACAGCTATAGTGCCTCTCATTAAGAGGCAATTTATTTGGAAACAGTTCAGGACATGTGTATGTAGTAAAACAGCAAGGAGGAGAAAAGATGCATTGGGTAGAGGGGGTGTGGGGAGTGAAGAAGACAATATTGTGGAAGCTTGGAAAGTGAAATAGAATGGGAAGCAACACACTAGTTTCTCCTCTGGAATAACGACAGCTCCAAAAGCTGTTAGAAGCAGGGTTCAAGCAGTACTTTTGGCTCCAAGTAGTCAAAGATTGTCAAGGTATCTAGAGGGAAGTAACTGAAGCATGAAGGTGTTCTCTGCTGTAGGTATGTATAATTTCTAATTACGTAGATACATTTTAATAAAAGACTGTGTATTTCCAGCTCAGTAATTTGACAGGGACAGATCAAGGTTGTAATTAAGAAATGCTCCCCTCTCTCCATCACTAAGAAACTTAGCAACTTGGACAGCACACTCCATGCTTCCTCATGGCTTTCTGGAAGTTACAAGGTAGCAATTGCCTGTTTGGAGCTTGAGGAAGAGAATTCCAATCAAGTGAAACCCTCTATCATCTTAATCCATCAAGTTCACTCTGCACATCCTATAAAGCAACCTATCATTAAGTTCCCTCAGTGAGTTAGCACTCTGCGTAGATATTTTTGAAGGGTCCCAGGCCAATCAAATGTGGCAAACATGAGCCTGGGATCATATAGCACCTTCCATTTAAGGCCAAACCCAAGGCTTCCTAGCTGCAGCAAATAACATTTGCTAGCTTAGCACAAGCTTAACATGGTACTACTTCAGCAACTGCCTTCTTCAGAAAAAGGATTTCAGTCACTCCTTCTGCTTTAGACGGCCTGCTTCTCTGAGAACTTCAGCCAACCACAGGGCAGTCACCACTGTATCTGCTACTGGTCCATGGTAGGAGAAGGCAAAGTAATGTGAAATTGGCCTTCAACATTGGCAGAGTTCATTGTCCCATCTTTACAGAAGGGGAAGACTTTTTAAAGAGATATTGGTGGAAAGGCAGCCAGGTGACAGAGATCAAGCTACACCTCCAACCAGGGAGCACAATGTTATTACATCAGTTTTCACCCAGCTATGATGCTATATATATATCTAATTCCCAAGTTGCCCCCCCTGTGCGGATATCTAAATCCGCACATCGGGGGCACCTGGGGGGCAGGGAGATTTTCCTGCGCATGTGGGGCAGTCCCCAAGTGTGCAGAAAAATCTAAAAAGTTAAAAAAATGATACGGGGATCTTTAAATCCCCAAAAAAGTAAAAGAGCCCTCCCTGCGCATGCACAGGGAACGCTCTATAAACTGGCCGTTGAGGGCGGGAGAAGGCTTGGCGGGGCCAGCCGGCCTCGCCGCTGCTGCTGGGGAGGGAGGAAGGGGAGGCTTGGCGGGCCGGCCTCCCCCCCCTCCGCCGCCGCCGCCCTGCTGCTTGGGAGGGAGGAGGAGGCTTGGCGGGCCGGCTGGCCGACCGGCCTCCCCCCCCGCCACCGCCGCCTCCTTGCTGCTGGGGAGGGAGGGGGAGGCTTGGCGGGCCGGTGGGCCTTGCCGCTGCTGCTGGGGGGAGGGAGGGGGAAGCTTGGCGCCTGGAGTACTCCCTCCCCCGCGAGTATCGCGGGTCCGCCTCTTGTAGAAGTTCTATAAGTCACAAGCCAGCATTTTTAAAAGGTGTGGAGTACAAATATTTGGGAGACATGTCTGAGTTTTCTGGAATGGACAACCAAGCAAATTATGTCAAGACTGTATTTTAAAACGTAATATTCTTAAGTGGGCCAATACTTGTGACTAGAGAACAAACCAGATGAAGATATAGATGAGCCATTTTTAGATGTCCCTGCCTTGACAGAAAACCAGCCTAGTGAAGGGGGCAATTTGGACCATGACATCGGAGAAGACTTTTATTTTGCCTTCTTCTCCCATGTACACTTACCCACTGCAATTCCCCTTCCTTAACCTGCCATTTGCCCCACACGCACACAGATTCTGCACTCAGAAAGACCAGAGCTCCTGCCAACATCAGCCTGATCTTTCCTTTTATGAAAGATTGACCCTTCTCCTTGCTACTACAGGCCCTCTGACACCCCCCACTCAGAGCAAAGAGATCAGCCATTCAGATGACAGTTAAGCTTGTTAGGTAATACAGCAGCTATAAATGGAAACAGAACATAATTACTTGGAAGATATATGTCAAATTTAACAAGTCAGTTGCAGGGCAGAGAACTGTCAGTCTTCCTTTGCCCCCATCTTTTGGAACCTCTCTTCCAAAATTATTGGCTGTCCAAGATTTCTAGTCCTCATGATTGAGGCAGAATCTTAAAACAGGTGCAAGTGTCTGTGGCTGAATTATAGCCTCCCCCCAGAAGTAGCCATGCATATGTAGGCAAAGGAGTTTCATATTCCTTTGCTCATTTCCCCCTGAACTCCAGTTACTTCCAAACAGGAGTCTCCATGGAGCTCTCATTGCTGCTGCAAATGTCTTAGAGTTCAAAGCTGCAATGGAGTGTCTACATGACTGCCTTCCCCACATTTTGCTTGGTTTACCCTCCCCTAGCCTCAATTCCTACCCCACCCCAACCACTGGAGGGCTTTTTACAGTAAAAGGTAGTTAACAAACTTCCATGGCCTAATGCTATAACGATATCAAGTTACCATTTTTGAAAGCACTCCTATGATGTGGGTGGGTGGGAGTGGGAAACACACAGTGGGGTTGGGCAAAAGGAGAATGATGTGGGCAATACCTTCCCCTCCACACAGCACCCAGGTTTTTACAGCTGCTAGGGCTGCCAAGTCCCCCGGGGGGGTGGGGGTTTTCCCACCCAAAGGCCCCCCAACCCACTGGTCCAAATCTTGCTGGCGGGGGAACCCCCACCCCCCAAAGTGCCAGGTGTAACAGGCCGGATTCATCCCCTGGCCAGGGTAACCCCGGGGTTACTCTGACCTAGCCTAGAATAAGCCCTGCCGGGCCAGGCCAGAGTAACCCTGGGGGTTAATCCAGACTAACCCATACCAAACAAACCTCTGCTGGGCCATGCCAAAGTTACCCCAACTGAACAACACAACAACCTGTAACCCCAGAAAGTAACCCCTCGGGTGTAAAGTTGCCTATGCCAAACTATCGGAACCTGGGTCTCACAGTCCCCAATATAGAGTGATAAATTAAATGTCATTGCAACCAGCACAGTGTCAGCTTCTGAGGGTTTGAGGTCCATGAGAAACTTGTCAGCCAATCTGAGATTCCTTTGGGTAGTGAAGAACGGGGTATGAAGCCAATCTCATTAGTCAACAGAGCCCGGCAGAGGTTTGTCTAGCAGGGGTTAGTCTGGATTAATCCCTCCCGTGTTATTCTAGGCCTGGCCTGGGGGTGAATCCGGCCTGTTACACCAGGATGATGTTGCCCAGAAGTGATGTCATCGCACTGGGCATGTTGCCGGGTGGCGTTCTAGCTATCAGCCTGAAAATTCTATGGTTTTCAGGTTACAAAAACACAAAAGTGGCCATCCCTCCAAGTTAAAAGCTTGCTCACTGTTGTGATATTTGGTTGGTCCTAATGAGAGGAATGGTGTGCCATCAATTCAAATATACCACCTATAAACAATGTTTGGGGATTAGGACCAGAGCATATATACCCTACAGCAGCCCTATCCCACTTTAAAGCTTGCATCTTTGAGTAAGATCTTCCACTAACTGTTTGCTTATATTCTCACCATTGACTGCTTCAGTCCCTTGCATGCATAATTCAGGCCTGACAATACCAATGGTTGGAGGCATAGGGAGAGGAAGCCATATCAGAAATTGCAGCAAGTCCTCATGCTGTCAGGTAATATGAGGAAGTCAAAAAGTTTGGGGGGTCAGTAGTACTAAAATTTCAGTTTTCCCCTGAAGAATAGTAGCAGGTAGATCCTGAACAATTTAACACATCTTTTTGATCTTTGGCATCTAGCTATATAGTAGTAAATTTGATTTCAGCTGATATACAGTAACTGGATTCAGATATGAGCAACTTGTTTTTTATCCTAAAGCAAACTGGTGGTACTGGATCAGGCTTTAGTCACACATTACTCTGAGAGCAAAATTAGCCTCCAGAAGTTGTTTATTATTTATTATATAGTCCACCCTTCCACTTATAGTCCACCCTTCCCTGCACAGCAGGGCTCATTGAACATTAAAACCAAAATAATACAATTAAGACTGAACAGTCAGATGGCAGGCAATATTTCAACACCATTCGGTGCATCTTCTCTCAATAGAGAGTATCCTTCATATGTGCCCATGGATGTTGGCAGGGCCGGCCCACTCACTAGGCAAACTAGACTTTCGCCTAGGGCGGGGCCATCATGGAGGCACTGAACTGACCACCCTCCCCCCACCAAAAGCCCCCTGCCCCACCTAAAGCTCGCACCGCGCCCTGGCCACCACTGCAGCCTCTTCTCTCCCCCAACGCCACCACTCTCCCTCCTTCCGCCCAGGTCACAGCATCGAAGCAGCCCCTTCGAACCCGATCTCAGCTCAGACCACTCCAGCTCTTCCTCTCGGCTGAGGGCAGCCAGCATGTCCAGCCTGCCTTCTGGCTAAGGGGTCAGGAGGGAGGTGGAGGCACCGGCAAAAGTCTGAGAGGATCCCTCCAAGGGACAGCAGCAGCAGCAGCTCCCCGTTCAGAGCAAGGGGCTCCTGTGGCCAAGCCAAGCCTGGCCCCCCCTTCCCCATGGGACAGGAGACAGCTGCGTCCCGGGGTGCCGCCTCTTTTGGCTTGTCCCTGGGACTGGACCAGCTCCTCCACTCCCACAGATGCCCCCCCCGCACACTCCCTTCCCAAATTCTCCCGGCTGCACTATGCCTGGAAGGGGATCCCAGCTTCTGTCCTTCCCGGTGGTGCCAGAGAGAGCCTGGCAGCTGGGGCTCCCTCCAAGTGACCTCTGCCACTGACCTCCCACACACAGTCCCGGGGCTCGGCTCGGCACACCAGGGCAACTGGCTGCCGACAGCGGGTCCTGGGGGCAGGAGGAGGAGGAGGAAGAGGAGGAGAGATCTGCGAAGAGCGCTGGGGATCTTCCTGTGGCAGCAGAGTAGCCTGTCAGGATTGGTGCACCCCCCAGCCCCTGGAGCCACAGGCTCTGAGGAGGGTCACTAGGCGAGCAGCAGCAGCCCGGCCCACCACAGGGCTCCCACCACAGGGCTCCCCTCCCCCGACTGGACTGCCGGGCCCTGGTGGAGCAGCCGCCTGGGAGCAAGGGGGGGCTGGCTGGCAGCTGCAGCAGCACCAGGGGGGCCTCTTGCTGGGCTCTGACTTGACAGCAGTCCCACTGCCCCCCAGCTCGGAGGAAGCCCCGACTTCCATCCCCCCACAAAACTTCTTCACCCATCAGCCTGGCCAGAGAGACCAGACCTCCCCCCAAGGGTCCGGAGAGAGCAGCTCTCTCAGCACGCAGCAGCAGCCCTGTACAGTGGCCAAGGAGTAGACGGGCTGGTGGGCAGGTGCTCTGCGGGGGCAGCAAGGTGGATCCTCAGCCTAAGTGTCCCTCCTGGGATCGACCTTCCCCTCAAGCACTTCCTCCCTGGGATCCCCTGCCCCCCGACCCTGAGCCGATCCCGCCCACTGTTGTACCTGAAGCTCCCTGTGCCTGGAAACGGGAGGGGGCCTCCATGGTCTGGGTGGCAACAGAAGCCCCGTTGCCCCCCCAGTGGGGGTGGTCTCCCTCCCAGGGGGTGAGAGGGCTGAGTAGAAAGACTCTGGCCTGGGTCCTGCTCCATGGGGGCCAGGGCTCCAGAGTGGCTGGAAGCACACTTAAAGAAGGGACCCCTAAGTAATATTTTTAGAGAGCCAGCTGTGGGGTTGCAGTTGAGAGCGGCGGACTGTTTTGGATGAACAGGTTTGATTCCCCATGCCTCCTCCACATGCAGCCAGCTCGGGGCCTTGGGTCAGTCACAAGTTATTTCAGAATTGTTCTCTTACCAGCAATTCTTGAAAGAGCTCTCTCAGCCCCACCTACCTCACACAGGGTGTCTGTTGTGGGGAGAGGAAGGGGAGGCTCCGGGTGAAGGGTGGGGTGTAAATCTCTTCTTAAAGTAGGATAACTTCATGCCCTGTACCTCTCATAAGAATAAAAATAAGGCTTACTAGAGCACACTAGAGGTTTCTCTAGTCCAATGTCTTATTCTCCATGCTAGCCATCCAGATACTTCTGGGAATCCCACCACCAGCGAATAAAGACAGTAGCTATTTTTTCTCACAATTAAAATAAAGAAATTATCAATTTCAAATTTTGTTTGAAAATTGGTGGGCGCAGCGGGGGGGCACCAGAAGGTATCCTCGCCTAGTGTGCAAAAAAGCTGGAGCTGGGCCTGGATGTTGGGATAGCAAATTTCTGATGAACAGACAGAAAGGGAGGCCACTACTGATGGAATTACCATCACCTCAACCACGGCCTGGCATAACAGCCCCATTTTACAAGCCCTGCAGAAATGCAGGGCCCAGATCTTGCTTGGGAGAGCATTCCATCAGGATGGCAGCAGAGCTGAAAAGGCTCTGACTGTGGTTGAGGCTAAGCAGATATTTTTGGGGATGGGGCATCATCAGAAGATTTTGATCCATTGAGTGTAACACTCTGTGGGGGACATACCAGAAGAAATGGCCCTGTAAATATGTCAGTCCCAGACCACATAGGGCTTTAAAGGTTAAAGCCAGCACCTTGAACTTGATCTGGTATTCCACCTGGAGCCAGTTCAGCTGGCGGAGAACTGGCTGAATATGTACTCTTGAGGGTGTTCCTGTAACAACATGCACCGCCACATTCTGGACCAGCTGAAGTTCCTAGGTCAGCCTCAAGAGCAGTCCCGCACAGAGCAAATTACAGTAGTCTAGCCTGGAAGTGACTGTTGCAGGGATCACTGTAGTAGGTCAGGGGGAGAGAGGAATGGAACCAGTTGCTTGACCCAACAAGGATGGAAAAAAGCAAGCTTCGCAATACTTGTGATCTGGGCCTATATTGAAAGTGAGGCATCCAGAATCACACCCAAGCTCTTCACCATTGGCATTGGAGTCAACAGCACATTTACTTATTTTATTTAACTTGTATCCTGCCTTATCCCCCAAGTGGGCTCAGGGAAGGCCACAACAGAGATATAAACAATAAAACAACTTCTTAAAACCATAATAATCCTGAATAAAAGACAGATGGTAGGCCAGCAACAGATGATTGTACAGCTTGTGTTGAAGATCAGGTGGGCAGAAATATGATAAACAGTCCCATTGTACTTGATGGTGACGACTGCAATCTGTATCATAAGGCGAGCTGAGAGCAGTTTGGGCAGGAGGGGCCTAAATGAACGGATGCCTTCCAGTTAGCTAAAAGTCTGGGGGAACAGGTCTTTTTTATAGGCCCTATGGAACTGTAATAAATCCCACAGAGCCCTGATCTCAATTGGGAGTATGTTCCACCAGACTGGGGCCAGGATGGAAAAAAGTCAAGGTCAGGTGGGCATCTTTTGGGCTGGGGACTTCCAGTCGATGTTGCTCTACCAATGGCTTCAGAGAGACGGTTATGCTGGTCCTCTACCAGCACATCCAATGAGTTGCCAGGGGGCATCAGATCCCACAGAGCATTCTGGAAACCAACTGGATCCATCAGTCTACATGGGTGAGCATAAATCAGTTTGTCGACTATGCAGGAAGGGGCTGGGATGCTCAGAAGGGCCTTCAGGACAAAGTGGTCCAACCATGGCACCGCATCAATAGCATCAAGAACCACATCTATCCCCACCCCAAAGATAGAATCCAGCATGTGGCCTGCTTGATGCATGGAGCCTGATACAATCTGGGAGAGTCCTAGCGCAGCCATAGACAATACCAGGTCTGTAGCCTCATTGACATGGACATTGACATACCCCAGAACAACTAGTCTGGGGAACTCCAAGGCCCAGCCTGCTATCACCTCCAGCAAGTTTGGCAGGCTGGTGTACTAGGTGGTTGGTACATCAGCCAGATAGCCAAACTCTCCTCAGTACCCCACACAAGGCCTACACAGTCAATGCCAGAGATCTTTGAGGTGGGGAGTGGCCTGAAGGAAAAAGAATCTCAAGTGAGTATTGCCACCTCCTGGTCCTTTTGTCCAGGACTAATGGAGAACTGAGAAACCCAGGGGAGTCAGTTCTTTTAAGGTGACCACCTCACCTTCTCTCACCCAGGTCTCAGTCACACATGCCAGGTCAACCATTTGTGCTTGGTCTTATTATTGATGGACCTGGCATTATACAACATCAACACTGGAGTAAGGTCTGTTTTCCTAGCTCCACTACCAACATGTCTCAGGATGTAACAAAGGTTGGAAAGAGATAGAGCATACACATATCTCTGCCCCCTTCCTTTATGATACCTCCTACCACCACCATACTTCATACATTCCTCAATCACTGGGATCCCCAACTCCATGATGGCCTCCACAAATAGATCTCATCCAATTACACTTTCCAGATATCACACTTACACACATTAGTAGATCTCAATTAGCTCCCAAATACCTAGCTGGTCATAAGACCTAGCTAGTCCGGAAAATAACTCCTTAATCTATTCTCAAATCCCCTCCTTCCCCAGTAAACACTGCTAATATTCCAAGCTACTAACAATAAATCTAATTTAATTTAATTCAATTAGAATTAAACTTAAATAACCCATTAATATAGCTATTAAATAATATTTTCCCCAAAACCCTTGCCACCATCTAATTAGCAGGGAAAACCCTATTTCTAACTAATAAACCTCTTCCAATCCACTATGGGGCGAGTGGAGGTTAGATTAACAATAATTTACTAAAAAGGAAAATATTGCATAGCATCCTAATAGTGCAAACACTCCAATTATTAAGGTCTGGTACTAGAGAAAGCTGATATGCCAAATGGATGGCTGTGATTATGCAACCCAAGGAAGCCAAATTTTCAGATCATGGGACTACAGGTAAGAGATAAGTCAAGCGAAGCTCTACTGGATGTTCTCTAAATCAGACATATTTCCAGGGGTCTGGAGAGGGGAGCGCACCGGAGCACAGCTCCGGGAGCTCAGGAGCCAAGCCCCGCCCCCAGCCAACGTCCGGGGGAGTCTTTCAGGCAGCCAAATGTCAATTTCAGCTCCATTATATCCTATGGGCTACTGAAGTCAATGGTGAAAACATAGGGTATATTCTGGGGGCTGGAGGGGAGGGGGTTTGAGGGAGAGGCTCCAAACTCACAGGGTAGCTGATGGAGCCTCTCCCCAAGGTACCCAACAAGTTTCAAGAACAAAGTTAATTTTTCCCACCATAGAGAACAATGGAGGGAATGGGGGCAACCTGTTTAGGGGCCCGTAGAATTGGACCCCCTGGTCCAATGTTCTTGAAACTTGGTGGGTACCTTGGGGAGAGGCTCCATCAGCTACCCTGTGAGTTTGGAGCCTCTCCCTCAAACCCTCCCCTCCAGCCCCCAGAATATACCCTATGTTTCCACCATTGACTTCAATGGCCTATAGGATATAATGGGGCTGAATTGCCGCCAAATTTCTTTCATTCCCTCCTTTCCTTCTCTCTTTTTCCTCTTTCCCTCCTTCTTCTCTTCTCTTTCCTACCTTCTTCTCTTCTTTTTTCCTCCTTTCCCTGTTTTCCTCCCCTTTCCTTCTCTTTCTTTCCCTCTTTCCTTCTCTCTACTCTCTTTCCTTCCCTCTTTCCTCCTTCTGTGGCCCAACTCTCATGAGAAGGAGTTTAAACTTTAAACCCCTTCTCTCTTAGCTCCCCCACCCAGGCCAGCTGGGGAAGGGAAGGGGAGGCTTTTGAAGATGCCTCTCCCCTTTTTGCTTCCCCTTCTGACATCACTTCTGGTGATGTCAGGGGGCGTGGCATATGCTAATAGCCTAATAGCTCATTAGCATACCATATGCTAATGAGCTCCTGCAGCTGTTTTTCTACAAAAAGACCCCTGCATGTTTCTGTATGAACCTCATCAGATTTCTGGTTGACACAGTTTTAATTTCTTAAAGACACAAGTGAAGACATAAAAACCCATGTCCCTTGGCACACTGGACTTTATTTCTAGTGTTTTGTATTTCTAGTGTTACATATATTAAATGTGATATATGCGAAATCGTTTTGAGAACAATGAGCTTAGTAGTTTAACACAAGAGCACCAGTGCTTTTCCATTACACTTCAGACACCATGCACTGACAACAGGTGCTGTCAATAGAACCTGTAATTAGGCTACAGGGATAAGTGGGGCCTGGGATTGGTTGCCCTTTGGAGGCCAGATGGCAAACGAACCAACAGAGCTGGGGTCTACTTATTATCCCCTTAACTCACTGATTACCAGTCCCCTTGTCAAAAAAGGGAAGGACTTGGGAAAAAGATGGATGTTTGTCTTCTAGACCTAACCAGGAGTTCTAAAGTCAAATCAAAGCCTTGAAACCTCCCATATTTCTCCATGGTTAAAGGGCTGGTTGGCAAGGGATGTTTCTCATGCAGTTGCCACATGTGCAGCAATATCCTCAAATTATACACACGTCAAAGTAATGTCTGTGTAGTCAAATACTTTAAAAGACCATATCAGTGATGTGGCAGAAGTCATAATAATGGGCTAAGTACTGGAACATCATCAGCAGGCAAGATTCTGTATAGTGATTCCAGAACACCAGATAATCGCTCACAACAAAATGCATCAAGTATCATGAATGACTTGTTAAGTTACAAGGACCTTCCAGTAGCCATGAATAAAAAGTATAGTGACTTAAGAAAATATCTGTTGCTCAAACTTATGTATTCAGGATTTATGCCATGCATATATAGTGCTACAATAATTGATATAGCAACTAAAGTAATTCCCAAGGAAATATTTTTATTTTGCTTCAGCAGGGATGTGCAGTATGAACTAGGATTGACAAAGTCGTACTTTTAAGTATCATTCTGCTCAACCAAGTCCAAAAAAGCCTTGGATTTCAAAATTACAAGTGTTTAATGGCTTCCTTCCTCCACCAAGATATGCAGAGAAAGGTTTCACAATCACTTTGGTGCTATTCAGCAGTGTTCCATTCCACTGACTACCACAAAATCCTACCACAACTTTGAACCACTGGGCGGATTCACCAGCCAAATATGTCCGCTCCAATGAATGCTTGAGTCCAGAAAAATATTCAAACAACTTAACAGGTGAGGCTGTGAAACTTGATCAGGGAAGACAAAGCAGTTCCCATCAATGCCATATGGGGGGAGAAATGCATTATTTGTGCCGTATTGGGAGAGACGCTGGAAACAGTAGTGCACAGATATCTCAGCAACACGAATAATCTTTGCCATCTGTTTGAACTACTCAATGCTTCTGCAGTCTGAAGTAACACTCCCACAGAAACACAAGGGCCTTGCTGATGGATTATAAGAGGCCAGCCTTCCTTTGAGGGCCATTTTCTTCATAACTTCATGCTGTGCCTAAGACATTGTGATTTCAGGCCTGCTGGAATCGAACTGGAAGACATTACATGCCTTGCTGAGCCAATAAAAAAGGGTGATCCCATCTTGAATTGTATTGAGCTCTAGTCTCCAAAGAGATTTTCATTTGTTCAAGAGGCTACAAGTATATTCAGAAGTAGAAGTGAAGAGCCCCTGAAGATGATACAGCATGACATCAGACGCACACCCCTCTTTTGTCTATGGTTAGTTTGGGGCTAAACAGTTGGACAAAGTTTGGAAAATGAATTTGGTTTAAATCCCAGTTCTGGAATTACTTTAAGAGAACCATTTATGCCCTGGCCTGGATAGCCCAGGCAAGCCCAATCTTTCCAGATCTCAGAAGCTAAGCAGGGTTGACTCTGGGAAGTACTTGGATGGGAGACCTTCTTGAAATACTTGAGGTGGGGGGGTGGGCAGGCTTTATTCAGTCACCTCTCTGAATATCCTCCAGGCTCCCAGTAGGGGTCAGTCGCCAGAGGTCGCCATGACTTCCAAGTACATGCACACATAAAAAATACAAAAAGACAAAAAAGATAGAACCATTCACCTCTAGGAAAAAAAGGAACTTTTCATTACTTGGAGTTCCCTCATTTACAATTTATTCTCCAAACAAAACAGATCTGTTGTACATCAATTGTGTATGCCCTCTATGCTATCCACACAATTGAATAGTAAACTCAGTTATTCATCCGGCCAGATTTAAAGGACTTTTTCAAAAGGGGATAAAATCTATAGTTTGCCTAAATTAGCACCCTACCAAATCCATCCCCTATTAATTCTAATCTATTACACTACATCAGGGATTCAAGGTCATATTAGGAAATAGATAAGGGGTACAACATCAACCATAATTGAGAACAAAGTCCAATCCACTGCTTGAGCTAACTAGCCCAAGAAGAGTTTTAGTAGAGAAAACACACACAGTATTTAGCACTTGCAAGAAAACAATCATTGGAGATCAAATCAGTCAATCCTAAAAAAAAAAAAAATCAACTCTAACTGTTCCCTGGAAGGCCAGATACTGAAGCTGAAGCTCAGATACTTTGACCACCAAATGAGAAGTGAGCACTCACTGGAGAAGTCCCTGATGCTGGGAAAGATTGAAGGTCAAAGAAGAAGGGGACGGCAAAGGATGAGATGGTTAGACAGTGTTACCAATGCAACAAACATGAAATTAAGCAAACTCTGGAGCATTATAGAAGACAGGAGGGCCTGGCGTGATGTGGTCCATGGGCTCATGAAGAGTCAGACTTGACTGTACAACTGAACAACAAATAACTCCAAAGCCATAATCTTGTAGAAATCACAGAGCAAACAGCTCCCTATAACTTTTAATGGAAGAACCAGAGGAAGAAGTAGAAGGAATGTGCTGTGAGACCAGGAAGAGTCTGAGGCAGGTTCAGCCAGGAGAGAAAAAATCAACCGCAGCCTAACCAACAGAGGCTTTTCTCCCCTGGAAGCAGCGCACCCCAGCTGCCACTCCACATGCTGACTCCCAGGTAAATGCAGCTTGGATCACATGATGTTGTAAAAGACATTTCTGGCATCAATAGATTTAAAAGTTTTTTGGACAAGCTGTATGCTATGTATCATTCGTCTCCAAAAAATGCAAGGCAGCTCAAGTCATGTGCAGTTATGTTGGAGAAGGAGATCTTAAAAATTGGAAGGATTCTATCTACAAGATGGGTTGCATTTAGCTACAGAACTGTTTCGGCTGTTTGGCAGGATTATGAAGCCCTAGTGCTTCATTTTGAAAAAGGTAAATCAGCAAATGGTCAAGACGGAAAGAAGTGCAGATATGAAGGTCTTCACAGAAAGATTAAATTTATTCTGAATTTATTTTGGATCTTGGATTAATTTGTGATGCTTTGCAAGAAGTCAGAAGAGAAGCACTGTTCCAGTTATAATAAGAAAGCACTTGAGGCAACAGAAAATCTGCAATTTAAGGGTGTCCCATTGCATAGAAAAAACAGAATGGATGACCCACCAATCTCCCCAGTTGCAGTCTATGATCACCTTAAAATTCCTCTTCAGAAGAGACTGCTTTCAATAAAAGACACAGAACTGTCAAGACGTGGAAGAGTTCTGGATTCTAAGAATTGGCCAACAAAACACAAGCAACAACATTCTCTACGGGAAAGAAGAGATACGCATATCGGCAAGACTATTTCAGCTCAGTGAAAGAGAAGCCATTCCAGCCTTCAGAGAACATTTAACATTCAAAGAAACGCCCCAGGAACTGTCTCAGATTCAGTGCACTCTCAGTGCAATAGCTATTTCCTCCAGTGAGTGCAAAAGGGGATTTCCCCCAATTAACCTGTTTGTCTCTCCAGAAAGGGCCTCCTTGTTAGTCAAAATCGTAATATTCTGATTATTTATAAAAATTGTTGGACCTCCCTTAACAGTCTTTGATTCAACAAAGTATGTTAAAACACGGTTGCTAAAAGGTCACCTTTCAGCATTGGGCACCAAAAGCAAGACCTGAAAAAGAACTTAGGAAGTTGGTGACATGTCAAAAGTTTGGAAACTGCTTTAAAGTAGAGGTAAATCCATAGCACATAAAAACAATATTCAGTGCAATCCAATTACCTTCATTGGAGTTGACATTTAAAAGAATTACCTCCAGGGCTCCCCCCCCGGGAAAAAGAGGTGCCAGAACTCTCAAGAGATAAATGAAAGAGAAACATATGGGATTCTTTGAAACAATATGGGATTCTTTGAAACAATATTGGGGGGGGTGTTTAAAACAAGATTGTTTCAAAGAATCCCATGTGTTTGTCTTTCATTTATCTCTTGAGAGTTCCGGCACCTCTTTTTCCATTAAAAAAAAAAAGCCCTGGAGGTAACCAATGTTAGTCTGAGCAGCAAACACAAAAGTCTTGGAACATCTTGAAGACTAATAAGTTTATGGTGGGGGAGCCTATTTTGTCAGATGCATGAAGTAAATTTTTAAATGTACTTCTTTTACTCTAAGTATGACAGTAACACTAGCAAGATTATTTCCAGTTACTGCAAGACATAATCCAGCATTCCACTGATAGCACCTGAAAACCACAATTTTTACATGCAGAAAAATTTAGCCTTCAGCATTCTGGACAATATTTCCACAATTACTGAAGCCACTGCCACCCATTTCTATCAGAAGATAATTACTCATTTATGTGTAATAAAAGAAAGATATGGGGCCAAATGCCACAAGCCATGCATTTGAAATGGTTTAAGGGGAAAGGGCCACAACCCCTCCCAAGTAGATCCAACTTAACAGAATCCCAGGCCCGTAACTACATTGAAGAGAAGAGGTTGGATTTATACCCCGCCCTTCACTACCGAAGGGAGTCTCAGAGTGGCTTACAAACTCCTTTCCCTTTCCCTCCCCACAACAGACACCCTGTGAGGTAGGTGGGGCTGAGAGAGCTCTGACAGAAACTACTTTTTCAAGAACAGCTGTGCCAGAACTAAGGCATCTGCACCACCCGTCAGGGCCCCTCACGGTTTGGTCCTCCCTGGAAAAGCAGCAGGGTTTCCCACCCTAAGCTGGAGCTCCACTTAACTGCCAGGCTTAGGGAAGCACCGGCCACCTGACTCCTGGTGCACGCCATTGGGAATGTGGATTGACACTGGAGAAGCAGGGCAGCACAGTCTCCTTTGCTCTCCACCCAAAGCTGGGATCCAGAGGTGGGTGCTGTGGCCAAAGACCTGGGTGTGGTGAGTGAGGCACTGGTGGGCTGCTCACCCGTCTCTCCAGCAGCCGGCCTGGGCCCAATCCCAGTGGTGCACAGTGTGCCACCGCCCCTTCTACCCACTCAGCAACTTCAACTGGGAACCGCTTCCAGTGCAGCATGTCTGTGGGCACTCATGCTGTAACCTCTGGACAATGGGCAGCAAGACAAGGTGCTTCAGCCTCAACCTCACCTCCTCAAGGACCCCTTTGGCAAGTGGGGGGAAGCCTGTGTGGACACCCCAGCAAGCAGATGAGAGCCAGCAGGAGAGGAGGGGGTGAAAAGGGTCAGTGCCTGGGGATGCCATGGGGAGGGCAAAGGAGTAAAGACTCTGGGCGGCCCAAGATCTTCAACTTTAAGTAAATTAACTTTAATTAGCCAGTGCCACCCAAGAATTTTAAATGCTCCCTGAATTAGAAATTCCTAGCTACAGGCCTGCAGAATCCAGACTATGGACTTATGTAAAATGCCCCATTGATACTTGTTCAATTTGACCAAGACAGCCATGGGAACTTGCATAACAGTTCTTTTCCACTGCAAGGGTTTACACAAGTTCTACCTATTGCTTAAGTAATGTCAAAGTTTAACTTTAAGGAAACTGCCACATTTGAATGTTAAAGCCATTATCACCATTCCCAGATAACAGATGATCCCAGTGGGAAAAGTTTGATTAAAAGTTCTGTAACATGACAAGAAGATTCCACAAAATTTCGGCAGCAAGTTAGATAGCACAAGCTATTGTGCCTTTTTTATAGGAGCCGCAGTAGCTCAGAGGTTAAGATGCTGAGCTGCAGACTGAAAGGTCAGTAGCTTGGCAATTTGAGATCCTAGTGCCACGTCTGGCCCCAGCTCCTGCCAACCAAGCAGTTTGAAAGCAAGAAATTGCAAATAGATAAATAGGTACTGCTTCGGTAGGAAGACAACAGCATTCTGTGTGCCTCAGAATTTAGTCATGCCGGCCACATGACCATGGAAATGTCTTCGGACAGCTTTGGTTCTTTGGCTTGGAAACGGAGATGAGCATGCCCCCTAGAGTTGGATTCGCCTGGCTTTCGAGCCTTGTGCCTTTTAAGCTTGGTTACAAACAGGCTGTTTTTCTCCGCTTTGTTTTGATAAACTGCAACTCTGGAGGTGGCTCCCAAAGAGAAAAGGCCTCCAAGTGGTACCTAATGTTTATAAGTACTTAGCATTAATACATATTCTTTTCAGCCTGGTGAAATGTTTCCATTTGATGCTGCTCAATGGAAAAAAGTATACTCTAGACTGATTTTCCACATATTTTTCAGCTATTAAAGGTTTGCTGGATTTAGTTTGACATGCCTTCCCACTGTGCATACTTAAGCAGAAAAAAGTTTCCACAAATTAATAAGGTATCTTCAGACCAAAAGTGAGGAGACAGACATAAATGCTCCTGTATATAATTTCAACTTTTTTCACTCAGAGTTCAAATCAAGAATATTTGCTATACGGTGTAGAAATACTTGCCTCAACAGAATTCACTGAGCCTTTAATACAGCAAATGAAATTATTATTCTTTAAATGAACTGTAAGTCACAGTTAAATACATTTGTCAATGTGCTAATTTTTATCAATGTTATGTTATCTATGCAAAAAACAAGATGCAACTCTACTGGAGAATCACTATGCACAAATATGTATATTAATAGTGCAATTCTAAGCAGAGCTGAACCTTCTAAATTCATTTAAGTCAGTGGGCTTAAAGGGTACAGTTCTGTTTAGGATTGCATTGCTAGTCACACACCAAGCTCTGAACTTTCTTCCTTTAATACAGTTACTGAAATGTCATATTAGAGACAAGACTACATTTGTTGTTTATAGCTGTAGTTCAAGGAGCATGCCATCTTGAAGGCTGCGGCAGAACCATAATGCTTTTGGATGAAACATCTACATTAAGAGCGCTACCCAGAAAACAGATTGCCTGACTATTTACAGTCTCTATATAAATCCATTCACTTCGATGGCACAAACCAGCTTCACTAAAAGTATTCTAGCTTCATTAAGCTGTTAAACAAGTTGCCTGATTCCCAGTGCATTAAGAGCTCTGTGGTAAGATTTCTTAAAGTTATATGTCCATTTGTTAGAGGCCCCTTTCTAGTGCTTAGCATTCTGAAACTCAAAGGAAATAATGACACACACCATGCTAGCAGGAAATTTTAGACATAGACCTTGTTTGGAGTCAAAAATCTGTAACTGCACAGAGTTATGCATTACTAGTTTCACAGAGGTAATTCCTTCCTGGAAGAAAAACTGCTTGTACAGCTGCCTTAGACTAAAATATATGTTAATTAGAAAAGGGCACTTTATTCTAGTGAATCATCATTTAAGAACAGTAAGTGTGGCTGAGTTAGAGAAGGCAATTCTGGCCCTAAAGCCAAATGTTCTCTCAAGTATCAACTTTTTCTGCTTACCGGATCTGAATTCCATTTGCAATTAGTTATTCCCCCCCTTCCATGTAAAGGATTAATCAACCATTTTACAGTCTAATTTAGGCAGCTAATTTAATCTAAATCTTGAGATGCTTTTACATCGTTTCAGTAATAAAAGCATGACAGCTCTTTAGGCCCATGACATACAGGCTTTCCTTTGCAAAAGGCCACATTTCAACCCAATGACTAGAAATTAGAACACACTTTTCATTAAGGAGCCTGGAGGCAAGCTGCAATATTTGAAACTGAGAAGGTAAAAAATTCAGCCTTCCCTTTAGGCAACTCTTATCCTATACTCATCTAGAACTTGCTTGTTTAAGTTAAACCAAAAGCACACCTAACAAAAGACAGAAGGAACGCGGACTTTAATGGAGACTGTACTTTAGACAGAAGAGTCAGCAGCGGGGGGGGGGGATTAAGGTCAGTTTGGAGCCTGTAGCAACAGCAGCAAATGCTTGCTTAACACTGGACAGCTTTCTGTGAACATCAAGAACAGCTTTCTTCTAAGACAAAGATGTTCTAGACTCGTTTAATAAAGTGAATGTCTGGTTTTTGCTAACTGAGCAAAAAAGTCTATATTTCCCTTGTCAACTTTCACTAGAAGCATGAGCTCCCAAATGGATACTCTGAAAGCTTTTCCAAGAGAACTTTAGAAGTTGTTTGAACAGATCAAATGTAATAAAATGAACTGAGGTCTTAGAACCAATTACTTTTTCACTCATAGTCAACATTTGTTACTTTCAGCCAGGCCTTCAGAACTCAGCTGAAACAAGATGCTGCCTTACAGCAATAAAAAGAATGAGTATAACTACTCATCACAGAGTTGTGTTTGGCTGGAGGGGGAAGAAAAGGAACACTAAAAACTGAAGTCAGATCCTCTATAAAATTATAACTTCTTAAGCTAGCTCTTTATTCCTATACATTACCATTCATGATATATTATTGCTTTGTTAGTTGCAACAGGTCAGCAAATACTTTAAGAATCGGCAGACCTTGAACAAAATCTGACTTTTCCCACACTGCAACAGCCACTAGGAAATAAGAGGCCTAGGATATCAGCGGCATATTCTTCCTGCACCAGATAATATGGTGCTGATCCAACTTTTTTTTAAAAAAAAAGCCACGGTTGTGCAGTCAGGGAACATAGGAAATCCAAAACATTTATTCTGAGCAAATCTGAGCTAATTATGATAATGTCAGAGACAATAAGTAGCCATTTTAAAATAAAACCCAAAGTACATGTAGCATGATAAAACAAACAAGGTGATTCTTCTGAACCTAACATCCTGTCCCCTTAGATACAACCAATATTGATATTGCTCTGGCAATGGAGATAGCATTCAAAGAACTATGAGGAACTGACCTAAGCACTTGGCAATGGAATTGTTTTAGGAAGTTAAAGTTGATTTGAAGCTCTCTTATCTACTTATTCAGTGGAGGAGAGGGGGGTTAATGTGTTTTTTGTGAAGATACTATTCACTACGTTAAGCCAGCAACCATAATATACTTGGGGGGGGGAGATTGTAACTAAAATATATATTTAGTTCATTGTAGTATTCAAACACCAGTCTGCCAGTCAATCCCATGTCTGTTTTCCAAGTCTACTCTCCTCCTTTGACTATTTACTCATCATGGCTGCTACCCACAAGTCCTTACCCCCAGCTGAGCTTGTTCAAAACAATTTCTTCTTATTCAACTTCCTATGCATTCAAGTACTTAAGCTTCAAATGGCACGAAGCAGCATTAACTTTGCGATTCATTTTAAGAGACATATTGCAAAGCCTTAAATGTTTAGAAGTTTCAGTCTGTTATCAATTTTACCCATAATTTCTTTATAAAAAAGTCTGCTACTCCTTACACAAATGTTTTGGGTAGTTAAATTGGGAGTTGTTAAATTGCAACCCAGTGTCATTTTTTACAGTGATCATTCCAGGGAAAAGTGATCTCTAGAGGTGCTTTTGTGTACCTGCTTATCTCTGACAAAAAGATAATAAATGACTGATTGTAGTGCTAGATAAATCCAAAACAAGATATTTTATCTAGAACAGGACTCTATCCTCAGAAAGTGTAAATTAGGAAGCTGTGCTGTACTTATAAGCCTGTTAATTTTACCATAAAAATCAGAACAGATAACTGAACATCATTGCATTATCCCCACTATCTAGGGAAACCATGCCACAATTGACATTAAACACCACCAATTAAATTTGGGTTGTTAAGTGGCATTTGCTTACTTTTGCCAGGGTTTATCTTGGCAGGAAGAGGACTAAATGTTTATAATTATGACAGGAGACAATCTCAAGAGGTTTACTATATTTTGGTATAGTTAGTAACCAGGAAGGATATGCTACATGGCTAGGATGAGGGTGCTGTCATATCCCAAGGCAGCATCAAGCCTGCTTCCGTTTAGCCTCCTTGTAAATGAGGCCCCACACTCCAGCCAGAAAGGCACAGGCTAGCTCTGACTAACAAAAATAGATGTCCAATGGCACCTGAAAGACTAACATTTATTCCAGGTGGGCAGCCGTGGAAGTGTGCACAAAAGCTCATACTTTAAATAACCTTTGTTGGTCTTAAAGGTGCCACTGGACTCAAAACTTGTTCAACATTTATTCCAGGAGCAGCTTTCATGACTGAGAGCTCAGTTCTTCAGGTGCTTTAACTAGGCTCTTTTGCTCTGCTGTCTTGCAAGGTCTGTGACAACTGAACCTCCCCAAATGCCGTCTGATGTATACAAATTTTATTTGCATAATCTGCCATCCCCCCTCCCCATTCTGTGACTAAGCAAATCACAACTTGAAAAAAGTATTACTGAAAGTTGGAATGGTACTGTGGAAGTGTGGTCAGGTTTGTGAAGGTCTTGGATTTTTATAGGAACAAAATCCTATATGTGAGGATCCCCTGTACATTAAATCCCCAGCACTTGGCAAAGTACAGCAGACCAAGTTCAGAAAACCCTGTGAAGCTGGATTTAGAGTGACGTAATCCGATGAGTTGCTGATCACAACATGAATGAGATGAGACCACCACTTTCTTCTTCTTCCACACATACTTTAATGCCTTTTGTTTCAAAAGTTGCCTACACAGTCCATGCCAAATGGAAGCCTCTGTGAATGCTGTCTTACAGTCTGAAAGACCTTGCCAATCCAAACTGATCCCCACTCAGTTGTAAGGAAGCAATCATTGCCATCTCCTAAACTCTTCCACAGAGAGAGAGGGAGTTCAGCCTTCAACCAAACTTAATGCTTCTTGTCAGCTTGACAGCCTTGTGCATTAGCTCCAAACTGCAGTTTAGTTTATTTGGTTTCTATCCCACTCCATTTCCTACAAGCAGGAAGGATCTGTTTAAAGCTGCCTCTGCCCCCTCCAAGAGATTAACAGTGACCCTGGCTTCTCACAGCCTCATATAACAAATTTAATACCAACATCCATATATTCATATAATATGGGTAAGAAACCTGAAATATGTTTGGTGGGGGAGACAACCTGAACACATCTACAATAAATAGGCTTATTAATAAAATACTATTTTTCTTTAGTAGTTTGTTAGCTGATCAGAATTCCACCACCACCCACTCAATTTTGGCCTTAATAGAAGGAAAGTCTGGTGATACAAGTTTTGCACCTGATTTGTTCAATAGTTATCAAGATGGAAGTCCTTTAACTGAAGACAGAAGCTGAATCACAGATACAAGTCAGTGTCACCTAGCATCCTTTACAAAGCCCATTTTGCCACTGGCTCCTCTCAGTCCAGCCTTTTTTGCTCTTGAATATAGTTTATCCCATTTAAACCAGAGAACTGAACACTTCAAAAATGCACAGCAGAGCAGCTGCTTAACATAGAAAAAAAATGTTAAGTCAATTTCACTCTGCAAGCATCCCCTAAAAGGTGAGCAGAGCGGGGCAGCAGGGCAGGGAAAGCACAGCTGCCTGTGTTTTGATAATCAGAGGCCATTCCAAGTTCCTCTGGTGGTGGATCTTGTGTGCGGTGGAGCTGCCATCCACCAGCACATGTTGCACCTACGCCTGCATCCCATTACAGATGCTGTATTTTCCGCGTCTACTGCTCCATTTTCTAACGGCCTCTTCACAAGTCTGCAGCCAACAGGGCCCCAAACTCTTTGCTGGGTTGGAGGCAAGCGATTATTTTAGGGACCGGCTGTGAGAAGCTCTACTCCATTCCCCAGATAGGATCCTACATCCTTCCCCTTCCCCCCCTTCTCTGAGGCAGAAGAAATTTTTGCTCCAAAGCATCCCAGTCTTACACAAGTTCACTCGAAAGTGAACCCCGCGGAGTTTAATGGGACTTATTCTCAAATGTTCCTAAAACTGCAGCTTTTAGTCGCGTAAAGGTATAAAGACGTTTCTATGATTTGGGGGGGGGAGGATTAGATGCCTCCGATCTTAACTCGCATCCTATTTTCAATCCTATTCTGGACGGTGATGTTTTTCTCCCTGCAGTCAACAAAATCCGTTTTCAGAAGTTTCAGACGAGGTTATTTTAAACGGGAGAGAGATAAAGGGAAGATGCATGTTCTCAAGCCCTAAGGCTGGGCAGAAAAAAAAAATCGGAAGCGGACGGCAGCTAAAATTGACGACGTTAATTTCACATCCGTTGGATAATGCACTTTAGCAATTGTTTGCAAGTGGATGTTTCGGCTTCGCACAGGAAAACACAGCTGCAAAGGACTGCTAAAGTACATTGAAAGTGCATTGTCGAACGCGTGCGAGAGACGCTCAGTTCAAACACAGCCTGGAGGCAGGAAGGCCCCAGACTTACAGGAAGGTAGGCGAGCTCTCCCCTTTGCCCTTCAGGAATCCGACCTGGCACATTTAAATTCTGGCGCGATCGAGCGGATTTGTTTGGAGACCCTACGCCATTGCGAGCGGGTATCAGGAGTGATCGAAAAAACACAAAAACACCCTGTTTGAAAATCATTTCTTGCTCTAGTTTTAAGGTCTTTGAAAACACGGCAAAAGACGATATTTTTTTAAAAAAATAATAAGACTCCCTCGAGTTAAACGGAAGTCTTGGGCGATTTCAACACCTGTCCAGAGAGTCTAGGGCAAGTCGCCGCCGAGTTTGCTCACCGAAAGCCAGGCAGTGCAATGCTCCCTTCTACCCAACAGAGCTCTCTGCGCACGGCAAGCGCCTCCTGGCGCTGCCTTCAGACCAGCTCGCACCAAAACACACCGGAAGCGACTCGACTTTATTCCTTTAGGAACTTGACCGACCTACACTTCAGGGCACTATTGCTGGCCTGGGGGGCGGGGGGGGAGGAATAAACCTCTCTGGTCCAGCTCTTCTCACCCCTACTGGAATCAATCCGGGTAGGGCTTGTCGGAACAAGAGGCGAAGGGCAGCCAGGAGGCCACCCCCCTCCATCATTTGCAGTGGACGGACACTCGGTAGTTTCGCCGCCGGACACATGGAGAAGCGCTTTAGGCAGAAGGTGGGCCCCAAAATAAAGCTGCAATCTGGGGAAACGGGCTACGGCCTCAGCACGGGGAATTTCCTTTGCAGTCAGGCGACCTCCTCCCCCTTTCGTTTTCCACTCTTTCAATACTTTTTAAAAAAATAATAGCCTCTATTCTTAAAGCAGGATAAGGGAAACCCTCTAATAACCGAAGCCTGACCCCACTACCCAAAGAAACAGTCGTGAATCCTCGGGATCCTGCGTGCCGCTGTACATGCGCGCAACTAAAGACGAGTGTCCCTTTCGCTAGGCATCTCCTCTACTGTACCCTGCAAAGGATCCCTATCCAACTTCCCGCTCCGCGACGCGGGATTCATCCAAGGGGGGCAGAAAAGAGACGAAACACGGGAGCCGAATCAAGGCTTTCAAGACTTGAACCTACAGCGGCTCCCAGAAGGGCTTTAGGCAGCCAGTTGTTGGAGCTACACTAGAAACACCGCGAAAGGAGCTGGTCTCCCTAGCGAGGCTCCATCTGCGGGCCCCGGAGAAGACATCCCGGTAGAGGAACTCGGGACTGGGGCGAGCGGGAAGGGGCAGGCGGGGAGGGGTGACCCAAGCGAAAGCCGGCGGGGCCCTGGCCTGCGTACCTGTACCAGGTGAGCCCGCGCTGATAATTGCGGTCAAAGAAGTGGGGCTCGGCGCCCACCGCTCGCACGTCCGGGTGTACCCGCAGGAACTCGAGCAGCGCCCGCGTGCCGCCCTTCTTCACGCCGATGATGAGTGCTTGGGGCAGTCGCTTGGTGCCGGAGCCGTTGAGGAAGCTGGAAATAGAGCAGGGCGAATCCGGAGCCAGCGCGTTGTCCTCGGGGTCTTCCTCGTCGTCGCTGCTCTCCTGCTCCAGGCTCAGCTGGCCCTTGGAGGCGGGCGGCTGCAACAGGAGCAGCTTGGAGAGCGCCGGGCCGTACGCCCGCCGGGCAGGGGCTGGGGAGCCCGGTGCCAGCAGCCCCGGCGACCCAGCGGTGGCACACGAGTAGACCATGCAGAGCCACACAGCGAGCATGATGACGAGTAGGAGCAGTAGGAGCCTCCTTCGCCCCGGCGGGAGCAGCGGCGGCGAGACAGGGGCGCCGGGAGCATCGGGGAGGCAGAAGCCGATCAGGCGCAGCAGGCCCATAGGCGGCAGCCCGCGGGTGATAACCCCGGCACCATGGCGTACGAAGCCCGGCCAGCACAACCAGGCGGCGGCGGCGGCGGCGGCGGGGAGAGTTCAGCAGCTCGGCATTGCCGGAGCGTCTCTCCCAATTGCGGCGCGAGCGGGCAGCGGTAGTACTCGAGGGCGGAGAACAAGCGCGCCTGACTGACACCTTCGGGGCCTATAAGAGTCGCCCGCCGCATGGTAATAAGACCACCAGGTGGATCAAAGGTAGCCAATGGCAAGCCAGCCAGCCCCCGTTGGGCGGGGAGCCGAGAGCAGCGGGAGGTGATTAGCCATTCTTATTGGCTAACGAGCCGTTAAAGAGCCAGGGGCGGAGAAGAGTTTAAAGACAGATTAGGCTTGCAGGCTGTGAGATGGTGGGCTGCTAGAGAGGCGGTTGGGTGCTTTTTTCGCTCTTGGCTCGGCAGTCCTTGCAAAGGGCTAAGATCCCGGCGAAAACTGTCAGCTCGTTCCCGGAGTTAAGAAGAGAGAAATGCAACTGGGTGCCAAAGCGAAAGATCCAAACGGACTGAAGTCTTGGGGCCGAGCCACGTGTACCAATGCAATTGACCAAGATCTCAAGTGGCTCCCTTATGAGAGGGGAGAGGCCTTTGAAGCGGCTGTCCTGCGAGCCCTACTTTCCATTCTGCCCTTTTTAGTCGGAGGTCGAGCTCCGCATCACTAGCGTGCATACCCGAAGCACTTTCAGGTCGGGCTACAGCCCGAAACATGTGCAAGTTTGGGACTTAAAGACCGTTTCAGGCTGCCAGTCCTCTGAAGGCTGAAATTGGAGAGAGAGGAGACTTACTCCGGAATGGACGTATACAAGATTCGCTTGTTCTGAGCAACACTCTTAGCCCGCGAAGTGCTCCCGGGGAAGTGGGGATTCTGCTCCACTCCTCCACTGCTCTGGGATCTGGGCTTAGCTACGGCTGGAATCCTAGCAACACTTACCTGGGAGTAAACCTCATTAAGCATAGCACAATTTACTTATCAGTAGTCCTGCATCGGATTGCGCGGTAACGCAAGTGGTTAGATGTCTGGATTCCTCAACAAGGTGTGATGATATGTGTATGACACAACTGAAAGCAGGGTGTGACAGTGCTAGAGAATTAGGTGTTCCTGCTTCCGGTCACTAGAACGTTCTACCACCCACCTCCCTATATAGCTCTTTCAGCATGAGACTCTTTCCCCCCGCTAAAGGCCTGTCGATCTCAAGTAACCTGTCTTCGGTTACCTAAGTCTTGGATCCTCTAATCACTTAAACACTGTACTTCAGGGAGCGGCGTCCAGTACAACTAATAAGGGGGGGAAATCATTATCTTTAAGGCTAATGAAAAGATGTGATTGTTGTTAACATTGAGATAAAATTCCCCATTTATCTGGAAATTAGCCTTTTTTTCAAGAGTTCCTGGATTCTGTTCCAGTAGCACCTTAGAAACCTACAGGATTTTCGGGCTAGAGTCAGGGCGGGGGGTCTGAAGCAGCAGAACAAAGTATGAGTCCCGTGGCACCTTTAAGATTTTTGGGGCGTAAACTTTTGAGCGTCAAAGCTCTCTTCAAGAGTTGGAATGAAGATCTCAGCGACATTATACACCTTCTAGATCTTGTCGGTGGCTAAGGTGCTACTGGACTCGAATCTAGCTGCCCTACTGCACACCAGCAGGGCTACCCCCTGAAACTTTTCTAGAGCTGCCCATGGGTTAAAGACTGGGGATTATCTTCCTCTCCAGTCATCCCCACATGTCCTTGGAAGAGAGTCCCATCACTCTGGGTAGGATTTCCTTCTTTGCAGTTCGGATTGGGTCTTTCTCCCTGTTAGCCGCATAGCCCTCTAATTCTCTATATAAGGCCCGGTCCCTAACCAATGCAGATTTAGTCCTTTTTTCCCACCCAGGGATATGAGGCAGGCCCTACTTCCGCCCCACCCAGTCCCTGCAAGAGCCTCGCCGGCCCACTGAGAATGGCTCCTACAGGATTTTTGCAAGAGTGAACAGATCCGGTCCCTCTGTGGGTTTGTTTGCCACGCGATCCATTTTGCCCTGCAAATAGTTTTCGCAAGTGAGCCATAGGATTTTATTCCACTGACCAGAGTAAATTAAAAAAGCCACTCTAAGCAGGTCGACTCAGAAGTTCCATTTTATTCAAAGGGGTTTATTCCAAGGAAAGCGTTCTTAAAACTGCAGCCTAAATCACTTGGAGAGCTGTAGGAGCGGGATCCTGCAGGACCTGAGGGAAAAAGCGCTTTCTCTCTCACTTCCTGTCCCTTCCACCCACACCCCCAAGAAACGCAAGATTTCCTTACTGAGGCGTCTACGCTGGGGCAGTTCTTTCGCATAAGTTCCAAACATGGGACGTTCCAAAGTAAATGGGAGTTGGGTGAGGGGGTAGAGTTCGGAATGAAAGTCCTACAGGTGTGTAGCAGCCCCGATCCACTGAGGGAAAACCTGATCAGAATCCTCACTGCAAACAGCACCGTCCGACGAAAAGAGGATCACATTTGAAAGCTGCAGTTCTGGCTACACAAAATGTATGAGAGCAAAGAACATCTCGATTCTCAAGTCACCGACATTAGAATATTTTCTCACTTGAGGCTGCGATCCCCCGTGACAATCAAAGGGAGAGCAAGACCTCTCCTGAATCTCCTTCGCCCACTTTACGCCATGCACGGATGTTGTCCATGAGGAAAAGGGGCCAAAGTCTCGGTTATGGAAAGATTATTTAATCCTCGCATGTGAAGAAGACATTCTCAAAGTGCCCCCAATCCTTTTTTGCTAATAGTAGACATGATGTGAGGGATAATATGGCTGTTATTATGACACCGAATCTACATAACAAGAAAATACCAGAAGACTTGGAGGTCTTGTGAAAGCACGAAAACTGATTTGGTAGAAGGTATTCTCCGTTTTGAAGTAAGAGTGGAAGTGAGCAGAAAGCAGGGAGGCTACCTTCCAAGGGAAGTGTGTCTCTGACCCGCGTGTACTTTCGCTTTCAGCCAAATTCTTCGGTTTCGCAGAGGCCAAGGCTTCCTCAGGGTTTGCGTCCACGCGTAGAATTTAGCTCGGACTCTCATTCTGAGCCTTAGATTCTAGAGCCCACTCGCCCACCAGGAAGGAGTGATACGAAGAGCACCGAGAAGGAGGAGCAAAGGCGAATCGGATCCGTTCTGATACGCCTTAAGAACAGAGGACCAAAAATGTGGTAGACGCTGGAGGGGGCAGCACTATAGCCGGAGATCAGCTCTAGACAAGAATGAGATTATTCTTATTATTAGCATCAGAATTATTTGATTAATTGTAAATGACCGAAGGGGGAGGAATATCAAGGAGGGACTGCACTTTTGAATTTAGCCCCCTTCGGAGGGACGTACTAAAACTAAGGACTGCATACGTCCCCTTCGGAGCCCATCACGCCAGAACGTTCAAAACCCCGAAAGAAAGTGTTCCCCGCTGTGCAGCGACTGCGGAAAGGAGACGGGCGCTGGCAGAGGGGGACACCGCTGATAACCAGGCCAGTTCCCCTGAAGAATCGGAGCCGGGTTTCTTTTTCGCCTCTTTTCCCCGTTTTATTTCTTAGTTGAACGAAGGCTACAATTCGAAACCTACATATTTAGGACATAAATCGTCACTGAAAATAATTTCCGAGTAAATGTGGCTGAAGATGCTATCGCCCTTGTAAATTGAAAGCCGCGGGACACAAGCGGCCCGGCCCGAGCTAAACAACGTTTACTCGGAAGTAAGCCCCAGTAAGTTCAATAAGGCTGCACACTTCGTTGCAATCTTAAGCATGGTCTATTGGAATCGGAGGGATACTGAGAAGAACCGGGCAAACCGCCGGTCCGGTACCTTTGGCTGGCGCTAAGAAAACGTGACAGAGGCGATTAGAAACTTGGGCGAGTGTCCCCGGTGACGGTGCGAGCGCTCGCTGGAGGCGAGGAAGGAGAAAGTTACACAGCGCCGGGTGGGTGCAAAGCATGGGATCTCGTTCAAATCTCATGCAAGTAACGCTGGCAGTTTCGCCGTTGTGGGTTAAAAGGAATCCCACCCTGGTTCATGAGCTCTCCAAGGGGATAGACAGGCTTGTTTTTTCTGTTAAAGGAGACGCAGAGCAGGAAGATAGCGGAGCTCTGCTTTTCCCTGTTCTCTCCGCCCCCCACCCCACCCCACCCCACCCCACCCCACCCCGTGCTCTGTAGACTGGGCTCAGCTTATCCTATGGTTTCCCGGGGCCAAATACTTTGGCCGCCAAATGAGAAGCGAGCACTCACTGGAGAAGACCCGGATGCTGGGAAAGCCTGAAGATAAAGGAAGAAGGGGACGGCAACGGATGAGATGTTAGGCAGTGTTATGGAGGCAACGAACATGAAATTAAGCAAAGTCCAGAGCACGAGGGAGGACAGGAGGGCCTGGCGGTGATGCGGTCCATGGAGTCCGGAAGAGTCGGACTCGACTGACAACAACTTCCCGGGGTTACCTCCTGTGTAGAAGCGAAGTGAATTCAAAACGGATTCTAATCAATCTACTTCCTTCCTCCGGTATGAAAACAACGTTAATATAAACTACATTCTAAACTTCTCACCGTGAAAATTAGGAGGAAAGCAACAGAGGGGCGGGCTGCCTGCCTGGTGGGAAAGAGTGCAGACGAGAATTTTTATAAAAGCTTCGGAAGAGAACACAAGGGGAAAGAAAAGAATATTCCTGTTTTACACACAGGCTTCAATCCGAAGAATATTTTCCGGGGGGGGGGGGAATAAGACATACTTCCAAGTAGACCTGTTTGGGATTGGTCCCACCGTCCACTCCCAGAGAAAGCTGGGTTTCGGAGTCACTTCCACTTTTCGCTTGAATTGACGAAGTCGATAATTGTGAACAGCTTCTCGCGAATGAATCCGCAGCTAACGAGGGCTCCTTCTTGTCAAATGTCTTTCGAATAATACGACGGTTTTAATCTTGGAAAGACGCCGTGCTCCCTGAAGTCGAAGAAACAGTTCTCCTGTCTCCCCCCCCCGCAAGGATCAATCTTTCGCTCGGTTTAACTCCACTTTCGGGAATGCCCCAAGGGTGTGCCTCATTTTCACATTAGCCGCAACCCTAAACGCATTAACAAGTCCCTAAATCCCACCGGTCGCAATGGGATTGATTCCCAAGCAATACTCCCTCTAAGCTGTGGAGTCTCGTGAGCAAAATTTCTACTTTGTGAGCTGCTGGCATTAAAGTTGTTAGCAAGCGATTTGGCTACTGCATAAATCAATTTGCTCTGGAGCCATCCTTCCTGAGCTAAGACAAAAATGTGTGAGTCAGAGGCTAAAAAATTGTGAACTAGTTCACAATAACCCATCTTAGAGGGAACACTGCTCTCAAGCAATGGAGATCAGAATTGTAGCTGTATTTGCCACCTCTGTTCCACTCCCCAGATAAATGTAAAAAGATGTTTCTATCGTACCCGTTGCTTAAATTCCCTTGCAAACAGCAACAAAAAAGCCCAGAATTTTTCTTTCTTTGGCAGGACGGAATAAGGGATCTATGTTTTATTGGTTAGCCCCTCCCTGGTTTTCAGGAATCTGACAGTAATCCCTTTTTCAAAAAGGGGAAAGAGAGATCCACTCAGAGAACACAAGGAGCCCTAGAAGATCTGGATCAGTAATGATCTTTTTAAAGCGACAAGATCAAAGAGCAACACGAAGGAAATTCTAACCTTGAACGTTCCGATCAGTCATTCGACGCCTCTCGTCTCCTGCCTAAGCGTTCCTCTTGCCTTTGGGATGAACCATCTGAGTTTGATTCCTCCAGGTTTTATGATCTGCAGTTTCTAACCCCATTCAACCATATTTTAAAAAAAAAATCAGAGCCCCGTCGTATGTGTGTGTGTGTGTTTTAGAAAGAGAACGAACGAAAAGAAGTTTTTCAGGTTCTGTAAGCACGGTTGTTAAGTATCTCCAAAGTTTCGGAACGGGAGAAACGTGGAGATTTTGTTTTTTCTGTCTGCACAAATGGCTGCAGACTATGTGATGCTATGGAAGTCGGAGAGACGAGGTGCGACAGGAACAGCGCACTGGGAACAGGTTCTTGCAATGCGGGGTTACGCCTGCATGACAGACGCGTGTCGAGTTTAACAAGGGGCTGGCTCGCCTTGACTGGCACAGGTGGCGATCAGGATTTGGGAGAGGCCGACTCCTCTTCCCCCGCCTCCCGATTTCACTGGCACTCCATTCCAGAGAAATCTATCCCCGGTCCAAGGGCGTGATGCTTCAGATCGGCTCACGACCTTTCTACTGATTCACTCTTTCCACCTGGAGTCTCCTCCCCCTCTCCCCAGTAAGGGTGCACATAACTGCAGTCCAAAATGAACGCAAGTCGATTAAAGCGGAATGAATCGACGTCAGATTTGTGCTCTTTTGTACCGGGCTGTGCGGATCTCACTGCTCTCTTGCTTTTGTTCGCGCGGACTGGTCAGTGTATACTTTCATGCGCATTTTACAGTGAATGTATGTGCAATATGTGTACGCTGCGTGATTCCTATATTATATTCCACACATGGGACCCAGCATGTGCAATCTAAACTCCACCTTATCCCAGATACTGAGCTCCGGTATTTAGTTTTTAGTCCCACCTGGCATCACTTGACTGGGCACAAAATAATGTCCTGAAACTCCTCATAGGCATTAGGCATACAGAAAACAGGCTCTCTTCTAGGTGAATGCGTGTTGGCTACCTGTTTTCTGTAAGCCTGATGTCTGCGGGGTGTTCCAGATACATTATTTTATGCCCAGTCAGGTGATGCCAGGTGGGACTCTGCTTTGACAGTTGTGCTAGTTGCACCTGACTCAGAAGGCAGGTTATAGGATTGCTATGCTGAAACCATCGAAGAATAAGTCATTCCCCTCCACACTTATTAATTCCACAGCGATCCCACCCACCCCTCCCCCGCCTAGTTTCGGCCTGGGGATCCGGAAATAAAAGGAGGGGGCTTCATTCTGAGCTGAAACCTCCGTGGGGGGGGGCTGTTTCAACTTTACAGATCAGCAGCTGGCTGGTTGAGCATTCTTTCCCTGAAGGGAGGCCGAACCCAGCCCAAGCCCCAGTCGTCCTGCGTTCTGTAGCTCTGCCTGGAGCTGGGTGGGTGGCGGTAAGGTTTGAAGTCAGTTTTCAGATGTGGTTTCTTAGTAAACACTTTAAAAAAAATACTGTGAGGGAGGATTTTTGAGCCTGACTTTTCATGAGTAGGACAGGCAATGAAGACTCTCTACAAAAAGCTGCTTCCAAATCTCTGAACACAATTCAGAGATCCATAAATATATTCCAGGATTGGGTCTGGAGCAGAGTGATGGTAGAAAAGAGTCCCACAGGCACCCAAGCATGACCTGTGGAAAGAGATCCTGTGTTGGGATTCTTAATTCAGAGTTGATGAGTGTACTGCAAACAGAAGAGCCACATTTAGCAAAAGAAAAATATCTTTACTTGAAAAACAAAATAAAACATGGGATAAATGGAAATAAAAGTTTACATACTTGCACCAGTTCTAGGTACGTGCTAACAGCTACATGGCTAAAACAAAGATGGATGCTTCTCTCTCTTCTAGATGATTACTTCCTCTTTCCTTCAGACAAAGGCCATTCACCTTTTTGAATATATGCATACTAGATCAAAGCATTTCTGCAGACCAGGTACTAGTTGACCAATACAAAGGTTACAGGTCACTTGATTAGAATAGATGACTCCCACAAACTTTCCTGCCATTGAATGCATTACACAGTGTAACATCCTGTTTGCTAAAAAACAACATTTAACTCTATAATGGCTGAAATGTAAGCAACTTGCAATTCCAACATCCTGACTATCTCTTTAAGGACATGGAGACAATATGAGGGATCTCTGATTCCCTGAGATTCTGTTTGTGTTCCTCTACCCTTTAATTCCTAGTTGAACTGATTTTCCTGACACTCAACTCCTGTCCACCTTGACTTGGCTAGCCCTTGCTTTCCGAATCTTGTCAGATCTCAGAAGGTAAGCAGGGTTGGCCCTGGCTAGTATTTGGATGGGAGATCTCCAAGGAATACCAGGGTCATGACCTGGAGGCAGGCAATGGCAAACCACCACTGTTGCCTTCAAAACTCTACAGGGTTGCCATAAGTTAGTTGTGACGTGATGGCACTTTCCACCACTAGTCAGTTGTGGCTTGACTGCCCTTCCCACCACCTAACTCCTGTACAAGTTCTCTCCTTAGCAACTGCCCACTGACAGGTGCTTAACAACAAGGGATTGTGATAGTTTTCCAGTTGTTCTACTGAGAGTGCGTTCATACAGGCAGCTAATCCTGCCATTATGCAGGCTCAAATTTGATCCCGATCTTTTTAATCCGTCCTCGCATGATCAGACATCCCCCTGGGGGAATCGCCTTACCACGCACTGCTTCTGCTGTGGATTGTCTAGATGGCATCCACTGAAGAAGTTGTGCATGTTGTTGTTGTTTTTTAAACGTCATGCTTTCACCCTGGCGAGACTTAACTCTTTCCCCTCTAAGGTGCTTTTTGGCCGTTTTTCAGGACTTCCGTTTTCGGAATGACTGTGTGATTGTGGACAAGAGATGATAGAAACTATGGACCACATAATGCTTCTCTGTCCCAAGTGGAACAAGGAAAGAGAGAGATATATTACTCCTATTCTGAGAAAAGAAAAACTCCCTTCCCTCCCTTGGGTATCTCAGTGCTACTCTCTGATAATACTATTGACAAGCAAATCACGGCTAAAGTGGCCTCCTTTTTAGCTGCAGTGATCAGGAATGTAAATTTACCCGAATCTAATTAGTTCACCCCTGATAGCTGTTGACCACGTACAAACTGATAATTTTAAGTGTTTCCTTTTTTCCTTTGGGGGGGGGTGCGGGGGGGCATGACTCTGGTCCTCTATCCTTGTAAAATGATTGACTCGCTAATATCTGCCTGAATCTAGTGCTGGTTACTTGTTTATACTGCACTGTTGCTATGGCTTTATGCTAATGCAATAAAGATTATTATTATTATTATTATTATTAAAAAAGTTTTGCACATGCGCATAGGTGTGATGGTGCATCCGTGTAGATCCACGCATGCGCAGATCTATGGTTCAAAACACTGCATTAGGGATGTGTGGCAGAAATTCCTATGCCAGGATATATGATCACAGTGGCTCTTTTACAGCCACTGTACAACTCACACCAGTCCTGGCACTGACCAGCCATGGAGAGCATGCTTATGGCTGTCCTAATGTATATGAACATATGCCTCCTGCTGCTGATAATAGCCGTCAGATGGCTATTAATCGTTGTAGGCCTGCTGCCTACTTGGTCCGGCAGATGGCCATCCGTGGTGCTCATTCAAGATGCATGATGATGGAGCAATCACATATGTTCACAAGCTTCCTTAACCTGGCACAGGAGGGTGCCCTGCAATGCTGGTGGGTCTACCCACATCCTGCCCAGTGGTGGAACACCTACGTCACGTTGATCTGGGAGGATGAGCAGGGGCTTGAATACTTCCGGATGACCAGGGAAACACTGTTTTGGCTAGTTGACATCCTGCGGCCACACTTGGAGCGTCATGACATGAAACAGTACATTGGACCTACCTGAAGGTTCTTTCTCTTCAGTGGGGGAGAAGTCATCCAGGAACTGGTTAGGTCATGCCTCTGCTCGCTCTGATAGGCTATGCAAATTTCTTTTGTTGCATGGCTCCTGTTTGGAGTGGCCTAGGCTGACCTCTCCAGTCATGTCCAAGCCCTGTCCATGGTTTGTTGTTATTTAACAGTTTCTTTGAGGTCCACTGAATTCGTCAGTAATTGCTTCCAGTGCCTGGATGTCTTTTAAACCTGGCGTCTTCCCCATTGCCTGTACGGGTGGGAAGTGGATGACTTCTCCCACACTGAAGAGAAAGAACCTTCAGGTAGGTCCAATGTACCGTTCTCCTTCAGTGGGGGGAAGTCATCCAGGAACTGGTTAGCTGTATCCAAGCTGTTCTTCCGGGGTGGGTGACAGGTCTCAGTCCTGCCTACAGTGTCACATCTGCACTACCTGCTGCAAGACTCTTCTGCCGAACGCTGCCTCTGCCAAGGCTGCTTGGTCCATTCGGTAGGGTCTCACAAATGTAGAAAATGATGCCCAGGTCGCTACACTGCAGATTTCCTGTACCGCGGCTCGTGTGGAAAATGCTGCTGATGCTGCGGCTGCTCTTGTAGAGTGCGCCGTTAGGTGGCCTGGAGGTGCAAATCCTTGCACCTCATAAGCCTTAGCGATGCATTGTCTGATCCAGTAAGCCAGAGTGGCCTTGGACGCCTTTTTGCCTTGGTTGGGGACGCCGTACATCACGAACAATGCATCTGACCTCCTAAATGTCGCTGTCCTGTCCAGATAAATCCGGAGAGCCCGTCGCACATCAAGCTTGTGCCACATCTTCTCTTTAGGATGTGTAGGTTGTGGGCAGAAGGATGGTAGCATAATCGGCTGGTTAAGATGGAAAGCTGAGTTCACCTTGGGAATAAAGGATGGGTCCATCCTTAAGGAGACACAGTCTTTTTGGAAGATGCATAACTCCTTCCTCGCTGAGAGCGCTGCAAGTTCAGAAATTCTTCTGGCCGTAGTCGCCGCAATGAGAAAGGCTACCTTCCATGACATCAGTCAAAGCTCAGTCTTCCTCATGGGTTTGAAAGAAGGCTTTATCAAGCTGCGTAGCACCTTGTGGAGGCTCCATGTAGGGAACTGGTGTCTGACTGAGAGAGCCAGCTGGAGGACTCCCTTTAGGAACTTCTGAACATACTGGCTTGTGGACACCTTTCTTCATGTCTCGTGCCCTAGGCAAGCTTGTATGGCCGCCACTTGCCATTTCAGTATGTTGGGGCGAAGTCCTTTCCACCATCCTTCCACAAGAAAAAGGATGACGTCCTTGTCTGTGGCCCGCAGAGGTCATATACCCTGCGCCGAGGCCCATTTGGCGAATGTCTTCCAGGTATGACTGTAAATCCTTCGTGTGGAGGGCCTTCTTGCCTGTAGCATGACTTCGATTACCTCCGCAGGGAACCCTTTGCTGATTAGACCTGCCCGTTCAATTTCCATGCAGTCAATTTCAGCCACAATGGGTCTGGGTGGAGAATGGGCCCTTCTTGCAGGAGATCAGCTCTCAGAGGTAGCGTCCATGGTTTTTCTGCAGATAGCTGTATGAGATCCGAGAACCACGGTCTTCTTGGCCAGTGGGGCACTATGACCACCACCGTGGCCTTTTCCTGCCTGATTTTGTTGAGTATCGCCACTACTAGGGCTGTAGGGGGAAATGCGTACAGGAGGCCCCGTGGCCAGGGGTGTGCTAATGCGTCTACTCCTTCAGCTTGGATGTTGGACAGGCCCCTCAGGTGTTCCGCTCTTAGGCTAATGGTGTGTCTTTTTGCCCACCGCATTAGGATCTTTGCTTCCGCGAAGAGAGATCTCGACCTGGTCCCTCCCTGTCGGTTGATGTGAGCTTTTGTTGACGTTGTCTGTGTGGACAAGGACGTGCTGGCCCTGTAAGTGGTGCTGAAACTCCCTCAGAGCCAGTGTGGCTGCCCGAAGTTTCAGCCAGTTGATGCTGCGTTTTGCTTGTTCCGGAGACCACCTGCCCTGAGTGACGAGGTTTTCGCAGTGTGCTCCCCAGCCTCTCTTGCTCGCGTCTGTGGTCACCACCAGCTGCTTGGGTCTGAGGAAGCTGATGGCCTTGTTCAAGTTCAATGGGTATGTCCACCATAGTAGTTCCTTCTGCAGGTCCTCCGAAAGACGAATGAGGATGTGCCATTTTTTGGCAATGTCCTGCTGGAAGGGGAGCAGTGTCCACTGTAGGGGCCTTGTGTGGAATCGTGCCCATGGGATCAAGTCGATCGTGGATATCATGACACCCTGCAAAGCGGCTAGCTGCATCAGGTCGACATGCTCCTTGCTCCTGACTGTCTCTGTCAGGTTCTGTATCTTGCGCTGCTTCTCGTCCGGGAGTGAAATTGTAGCCAGCTTCATGTTCAGTTGCACTCCCAGGTGGACAAGGTCTTGCGTGGGTGTGAGGTGGCTCTTTTCCTCGTTGACGAGGAATTCATGCATCTCCAGGAAGTCTCGCATTCTGCATGTGTGTTGTGCTGCTGTCTGATAATCCCTTGCTCGTATAAGCACGTCGTCGAGATACGGATACATGTGGATCCCCTCCATGTGCAAAGATGCCACCAGAGTGACCATAACCTTGGTAAAAACTTGGGGGGCCGATGAGAGGCCAAAGGGCAAGGCCCTGTACTGGAAATGTTGATGCTGAAAACAGAAGCAAAGGAGGTGATGGGAGGCAGGATGTATAGGGATGTGCAGGTACGCTTCCTTTAGGTCTATTGAGATCAGGAAGTCCCCCTGCTGCACTACCTGTAGGATGTGACGTTGGGACTCCATCCGGAATTTTCTCCTTGCCACCCATTTGTTCAGGCCTCGCAGATTTAGGACTGCTCTCCAGTCTCCTGACTTCTTTGGGACAACGAACAGGACTGAGTACACTCCCGTGAAGTGTTCCCCTTCCGGAACCTCCTCTATGGCGCCGATGACCTGGAGGTGCTAGATTGCTTCCTGCAGTTGGCGTGGCCGTTCCTTGTTTTTTGGGACTGGGGAGGTGGTGAAACTGGGAGGAGGTCAACCAGTGAGTTCGATCCTGTATCCCTGGGTAACGATCGCGCGCACCCATTGGTCTGTGGTGGTTCGACCCCAAGTCTGTGCGAAGGTTTGAAGTCGACCCCCTACCTTGCAGTCATGCGGGTAATTTTTTGGGTAAGGCCCCTTTGTCGGGTCTGTAGGTGCCTGCTGGTTTGTTATTATTCCACGTGCCATACTTGAAGGATTTAAACAGCCTGTGGTCTCTACCTTCTCGTCCCCGGCCTGGGTTGTAATGGCCCCGAAAGGAATGGGAAGCTCTAGTTCTAGTGTCTCTCTCCCGACAGTAGGTGGAGGACAGCATTGCCTTCTTCTTTTCCCTCGTCTCCACCAGCACCTTGTCCAGGTTTGATTCCCCAAATAGCAGTCTGCCCGAAAACTTCTCTGTAGCCAAGTTGCTTTTGGATAACGTGTCCACCTTCCAATGTTTGAGCCATATGTTTCTGCAGATGGTGATGTTGGCTGCCTGTGCCCTGGCACAGAACTGGATGTTATCCTGGGAGGCATCTGCTGCGAACTCCACCGCACGCTTCATCTTTAATAAGGTCCTCTTCATGACCAGAGGAGTCATGTCTGGATGCTGAAGGAGATTGTTAGCCCAAATAGCCGTGGCCCTGGTGAAGTTGGACAAGGCAGCTGCGGCACGAATTGCCAGAGACATGGCCTCATGTGCCTTCTTCAATGCCGCTTCATTCTTCCTATCCATGGCGTCCTTTAATGCATTCTCGCCATCTTTGGAGAGGACCGCCCCTGAATGAAGAGCCACTACCGGTGCATCCACCAGGGGCACCTTCAGGTCCTCCATTGTGTCTTCGGGTAAAGAATAAAGTTTCTTGGCCAAGGATAGTAGGGAGTTACCGCCCCCCCGGGTTGGCCCACTCCTCCCAAATGACATCCTCAAAATAATCAGGAAAGGGGGAGAATGTCTGCACCTTGACGGGCTTTTTGAAGCCTCTAGGATCCAGCTTAGCAGACGCCGAGGATCTCGGCTTCTCCGTCACCTCCATCTGGTAATTCAGAGTGGAGATAACCTTTGTCAACAGTCTTTGGAAATGCTCAATTTGGAATAGACGGGATGAGGTAGGTTTTACCTCTGACTCGTCCCCCGACCATTCTCCCTCTTCTTTGTCTGTATTTGCCAGTGAGCTAATATATGAAGGTGCATCTGTCCTGATAGTGCTCACACTGTTCTGGCGCCCCCTGTCAGGTATCACGCATGGCTGATGCTGACCCGCTCCCTCTGGGTCCACAGTCTGGTCATGCTCTCCCTCTGCTTCGTGAGCTCCTAAAGTCTGGTATGCTCTGAGGGCCCCCAAGCCCCTATGGCTTTTAGGGGCAGTTGGGGATCTGGAGTCTGATGAGGATCCAGAAGGTGATGCTTGCTGATGCCTTCTTTTCCTCCCTTCTCTGGTAAGGGTTCTGCCCCTGTGGTGTCTCTCCTCTGGCAGGGAGAAGTGAGCTTCGCCCCCACCCCAGCTGCCTACGGCTTGGGGCCATTGCATTACTGGCCAAGGCCCCCCCCAAGAGTGGCCACATCCAAGGGGCTCTGGCTGCAAATGGGGGGAAGAAGCAGCCAGGACCCATGCCTGGGCCCTGCTGCTTAGGGAATTGCGGCAATGAGAAGGCCTGCTGCGCTGCCTGCGCAGCCTGGATTGGGTCTGGTTGCTGTGGGTGGGATGGACTTGGCTGCATCGGAACGGGTATGGTTGGAAGATGAGGCCGAGGCAAGTTTGCCTGTGCCGCCTGTAGGGGTTGGGCTAGCAAGGTCTGGAAGGTGTGTGGAGGGCTGGTCTGCTGGACTCCTGCCAATCCTCAGGGTCCTAGTGCTCCCGTGCTGCCCTGGCTCCCGATAGTTCCCCTTGGCTGCGACCCTGTGCCGGAGGGCCCTTCCCCCGCTCCCTGGAGCTCGTCGATGGGTCTAAAGCCGGCCGGGTTCCCCCCCCCCGCCGGAATGAGCTCACCCGCTGGGCTCGCTGGCCCGTGCGTTTTCTCGTGGTGTTTTTTCTTCTCCACTCCACTGGCCGCTGCACCAGCCGGGTTCTTCTTGGCCCACTTTTCGGGGTGCAGCAGGGGACAAGAGCCCACAGGCTTCGACTGCGCCGCATCCCCTACGCTGTTCTGGGCCTCTTCGCCGCCATCATAGTGCAAGTGGGGGGGGGGTCAGTGCGGGGACCAACTGGCTCCAGGCATTCAGCTGGCCCCGCATTGGTGGAATAGTCTTCGTGCTGCAGTGGCACCGATCCCAGCCGCTGAGCCTCTGTGCGTCCAACCCCCGGTACTTCGGGGGTGAGGGACTGCAGCTCCACAGCATGCTCCGCCGCCACCATGTCTTCCAGTGTTTGTGGGGGCAACTTTTTCTTCCTCTTGGGATCCTGAACTATCTGCCCCTCCTTGTTCCTCTGGAGGCTCAAGGTAAGGAGAGTGGAAGGGACTCTGATTTTTCCCTTCCCTTCCCTGGGTCTTGTTAATTCTTGATTGCTGTGATTCCTCTGGCTTGGAGTAGGAGCTCCAGGTGTTCTACCGAGCGGAGGGCTATGCAGGAACTGGAGAGGTCAGCCTAGGCCACTCCAAACAGGAGCCATGCAACAAAAGAAATTTGCATAGCCTATCCGAGTGAGCAGAGGCATGACCTAATCAGTTCCCCCCACTGAAGGAGAAATGCATTGTCCCATTCCTGTGGATGAGTGTGTAGCCATAGCAGTCTGGTGGCTTGCCAACACCGTGAGCTACTGATTGCTTGGCGAACAGTTTGGACTTGCAAGGTCTACTGTTGCAGAGATCATCATCAAGGTGTGTCTTGCCATGGAGATTGAACTGCTTAGCAGTGTGATTCATCCAGGACCAACTGCTCAGGTGAGTGTGGACTGTGCACATGCACAGAGCAGATGATCCAAGATGACATGTCTGTTGACATGGTGACAGAAATCAGTCTACCTGGTGGAAAATATGGCCGCATGGCATGGGAAGGTGGACGCTGTGGCGCCATAGCCCAGTGAAGTCCTTCCCCTCCCCAAACACTGCCCTACTCTGCCTCGACTATACAACTGTCTAGGTTATTTCCACACCTGGAACTGACAGCCTTACGAAGGAAGAGGTGGGTGTCGTTTCCACACCTGGTGTTCACCCCTGTGATGTTTTCCCTTCTGGGGTTGGGCTGTGATAGAGAAATTGGGCCAGTGAGAAGGATGCTAGATGAAGGGTTGAAAATCAACATGTGGTTCATATTGCCAGAGGCACTGCCTTTTATTCTTGGGTAGCCCCAAAACAGGGGTGCCCTACTTTCTAACCTGAAGTCCAAAAAAGCCAGGCACTCTCAGCTTGACCACAGAGCCGGGCTGCAAGTGGTCTGCAAAAAGATTTCATATTCAGGTTTCATAAGGTGACCTCAGAGCAAGCCTCCAGTCTTCCCTCTCCACCCAGCAGAGATTATGTTTATGGAATAACAATGAGTTCCAGAGGTAAGTCTTTAGAAGCCACCTGGCACTCTCCAGCACCTCACCCAGCCTTTTGTGTCCTAAGTGTAAATTCTTTGTCTTTCTTGCCTCTGTCCCTCAAGATACTGGGATAAACCAATCAATCATTCAAATGTTTAGCAATCCTTCCTGATGCTATTCAGGGATGTCTCCCACCTTTTGTCCAACCTGGCCAGGACCATTAGTAAATCAGATAATCCATTTAACTAGCCACCCAACACCTGGCTTCTATTGTTAAATCCAGACCCTGCCCCTCTGGAAGCTCATTGGTCATACCTAAGGTCTGCCCCTACTGGCATCACACACCCCTGGGACTCATCATTGGTCCAGGTAATCTATTGTTCTCACCTGAGACCAGCCCCCAGGGCCACCCATTGGCCTGCATTCTTTGCCAGTGCCTATATCCCAGCACACAGATGGCCTTAGACCGTGTGTTTTCTGCCATGATCCAAAATGGCAGGCCACCCTTGAACTCTCTGAGTTTAGGCCAGAATCCATGGACCTCTGCACATCTGGACAGGTTGTATCACCCCTCTACAACCCATCAATCACCTCTGCTTCCTTAGTGCTATATTGTGTGAATATTGTGTGTATGTGTGAGAATATTTAGTAAAGAAATCATTATTTTAGCCACCCAATTTCTGTGTCTGTTCCTGGGTGCTTGGGAATTCTAACTCTGGTATACACAGGTCAGATCCTATAGATAAGCCAATTGCATATTAATACTTATAATTACCCATTTTTATTAAATAATAGAGCAATTTGGCTGACATTCACCACAACATGTGCATTCTTAACAGCTTTTGTGGTGATGCATCCCTCCTCCTGCTTCATTTTCATGGGGATGAGTAGAGAGAAAAGATGTAGCTATGTCCACCAAGAGCTTCCAGCACCAAACCATGAGGTTGAAGAAAGTGGATGGTGAGCACTTTGTTCCTCCATCACTCTCCACTAGAAATCAGGATTGCCTAATGACAATGGGTGGCTGATAGTTCTGGATAATATAAAAGGGATTCCTTGTTACAACACAATATTAGTTCAGGCCCTAAGTACACAATTGGTTAACTGCCTCAAACTCCACATCTCCTACATTCAATCCATGTTGTCAACTCCCCCTTGGCCACCAGCAAGGGATGGGCTGCAAAGGATTGCAAGATCTGGGTTGTAAATTCCTGGAGATCTGGAAATGGGGTCTCAGAAGGACAGGGTCCCCACTGTGGAACAAGGCCACACAGTCTTTCCTCCACAGCATCTGGGTTCTCAAAGGGAATTGATCTCTGTATTCAGGAGATTGGCTGCAATTCCAGGGTATCTACAGTTCCCCCCCTGGAGAATGGCATCCCTAGGTCCTGCACATGCACAGGTGGCGAGCTGCTTGCAATACTGAATCATGTGCATTCCCGCTGGCAGTCCTACCATTCTGTGTCTGTGTTCTACAAAGTACTTTCCCTCTTGGCTACCCACAGGCAGGGCTGGCCCCAGGTGTCTGGGCACCCTAGGCAAGACAGCTTGGAGCGCCCCCCACCGGGATGCCAACCTCCCGGTGGGGCCTGGAAATGGGGGTTGGTGGCAGAGCGCCAGCTTTCCTGGGCGCTCCACAGCTGCGGGCCGCCCAGGAAAGCCAGAGAAGGGGCAGGGGTTCCAACCCCCGCCCCTCCCTCCCAGCACCGGCTTTGCTGGAGGCTCCACAGCCAGCAGCTGGGGCTGGCTCCAGAGTGACTTTGTAGAGCTTCCACGCCCAGCCTGGTCTCCCCCACCCCCCGGGTTGAAAATACATGCCCCAGACTGGGCGGATCGGGACATTTTGGAGTTGATGGGGGGGGGGGTTATGTAGAAGGAGCCCTTTTCTCCACTTTTCCGGGTGAGGGGGAGAGGTGAAGACATAAGATCCCGCACAGAGTTTGAGCAAGCCGGACAAACTCACGACCCCCCAAGCCGGCTTCATTCCAAAACGTGGAGCCCTTCCAAAAAGGGCTTTTGCAAGGATGACCTTGAAAAAGCTCCTTCATGCAAACGGGCACCCGAAGCCTTCTGTTGCCATCCACCCCCCAGCCATGCCCAGGGGAGGCTTTGATCTCTCTGCAGGGCGGTAGGCTCAGAAGATCAGTGCGTGGGGCTTCTTTTGCCAAGGAGGAGGCCAGAGGGACGGGATCATCCCATTCCCATTAGCGAGGAGATTCTAGGGCGCAACTTTCCGGGACAGCGCCCACACACATGGGGACACCCATGCGCCCAGCCCAGCTCGCCAAGGAGAGGGAGGAGGGCTGCAAGCCGGGCTGCAGCCAAACTCAACTCCTGTTTGACTTTCCGAGTCTCCCTTTGCCACCACCCACTTGGGGGGGGATCTCAGCCTGGGGAACTGCCCACCTCTTGAGTCCACCGGCGGCCTGGACTGCGCCCCCTGCCCGGAGCCCCACCTCTCACCTGGCCATCCAGAAGAGACCTGGAGATCCCCCACAGTCCAAAGCCAGAATTGGCGGGGGCAAAACCCGGGTCCTCCTCCCGCTACTGTTGTTCTCAATTTAGCTCTGGTGCTTGCATCCATTGGGGGAGTGCCGGCAGAACACCCCGCCCCTCCTCCTCTCCCATAGGTGAAAGGCGGGGAAGGAGAGCTCTGATTGGCAGAGTTGCAGTTTTCCTCCCCCCCTTCTTCCCTCCCCCTCCCTGCTTTTTTGGGAGAGAGAGGGGGCGGGGTGGGGAGTTCCCAGGGCCGGGACAGGGAAATCCTCCTTGAATGGCATAACGCTGCGGGGTGCCCAAACAAGCCAGGGAAGAGGCAGAGGTTTTAACCTCCGCCCCTTCTATCCCAGTGCCTCTACATGACACTGCTTTCATGGCGGAGTATTAGGATGGGCAAAGCTGATGCTTTAGGAGGTGGGGGAGGAGGAAGCCCTGACCTGCTTCCAGCTAGCCTTTTCAGACAGTGGTGTGAGGCCACCAGCCAAACTAGAGAGAGAGCCAGATCTAACCTCACACTTCCTGTTTTGGAGAACGCCCGCATGTCTCATGCCATTTTGCCTCCCAACAGCTATGGAATCAAACAGTGTGACCCCATATAAGAGGGTCATCTCAGAATGTGGTTAAGCATGCTTATTGCTGAACAGTGGGGGCCTCTGTTTATGTGTGTACTTCCCTCCACGTGCATTCCCACGACATTATCACAGTGCCACACATTTCTCTTTCTCTGCAGGTGATGAGATGATTCTCCGCCCTAGGATTTCCCCATTGCGTGGGGGCCATGGATGGATGCCACATCACTGTGAGGGCTCCTGCTGGTCTATCAGCGGTTTTCATAAACAGAAAGGATTTCTGCTCTGTACTCCTGCAGGGCACCGTGGACCACCATGGATGCTTTGTTGATGTGGCTATGGGAAGCATGGGCAGAGACCATGATGCCCATGTTCTCCATCGCTCCCACATTATTGACGCCATGGATGCAGGAGTCTGGGTTCCAGGAAACCCTATGGTGATGATTGAGGGTGTGCAAATACCTCCTCTAATTATAGCTGATGCTGCCTACCCACCGCACAGATGGCTTGTCACTCCTTACACTGGTGCACTCAATCGCCAGCAGGCACACTTCAATCGCATACATAGTCATGCATGCAATGTGGCGGAGTGTGCTTTCAGGCATTTGAAGGCCAGGTGGCGATGCTTGGGTGCCACTCTTCCGATAAGGGAGGAGAACATAAACTGTGTGATCTGTGCCTGCAACATTTTACATAATATTTATGAGGAACGCAGGCATACAATTGAGTATGATCCCGGAGAGACACACTCAGCACCTCTTCCAGGGGCACCAAATGCTCTGGGTGCTGAAAATGAAAGGCAGAAAAATGCTGGGCAGGCCGTGCGTGAAGCCCTGTGTATTTGGCTGAACTGCCACCAGAGATAAATGGATAATGACAGGACAATTCACAAGCTGTCTTCAAGTTGGTGACTGGTGGTGGGGAGCGTGTGATGGTTTTGTTAAATGATGCTTGCAATACCACTGTAAACCTGTCCCTGATGCTCTCCGATTTACTACAGTTAGTTATGTTTCTGGGTTTGTTTAAAAAGTAAAAGTTTATTTGTTCTCTCCTCCTTCTGCAATACTGTAAACACACATTGGTTCAACGTCTAACACATCCCATATCTGACCTCTGGTGGCTGAGAAATGGGCCATGGAGGTGCTTCAGCTCCGCTATAACTTGGACATGAGTTGATGCATCATCCTGGTGAGGGAGCAAGGCAATACCACTGTATCTCCAGGAGTGTGCAACATTTGGAGGGCTGTAGGAAGGGAGTTTAGCACCACTGCATGCCGTGTTCACATCTTCTCTAAACATGGGGAGGAGATCAAAGTACATCACGACACAAGGGGAAGTTCATGCTGGTTGGAAAGGATATCCATGGGAAGGAATGTCTGCATCACTGTGGGTGTGCAGTGGGGAACTAACTGTGGGCCCTGACAGGAAGAACAGAAATGTGTCATTTGATGGGAGCCAGTCAACCATGCGTTGGCAGTCTCCCACCTCTTCCTGGTGTGTGGCACTGGATGGATGTTAAGAGGGATAAAAACACCACATGACCCTGCACAGGACAGTTTAGTTGCAGACAGCCATGTGTGGCTTCAGCAAGGCCGCCCCCGACCCAACACCCCATGTGCAATAACTCCATTACATGTGTCAAACTTGTATTGTCATTTCCTGTATGTCTGGGTGTATGTCAATGCTTGTGTGCTTTAAAGGAAATGGCATGTCACAAACGCCTATTGGGTGGATGTGTCAGAAGGCTGTGCATTGGCCTTCCACTTGATCATCAATGCCATGCTTGGCTCATAACGTGGGTTGACACTTTGGGTGGATGCTTTCTCTGTACAGGGAGGGTGGTAAGCACAGGTATGAGGTAGCCACACGTGCAAATAGGCAATACCTGTTTTGGATCAGTGCTGACCTTGTGCACACTGTGTTGTACGCACTTGATAGATCTCCACACTGAAAATAGAGTTTGGAATATGGCGGGCTTACCATGTAGACATGAGATGATGGCACTGGGGACACCCACCCAAGATTCCCATTAGACATTTCATCAACATCGCACGCCATTCCCACAGCTGGAAACTGTTTAGAATATCCCTCAATGGGGGGGGAGAGATTACGGGCAAGCTTCTGGTGGGTCTGGGGAGGAACTTGACCATGGAAACTCCAGTCTGGATACACACACATGCACACAGGCAGGCTGGGCAGGTGTGTCAAGGAGAGTGATGGATCTTGTTTGCAGAGGTTGACCTGATGATCAAACTTCTAAATGAGAAAGAGGGGGGTTACAGACTCATGCCAAGCAACAACTAGGTTTCCCTCAGCCTCCCTATAGCCGAGTCTGAGGCTATGTTGGGGTCTGTGCCCTAGAGGAACCCGAATGTATGCGGTGGCGAACTGGAAGGGGAAGCTTGGAGGCTTTGTGGGGATGGGATGGGTTTCCTCCGCAGGGTGAGCACCAATGTTTGCTCTTGGCTGAGTCACTGTGAGGTAGCTCACAGGTTTCTGCCCTCCAACTCACACATTTTGCTCTTAAATTCTGGAAGGATGGCTACAGACAAAACCAGTTCATGCAGTAGCCAAATTGGCCTCTCATGACTTTGATGCCAGTAGGAGACAAAGTACATTTTTGGCTCAGAATACTCCAAGGCCCCAGCTTAGAGGGTGCATTGGTGAGTGCCCTCCACAACTTGTGCTATGGACACGCTTCTGTCAACAAAGAGGAAGCCACAGCTAGAGGCAAAGAGGACCCCGTGCTGATTGCCTTACAAGACAGTGGGGGTGGGGGAGTTGACTGCATCTCAAGGAAGGTTTGGTTTTCCAAGAGGTGGCTTTCAGTCATGTCCCTGTGTGTTTTGCTGGGGGGGGGTGTGCGGAGGCCAATACTGAATCCTTGCACCATGCAATCTTTACAGTCTGAGGAGACAAACGTTAGGCAAATGTCTGTGTAGTGTGGATGGTGCATGTGGATTGGAGACAATGTATATCCTAGGGCGGTGTGGTGCCACTGTGTTTCTTTTATGAAAACTCCCACACATAACATTATTTCAGCCGCTGATCAAGGGAAACTGCTCATCCTTCCCACCTCTTTCAATGAACACATGACCTTCCAGTGGCTGTGATGGCAAGCCATCAGAGTAACCCACCGAATGCAGGCTGAGGGGTGCATTTTGTGAACCCTGGAATGTTGGCCACCTACAGGGGGACCCTACCCCCACCATTAGAAAGCCAAGGCGTTTCTGTTACCATTCCAAAGACAGGCCACGATCAGGTCTGCAGCACCTCCTAGGCCCAGGCTGCCGCACGATTCATTTCAGCGCTCATCATGTTCCTTGCAAAAGGGCTGGGAGGCCAGCAGTCGATGTTCCGATGGCCATTGAAATGTGCTTCCCTCCCTAAAACCAACCACTGTGGACATGTCAATCAGCGGTTCCCACCATTCATCTTACAGGGAATGGCACACCTGGACATTCCTAGGGAGGTGAGTTAACAACATGTTGTGTCAAGTTATGGTAGGCCATGCAAATGGCCTGTGCCCTGTTTAAGTGCCATAAGTTCAGGGGGATCCGTGGAGTTTAGGGATGTAAAAAAACACACACCCTGAACCGATTAGGATGCATTACTTTGACTGTGTCTGAACATGGATCCCACAGAGTTCATGTGAACACTCAAGGAATGGTATGGCTCATGAGAGATTTGGCAGGTCTGTGCATGCGTCTTGCCCTGATTTACCAGGAAGCCGCGGGAGAAGATCAAGGCTCTTTGGAGGTTGCAGGGCAATGGCTTGGACTGGCATGGCATTAGAAGGGAGCCTGGTGTGGAAAGTAAATCTGCCACATGTGATGTTTCATCAATCCAGGGCTACACAATAAAATCTGCTCAAAACAAAACCTTTATTAATGCCACAGAGATTGAAAACATTTGCCACGGAATGGTTAACAGCATGCATCATAAACCCAGAGTGCCTGTACCAAAAACTAAACGGGGTGTGCATAAAACTAAACTTAAACTGTGCTCATATTTAGCAAAAATGTGGTGTGGGAAGGATGTGCATGACACCGTGAAAGACACGTCTTTGCCATCACGGGCTCCACACACACACACACTAGTCACCTGGGGAGTACATCTTTTTTTTCTTCTTTAGACATCTGGGGCATGTTTCCTGGGAAGATGGCTCTGTCAGTGGCCTTGGAGGGATGGGCACAGTCGGCGAAGACACCTGTTCCCTCTGGGGTTCACCCATGACCAGTAGGGCATGGAGCTCCACCCCACCTCCTCTAATTCGGAGGCATCTATCAGGTCTGCGGAGATGATGACTCCAGTGGCAAGGTTGGGGGGGGGATTCACCCAAGGACTGTGGAGGTGGTGTATGCATCCCTTCCTGGGCACGCATCACTGACATGGCCATTCCCGCAATGGCCCCCATGGTCTCACGGAAGAGGGAACAAATGGCCTGGGTTTGATTCCCATCCTCTGCTGTAGTTGTGCACATCTTCGCCAAAAACTCCACATGTTGCCTATCCCCACATTCCATCATGTGATCCCTGGAGGACTGCTGCATCATCATGTCTCCCACCCTGTTTAATGCCGAGACACGTTTCTGCCGTGCCTTTTTAAGAGCCATGCAGGATGCTGGTGATAGATCAGCCATGGTGGCTCCAGGTGGAATGGCTGTTAGGGTGAGAGAAAAAGCACAAAAAACATAAGAACATAAGAGAAGCCAATGTTGAATCAGGCCAATGGCCCATCTAGTCCAACACTCTGTCACACAGCGGCCAAAATATACTAGGTGCCATCAGGAGAAATGCATCACAGTCATGTTCCTCACAGTTCTAAAGATGGGTCCCCGGTGGTTGCCTACGTGGAGCACAACACCCTGTATGACGAGACACTGTTGCCCTGACACCTCTTGGCAAGCGATCTTCAACATCACAGGCCATTGTCACGGTATAAGGAGATGGAGCAATGTGACATTCATGTCTCTGTGAACTCAGGAGGGCAGGTCAGACTAGATGCAGATGTGTATTTTTCAAGAAGGAGGGAAGGAAAAGTTAAGATCCCAACAATGTCTCATGTGACATTACCAGGAACCGGCAATTGAAGGCCAATGGGCCAGGCTGGATGCGTTTCTGCCTTTGTGGGCCATATTCAGAATTACTGCAAGAGCATGTTGTCTTACACCAGGAGTTGTTAAAAGGACCATTGTGTTAACTTATAGGGCAGGTGCTTGAAACAAGCTCTGGAAGAGTGGTGTGGGTTTCCCGTGGTGACCCATGCAGGGTGTATTGACACAGAGTCCAGCTTAATCTACATTTAAATTGATCCCTGGTTTCAGGGCAGCCTTCTTGCTTCTGAGCGATCACCAGTCCTCGTGCCGAAATAGGTGGCAGTGGAGCCCTAGGAGGAAAAACGAGGGTGGGTGGGATCACACCTGTTCAAGGCCCCCCCTTCCTTTCATATAAACTTAGCCCATTCCTGGTATCACTACAAAGGATCTGGCTAAATTATCCAACCTGTTTTTGGCAAGCCAATATCTTTCCTAGCCAATCATTTGCCAGCCATTTCATGCTCCTCGCTTAGAGGGGGCATTGATCCTGCCCCCTGTCAGATTCGCCAAACAACCCCCGCGGGGTAGGCTGGTGGGCAACTGTCTCACCATTCAGAAGACAGCAATTGCAAGTGTTGATTTAAGATTGTGATGTACTCACTGTCCAGATCATGCTTCTTTGTATCAGATGGATCACCACCAGGTGAGGCTGCCATTGTTTCCATGCCTGGTAACATTGGAGGAAGAAGAAGAATCAGTGTGGTCAGCAAATAGCAATCATGGTTCCCACGTCAGTGGTGGGAATGTCATAGAACTTCAGTTGGGTACCTGACACCACCACCCTTCTAACGTTCTGGCGTTCATTGACCCAGGTCCCAGAAACATCACTCACCGGGCTCGTCCTGAAACTCCACCTTAGTCTCATCTGAGTCATTCTCCTCTTGTCCACCTTGTTCTCTCTGCATTTTTCCCAGTGCTATAAATATTCTTTTTGAGGTGTGTGTGGTCCAATGAGGTTGCACCATCAATTTATACATGTATAAATGATGTTCCTTTTGGTCTTTTGGGGTTTCTGTGTGGCACTGTGGCATGCTTGCACTGCCACAGTGCCACTTATTCTGGAGTGTGCCACTTGTTCTCATGGCAAACAAGCACCTCCCACGACAGTTCAGTTTCCCTGAGATTCTGTGGGAGAGTCTGACTGCTGGTGCTGCCTGCTTGCCTGCCTTAAGTGCTGCTGGCTGGGTTTCCCCATTGGAAACAATGGAGGTAATGGAGGTAAACTGTTTGGGGGCCCATAGAATTAGGCCCATTGGTCCAATTACTTTGAGACGTGGGGTTGTATGTGGGGAGAGGCTCCCAAAGCTACCCTGAAAGTTTGGAGCCTCTCCCTCAAACCCCTCCCCCCTGAGCTACTAACAGGACCATGGGAAAAAGTAACTTTTCCCCCACCATAGAGAACAATGGAGGAAATGGAGGCAAGCTGTTTGGGGACCCCCTGGTCCAATGTTCTTGAAACTTGGTGGGTATCTTGGGGAGAGGCTCCATCAGCTACCCTGTGAGTTTGGAGCCTCTCCCTCAAACCCCCTCCCCTCCAGCCCCCAGAATATACCCTATGTTTTCACCATTGACTTCAATAGCCCATAGGATATAATGGGGCCAAATTGCCGCCGAATTTCTTTCATTCCCTCCTTTCCTTTTCTCCTTTTCCTCTTTCCTTCCTTCTTCTCTTCTCTCTTTCTTTCTTTCCCACCTTCTTCTCTTCTCTTTTTTCCTCCTTTCCCTGTTTCCCTCCTCCTTCCCTCTCTTTCTTTCCCTCCTTCTTTCCTTCTTTCCTTCCCTCTACTCTCTCTCTTTCCTTCCCTCTTACCTCCTTCTGTGGCCCAACTCTAGTGAGAAGGAGTTTAAACTTTAAACCCCTTCTCTCTTAGCTCCCCCACCCAGGCCAGCTGGGGAAGGGAAGGGGAGGCTTTCGAAGATGCCTCCCCCCTTTTGCTTCCCCTGCTGACATCACTTCTTAGTATACCATATTCTAATGAGCTCCTGCAGCTCTTTTTCTACAAAAAGACCCCTGGGCCTCGCCATGCTATGGTAAGCGACTCTTTGTTCATGATTTTTTCCAAACACCATCCCCTCAGCTCCTGAGCTGCTTGACTCCCACCCTTTCCAAGTTGCCCCTTGAACAGTGGCCTGGAAATAGTGAGTTCCCAGACTTTCAGTGTGGCCCATGTTGCCATGCTTAGCACATGGTTTGCGCATACCACTTCTGAAGGAAAGTGAATTTGACAGGTCCTGTTTGCAGTGGACACTGTTATTCACCTTAGTCCTGCCATGTACATCCACATGTCATTGTTTCTGCATTAACTGACCACCTTTTTCCCCCACTCCTTCACCCAAGCAGCTGAGTACTTCAGCAGCCCAGAGGCGACTCCCCATGTAGAGGAAGAAGGGTAAGGGGTAAGGGAACTCATTAATTCAATTTCTGTATTTGCCCCAGGTATGTCATGCAACCATTGTGGCGACTGACATTCCACTGACATGTGGAATGCCATAATAATCCACATCATTTTCAGCAATCGGATTAGTGTGGCACCACGTGTGACATTGGTCCAGGAATCGCAGATGCTCCCCAGTCACTGGAGAAGTTTGGTGTAGTGTTTAAGTGTTCAGATTGTAATCTGCGGCAACCGGGTTTGATTCCCCAACTTCTCTATATGCAGCTGCTGGATGACCTTTGGCAAGCCATAGTTCTGTCAGAGCTGTTCTTGAAAAAAGAGCAGTTTCTGTCAGAGCTCTCTCAGCCCCACCCACTTCACAGGGTGTCTGTTGTGGGGAGGGGAAGGGAAAGGAGTTTGTAAGCCGTTCTGAGACTCCTTTGGGTAGTGAAGGGCGGGGTATAAATCCAATCTCCTCCTCCTCTTCTTCTTCTTCCCACTCCGCAGAATGAGTGGGATTTTAGTGCTGGCAACCTTATTGACAGAGACAACTGTAAGTGAATAATAGCAAATGTGGGCTCATGGGGCTGTCCACAGTCCCCCTTGAGGGTGCATGATCCCCACGGGAACCTGCTGCTGTCATGTATGTGGATGAGGGTAAACAAGAGTAGGATGGGATACTCTAAGTGACTCTCAAACCTGGGACACAGTGCTCCAAAGCCAACCAACCCTTACTGCTATGTCCATGGGAAACATCTGGGATAGGGTAGGGCAAACCTGTCAGATGCGGGGTTGGAGAGAAATCAATGCCTGAAGGAGCACAAATGTTAATTGGCTGAATCTTCTGCATTTGAACACCTAGGGCGGCATGAAGTTGCATCAATGTCCACTCTGGAAGGCCCACCCACCCCAGTGGTCATCAGGTCTGCTCTGGAGTCAGAGGATGGTGAGTGTGGAGAGAAGACTGATTTAAACTATTGAGTGGGGTATCCAAAACGTAATGACCATGACCTGTTTTATTTCCAGGATCCAGACCAGCAACCAGTAAGCAGGCATTGCAGAATGACTTTCCTGGGGTCGTGCATCGGGTGGAGGTCCTGGAGAAAAGCTTCCAGTCCATGAAAACCACCAGTAAGGCCTTAGAACAAAGAGTGCCCGCTTACAGGGGATATATTTTTACCTCTCAACATGCTTTGTACACAGAAACTTGGTTGATTTCTGCCACCCCCAGGATTCCCAAACTCCCACCTTCTCTCTCTAATGGTTGAATGACCGATGTTCTGGCCACAACATTGTACCAAGGAAGTACTGCTCTGATCTCTGGTACAAGTTTCAACAAAAATAGATTTAATAAATAAATAGAAATACAAGTTTCTTGCCATTAATCACTGAGTGTCCTGTGCTAAGTTGGCATCCAAGCCCCCCCCCCCGGAATTTGTTCCCTTGTGGGGCCATTGCTTCTCTCCGCCACTGGGAAGGTTCCTGGAACTCCAGGTTGGGTCCAGAGTTGGGCGGTCCTGTGACTTTCTGTCTCGGGCTCACCTTGGCCTTCTGCAGTGTTGCTGCTGTGCCCTCCCCTCAGGGTGCTTGGCTTTACAAATAGGTGTGTCCTCAGTGCCCCCTCTTCTGCCATCAGTCGTAGCTGCGGGACTGATCTTGTCCTCGCCACTCCTCTGATGGTGGGGTGAGTGCATGCAGTGCTGTCATCAAAAATGTACCTGTCTGGTAGGGGCCAGGTCCTGGCGGCTCCCTCGATAGGGCAACCCTTGGCATCTCCCCCACTAGTCCCAGATGTGTCACGTGGTTCCTCCTACATGCTGCTGTCTGTCTGTCTGGAGTTCTGTGACTGCAGCAGAGATGGGGTGACCCAGTCAGGAGTTTTGCCCCACCAATGACTCACAGACACCTGTGCAGATGGGAAAAAAACAAATATTAGATTCTTAGACTTAAATGATTTCTCATCCATACTCTCTTTACAGTGGATCAACAGTGCTACACCCTGGGGTTTCGGTTTCAGCGTTGCGAATGGCGGCCACCTTTCGGGATGCTCCCGGAGGTGGTTAGCCCACGCACAGTTTGGGGCGGTCTTTGCATCTATGCAAGACCCTAGTGAGCCTTAGGTAAAGGCTCCGAACCGGGGGCGCTTGGGGAGTAGCCTCTTTGCCGGCAGTTAGCCGGGAAATTGAGGCTTTCTCCCCGCCCCAATCGGCCCCGCTGCGTCGTGCCCGTAATGGGACTTAGCAGTGCTCCCGAATTCCACCAGGAGTGAAGAAAGCGGCATGAGTTAAAATAAAAAGAATTGCATCGAATCGTGAGTTGAAGATCTAACTTTGAAGCGAGATAAATCCCCCCCGCAAACGTAGGGAGGAGGGAGGAGTCCCCACCCCTTTTGAGAAGCAAGATTAATAAAGGGACGAGGAGGGGGTAAAGAGAAAAAAGCGTTGGTGAAGATACCGTTGGGGTTTGGCAGGCGATTGCGACATTGTCAGCCTCTTGGAGGATGCGGCACGAACTTTGAAAAAGTAAACAAAAGGGAAAATGTCGACGCCGAAAATTGTCCTGCACAAACCGGAAGAGAAGGGGGAGGGACTTCCGGTCCGGGTAACCCCCCCAGAGCTTGCTGTCATTCAACAAGAGGAGCTACTGCGGCCCCTGCTGGAGCAAATACAGAAAATCAATGAAACTTTGATTAAAGTGGAAAGTGCTCTTCTCTGTCGGCAAAAGCAAATCTCGGAAACATCAAGAAAGGCTAATCTGATGTTAACCCTTTTGGGCGAGAAAGAAGAAGAGAAAGAAGATCTCAGTTTTATCTTGACGAATGACTTGGCACCCCTAACTGGCAGTGAAGCGAGTGAAATAAAAGAAGAGGTGGACATGGCTCTAAAAGCCTATTCCACTTATATAAAAGAAAATACTCTGCCAGAAGAAGGGGATGTCGAGCTGAGCAGGAAATATATCAGAGATCTAATTTCTTCTGTGATTATGGAGCCCGTAAAAGTTGATGGTCGGAAATATAAGAAAAAAAGAAACGAGAGAAGATGGAATTCGTCTTTAAAGCAATAAAACCTTTGAAGAGACACGCCAGCAGGATGGAGGCAGCACTCAAAACTGGGATGAATGCAAGCAGCGAAGAAGACAACGACCCAGGGGGAAGAGGTGACGGAGCGGGAGTCATCAAGATGAAAGGGACTCAACTTTTAGTTGAAAAGACTTAAGAAGACACTTTGAGCAGCGGCTGTTCGTGTAACATCTGGAAGGAGCTGTTTAATAACTAATGGACTTTACTAACGGTATTAACAGAGTTATTTTGGACTTTGGATTGTTAAAAAGAAGATCTTCTAACCGTGATGGATGCTAAAAATAGTACTAACTAAAACTAACCCTTATTAACAGAATATTTTCACTCCATCTCTTTTTTCTTTCTCCAGCTGTCTACCCTACCCTTTTCCTATAAAAAGAATAAAATTCTCTCCTTTTTAGGAGAGTTTTACCAAAAAAAAAAAAAAAAAAAACAGTGCTACACCCTCACCTTCATCCAGGAAGGGATGAGAAGGCTGAGGGAGACACTGATTCAGATGAAGCTCAACTGGGTAGTGGAGCACCAGTGTTGTGAAGATGGAGGAGTGGAGGAGGAAGAGGAGGAATATCAAGTGGAAGCGGATTCTGAGGAGAAAGAGGGGAACGCAGAGGAGGGAGGGTCACGTAGGCAATAATTGCTTGAGTGCAATGCATGCTGCTGGTTTCCAGAGTGGGGCACCTATTTGGTGGGTGGGGCATGGGAAGAGAATGGGAAATCTATCCACCCCCCCAAAAAAAACCCCAAGCCTCTATTCCAGGACAACAGCTGAGGATCAAGTATCTCGACTGAACCATTGCGGTAGGGTGGGTGGTCATGAGGGTTACAGTTTGGGATTATCTGTATTTCTGAAAGTTGCATGTTATAAATAAAACATTGTTGCACAGTTCCCATTGGTTGTGTATTTGTATCACCCCATGATGCACAGGACCCTAGGAAACCATTGTGCGCTACCTCACAACTTTTCAGCCTCTGCCTCACACATTTCTGTCACAGCTCTGGAAGGATGGTACTAGAGCACAGTAATTTATGAATTGGTCAAATTGCTTGCACATAGGGTTGTAGACCTCCAGGTGGGGTCTGTGGATCCCCCCCTGCTTTTACAACAGATTTTCAGCTGACAGAGATCAGCTCCCCTGGAGAAAAGGGCTGCTTTGAAGGGAAGACTCTATGGTATTGTACCGTGGTGATGCTTCTCCTCTCCCCAAACCCCACCCTGTCCTGGATCCACCCTCAAAGTCTCCAGCTATTTTCCAAATCAGACATGGCAACCCTACTTGCACACAAGTGTTTCCAGTAACAAGGGAAGTGGAAGCTTATCTCTTCAGACTACAGCTTAGAGGGAGCATCAGTTATGGGAAGCGTCAGGACTGGGCATAGCCCAGAGAACCCCCCCCCATCCCCAAAAAACAGAACCTCTGAACAAGCACCCAAATGGGGATTCAACATAACCCAAACCTACCACAATGGTTCAGTCGAGATGCTTGATCCTCAGCTGGTGTCCTGGAATAGAGGCTTGGGTTTTTTGGGTGGTGGTGGTGGTGGATAGATTTCCCATTCTCTTTCCATGTATCAACCAACAGGAAAGCCCAAGCAGGACAAATTTCTACTTTCATTTTCTGTTCTGACCCACGCTTGTAGGAATGGACTAAACAAGTCCCGGCCATCCCCCTTGCCATTGATATCATGCTCAATGGAGGGACTATTTTTCTCCCATCACATTAACTGATCGTCCTTAAACTGACGGAACGGAGCTGCGCACACGCGTCTAACTTGGAGGACACGATCTAGAGCAGCTCCGCTACATCTCACTCCCATCCCAGCTTAGTCACTGTTTAAAATCACTCATTTGAGTGAAAAAAGGAATGGGAAGATCAAGAATAAAAAAGAAAACATCTACAACACCTTGTAAGTTGGTTTCTACTTACTTTCCGAAGGACAGAGCTGCAAAAAATCATGGACCTTCCATTTCCAAAATGGCGGCCGCGGCAGCTACTGGTAGCTCAGAAAGTGACCCTCTGTGTAAAAAAGACTTACAGAACCTCCAAGAAGACCTTCAAAAATATTTTAAAACCTCCATGAAAGAATTACTCCAACCTATGCAGTCCAAGTTGGATGAACTTTCAGAAGGCTTAGGCAATGCATTTAAAGTGGCAGAGTCTGCATTGGAACTTGCAGAAGCAGTACAAATGGATCTGAAAGTGCTGCAAAAAGCTGAGAAAACAAAGCAATTGAAATTGCTTTCTCTGGAAGGTCAATTAAAACAATTCAACCTGAAGCTACGTGGAATGGAGGAGGGCGTGGAAGGTACTGAAGAGCTGGCTATATTTATTTCTTCCTGGATGGCTAAAACACTTAACCTTGAAGAAGGCTCTATGCCAGCAATTGCTAAGGCTTACAGGCTGGGATCAAAGACAGCAGCTCGTCAAAATCGTCCCAGAGACATTTTGGTTCAGTTTGTTTATGCCAGAACTAGAGACAGTATTTTAAGGAAGGCAAGGCAAACACAATCCCTCACTTTGAATGGGAAGAAGATCACCGTTTTGCTTGACCTCCCGGCAGAGATTCTTGAAAAGAGACGTCTTCTGAAAAGCATTTCTACTAAACTCTTTAATATGAAGACACGTTTTCGCTGGAGCCCAACCTCAAATATTGCAGTTTACAAAGAAGAAACACTATACCAAGCTTCAGACTTAAAATCAGAATTGGCACTTCTGAAATCATTAAACATAAAACTTACCCAAGAAGAGGAAGAAGAAATCAGAGTGCACCCATCCTTTGAGAATGACTCAACACAAGAAATCTGAACATCTTTTGGAGACTATGTGTTTAGTTTGGTATCTGTGCAAGGTTCAGAACATGAGAACTGTAGTTTCCAATATATAGTTAGTAAGGTATTTTTATGTTTTTATGGCTTTAGCTAAAGATTGGAAAGGTTATTTAAAAATAAAATAATAATTATCTGTTCTAAAAAAAGAGAAAAATAGGGTACATGACCATTGGAACAGGTATCAAGTACAGAAGTTATATATTTGGAGTTGGTTTAATGTTGTATTGAATTTTTATTCTTATTTTATTTTAAAAAAATAGAATTTAATGTTGAAAAAGAAAAAAGGGAATATATAACAACAACTTAAATGATGGTTATTAACCTCTATGAGAAAAGCTGGGGGGGAAGGGGGAGGAAACTTCCTTTGAATTACTATATAGTGTAAGAATTTAATGATTAACAGTCTGGGAGTACATAGTTGTCTCTCTATTTTCTGCTTCTGTGGCAGAACTTCTGTTAATTTTGCCTCTAGGAGGGGCTTTGTTATGTTAGATTCATATTTTGATGAACTTAGAGCTGTGACCTAGGTTCCAATTTTGATAATTATTATAAGAGTTAACTTGTTTGGAATTTTTTATTTTTGGTAACAATGAATATTTATAAGGTACTAACTTGGAACTGTAGAAGTTTAAACAGCCCCATTAAACTAAGAAGACTGTCAAATGTAATTCATAAAGAAAGGCCTCATATTGTTTGTCTCCAGGAAACTCACTATAAAACTAAAGTTAAAAATGTTTTAAAATCTTCCCTTTTTCAGCAATCTTATCAATCACCAGGCAACTCTAAAGTGAACAATTTTCCTTTTCAGTGGGAAGAAACTAAGATGGATCCAAAGGGCAGGTTTATTTTTGTTAAAGGTAAACTGGAAGGTAAACCTATTACTATTGTCTCTTTATACACCCCGAATATAGAACAGCTGGAATATATCAATACAACATTGGAATTGTTATCCACCTTTCAATCAGGTGAAGTTATAATAGGGTGTGACCTGAATGTTGTATCTGATACTTCCATGGATAAAACTCACAAAACAACTCTCCCTAAAAAGAAACTAAAACAATCAACTGGGCTATTGGAAATACTAGATAGACATGGACTTAGAGATGTGTGGAGAGCTTTGAACCCAGGGGTAAAAGAATTTACATATTATTCCATAGTTCATGACATTTATACAAGAATTGATTTCCTTTTAGTTTCAAAATCTCTATTGGATAATATACAATCAGCAGATATAGGAAATCACATCATTTCAGACCATTCCTGGGTAACTTGCACTTTATTAAACACAGTTCAAAATTACAGAGAACCCAATTGGATTCTAAACAAATTATTGTTACAAAAAGAAAATATAGTAGAGATATTATCTAAAGAGATAAAGGAATACTTTAAGTTTAATGCTAATGGAGAAACTTCACAGGACATAGTTTGGGATGCTTTTAAAGCAGTTTTGCGAGGTAGATTTATTTCTCTAGCAGCATCCTATAAAAAAGAAAGAAAGAAATTAGTAGTAGAATTAAGAGAAAACATTTCCAAATTGGAAAAACAACATATGAAATATGGGTTGGGGAAGGTTTTGAGAAGATTAAATATAGAATGGAAAAAAATTAGATACATTAGAAATTTCTAAAGTGCAAAAGAATTTATTATATTTGAAACAAAAATTTATCACCAAAAGTCAAAGATCATTTAAATTGCTTAAACACAGAGTTATGCAAAAACAAACTAGAACTCAAATTTACTCTTTAAAATCACCCCAGGGAAAAGAGGTATCTGTATCTAAAGATATTATAAAAATTTTCTTTGAGTTCTATAAAAAACTTTATAAAACAGAAAGTCCAGCATCATCCGACATCCAAAATGATCTCAATAGTATAGGTTACAATGTAAAAATATCAGAGGATCATTTGAACTATTTAAATAAACCAATTTCATCACAGGAAGTATCAGAGGCTATAGCTGGAATAAAAAATAATAAAGCACCTGGAAGAGATGGTTTCCCTATTGAGTTTTACGAAAAATTTAAGCCATTAATTTTAGAACAACTCACCCTTACCTGTAACCACATATTAACGTCTGGTAATATGCCCACTACGTGGAAAGAAGCCAAAATAATTGTCATACCTAAAGAAGGGAAAGATATAACACGTCCAGAATCATATAGACCCATCTCAATTTTAAATCATGATTTTAATTTTTTTTCTTCTGTAATGGCCCAACGTCTAAATAAAGTTATGCCACAATATATCTATTTAGATCAGGCAGGTTTTATTCCGGGACATACTCTTTCAGACCCCATAAGAAGAACTCTAAACTTAATCTACTTTGTAAACAACAAAAAATCAGTTCGGCCATTTTGGCTTTGGACGCTGAGAAAGCATTTGACAAGTTAGAAATTAATTATTTAAAAACTGTACTTTCCCATATAGGTTTTGGTCCTAATTTTTTAAGAACTATTGATACCCTTTATTCTTCACCTACAGCCCAATTAAATATTAATGGATATTATTCTGAAATTTTACAGATTTCTAGGGGCACTCGTCAGGGTTGCCCCCTTTCACCGATTCTTTTTGCAATTTCTCTTGAACCACTGGCTTTTGCTATTAGGAACAACCTGGCAATTCAGGGAATACGGATTCATTCAGATATACATAAAATTAGTCTTTTTGCAGATGACACGGTGATTTATTTTAGTAACCCAGTATCATCTTTAGAACACATAGAGGATGTTTTGCATAAATTTTATGCTATATCTGGCTTTACAATAAATTATTCAAAAACTGAAATGTACCCCACGTGTCTCACAGAAATGGGAAAAAAGAGTTATTGCAGATAAATTTCCCTTTAGGTGGGTAACAAAATCATGGAGACACCTGGGAATAAATTTGAATTTGAATGAGTTGTTTGATTATAATTATAAACCCATAGTGAAATCGATTAGTACAACCTTAAACATGTGGTCAAAACAAAATTTAAATTTGATAGAAAAAATAGAATTAAAAACTATGATTTTTCTGACATTCCTTTTTTATTTCAAAATCTTCCAATAAAAGTGGATGGTCAAACCATTCATAATTGGCAGAAGTTGTTATCTAAGTTTATATGGAACAATAAAAAACCTCGTATACATTTTATGTTATTGACTAGACCACTAAAAGAAGGTGGCCAAGGTCTGCCCAATTTAAAGCTTTATTATGAGGCCTCACAACTTAAACAAGTAATGTTATATTCATCCCCAGACTTACAAAAGACATGGATACAGATTGAAAAATCATATGTTTATCCAAAATTGTTACATGAACTTATGTGGGTTCCACCTAGTGGAAGGCCTAAATCACTGTTAAATAATCCTTTCTTAAGGAACTCATTGGACATATGGGACAAACACAGGGAAACTTTGGCGCCAGATATCTCACTGGTTGCAGCGTTTTTGGGCCAGAAATGGTTTCCTCCAGGGGAAGATGGATTAGCTTATAAAGCTTGGAGGCAGGCAGGTAAATTCAGGATAAAGGATCTGTGTTATGAAGGCAAAAAGTGGTCAGTGGAACAACTACAATTGAAACATAATTTAAACATTACTTGGTTTCAAGCTCAACAATTATCTCACATGTTGACAAGTAATGATATAGTAGAACGATCGAATCGCCCTTTAACTTGGTTTGAACAGGTATTAGAGAAGGGGAGTCAGGGACAAAAAGGGATCATTTCAAAATTATACAAATCATTAGCATATAAGTATTGGTCTCAAATCTCGTCACAACAGAAAGCTTGGCATAAAGACTGTGACATATCTTTAACATCAGAACAATGGGCAAACATTTGGTCTTCCAACTTATATGTGACTAAATCTCTTGATTTAAGACTTCAGAACTACAAGCTCTTTTCTAGATGGTATATAACACCTCTCAAATTGTTTTATTCAAAAGCTAAGTAAGATTCTAAGTGTTGGAAGGGTTGCGAGCAAACCGGCACGTTTTACCACTGCTGGTGGTCCTGCCCTAAGGCCCAAGAATACTGGTCAGTCATTATTGCGAAAATTGAAGAAATACTAGCCATACAACTCCCTAAAAATCCAGAGGGAATTTTGCTTAATCTTTGGGAGAGGTCATTATTATCACATAATAACAGAGAGCTTGTGGCACTGATGTTAATAGCGGCAAAGACAATACTGGCACAATTTTGGAAAACAGAAAAACTGCCTTCTGTTAGACAATGATTTTTTAAAGATGTGGGATATCATTGCAATGGACAAATTATCTTCACAAATTATGACAGCTGAGAACCCGACACGTAAAGACAATTTTTTAAAAAAATGGTTTGTATTTTTTGAGTATATAAATAATACTAAAGGCAAAGTTGGTACCTTACCTGAAAAATATGTTGATTTTATATTTTATTAACTTGACGGTCTTTTGTTAGATTAGAGCTAGAGTTGGTTAGTTAGTTTAACTTTGGCAATGTTTGTAAGTTTTTGCAGAGTTTGAATGGTTGGATATGTTATTTATTTTCTTTTTCAAAATTTTAAAAAATAAAGTTATAAAAAAAAACTGACGGAACATAAACATTAAATTCTTCGTTACGCTGAACTGGGGTTCCGCAGCCTTGTTTTTAAATGCGTTTTGGTGTTTAAGCGCATATTGGATAGTGAATTTTTAAAAACTGTGCCCACTCGGAATGGTCTGATGTCAGACCACCCCGACGGGAGAATTGTGTGCTGGTAGAATGATCAGACAGGTGAAAGTCTGCTGTTGTCCCGTCAGGCCTGGAAAACTCTAGAAAGTGCTATCTTTTAAGTCCGGATAGGAGACATGGCAAAACGGGATGTCCACGGAACAAGGACATTTCCCAGATGTTTGTGTCTGGCCGTGCCTTTTAAATCCACCAGGAAATCGTACATGTCGCGGATCAAAAGAGCCATCTGATCGGACTCTGAGGAACTCAGTTGTACTTATAATTTTCATCATTTGCCTTGGGTTTCAAATGGAAACAGTCATGTCTTTTCCCAAAGGCTTCAAAGGACAGTAAGGAATTCTTGGTTCTGATTAAAAGACAGTTATGCTATGTCATAACCAAAGATCACAGAGTGCTTTCCTCAAATGTTTCCCCCCTTCTACTTTTCTTTGATCTACTGCATCTCCATCACTTACGCTGACATACACCAGACTTAAGTGGTACAGCTTGTCCTGGTCTGTACCATAAAATGGAGCAGGTGAATGGGTTGTGTGCTTGAATGTTCTCCCTTGCCATCAAAATGACCATGTACGCAGAAAAAAGTAGCATGCCATGGAACACATGTTTAACACACGAATTCTATGTGAAAGAAGAGTGTATATATGAAGGCATGTTAAAATGTGTCCTCACATCAGCCTGAAGTGGTATGGTCCAGAAAAAGTGTGACCTCTTGATTCACTGTTTGTACATAACCAACGTCTATGAAATCAGGATAAGACTTGACAATGGCTTTTGAGAGTCTGTACAACAGGGATGACTCCTTGGCATACCAATCTAGAGTATGGTGAGCAGCCAGAAATTTCCAAGACTTTGGATATGTTGGCAGCTTTAGCACTAGATAATCAGAGATTTCAAGAAAACATCACATAAGTTTTTATTTCTAGACCTACAGCAAGTAGATGCCTATGATTTAATCAGGGCTTTTCAAACTTAGTACCATCTAATTTCGAGATATACAACAAGAAAAATATGTGAGTGGGAAAGTCTCACACTGTGGCTGGATTGTGTGGCTGTGTATGGAGATCAAGGTCAGGTCTGATGCCAAAAGGCATCTTGAAATAATTTAAGGCTGCAGTCCTAAACACATTCACAAGGGATTAAGTCTCATTGGATTCAGTAGCATTGACTGCTGAGTACAGATAGCTAAGGATGCTGCTGCAAAATGTGTGCCAGAGCACTGAAAGGTGGCAAAGTGAAGAGTGCAATGGTGGAACAATTTATGGGACAAATTGTGCTTGCTTGGAGGTATGCTGATTGGATCAGGGCTCTCAGATGCAATTTATCATCATATTTTATGTGTTTGTTGCAGGAATGTTAACACACCAACAGCAAATAGAACTAATGCTTAAAATGTGGAGCTGCTGTAACAGATATGCTATGTTTTTCACATACCTTATGTACAAGCACCTGCCTTCTACCAAGTCAGATCCCCACAGTCAGCATTGTCTACTCTGATTGGCAGCAGATCTACAGGGTCCCGTGTATAGGTCTTCTACATCACCTACCATCTGATTCTTTTTTAACTGGAGATGCTGTGGGACTTTCTGTAGGCAAACAGGTGCTCTACCACTGAGCCACAGCCTCTTCCCTGAGGTGCCACTCAGCTTTAATAGCAGAACTACATCATGTGGCTTCAGACTATTCTCTGAACCAATAAGCATAAAACAATAGGGTTGTCTGGTAAATCTGGTCTTTTTTAAAGTCCTCCCTGCAGGGTTTGACCTAACCTGGCTTCCCATTATGCTGTCAGGCATATTTACTGTTCTTCTGTTCATCTGGCATTACTTGCTTCTGGCTCCTAGAGCTTTGACTCAGTACAATTCAGTGATCACAGGCCAGAAGTCTGTGAATGACTCCCTAATGGCATTTAACCTTGACTTCTGATGTCATTTACATTTTACATTTCATAGTTTACTTTCCAGGTCGTGTTATCCAGTTTCTAAATTACAATCTTGCTGAGGTATCTGTTTCACATAAGGTGAAATCCCAAACTCACTCACTAAGAAGAAGCCTTACTTGTGAGTAAGCACAAGTAGGCTCAGAAGGCACATGTGATATATTTCAAAGGAAAAATACTCAACAAAACAGTACTCTAATCAGAATACAGAGAGGATGTTTCCTATTGAATGGGAATTCCCTCACCAGTGCTAATTGACATGTCATAGCCAATGCTGTAAACTGTAATAGAGGGCAGAGATGTGGTTTTAAAATGAATGTTAAATTCCATTAACAGTGGTTCCTATCTTGATAGTTTTATAGATTTAATCATTCATATATTGAATGCAGAGAACTTCACCCGTAAGACCAAGTTGTGGTCCCCCAAGGAAGTATCAGTGGAAGGAGAAAGACTGAACTTTTTCCCCTGACTCATATTCCCCTGTTCAGGATGCTATAAGTTAAGCACTTAGACCTTCCCCCATCCTGCAAAAACAAAACACACAAAAACTCTCCCAATTGTTGTTAACCATTCCAAGAAATTCAAAGAGCATGTTCAGTCCTCAGTATGCCATTTTTTCTTTTTAAAAGATGAATAGAATATTTTTCTGCAAGATATGTAGTCCCTTGTATATATAACCCTTGCCTCGTCTGTAGGTGGCCCTGTCTTTCTGCCTTCCTGGTAGGCACTGCCCCATGATAAAGAATAGATTTGATTCAGACAGCTTTGGACATCTTCTGTGGAGAACAGGATGTTAAAAACAGGGTGTTAAAACAAGGTTGCACTTACCTGTAACTGTAATTCACTGAGTGTCTTCTGCGCAGGCACACATGGAGACTGTGCAGGCACAGGGCCAGCAATGGAGAGTAGATTCCCCATGCTTCTAAAAGGTTTGGCTTCCTTGAGTTCTTCCCCTCCCCACCATCATGAGCCAGAGTCAGAGCCCTTTTCTGCCTAAATGGTCATGTGACAGAGGCGGGGGGAGTGTTCTTTCCTCAGTTCTCCCTTCACAGCTGTGGAATGGATACACCATATACCAAGGAACTATGTAGCCCACAGTGGGGAAAGGAGAGGGGATATGTGCCTACACAGAAGACACTTGATCTACAATAGTTACAGGTAAGTGCAACCTGTATCTTCTGTGCAGTCCCACATCTTTTTTATCTTCGCATCTTCTATGCAGTCCCACATAGGAGAGTAGCAAGCTCACTTACTGAGGAGGTGAGTGTGGGCTGTTCATCAAAAAATTGACTATAGAACTGCTTTCCCAGCAGCTGTCTCATTTCTAGAGTCCATATTAATGGAATAGTGTTTCACAAATATATATGGAGAAGGTCAGGTCACCACTCTACAGGTGTCCTGGAGATAGATCTTGGAGAAAGAGGCAGCCAAGGATGTTTGAGCCCTAGTTGTAGCCCAGAGGTGCTGCCTTACTCACAGGTAGCCCTAAATAATGGGGCAACCCACTTCTAAGCTGAACCAGAGACCCAGAAACTCAGGTCAATGAAGGCACTCCTGGTCTGAAACACAGAGCTAACCAAAGCTCTGGGAAAAGGGTCTCCATTTTCAGGTGGCATAAGGCAGCCCTCAGAGTGAACCTCCAGCCTTCCCCCTCCACCCAGAAAGGTATGCATATAAGACAATGAAGTCCACCATATAAATATTTCTAAAAACTATTCAGAGGCCACCTGGAGAACAGCCTTTCTGTCTTCAGAACTTCATCCAGTCCTTTTGCATGCACCTGTGTCTATGTGAAAATCCTTTGACTCCACAACTGCTCCATTCCTCAGGATACTGGGATAAACCAATCATACATCCAAATGTTTCATGATCTTTCCTGATGCTAATCAGGAACCCATCTTCCAACTTTTGCAAAAACCTGGGAACCTATTCAACCTGCCCTGGCAGGACCATCAGTGGTCATTGAACCCATTCAGCTAGCCCCAGCACAGTCACCCAGCACCTGGCTAATCCCATCATCACTATTGTGAATCCAGACTTTGTCCCTCTGGAACCTCATTAGTCACACCTAGGTCTCGCCCCTCTTGACACTGCACCTCCTGGGACCTCTTATTGGTTCAGGTAATCTTTTATCTTCACCTGAGACAAGCCCCTCAAGACCTCCTGTTGGTCTGCATTGTTTACCAGTGTCTATATCCATCAAGGCACATGGCCTCAGATTGTGTGTCTGCCTTGGATGCCAACTGGCAGTTCACCCCCAAACTATGTTTGGGTCATAGTCTCATCTCCATGGACCCCTGAACATCTGGACAGGTAGTATTACCCCATAGCTGATCCCTCTATTCACTATCAATCACTTCTGATTTCTTAGTTCTGTACTGCTTGCTGTTCTTGAACGTTTAGTGTGCTTGTACTTAGGGAAATTCTTTAATAAAACCTATTTAATTTACTCTTCAAATATGGAGTCTTCCTACTGTACTGCACCTTAGTATAAACTGGTGTGCGGTTCCTGGTATCCCTCTGGCCTTGCCTTCTGACTAGCTAATTTCCCCAAACAATGAGGCAGGCCACTGCTGGTAACACAGGTGGTAACATAGTGAAGATTGGCTGTAGGTACTGTACATTTAGGGACCACTCATGCTGTGCCCCTGCCTCCCTGCTTAAAGTGTCTACCATTACATTGTCTTGCCATGCTATATGGATGGCCAACATGTGGACTTGATGTTGATGTCCAGTTCCAAATGCGAGTTTCCTCCTTGCACAGTATGATGGAGCCTGTGACCAGTGTTCCCTTTAAGCTGAGTTAGTGTGAGCTAGCTCACAGTTTTTTAGCCTGTGGCTCACACATTTTTGTCTCAGCTCAGGAAGGATGGCTCCAGAGCAAACTAAGTTATGCAGTAGCCAAATTACCTGCTCACAACTTTAATGCCGGTAGCTCACAAAGTAGAATTTTTGCTCACAGGACTCCACAGTTTAGAGGGAGCATTTCCTGTGACCCCTGCTTGTTGACACAGAATTGCACTATATGTTATCTGTGGCCAGCAATAGACACTTCCTCTTGTAAGATGGCTGGAAAAGAGGCAAGAGCATATCTAATGGCTCTAAGCTCTAGTAAACTGATGCATAGCTTAGCTTCCCCAACTGACCACTCACCTATTTCATGGATAGAATTACAATGTGCTTCCCAGCTCCCTAAGGAAGCATCAATGAACATTTCTGAACATGCGGGCATGAACCAGTTGGACACCCTCCAGTAACTTATTATCCTTACTCCACCAAGCCAATGCTCTAATAAGTGACCTTGGTGTGGACAATCTTAGCCATCGTGGGTCAGAGCCCATACTGAATACTCATAGAAACCAGTTCTGGATGGGCCTCATGCACAGCCTGGCATACTGCACTACTGGCATGGTGGAATCCATGAGGCCCTTTGAAATTTATTGTGAGAGAAATGGCTTATGAGCTTCTGAATAGCTCATGCTCTTTGCACCAGTAAACAAGCCCTGTGGGAAAGTGTATCTAACTGTGCCCCTATGAACTCAATAGCTTGTGATGGCTGTAAGTATGATTTCTGGTAGATAATTACTAGGCCCAAACCTTCTAAGGTATGGATAGCTAGGGAAAGGTGTGTGAATAATTACTAGACTCCCCCATGAAGAGGCAATCATCCAGGTAAAGATAAATGGAATAACCTTGTAATCTCAAGTGGGCTATCACCACAGATATACACTTTGTGAACAACCTTGGGGCTTTTACTAAGCCAAAAGGGAGTACTGTATATTGGTGGCAGCAGCCTCCACATTGGAACCTTAGAAATTTCCTCAATATTTGGTGTATTGAGATGTGGAAGTAGGTGTCCTTCAAGTCAAGGAGGCTGAACCATGATCCTTCATCTAGCAATGGTAAGCCACCTGTTAAGTGACAGCATCCATAATGTAGGGACCCTGAGATGCTTATTGAGGAAATATTTGGAGTAGAACCCAAGATCCCTCTCTGAAGGAGGAACCTCCTGGATGGTTCTTCTGGAAAGTAATTGAACAACCTCCTGCTTTAGAAGAGGGAGTGAGTGAATGCAAGTTAGATTTTTTTTTTAAACAGTTTATTAAGGTTTTAACAATACAAAAAACATAACCATTATAACAATTTTTTAACTGTAATATCATATAACAACCACATTGTAAAAAAAAATGAAGAAAAGTCAGACTAGTTACAAATATAACTATAACAAGAAAAATAAAAAAGGAAAGAAAGAAAGAAATATATATATATATAATTAGATAAGTAAAATAATCAAATACATCTCAACTGTTACAATATAAGAATTGAGTTTAGTGTAGAAGCAAAATCTTCCTTATCTGATAGAAAATCCAAAAATTGAAACCAAATTGCGGTAAAATTAGATTGATAATTCTCATTATTTTTTTGTCTCAGAGATTCAGTAATCTTATTTAGCATACACAATTCACTAATTTTCAAAATCCAAGAGTTAACCGATATTGGAGTAGTACTTTTCCAAGATTTTGCTAGCGTCATTCTAGCTGCTGCACAGAGATATTCCAAAAGGGTTTTTGTGGAGGCCTCAATACCCAATCGGGGCCATAGATTAAATAATAAAATCTTAGGATCTAGTGGTATTAAATAATTAGAAATCTGTGAAATAATTAAAACAACAGTCTTCCAAAAGTTCTGCACATGAATACAGTCCCACCAAACATGCCAATACGTACCCCTTTCACCACATTCTCTCCAGCAATTGGGAGAGACCTTCTTCGTGATATGGTGCACCCTAACTGGAGTTAAATACCATTTTGAAATTGTTTTGAATAATTGACTTCTAATTATTATATTACTATCATGAAAAGCCTTAGAGCTCCAAATAGTAGACCATTCGTCTAGAGTAAGGGAGATATCTCCCCCTCTTGTCCAACTATTTACATAAGATGGTTCTTTATTATAAGTTGTTTGAAGCAATAGATCATAAAGAATAGAAATGAAGCCCTTGTATCCTGAACATTTTCGTTTCAATAATTGCTCAAAAGAAGTAAGAGGCCTCTTAAGACCTTCCTGAACAGGCGGAGAATGAAACATATGACTCAGTTGGAAATAAGCATACCACGGAACGGAGCTGGAAAGTAAGGTATCCAAATCTTTTTTCTTTAGCAAATTGCTATCTTTTGTTAAATGATTCTATTGACCTGTTTATACCTAAAGATATTATATGTTTTATTGGCATTTGCAGGTAAAAACCAACTTTGTTCGGTGAAAACAGCTAATGGAGATGTTTGTGGAGCAAGTTTATTTCAATGGCGATCCCAAACTAATAAAGTATTCCATAAGAAAGGGTTTTCTTGTAACGTAGAGGTACGATGTGACCTAGACTGCCAAATAACCTCTGATAGTAATTGTCCTGGAGAAAAAGTCTGTTCTATTATATACCATTCAGGAGCTAAGGGAACATTTAAAAGTTTTATCAAATTGGTTAGTTGTGCTGCATCATGATAAAACAACAAATTAGGATATGCCATACCTCCAGCCTTATGATTACGGAATAGAGTATCAAATGATATTCGTGGGGTCTTCTTATCCCAAATAAAGTCATTTAATTTTTTTTGCCATGTCTTAATTGTTTGGATAGGTATAAAAATAGGTAAAGTCCGAAATAAAAAAATAAACCGTGGCAAAATAAAAACCTTTATAATATCCATCTTTTCAAGCCAGGAGATCTTCAGCTTAGACCAATCTGTTAATTGTTGAGAGATTGTGCGTTGCAATTCAATAAAATTTGCTTTGAATAGGTTATCAAGATGTAATGGGATTTCAACACCTAAGTGCCTCCATGAGTTGTGTATCCATTTAAAAGAATACTGTTTTTTAATAGAATTAATTAAGTCTACAGGCAAGTGAATGGGATATATTTCTGTCTTTGACTGGTTAATTCGGAGACCCGAAACGGAAGCAAAAGTATCTAGCTCTACCATTGTATATTTTAAAGAAGAGATGGGGTTAGTTAAAAACAAGACGGTATCATCTGCAAACATATTAACTTTGAATTCATGCTCATTTATTAAAATTCCTTGAATGAGTTTGTTAGTTCTAATTGCTATCGCTAGGGGTTCTATACATAATGCAAAAAGCAAAGGTGAAAGTGGACAGCCCTGCCGAGTACCCCTTGAGGGCTGAAAAGATGCAGAAAGATCACCACCGATTTTAAGCTTTATTTGTGGTGAGGCATATAGAGATGATATACCGGTACGAAAATTAACACCAAAATTCATAACTTCCAGCAATTTATATAAATAAGAGGGCTCCACCGTATCAAAAGCTTTCTGTATATCAAGCGATAAGAGCACTGAAATTAAAGACTTTTTCCTACCAAAATTAATTATATTAAGTGATTTGCGAATATTATCTGCCATATTTCTTTGAGGAATAAAACCAGTTTGATTTTCATTTATATATTCATGTATAATTTTACTTAAGCGTGATGCTAATATAGCCGAAAAAATTTTAGCATCTTGGTTTAATAAACTAATGGGACGATAAGAACCAGGGTCTGTCAGATCTTTCCCTTGTTTTGGAATTAAGATCACAGTGGCTTCATTCCAAGAAGGTGGCAATGTACCAATATGAAAAGCCTCATTACAAAGTTGTGTTATATGGTCAGACAAAATATGCTTATAGGCTTTATAAAATTCTCCTGGCAAGCCATCATTACCTGGGGATTTACAATTTTTTAAAGCAGCAATGACCTTCTCCACTTCATCTTTCTCAATAGGAGCATCTAAGAAACTGTTTTGATCTTGAGATAATTTTGGAAGCTTAACTTTTTCAAGAAGATAAGTTTTAATTGAGTCTGGCGATGGAGACGTAGTCTTGTATAGTTTATTATAAAACTTCCAAAATATATCCAAAATCTGATTAGGTTTTGAACATAAGTTACCTTGTGCATCACGGAGTAATGTGACTGGTTTAGCATAAAGCTTAGGCTTTATTCTACGTGCTAAAAGTCGTAAATATTTAGGGGATTTCACCCATGTCTTTTGTTGAAAGTAAAGGATATTCTGCTTTATTTTAGAAACTTCTAAATTATCAAGATTTTGTCTTTCTATTAGTAATTTTTGATAGACCTTTTTACTGGTTGTTTTTTTGTGTAAGTCCTCTAGTTCCTTAATTTTAGTAATTAATTCTGATCTAAGAAGATCTTTTTGTTTTTTCTGATAGGCTGCTAATGAAATAAAGTGGCCCCTGAGAACTGCCTTTAATGCATCCCAAATCATAGCAGCAGAAAGTCCACATCTAGAATTGTCTTCAAAGTAATGCTTGATCACTGTTTCTATCTTTGGCTTAATAAAATCATTTAAAAGTAAAGCAGGATTCAATTTCCATTGATAAGGTGGTTTTTTAGTCATTGACCACTGAATCGTTCCTTCTACCCATGCATGGTCAGAATATAATTTAGGGCATCCGTCCTGACACTGCTTAATGATGCAGAAATTAAAATAAAATCAATCCGTGTGTGAACTTGGTGCCGTCCTGAAAAATAGGTATAATCTCTAGCTGTTGGATTACAGAGTCTCCATAAATCAACTAATTCGTATTCTAATAAAATATCTACAAGTTGGGTTTTTGTATTAGTTTTTTCCCTTCGAGAAATAGTGGTGGACCTATCCCAATGTAAGTCAACAACGTAATTCAAGTCTGCTCCTATTATAATTTGGCCTTTTGCAAACAATTTTAATTTTTGTAGTGTGTCTCTTATAAAAACTAATTGATTATCATTAGGTGCATATAGTGCGGCTATAGTTATCAACTTGCTATCAAGTTCACCAGAAACAAAAATAAACCGTCCATTTGGGTCTTTCTGAATTGCAGTTAGGGTAAGTGAGACCTTGCTTGAAATTAAAATTGCTGTTCCCCTAGCTTTTGACGTCCCAGCTGCATGAAATTGGTAAGGGAACTGGACTGTATTAAATAATTTTAATGTGTCTTGTTTTAGATGAGTCTCCTGAATGCATACAATATCTGGATGATTTTTAAGCAAGGCAGCTTGAAGTCTTCTGCGTTTAACAACATGATTCATACCTCTAACATTACAAGAAATAACATGCAAATTACTTGCCATTTGTTATGCTAATATGTCGATGGTGCCACAGAAGTTTCCATCTAAGAAAAAAAATAAAAAATAAGCTCATCTCCAATAGGAGAAATAATCCAAGCTCCTGTTGAAACAACAAAAACAAAATGACTTTCAATATCACACGTGTCATTAAAAAAAGAAGTTCAAATGTTTCATCTCCATTCTGATGAGGAAAATCTCCTAAGATATCAAGGAGGTCATCTATAAAGCTAGTAAACATTTTAAGAACATAATAACTTGGAAGTAGAGGACAGGACATCAACACCCTCCAATAACAAATTAAATGCTTGGACACAATTGTATGAATAATCACTACATATTGAAGAAAATGTAGTACACTGAGCATCCAGGCAGATAAAACTGATGTAACATTTTTAAAATTGAACAATATAAACAGCAAGCTATAAACCACAACTCTCTTTAAAGAGTAAAGACCATTAAGTAGTACAAACCAGCAAACTGTAATGCACTTTAGCTCACTAAAATAAAACTTCCACAATGGATAAACCTCTCGGATTAAAATACTATATGAGTACAGTTGAGATACGATTTTTCTTATAAAGAAAATGAAAACAAAGCTACTAGACAAAAAAACAAAAAGAAGACCCATTTTAAAAATTAGAGAGGGCCATATGCCTCCACTAAGGTCTTTCCACAAACAAGATATTATCTTCATATCTGTCAAGAGAAAAGAAAAAAGAAAAAAGAAGAGCATATACAACAATAGGAGCTACATACTACTGAGAACTCCCTTCTACACCACTCTTCCAAGAGCAAAAGATGAATATAACAAGATAAACAAATTACCACATAATACCATATAAAAATACTTATATCTTTTTAGCATCCACCACTTTGTTTCAAAAGAACAAAACAACACAAAAGTCAGGTAGGTTGATTTCGAATCGGAATCTTAGACCATCGGATTGGAGATGTTTGGAATTCCAGTTTCCTCTTCATTGAGCGCTTTCTCAAAGGATCAGAGACAGGTTCCAGCTTTAGTTGCTGCAAGAGGTGATGGCCACTTTCTAAGTCATGAGCAATAAAGTTACGTCCTTGAAAATGGACTTGAAGTGTACCGGATGGGAGCCATTTGTACCGAATATTAGCTTCACGTAAAGCAGCAGTGATTGGTTTCAAAGCAGCTCGTATTTGAAGATTTTCCCTGGGCAAATCAGGATAGACTTGAATCTTGTAATTTTTGAATTTAAGAGAGCCTTCTTTACACGCAAGTTGTAATATTGCTTTCACCGTTCTAGCATCTTGGAATTCTGCTATTATGTCCCTAGGTCTCTTTTTTGGAGAGGAGAGCATGGAGCCAATCCTATAAGCTCGCATTATCAATGGTGCAATCTTTTCATCTGGGCTTAAAATTTCCGTCAGCCAGTGAGACATAAAGGTGACCAGTTCCATGTTTCCCTCCTCTTTTTCTTCTACTCCTCTGAATTTAAGCGAGTTCTGTTTCAGTTTAGATTCCAGCATTAGAATTTTTTCTGTTGCCCATTCATCCTTTTTTTGTAGAAACTGTATTTCGTTTTGCAGCGTAACACCAATTTCCATAGCCATATTAGCTGTATTAGCTACTTGTTGTAGGGATTTGGTGATGGTATCCAATTGCTCCCCAAGGGGTAATATTTTTTCATCAATGTGGCATTTAAGATCAGCTTTCAGGGAAGATAAAAGTTCCACCAACCTGTCTTCTTGTAGAAATACCTCCGCTTCTTCCATCTCAGCAGCCGCGGTCGCCATTTTAGTTTTCTGGGTCGGCAAGGCCGCGTCCGGCACAGTTGTGCCGTTTTTTAAAAAAAGGAACGGAGATCAGGCGTTTTCGGTTTTTTTGGCGATTTTTTACTCCCGGAGTGTATATTCATGTCTTTCAAGATGAAAAACTTAGCTTCCAAGGTGGTAATTAGAGCTTGTCAGAGTGGCGGGAACGGAGATCTAGCAGCAGGCGTCCGCCATTACAGAGAGCCGACGCCACGCCCCAATGCAAGTTAGATGTGTTTGGAGTGGGGGGCAGATAGCCAGGCAAAGACTTAAATTCAAAAAACACGCACCATCTTTTATTATTTGAAGGACCCAGGAATCCTGGGTAACTAAGTGCATTGGTCAATGAACTTAGCCAACCTGTTGCCAAAGTTAGGCTCCATCCATAGTCATACAAGGGGACAGTGTGTTGTTTCCTAGGTAACTGGGCTCCCTGCTTTCCCTTCTGTTTTGACTGTTCATGTTTTAATTGCTGCTGGGAGTGAAATGAGGGGTGTCATTGGCTTTGATGTTGGTGCTGGGATGGCTGGTATTTATACAGCCCACTATATGGGTATTGAAGACCATCCCTAGGAAAATACTTTGGCTTAAAGGTCTGTGGGGTAATACCCAGTGATGTTGCTGTCAGTTTGTTCTTCTGAATCCTTTCTAGACTAGGACAGAACCAGTTTATTCACTGAACAGGTTCTTCCCCTCAAATGGAAGATCCTGGGTCCTTCATATAATAAATGATGATTAAAAGAGCTATCCAGGAGGTTCCCCCTTCAGAGTTTGATCATGGGTTCTACTCCAAATATTTCCTGATAGAGAAGAAGGGAGGAGGCATGAGGCTGATCTTAGAAACCTCAATAAGCATCTTGCCCTAGTGTCAGAGGGAAGGGTCAAAGCTCACAACCATTTGTGTCTTCAAAAGAAAAACCTCGTGCCCATGGTTCAACTGCAGCAATTTGCTACATAGCAAGAGGCATTAAGCTGTTGCTTCCACACCCTGAGGCTTTCCACTTGGAGCACTTTCACAAAGGTCTTCTCATCCTCTGGAAGGATGTCCATACACTGAGCCATTCTATCCCTAGAGGACCATTTGATACCTGCCAATTATTGCAACAAAATTAGCAATGCATAGACCTAAAGCTGCAGATGAACTTTCCTACCCAGCATGTCTAATTCTCTACCCTCCTTGACTAGGGGAGAGGAATGGAAAGCAGACCTCTGTCTTGAGGGCAGAACCTCAGTAACCAGGAAATTAGCTAAGAACATAAGAGAAGCCAATGTTGGATCATGCCAATGGCCCATCTCAGGGCCAGATTTAGATGAAGAGAGGCCCTAGGCTACTCCACTTGTGAGGCCCTTCCCAATCCCCCACCCTCATGACTAGAAGAAAATGGAAGAGTGTTATAAACAAAACTGAGTGAAGCCAAGGATGATGACAGGTATTTAAAATTCTGCAATTCACAATTTCTCCTCTAAAGGACATAAGATGTTATTGTTAAATACCATAGTGATTGAAAAAATACATAAATGTTAAAATTAGCACTGAAAAACTTTTGCAATAACTGAACTTTGTAAACCTTTTGTGGAATAAACATTAATTTTTAGGAAAATGAAGTTGTAATGTTATTCTTAAAAAAAACAAAACCTTGAGTTTACAAATTATATTGCCTGGGAAGTGTAAGTAATATGATCATGATTACCTGACAGTGTTGCACTTTTAGAATCTACTTTATGTTGTCATTAAACAGTCAGTTTTAAAATACATATTAAGAAGTAAACTACAACCATCAAATACAATAAGACTAAAAATGTTTTTTTCTAGCCTTCCTCATAGCAAAATCATCCAAAACTTCATCAAAATTTGTCTAAGTTTGTCACTTTCAATGTACAGAATGCTCAGCACAGACAACCTCTCTTGAGACATCATGGCCCTTAATTCATTTTTAATTCTTTTGAGTCTTGAAAAACACTCTCCTGAGCAGTTAGTGACCATAAAGCTAAGAAATAGCCGCAAGATTGCTTCCACATTAGGAAAGGCCATCTGAATTTTTTCCTTGTATATAATTTGATAAAGGTCTGTATGAGACAGAGAGTGCTCTGCTGTAAGCCTCTGGCTTTGTCTCACATATAGGTGAAAGTGCAAAAGTTCATCAATAAGTTTCAGGGTATGCTTCCATCAACAGTTCAACACCTTGCTGAATTTCTAGCTTAGATTTTATCAGATTAGCAAGAATGGAAAACAATTGTGCAACATCACTATACATATTACTTCTTCTTTTTAAATTGGCTTCAAGTGCATCTAATATAGGAATAAAAGATTTTATCCTAAACTAAAATCTTTTAGGATAAAATCCTTTATTCCTATATTAGATGCACTTATCTCTTGCTGTGGCAATCTCAGCAGGGTATAATGACAGAGTCCACCATTTTCTCTGGAGGAACTGATCTTTGCTACCTGAAGAGCAGTAGTAATTTTGAGTGATCTCCAGCCCCCACCTGGAGATTGGCAACAATGGTTCCACATCAGGGAATGGCTGGATTGGAGGGTGGAGTCTATGGCATCGTACCTGTCTGAGATGCCACCCCTCTTCAAACCTCACCCTCTCCAGGCTCCATCCCTCAAATCTCCAGGAATTGCCCACCTGAAGTTGGCAACCTGATCAGGACTGGGCCCAATGAGTTTTCTCCCTAAGGCCAACATAGGTGTGTAAAGGGCCTTTTACTGACAGAGGAGAAAGTACAGGTGCCAACTCTGATTAGGGAAATACCTGGAGATTTGGGGGGGTGGATCCTGTGGAGGGCAGCATTTGGGGTGTGTGTGGAAGGACTCAGCAGGGTATAATGCTATAGAGTCTACCCTCCAAAGCAACCATTTTCTCCCGGGGAACTGTCATCTGGAGTTCAATTGTAACAGTGGGAGATCTTCAGGTCCTACCTGGAGATTGGCAACCCTAGGGGAAAGTCAGCCTCACAGCGGGGAGTTGAAGAAAATGGTCTGATGGTCGCTGGCCCACCTCGTTAGCCAGTCAGTCATGCTGAAGCTAAGCAGGAGAAAGAGCCTTTTTCCATTTATTCTGACAGGAAAGTGGCCGTTGGGGAGGGGGTTATGCTGGAAGTCCTTTGTTTTTTTACTCACAGAACCAAGCTTGGCTGCCTACCAACAGCCACTGAGGGGACAGTCCCTCACAGGAGTCAAAAGAACTGTCTTCCTCAGGAGAGAGAGCTGGTCTGCCAGTAAATCTGACGTGCAAAAGGGGGAGTGGGTGGGGAAGAGGAGCAGACCCAGCACCCGGCCAATGGCACGCGAGTACTCTTGAGTGGCGGCTGATGGGCCAATGGCTGAGGGAGGGCATTTTACAGCCAATGGGAGTGCATGGAATCTTACGAAACCAAAAGATAAATATTATAAGGAGAGATTATTTATTCCATTTTTACCCTGCCCTCCCCGCGAGTGGGCTCAGGGCGGCTTACAATGAGGCAATGAAGTGCCAAAGATAAACAGCTTAAAACATATAAAAACAGATAAAACATGACATACTACAAAAAATGCTACAGAAGAATATTTCATTTGTACCAGAAATGTTTTTATTAAATATTGTGCCACAAGAGTATATTGTACAATATATATATATGACTGTACAAATTGTAACTACTGCTAGAATTTTGTATGCAAAATATTGGAAGAAAGAAGATGTACCGAGGAAGGAAGAATTGATAGGTAAAATGTTGGATGCAGCAGACATGGACAAATTAATGTTACAGCTGCAGGAAAAACCTGAAAGTGATTTTGAAAAAAAATGGAAGCATTTGTATAAATAGTTGCAAAAATACCAGGGTAGCATAAGAGATAGAGTATAATAATAATTCACAAATGATATTAATGGAACTGATTCGAATCAAGCGGTTGAAATCTGGAGAACATAGAGTATAGACTCCAGCACCTGTCTGTTTTTTCTACTCTGTGTCTTATTGCTTTTTCTGTTTCACTGGGTTTTTTCCCCTTTTCATCTCTTTCTGTTCACTTTATAAAATCAATAAAATGTTTTCAAAACAAAAAATGGGAGATATGAGTGGAGCTACAAATGAGGAGGATTCCTCTTTAAACCCAAACTCGCAGCCTCAGTGTTGTCACCAATTATCATCACTACTCTTAGAAACATTTACCAAGGAAGCCTTTTTAACATGTCAAACCTGGGAAATGCTGATGACAAAAATTAAGGATATTGACAAAAAAATAAACACTCTGAGTGAGGCTATTAAATCACTGGCAATCCCTGCAAAGTGCAAGGTACCTAGAGATAATGAGCACTGTGGGCCACAAAACTTGAGAGATGACTGCCATAATCCATCTGTTTCATTGATTCTGCAACGGGACCAACTGGCCATTTTGTATAAGGACCAGCGGACAAACCTCTATAGATGGCAAAATTTTAGAGCTATTAAAATATCCTTGAGTCAATTGTTAAAATGCAACCTTGCTGTAATACCGTTGAGTTCCTATTTTAAACTCCCTAGAGTTGGACCATATCTAAGACTGATCTTAAATTTTAAAAATGGAGATATTCCTTCTAAGATGATGCAATTACAGGACCTTTTATATAGGAAGTATGGTATTCTGGTATCCAGGGTTTTTAAGAATAATGTGCAGACTCCCTTATGCACTAGCGCACCAAAAGGAAATACCAGGCCTGGTTCAAATATAGCTGTACCTCCTAAATATTCAAATCTGCAGTGGGAGGAAGGCACAAGAAGTCATGTGAAGATCCATGAACACTTCAATTGTAAAGCAAGCAGGAGTAAGTCTCTTGCTTTGGATCAGGAGGAGCAGAGAGAAGGGTGTGGTTTTGGAAAAAATATCAACCATCCTGCAAATGAAGTCTTTCCAAAATCCACTCAATGTAAAGGAGTGCTTTACTCACACTCTTCAGTTTACACTGACTCATCCAAGGAAATAAAATCTCCTGGAACAGGCACAGCATCAGCATGTGATTACTCCAGGCCACTTGAACCTCTGGAAGGAGGAATGTATGAGGAGGAATTAGACTTGAGGTCCAATAAAGTTATTTCATTTTCATAATGTTGGTCTAGGAACAATAAACCTCTTGCCACAGAAATCGCAGAAGTGGAACACAATTTATCACACTAGCCTGAAACTTATCCCCCTCATTACCTTTCTACCTAAAAATGGATTTGATGGAGGTGGAACAGAACTCTTTACAGCAGATGCCACTCCTTCCTCTTCCACTATCTTTAGCCCAGTCATTCTCCACCCTACTCTCTGGGAAGAACGACCCCCCATACAGTTTTGAGGATGAGCAAGGAACGACATCTGCTAGCTCAGGGAAGGCTCTGGAAGAGGATAGATCAACCTCAGGGATGAATAGCAAAATCTCTAATATACAAGAGTATGTAAAACTGCCAAGACCTCACAATAAGAAGATGCAACAGAATCACATGGAAGTTGTGGGTAACAGATGCATTTTTATGGACACACGGGATATTTTAGATACTATTGAAACATCAAAGTGACAATCAGTTTTCCTCCTCTCTTGGAACATTGCAGGCTGGCTCAATAAATCTCATGACAGAGATTTTATGGATTATATCACACAATTTGACATAGTTTTTTTACAGGAGACATGGATGACAAAGGAATTTAATATCCCCAATCACATGGCTGTATTAACCCGTGCTTCCCCAGGTTTAAAAGGGGGGAGACCCTCAGGTGGCCTGGGAATATTCATATCCACCTCTCTGGAAGCCTCTACTAAAGAGTTGATAAGTGATAAGGAATGGGTCACAGCTGTAGTATTGTCTTTCCATAAATATTCAATTATATGTATAAATTTATATTTATGACTCCAATCTTCGCAGGAACAAACTAAAAGAATATGGAAGGAGATAGAACGATATATTCTCGATTGTACACAAAAATTCCCTTCTGCAATGCTGATTATTGGTGGAGATTTCAACGCTAGATTGGAGCATAATGATGACCAATTGTTGGAAATATCTGGACTTAATGACTTAGAAATTGATCAACCCTTTTCAAGCCATATATCTCTAGATCCAGTGGCAAATTTTGCCAGCTCGTGTATTATCCAAATGGTCTCCAAATTAAATTTAATTATACTAAATGGATCAGTCAAGGGGGACCACCTGGGTCAATTTACCTTTCAGTTAGGAACAAAACAATGCACAACAGATTATATTTTGGTTTCTCGAGATATGCTAATCAGCAATCTCCAATTTATGGTAGATATAAGACCGGAAAGTGATCATTTCCCCCTGAATTTCAATTGGGAAACTGAAGTCAAACATCTAAATCACAATAAAAACTTGAACTATAAAGAAAAAACTCTTTGTCTCCTTGTTTTGTAGTTAACATTTGGCAAGGTGGCTTCTGCTTGTTTCTCAAGCTCATCACAATCTTCTCTAATTTTCCTTAAAAAATCCAGAAGTGAACTGTACAAACTTGCACAAGAACTAGTGTTCCCTCTAAGCTGACTTAGTGTGAGCTAGCTCACAATTTTTTAGCCTCCAGCTCACAGATTTTTGTCTTAGCTCAGGAAGGATGGCTCCACAGCAAACTAATATATGCAGTAGCCAAATCACTCACTCACAACTTTAATGCCAGTAGCTCACATGGTAGAATTTTTGTTCACAAGACTCCACAAACTTAGAGGGAACATTGACAAGAACTCAATAACAGGTCTGATTTCTGAAGGGCTTTGCTGACCTTGTAGAAATGACCTAGAACACAGGTCCAAAAATGCAGCATACATAAATTCCAGTTCCTCCATTTTCTGCAAAAGATTGTTAGCTTGAAGCCTGGTCTCCCCCTTCCCATTAATGTCAGAGTACAAATGACTGAAGGCATCAGTGATAGCACTGTAACTTTCCAAAACAGCTTCTGTGGCTTTTGCATGTGTGTCCCATCTAGTGTCTGACAAATATTTAGGCATTTTAGACTGAGGTGGCAAAAATGATTTTAGAACTGCCCATCGCTTTGTAGTGGATGAAACAAAGGTATAAATTTAATTGATAATGCCAAAACAGTTCACTGCATCAAGGCAGCAATCCACAGCTGAATGGTCCACCAGATTTAAAGAGAGTTCTGTGCATGGAATAAATCTTGCAAGTTGGGTTTTTTTAATGATTTTTTGCAGCATACCATTGTACTTACCAGCCACGTTGGCAGCATTGTCATAAGACTGCCTGTGACATTTTCTAAAGTCAATTTCAAGCTCAGTAGTGAAATAGTTGAACACTAAATCAGCCATGCTTTCTCCTGAGTGGTCGTTTAGCTTAAGGAAAGTTAAAAATCTCTCAGTTGGCAAACCATCTTCAGGTGATACATATCTGATAATTAAAGTCAACTGATCAGTATGGGAAATGTCAGGAGTGGAATCCACTGAAAAGCAGAGATATCCAGCCTTTCTAACATCAGCCAGAATTGCATCCTTAACTTTTTTTGCCATGAGTTGAAATTTCCTCAAATCTCCAGGAATTTCCCACCTGGAGTTGGCAATCCTATTTCCTTCCCAGCCAAGCATCAATCTACCTTTATTTCCCCCTCACTCTTCAGCTTTCCATCTCCCCTACTCACCCACCTGCAGCCTCTATGGTGCTCTGAAACCCTAACTGCCATGTCACATTGGCTGTCATGGGGGGGGGGCATCTCAGCAGGGTATAAGGAAACTTTCTCAGTGGAGGGTGGTAAGCAGTGGAGGGTGGTAAGCAGTGGGGTACCACAGGGATCGGTACTCGGTCCAATGCTTTTTAACTTGTTTATTAATGATTTGGAATTGGGAGTAAGCAGTGAAGTGGCTAAATTTGCAGATGACATGAAGTTGTTCAGGGTGGTGAAAACCAGGGAGGATTGTGAGGCACTCCAAAGGGATCTGTTGAGGATGGGTGAGTGGGCATCAACGTGGCAAATGGGGTTCAAAGTGGCCAAGTACAAAGTGATGCACATTGGAGCCAAAAATCCTAAATATAAATACACGTTGATGGGGTCTGAACTGGCAGAGACGGACCAAGAGAGAGATCTTGGAGTCGTAGTGGATAACTCGATGAAAATGTCTAGACAGTGTGTAGCTGCAATAAAGAAGGCCAATGCTATGCTGGGGATTATTAGGAAGGGAATTGAAAACAAATCAGCCAGTATCATCATGCCCCTGTATAAATCATTGGTGCAACCTCATTTGGAACAGTACAGTTCTGGTCACCACATCTCAAAAAGGATATTATAGCATTGGAAAAAGTGCAGAAAAGGGCGACTAGAATGATAAAAGGATTGGAACACCTTCACTATGAAGAAAGGTTAAAATGCTTGGGGCTCTTCAGCTTGGAGAAACGATGGCTGAGGGGTGACATGATGGAGGTTTATAAGATTATGAATGGGATTGAGCAGGTTGAGAAAGAAGTACTTTTCTCCCTTTCTCACAATACAAGAACTCATGGGCACTCCATGAAATTGCTGAGCAGTCGGGTTAGAACAGATAAAAGGAAGTACTTCTTCACCCAAAGAGTGATTAACATATGGAATTCACTGCCACAGGAGGTGGTGGCAGCTACAAGCATGGACAGTTTCAAGAGGGAATTAGATAAACATATGGAGCAGAAGTCCATCAGTGGCTATTAGCCACAGGGTATAGATGGGAATTCTAAGTCTGGGGCAGGTGATGCACTCTATTCTTGGTGCTGGAGGGGGCAGCAGTGGGAGGGCTTCTAGTGTCCTGGCCCCACTGCTGGACCTCCTGATGGCACCTGGTATATTTTGGCCGCTGTGTGACAGAGTGTTGGACTAGATGGGCCATTGGCCTGATTCAACATTGGCTTCTCTTATGTTCTTATGTTCTTATAGTCCACCATGTTCTCCAGAGGAACTGATCTCTGCCATCTGGAGAGCAGTTGTAATCCTCAGTGATTTCCAGCTCTCACCTGGAGACTGGCAGCAATGGTTCTGCAGGAGGTTCTGCAGGAGACTGGCAGCAATGGTTCTGCAGTCTTTCTCTGCAATGGGGACCAAAGCAGCTTACATCATTCTCCTCTCCCCCTTTTGACTTGCACAACAAGCCTGTGAGGTAGGTTAGGCTGAAAGTCTGTGACTGGTCCAAAATCACTCACTCAGCTTCAACAGCAAGAACCTGGATCTAGCAGACCCTGCTCTGAAGCTCTGACTTCGATGCCTAGGGTAGCCAACCTCCAGAGGGAGCCTGAAGATCACCAGGTATCACAACTGAACTCCATACAACAGATCTCTCCCCCCACCCCGAGAAAATAACTGCTTTGAAAGGTGGGCTTTATGGCATTCTGTTCAGCTGAGGCCTCTCCCCTCCCCAAACCCTGGCTTCCATAGTCTCTACCAGAAAATCTCCAGGAATCTCCCTACCTGGAGCTTGCAATCCTAGTAAGGACTGGCTCCAATGAGTTCCTCAAAAAGGCCTGCAAAGGGTTTCCTTCCTTTGTCTGAACCAAGTTTGGTTGCCTACTGTAGTTTACAACTCAGCTGTTCGCCTCCCACCTTCATCCCATGAGCATATCTCACTCCTTAATTTTGCTGCCATGACTCACTGGACTGTCACTGCCTTTTTAGAGGGACAGTGAGACCCCCTCTGGCTGAATCTCCTTATTTGGAGATAGAATCCCCAGTCTTTGGGGGATCCCTGGAAAGTTAGCAACCCAAAGGTCTGGCCTTTCCTTGCTTCCCTGGGTTACCCCCTCCCTTTGGTATTGTGCAGAGCGGGGGAGACTATGTGGTCAGAGCACAACACAGATTATTAGTCCAAATAAAAGAATTTATTTAACTATTTACACAATTATGGAGCACACACACATT